>CM042957.1:42078673-43278673 GCA_023678885.1 Pogostemon cablin | reverse complement strand
AGGGCATTATATACTTCTTTGATTCATCAATGTGTGAGATTTACATGTAATTAAATCAACAAACTCGGTGAGTTGGGAAGTAGTGCTGTCTCTATGGTGTGTTGTTGATTGTAGAAGGAATCCGTGTTCGTCATAAGGATTGTAGAAGGAATCCGTGTTCTGGCATGATAATGAGGTTGAGTGGTACTACTCTCGGATGAGATATTAATTAATGGAGTTGTCAGTAACTTAATTAATTAATGGACATTGTACCTTAAACATGGGGAGACTAACGGACTCATAATAAGAAGGAGCCCATAACGTAATTATGGGATTAGAACGGTAGTGCAGTAATAATATTTTAGTGGAATATATTATTATTGGACTTAAGTATAAGCTTGGGCTAAACTTGGATACTTAAGCCCAATGGAGGCCCAACTCTAATTTCTCCTCTTGGTCCTTGCTGTAGCCCATGTATATAAGTCACCTCAGCTTATCAGGATCCCTAACTAATTATTTCCTGCGCCTAAAAATGTGAGAGGAATGGGAGGATATCAGATTGAGGAGATCTTGAAGATCGTCGCCCACACGACGTCAAGATCAGACTTGGGAATACAGCAGAACACTAGAAGGTTGTTTACTGCTGCCGCTGATCATCCTCTACATCATCCCTGGTGAAAGGTAATATGATTCTACTCTTTTGCTTCCGCTACAGTAGAATCGTATGGAACCCTAACAGTTCACGTTAACCAAAAGATCGAATGCCAACAGTCCCAAGAGTTTTGCTCAAGAGATTCCAATTCCATAAACTCATACGTAGCATCCAGGTGAGATGCTCGGGTTGCTCAGTAACTATCTATTTACCACGCTCTGCCACCACAAGTTTTATGAAGCATCGTAAGAGAACAACGAATCGAATCGATAGCAATTCCTTTCCTATCTCAGTTTGCTTGAAGAAGGAATTGTTGTTAAAAGCTTCGCGTTTACCTCCATTTTCGTTTAGATTAAATTCGTGTTCCATGTATGTTTGAAAGAGAGCTTGAGAAGGTCTTCAACTCCCACATTTTATTCTTGAAAAAACCAAGGTAAATACTCAAATACAAGTCTCTCTTCATTTTAAGCTCTCAACTTCTCTAGAGAAGAAAAACTCTAAGGGATAGAACAGATGGTCCAACTATATAACTTTTTCTTTTTAAATACTTCCATTTTCATGACTCGTGGAATGGCAGCACCCGTACTATTGAAATGGTTCGTCAGTAGAGATGTTCTCACAGGTGCCCTTTTTTCCAATGGTACTCTAATTCCTATTCCGATCCATTCATTCCCTCTTTTGGTCTATCTACATTCAAGGAAATTCGTATGCTCCACAGATAGAGCAAAAAGTAGAGTCTTGGTCAGAGCAAGCCGTCCTATTCTATTACCAGACATAATTGGGAGAAGCCCATCCGAAACTATTTTGTTTCGTTCCAAGGGGGACAACTCATATTTAGTATCTTTCTTCGGTGTGCTCAGTTTACTATTCTTTCGTACTTTCTTCTTTTACCACGCGATAGGTCAGCGAAGGGTGAGCGGGCGCTGATGAGAGTGAAAATAAGCATGTTTTAGTGTCCAATCTAACACTTTTTGATGGGAATTGATGTTGTATATTAGCACGAGTGTGTTAAATTCAATATACATGAGAAAAAGGTGCACTTGAGGTGTTTTATTGTATTTTAGGTGGAAAAAGGATCAAAGGTGCCAAGTTGGAGTAAAAGTGCAATTTGTGTATGAATTCTAAAAAATGCACATCCAAATTGTGGAATTTTTGTATATTCGTGTGGAGCTCTGAACTAGAAGTGTGATACATGGTTAGAAAGCCACTAAAAAGAGGATCGTTTTGGCGTAAAGAACACCTCAATCGGATTCCAAACGAGGAAGTTATGATCAAGATGGTGACGTCGTGCGAGCTGTGTCGAACAGAACGGCTGTGTCACTTTCCATTGCTTGTTACACCTTCAAATCTTAAATTTTTTGTTATTTCTTTATATGTATAGAAAGCCAAGGAAGAAAGAATCGCGTGAGCACAAGAATCACTCAAATCGGAGTCCGGATGTGGAAGTTATACGCGAAACAGTGAGACGACGCAAGTGTGATTCGACCATGACAGTTTAGTTCGACCAGACATTGTGGTCGAACCCACAGCCATTTTGGTCAAACCAGAAGCTTGAAGTGCGAAACAATGCAGATTTCAATTTGACCATGGTTTGACCAAGCCCTAGGTTGAACACTAGGTTGAACCACATGCCTGGGACGCGTCAGAATCTGATTTTTACACCCCAAGTGCGTGTTTTTCTTTATTTTCCAAGAAATAGCCCATCATAGGTCCATAAGGAGAGCTTACAAGTATAAAAGGGTATGTAGATCACACCAAGAAGAGACACAACATAACACAATCATCCTACACCCTACAAGGGGGGATCACCCCCCAACCATCATCCACGTCCTTTCCTCCATCCATCCATCACTTTGAAGATTCGTCTGTGGAATCAAGAGGATGATTCAACATGGAGAAGGACACAATGACGCCCACATCTAGGGTTTAATTCATTTCTTAATTTATCTTTTATTTTCTAGACTATGGGTAAGATCTATCCAACACCCATAATTGTTCTTTGCAACATCATGGGCTAAGGCTTTTTTGGTAAAACTAGGGTTGTGAAGGTTTTTACGAAATAATTGAACTTCCGTGTGTATACTCCGTACAACACTACTTGTGAATTTATTTTATATATGATTATGCAATTTAATCCATATTCAGAGTCGTTTTGTGCATCATTAACTGCTAAATAGAGTCTGAATGTTCATCTTGGTTATGGATTGAGCGCGTTCCTTCTAATAGGATTCCATGTTATGATTCTAAGTGAGTGAACTCCGAAGCTTCATTAGAACTATTATATATGAATGTTTAATGATTGAATTGAATTCAGGTTAGTAAGCAGGATAAAGAGGTTAACTTTATGGTACCTATAAAGGGAGATCATATCGGGTTAGAATACCAATCTTAGGGGGAAATAATTGATACTGATAGTACCTAGAATGGGGATTGAAGTTATATCACTTGCTCCAAGGTTATTCATACGTGTTACATGCTTATTTACTTGTGTCTATAGAATAGATTTGCATGGCTTAGTGATACGTCCATATTCCACAAGGCAGGGTCGGACATTGATACACGAAAGGGAGATTAATGAGTGAAACTGGATTATCATAGAGCTACCTATTCTCCTACTTGATCCACTTTCGTATTCTTCTAAAGTGCTTTTATTTTAGTTGTTATTTTAATTAATTATTTAGTAGATTATAATTAAATTCCACAAACTATATTTCCATAATTCGTCTTAATTAATTTAGTAAATAATTAAATTGATAGTACGTCTTCCTTTGGGTTCGATAATTCACTTGGTCGCTTGCTTAAGCTGCAACTGATATCCTTAATACTTGGGGATCAAATTTGCGTGCAAAGAAAACCCGCATCAAGTTTTTGGCGCCGTTGCCGGGGACGACTGCTATTATTGATTTTATTATTTTTAGTTGATTAAGACTTTACTGTCGTGACTCTCTGACGTTAAATATGAGCGCGTTTTAGGGGTTTGCCCTTCTGTTTTATTGCTTTATTACTTTCGTGTGAGTGAGGAGTTATTATATTTGAGGTGCTCACGTTTCAGCAATTACATCTCCTTTCAAACTTAGTTTTGACTTACATTTTTACTAAGTTTGGGGAGTGTGATGTACTTACCTCATCTTATGAGCACCAAAGGTAAAATCTTTCCTTTCGTTGGTTGTTTGTTTGTTAGGAGGTTATTTTTTGCGGTGTATTAATATTTTAACCGGTTTTGGTATATTGATTTTTTGCAACTTACCTAATGTTTAGTGTATTTTGTTAGTATGTCTAGTTTGTGAAGTCGATTAAATAGTCAATTGAGTTCTCCTATTTTATTATGATGAATCATGTGATGATGATGATGTGTGATTGAGCTTTGATGATAGAAAAAGGTAACTAGGTGGCAAGATGAGTTCTAAGCTGAGGAGCTCATGTATACGTTGAAGAAAAAATCAGGTGCCCTCGTTTCCTTATTCTAATTTTTATGTGTGCTTTTAATTCATGAGAGTAGAAGGATTGAGTTTACGGTTATGATCCACATGAGCTTATATTTTTAAATTGTGCTTGAAATTCATATACTTTTGAAATTGATGAAGGAAGTGTACTTGAATTATATTGTGGTATTACGTTCTATGTTTACTTATGAGATATTGTTTACCTTGAAAAGTGTTCTGTTACTTGTTAAAAACCCATGCGAGATTTTGAGCCTCGTTGATTATGTTACATAATCACATAATATTTCTTTTCTGGTGAGTACCGTTCTTGTGCGTGTATTCTAGAACTTACCTTGAGTCTCCTTGAATATTCAAGATTACTCTAGCGGATTATGGAAATGATATTAGGCCATCTTTGCTATTTAGCCCATTTTTCACATATACTTTACCTGAATTCATTAAATCCCTTGTCAGTCCATTTAAGTATTTTTAAATCCATTCTTTTGATAGTCAATAAAGTTTAATTGAAGAGAGTGGTGATTTGAGGGATGATGAAGGATAAGTCTTAAGGATGAAAATGAAAATTCCTGGAGTAGTGCTCAAATCTAGTACTCCATGAAAACAAATACCCTAGGTAGTGCATAAATCTAGTACCCTATGGAGGATGTGAGAGGTAGTGCCCGAACTGTTACCTCGAAAAATAAAAAGAAAGAAATAAAAGGGTGAAGAAAATGAGAATGATGGAGTTGAAGAGCTAGTAAAGTTGAAAAAATATGCTGTGCTTGAAGGAGAAAGATGGGAGAGTTTGAAGATAATGTTGTGCTTGATTGAAGTGATGAGGAAGAATGAAAGATCGAGAGAGACTGCAGCTTGATTGATCCGAGTTTTGAGTCACTTGTCCATATAATTTGTACCTTAACCAAAGAGCCCACATTACAACTAAATAAAAATACCTTTTTGATCCATGATTTGCTACCTACAAGTAAAAGGAGAGTTGAGATAATAGGCAAGCTTATGGTTACACATTCACTTGAATTGTTTATGAGCGTAAGCACCACAACCCATAAGTGTACATCTTTTACATTAGAGTGCGAGTGATATATACTTTCTGTGAGAACATGTGGATAGAGCATTTGAATTGGTGGTGATTTTCTTATCTTGTATGCTATGAATTGATTATTACATGTAATGAGAGTCGCATAACCTAATTTGAGGACAATTGTATTCTGAATGGGATATGTCCTTGTTTCCCCGCTAATTTTCGTACACTCTTTCTCTTTATTTATATTTTGTTGTCTCGGGACGAGCAACGGGTAAGTTTGGGGGATTGATGAGAGTGAAAATAAGCGTGTTTTAGTGTCCAATCTAATACCTTTTTGATGGGAAATGATGTTGTATATTAGCACGAGTGTCTTATATTCAATATATGTGAGAAAAAGCTCATCCTAGGTCCATAAGGAGAGCTTACAAGTATAAAAGAGGATGTAGATCACACCAAAAAGAGACAAAACACAACACAATCATCCTATACCCCACAACGGTAGATCACTCCCCAACAATCATCCACATCCTTTCCTCCATCAATCCATCACTTTGAAGATTCGTCTGTGGAACCAAGAGGAGAACCAAGAGGAGGATTCAAGATGGAGAAGGACGCGATGACGCCCACATCTAGGGTTTAATTCATTTCCTAATTTATCTTGTATTTTCTAGACAACGGGTAAGATCTATCCAACGCCCATGATTGTTCTTCGCAACATCATGGCTAGGGCCTTTTTGGTAGAACTAGGGTTGTGAAGGTTGTTACGAATTAATTGAACTTCCGTGTGTATACTCCGTACAACACTACTTATGCATTTATTTTATATATTAATATGCATTTTTAATCTATATTCAGAGTCATTTTGTGCATCATTAACTGTTGAATAGAGTCTGAATGTTCATCTTGGTTATTGATTGCTTGCGTTCACTGCTGAATAGGATTCCATGTTATGATTCTAAGTGAGTGGACTCCAAAGCTTCATTAGAACTATTATATATGAATGTTTGTTAATTGAATGGAATTCAGGATAGTAAGCAAGATAAAGAGGTTAACTTTATAGTAGCTATAAAGGGAGATCATATCAGGTAAGAGTGTCAATCCTAGGGGAAAATAATTGATACTGATAGTACCTGGAAAGGGGGGTGCAGTTATATCACTTGTTCAAAGGTTATTCACACGTGTTACATGCTTATTTACTTATGTCAATAGAGTAGATTTGCATGGCTTAGTGATGCGTCCATATTCCACAAGGCAGAGTCGGATTGATACATGAAAGGGAGAATAATGAGTAAAACTGGATTATCCTAGAGCTACCTATTCTCCTACTTGATCCACTTTCGTATTCTTTTGAAGTGCTTTTATTTTAATTGTTATTTTAATTAATTGTTTAGTAGATTATAATTAAATTCCACAAACTATATTTCCACAATTTGTCTTAATTAATTTAGTAAATAATTAAATTGATAGTGCACCATCCTTGGGTTCGATAATTCACTTGGTCGCTTGCTTAAGCTGCAACTGATATCTTTAATATTTAGGGATCAATTTTGCATGCAAAGAAAACGCGTATCGGGCGCGGAGAAGGAAAGGCTAAACACTTTGGCCTAACGGGAATAGAAATGAGAAGTTGAGGTACCCCGGGCACCCTCATCTAGAAATAGAAAGAAGGGTAGAAGCTTTTCGGCCTGTAGCTTTCCCCGTCCTCCCTTCGTCATGTATTTCTTGTGTGGGGGTTGCGCTACCAGAAATCGGGCTTGAAGCTCTCACCTTACCAACGAGCTGACTACTGATGGCTGTTGGTCACGATGACTACCAAAAAGCTCCAATGAAGATGAATATTTCACATGGAGGAGTGTGCATCTTTATGTTGGGTGTTCTTCTGTCGTGTGACCCGGCAGCTTATGTGCGACCTGTGGCCCACGCCTCTTATTTGTTCAGGACGAGTGGCGTGAACTCTGATTCGATTTGGGTATTCAATCCCACCGCTGAGATGCTCAGTTGACTCCATAACCTTGATAGGAAGATGGTTTATTCAATAATTCGTGCATAAGGGTAAGGAACTTTGGATGAACTAATGCGAATGGGTGTAAGCTTCGCTGCTCGGAAACACCCAGTGCTAACCACACTGAGAGACAGGAAAGCGCAGGTAATGCCAGATGGCGAAGTGGCATTAAGCATTCGTAGCGGTACGAAAAGAGAGGTCATGATGATATCATCTACGTCCGTACCGCTCCTCGGGCCGCGAGTGTGGTGTCAGAGGAAAACGAGTTTTAACTCCCAGAAACCACACGATTATATAGCCAAAGGGAATAGGCCACACCTAAATCATCCCAAGTGCTGCTAATGTCGCTACTAACCTCTTTCTTTGGAAAGCTCCTACTAAGATGAGAAATTCCCCGATAAAACTGCTAGTACTAGGTGAACTCATATTGGCCAAAGTGGAAGAGAAGAAAATGGTATGGAGATTCGGCATGGTGCTCACTGAACCTCTGTAATATCTAACAAGTTGAGTCTTATGTCGGTCATATAGAACACCAACACATAGAAAAAGGGCTAAAAACCAGTCCATGACTTAACATCGGTAGAATGCTACCTCCAAATCCCTGTATGTTCGATAGAGCCAAAGATTCCCCTCCACTAATCGGAGTACACCAATTACCCCCCAAACCGTACAAGATAGTTTCCACCTATCATACGACTTTCTAACTTCACTTCTTTTTCTTGGTCGTTCCGCTCTGTCGATCGATGGTAGTATAAGAGTTCTATAACCCCCCTAAATTATTTATATAAAGGTTTCTGCTTCCCACCCATAGTTAGCATGTATCTCCCCAGGTCATACTTGAGTATCATATCGTTGACCTCCCACCCCAACTCTATTTTCCTTATCAGTGAACCGGAACATAGTGCATAGGTACTCTTCGATGCAGTAGGGCCGAGACGACATGACATAATAAGATCACGTACAGAAGTGCTGCCATTCATCTCGGTAATAGAATATGGAAACTCTCAACAGCTTTCGTTCTTTTATAGGGTCCTATCGGGATAGGTAGGCCCAAGGCTTTTCCCTCCATTCAGAATCCCGAGGGGGAAAGAGAAAGAATAAAAAATGAATAATTTGATTCTTTCATTTGAACGGCCTTATCTTGTATCGAAAGGTTTTTTGTTCTATACACCACATTGAGAAAGACCAACCTCCTATGTACCGTACTCTTTTTCTACCTCATAAGGGAGGTCCTCCTTATGATACTATAGATGGTTGTCCGAAGTGCAGTGCAAGCGGTAAACTCGAACTCAGATAAGATAGGATTGTTTGTGTCGGGCCCTTTAGGTGTCGTATTTGGCCGAGTTTACCGTACCTCTGACCCTTATGCTAGGTTAGGCGACTGTAATATTTTGTTACGTTCTACCGCTCTTACGCCAGAAAGAAATGGTTCCACATGAGCTCCCGTTCTGCAGCGTGGTGGCAGGACTGCTAGGAGAGTGGCTCCAGGTGTAGATAGGGTTCAATCTGTAGAGGTCATGCAAATAAAATAAATAGGCCCCTTCTCTTTTGGATGAATGGGGTGATTTAGAAGGCATTTTCTGATATACGGTCCCTTAGAGTGAAAGGTTAGGCAGGTAGTATGGGCCCTCTAACTTCCAGCTATGTGTTGCTTTGCTCCCACAAAGCGAATTAGTGGAAGCTCGAAGAGCTTACGCTTACTCTCAGCCTCTTTGATTGGTAGGCGGGCGGGCTAAGCCCCCTACCTAAGATTCAATTCATAAGGCTAATTTTATCTTGTCGTGACGCTGGCCGAGTACTACTACTATAGGCTAGCTACTTATAGCTTCTATAGTGGCCCTTCCACTTTGGCGTAGTTTTCGTTTGTATTGGTACTGAATGAACATATCAGACAAAGGAGATCACATCATGCCATTTTATATGTATAGAGAGATCCCCTAGATATAGAAATAGAATAGATGTTCATGGATAGATAAACATTCCATTGATTCTTTGTTTTTGGGCTAAGAAAGCTCGGTGATCCAAATGAATCATTCTTTTGGTCTCTCTTCACTCTCCGCCCCAAAACTGACCCACGACACAGTGCACATTCTCATCGGGCGTGGGAAGGCAACGAAGTTCAGTTCATCAGAACGCAGCAGAGTGGAGCAGCCGCGACATGACCTTACCTTAGCTGGATCTCACTGGTTCTACCTAAACAGTAGGTAGGCGGCAGATGTGTGATGTTTGGAGTTGTCGTTCGTGCACCTGTCCCCAATGGAAGAATTAGTGATATTTTCTCCTACATATCATGTCCTTACCACTCGGTCCCCGCTGGCCAATGGGGGATTCGGTATAGCAGCTCACGTTCGTTTGCGCTGCGCGTTCCCGCTGGACTGGACACATCTTAGCTGTAGGAAGTATGGTTCCAAAAGTGACTTCAGTTTGCTAGTTCAGGCTCAACTCCTCGCTTTACGTTAGCAGACCTACAGGTAGGGCTAGGGCACTATACTTTTTCTTTCTATATGGGACGATATCGGGGAGAGAAGAGAATGCGTCGAGGCGGCAAAGAAGATAATTACATTTTAGCTTTTCCTTCCATGAGATGAGCCCAGTGCATTGAACCGATGGATAAGTGATGAGTGTGTTAATTCACGAATCTTACACTTGGATTTGTGCTATTATGAAGTGTTTGAAGAATGAAATTGTTGTAAATCGATATATATTGTATGAAGTCACGAATCAGGTGTTGTTGGAGCCATTTGAGTATTTTTTCGAAGGAAATCGGAGTGCAAGTGTTGAAAACTGAAGAAAGGAAGTCAAAGCCATCCATTTGGACGAAGCAGGAGTGCAATTCGACCAGGCCTGCTAGTCGAATTGGCAGCACAACACGAGCAGAAGGTGGATTCGACCATGACAGGGGAATTCGACCTGGGCATCAGATTGAATCTATATTGAATTGATTGGCAGAGATGCCAATTCGACCTCGTCACTTTAATTTGACCAGGGCAGTTGGTCGAATCAAGCACCTGGGACATATAGTAATTCAATTCGACATCCAATTCAACTTGGAGGGGTAAATTCGACCCGTTGTTGAGGTCAAATTGAGCTTTGAGAACTTACCATATTCGTATTTTTACACCATCAATGCGTGTGATCACTTAAAAAGCCCATTCCAGGCCTGGGAGGCGAGATTACAAGTATAAAAGAAGGCTTATGCAGCAGTAGAAAGGGAGACCAACATACATCAAGACGTAGATACATAGAGTTGAGAGGAGAGCGATCATCCATAATCCGGAGGGACTGCAAGAGAGGTTCCGCTGGAGATTCAAGTAAGATCGGTCCAACTAACCATGATTGTTCTTAGATCATCCATGGACTAGAGCAGCTTCGGGAGTTCTAGGGTTATGAAGGTTTCATTGGTTAATTTGTCTTTCGTGTGTAAACTCCTACAACACTACTTGTGGTTTATTTTATATAAGATTGTGCGTTTTTAATCTATACTCATGGTTATTTTGTGCATCAATAATTGTTGTGTAGAGTCTGAATACATAACTTGGTTATTGGTTGAGTGCGTTCACTGCTGAGCAGGGTTTTATGTTATAATTCTAAGTGAAGGGATTCCGAAGTCTTATTAGAACTATCTTATATGAATACTTGTTAATTGAATCATATTCGGGTTAACAAGTAGGGTAAAGAGTATAATTTCATAGTACCTATAAAGGGAGATTATATCGGGTTAGAGTACTAAGTGCACGGGAAATAATTGATACTGATAGTACCTAGAAAGGGGGGTGAATTATCTCTTTCTCTGAAGATATTCACACGTGTCATATGCATATTTACTTGTGTCTATAGAGTGAATTTTCATGGTTTAGTGATGCGTCTATAAACCACAAGGCAGAGTTGGATACCGTCACATGGAAGATGAATTAATAAGTGGAACTGAATTACCTCACGAACTACCTACTATCTTACTTGATCGCAACTCACTTATTTCTTCTTCTTGTTATTGTTACTTGATATTTTAATTACTTTTGTTACTTAATTATAAAATTACAACCATTATTATTTCCAACATAGTCTTAGTTTACTAGAGTATAATTAAATTGATATTTATCCGTCCCTTGGGTTTGATATATAACTTGGTCACCTTTGAAACTACGGTTGATATCCTTCATACTTGAGGATTAATTGTGTGTTGAGAAAATGCCTATTAAGTTTCTGGCGTCGTTGCCGGGGACGACATAAAATATTTTTTTATTATTTCAAATTTTTTTAGGAATATTTTAATTCGTGTTTTGTGTTCTAACTCTTAATCTTTTCAGGTGTATGCTTAATAGATCAAAGGCTGGAAAGCTAGCAACTTTTAATCTGGAGATCGGAGCATCAATAAAGAAGAAGAAGAGTAAGATTCA
This sequence comes from Pogostemon cablin, assembly GCA_023678885.1. Classification (NCBI taxonomy): domain Eukaryota; kingdom Viridiplantae; phylum Streptophyta; class Magnoliopsida; order Lamiales; family Lamiaceae; genus Pogostemon; species Pogostemon cablin. Next base: position 43,267,179 of record CM042957.1, on the reverse strand, counting down.
AAGCAAGAAAGAAGATCCAACTGAAGCTCTTAACCTGGAGTTGAAGTTGACGTGCTAAATTTGCAAATGATTAAAGCTGCAACCAAAGTTAATTTGGAAGCAGAAACAATTAACATAGTAGCAAATCCAAACAATCTTTCCATCCATGAAGTCTTCAAGAATAACGGGGCTGGACACTCTGGCTTCTTAGAGCAAGGGGGCTAATGCGGATTTCAATCTTCACCCCGCTCTTATTAGCATGATAGAAAGGAACTCCTTTGTAGGAGTGACTTTCGAGGATCTGCAACAACATCTAAACAAGTTCTTGGGCTATGCAAGTACTCAAAAAGATACAGGAGAACATGAAGATGCGCGGAAGATCCTCTTGTTTAAATTCTCACTTACGGAAAATGCGAGAGATTGGTACGATACTATTAATGTAGCTCAATGCACTACTTAGGAGCAATTGAAGTTAAAGTTCTTGGAAAGATACATGCCACCTTCGAAGGTGTTCAAGATGAAGCAAGACATTAACTAATTTGCTATCGGTAGTGGAGAGAAATTTCATGAAGCTTGGGACAGATTCAAGGATATACTTCGTAAGTGTCCACAACATGGGCTATCTAAAGCTCAATATATCAGCATATACTACAATGGATTAGACTATGATTCACGTGTGCTATTGGATACTTCTTCTAATAGAGCATTGGTTACTAAGTCATTCGTAGAGGCCGAGAAACTTTTTGAAGATATTTCAATAAACTCAAGAGATTTGCCAACTGATAGAGTGAGAGGCACTTACGTCCTTGGAAAAGTGGCTAAGGTTGAACATGCTATGGTGAAAACAAGTAGAGAAGATGAAATCGTCTCTAGCTTGTCGAATATCAACAAGCTACTTGAGTCCCAACAAATGCAGATCAATTATATATTTCAGCGCGTACCAATCATGTAGCAGGAAGTTGCTAATGATGGAACGATCCAAGAGGAGATGGAAGAAGCAAACTATGCTATGGGCCAAAGTATTCAAGGAAAGAGGTTTCAAAATTAGGGCAACTGGAATTATCAGTGGAACTACAACAATCGTGGTCCGCCAGGTAATTATCAACAACCTAGAAGGCCGGGCATTTTCATGGAGTAATCCTAACAATGCAATTCAAGCTCCGATAGGTGTTGATCGGGTGTGAAAGTGGAAGAAGGAAAGCCAGGTTTCGAGGATATGGTGAACAGGTACATGGCTAGGAATGATGCTAGAGTAGATCTTCTTGAGGCCAAGTTAGAAAATGAGATTGATGCAAACCATAAGGATTTGACTACACAAGTGAAGGACCTTACATTGTTGATGGGAGAGATGGTAGAAAGTGTTAACAAGCTCACTCAAACTATTGAGAAAGGAAAGCTCCCGTCGTAAAGTATTGAGAATCCAAAGTCCTACAACGCCATCACATTGAGGTCTGGAACATAGTACGAGGGACCTATAAGGCTGGAATCGAAGTTGGAGATGTTGAGGGCTAAATTTGACCCCAATTTGACCTACACCACAGGTCCAATTCAGTAGGAAGGTCGAATGAGCCTACTAGACGTGGTTCGGAAGCAATAGGTCTTCAATTCGACCAAGGGGAATTCAATTTGACCAGACCATCTGGTCGAATCTAGGTTAAATTGCACCCTCCTGAGAACTCTATTTTATCAGATGCTCAATTCGACCAGCAGCCATTCAATTCGACCAGATCCACAAGTCGAATTCAGGTCGAATTGGGGGGGCAAAAATCTTATAGAGAGCCAATTTGACCAGGGGGACTTCAATTCGACCAGATCTACAGGTCAAATCCTGGTCGAATCAAGCATACAGAATGAGAATGGACTTCCAAGTGCACAATTTGACCACTACGTACCCAATTCGACCAGAGCACCTGGCCGAATCTAGGTCGAATTGTCCCATACTGCGCCTGTTTCTTAACCAAACACTCCTCGTGATGAGAACATTACTCCATTGGTACAGAATGAGCAAAATACTGAGATCATAGCAGAGAAGAAGTGGGAAAGGGCCAAGAGGTTGAGAGCCAAAAAGGATAAAGCGGAGATGATTGAGCGTGATGAATGGGGTATTCCTAAAACAAAGATACTTCTACCGTTTCCTTATAAGCTGGTTAAGAAGGGATTGGAAGAGAAGTTCAAGAAGTTTTCAAATATCATAAATAAGATAAGCTTGAGTATTCCTTTCTCTGAGGCAATATTGGAGATGCCGTACTATGCCCGATTCCTTAAGGATATACTGTTGAAAAAGAGAAGCTTGAGCAGAGTTAAGATAGTAAACTTGTTTGAAAATTGCAGGTCGACTATCCAAAGGAAGCTGCCACAGAAGATGAAGGATTCGGGAAGCTTCACTATCTTGTGTGAGATTGGAAAAGGGCTGGCACGACAAGCCTTGTGCGATCTTGGGGCAAGCATCAATTTGATGCCATTGTCTATCTTTCAAAGGCTTGGTTTGGGGAAGTTATCTCCTATAACTGTTGCTCTACAATTGGCGGACAGGTCGATGATGTTTCCGAAGGGTATCATTGAAGATGTTCTTGTCAAAGTGGAGAAACAAGTCTTTCTTGTGGATTTTCTTGTACTTGAGATGGAAGATGACAAGGATAATATCCCTCTTATATTGGGGAGACCTTTCCTCACTACTGGTGGGGCCATGATTGATGTTAAAAAGGGGGAGCTCAGGTTGCGGATGGATAAAGAAGAGGTCCTTCAACCTTGACAAAGCAATGAAGATGCCTATGGAGTCACAATGTCATAGTATTGATGTAGTATAAGATATGTCTTTGATCCTGTCTAAGGACCCTCTTGAGACATGCTTGATGGAGTCTCTTACTTATCCCACTATGGAGCTTGATGATCTCTCTAATGAGGTATGTATTGAATATCTTGAAAACTTACTTGCTTTGGGTGATGACAGGTATGAATTGGAAAGAACTAAGGTTGAAGAAGTGAAATGGACTAGAAAGTACTTGCTATTGGATAGAGAGAGCACTCCGATCGAAGAAAAGAAAGAGGAGCTGAAACTGTTACCGGAATACTTGAAGTATGCCTTTCTTGGTGACAATGGGAAATATCCGGTAATAGTATCTTCTTCCCTTGATGATGATCAACTTGAGGAGTTATTAGACATTCTTAGGAAGTACAAGTCTACTATTGGGTGGTCTCTTGATGATTTTAAAGGTATTAATCCTTCATATTGCATGCATAGAATAAGGTTGTTAGATGAGGCCAAGAGTAGTATCCAAAATTAGCGAAGGGTGAATCCCTCGATTCAAGAAGTGATTAGGAAGTAAATCCTAGCGTGGTTAGATGCTGAAATTATTTATTCGATTAGTGATAGTCCCCATGTGAGTCCATTGTATGTTGTAGCTAAGAAGGGGGGCATGACTATTATGAAAGCCGAGGATGGATAGAAAATAGCCACTAGGTTTCCAACGGGATGGCGTGTGTGTACATATTATAGGAAACTGAATGAAAATACATGCAAAGAGCACTTTCCCCTTCCTTTCATGGATCAAACGTTTGATCATCTCGCAGGGTATGAGTTCTATTGTTTCTTAGATGGGTACTCGGGATATAATCAAATCATCATTGCTCCTGAGGATCAGGAAAAGACTACTTTTACTTGCCCATACGGGACCTTTACTTTTAGAAAGATGTCATTTGGATTGAGTAATGCGCCTGCTACTTTTCAGCACTGCATGATGGAAATTTTTGATGGGTTGATAGAGAAGATCATGGAGGTGTTTATGAATGATTTTTCTGTATTTAGTTTCTCCCTTGATATTTGTTTATCTAACCTTGCTAATATGTTGAAGAGATGTCAAGAAACTAATCTTGTCTTAAATTGGGAGAAGTGTCACTTCATGGTGAGAGATGAGATTGTTCTTGGGCATCATATTTCTGCCAAGGGATTGCAGGTGGATAGAGCTAAAGTGGTGGCAATTGAGAAGCTTCCACCACCGACCAATGTATGAGGAGTGTGGTCCTTCCTTGGACACGCTGGATTTTATAGAAGATTTATCAAAGACTTCTCAAAATACTCCAAGCCCTTGTTTCATTTACTTGAAAAGGATGTTCCTTTTGTGTTTGATGATGAATGTCTAACGGCTTTTTAGGTTTTAAAAGAGGTTCTTACTACTGTACCTATCTTGATCACACTGGATTGGACTCAGCCGTTTGTACTTATGTGTGATGCAAGTGATGTATAACTTGGAGTGGTTCTTGGGCAGCTGAGGGAAAAGAAGATCTACACCATCTACTATGCGAGTAAGACTTTTGATGCAGCATAAAAGAACTACACTGTGATTGAAAAGAAGTTTTTAGCTGTGGTGTATGCATTCAACAAGTTTCGACAGTATTTGGTTGGCATAAAAACTATAGTGTACACGGATCACTCTGCGATTCGGTACTTGATGTAGAAGAGGGAAACAAAGCCAAGAATCATAAGATGGATTCTTCTTCTTCAAGAGTTTGACATGGAGATCCGAGATAAGAAAGGTACGGAGAACGTATTGGCTGATCACTTATCATGGTTGGAGACAAGGGAGTATTGTGATGATTCTTTTGATTATATTGAGGAGATGTTCTCGGATGAGAAGATTATGGCTGTGTTCGTTGAAGGGGCTGAACGAGCATGTGTGGTTGCTGCATAAGGGATGGATCCATGGTTTGCGGATTATGTCAATTACATTGCCGTGGGTGAAATTCTGAGAGATCTCAACCGATATCAACTTGCTAAATTCAAGAGGGATGTTGAGACTTTTATATGGTACGATCCGTTTATTTACAAAATATTCATGGATTCTATCATCTCTAGGTGTGTGCTCGAGATGGAGATGGAGAGTATTCTCGAGTTTTGCCATGCACAACCTAATGGGGGCACTTCGAAACTCAAAAGACAACAGCCAAGGTACTTCAATCCGCTCTCTATTGACCTACTTTGTTTAAAGATTGTGAAACTTATATGGCGACATGCGATAGATGTCAAAGGATGGGGGATATAAGTAGGAGAGATGAGATGCCGTTTCAGCTGAGCATTATTGTAGAGATCTTTGATGTGGGGGATCGATTTTATGGGGCCTTTTTCCCCGTCTAATGGATTTCTCTAAATTCTTTTAGCTGTGGATTATGTTTCTAAGTGGGTGGAAGCCATTCCTACTCGCTTGAATGATTCAAGGACTATTATATCTTTCTTGAAGAAGCATATCTTTGCCCACTATGGAGTTCCTAGAGCACTAGTGAGTGATGGAGGGTCTCACTTTATCAATAAACTTCTTGAGAAGGTGCTAAAGGATTATAATGTCAAGTATAGGGTTACTACACCCTATCATCCTCAAGCGAATGGGCAAGCGGAAGACTCTAATCGTCAAGTGAAGCAAATCTTGGAGAAAGTGGTAGGAACTAATAGGAAGGATTGGGCTATGAAGCTCGATAATATTTTGTGGGGGTTCCATACTGCTTATAAGACGGTGTTGGATATGTCACTGTATCAAATTGTCTATGGAAAGCCGTGCCACCTACCCGTGGAGATCCAACATAAAGCTTTTTGGGCTTTAAGAAGCTTGAACTTGTCTCTTAAGGATGTGAGAGAGTTGAGGATGACTCACATTAATCAACTTGATGAGTTTAGAAATCATGCTTACAAGAATTCTGAGATTTACAAGGAAAGAATGAAGAAATGACATGATTCTAAGATCTCATACAAAGAGTTCAAGAAAGGTGATGAGGTATTACTTTTTAACTCTCATTTGAAGCTTTTCGCAGGGAAATTGAAGTCGAAATGGACGGGTCCGTTCATGATTCATAGAGCCTTTGGATGGGGGAGTTTTGAGCTTATTGACAAAGATGGAGACATTATCGCGGTGAATGGGCATCGATTGAAGCATTATAATTCGCCGGATGATGCTTGTGTCATCTTTAAAGATACTTTACAGTAAATTGGTACTGTTGTGACTCTCCGACGTTAAACAAGAGCGTCTATTAGGGGCTTTTCCTTCCGTTTTATTGCTTTATTTCATTCGTGTGAGTAAGAAATTTTTATATTTGAAGTGCTTACTTATCGGAAATTACATCTCTTTGCAATCTTAGTTTTGACTATAGTTTCTACTAAGTTTGGGGAGTGTGATGTACTTACCTCAATAAGCACCGATAGTATAATCTTTTCTTTGTAATATTTGTTAGGGGAGTTGATTTTTTACGGTATGTTGAAACTTTAATTGGTTTTGATTTGTCGATTTTTTGCAATTTTCCTATTGTTTAGTGGTGTTTTGTTCCGTGTTTTTAGTTGTTTGCGGAGTTACTCATGAATGTTATGTTTTAGGATTGATTCTTAATGAAGTTATGCTCTATTTTGGTACCTAATGTTCGTTTTTAAGCTTGAAGTGTGTAGAGAATGAAGAACACTCGATTTTAGAGCATCAGAGAGCTAATTCGACCAAGGAACATGGTCGAATCCAAGCATCTAGGTTGAAGTGAGGGGCAAAAATTGTCCAGTAGCCCAATTCGACCGAGGCATGGCAATTTGACCAGAAGCCCAGGTTGAATTGAGGTCGAATCGGAGTGTGCAATCTTCCAGTGAGCCAATTCGACCACGACAGTTCCAATTTGACCAGCAGCTCAGGTCGAATTAAGGTCGAATTGAGGACCTAAATCTTACAGTGTGTGGATTCGACCTGAGGCATTTCAATTCGTCCAGGGAAGCAAGTCGAATTAAGGTCGAATCAAAGGTGAAAGTTGTCCAGAAGGACAATTCGACCACGATGAATTCAATTTGACCTCTTAGGCAGGTCGAATTGAGGTCAAATTGGGCTAGGTAAATGTGTTCTTAACCCCAATTTTCAAATTATTCGATCACTTTGCACCACCTCCACTCGAATTCACTCTTAGAATCGAAGAACCTTGCCTCTAATCTTCAATCCTACATATTTTTGCACCGATTAAACCACATTCCACCACTTATTCCTTCGATTTGTCGCATTTTTAGGCAAAATCAGTCGCAAACTAGGGTTTTCTAGCGCAAAAATCATTGGTTCATTCACCTATTCGTTTTTAGCCATGGGCAGAATAAAAGGTATGTTTTCTCAAATCTATTACCCTAGGATTGATGTTCTATGCATTGATTTTGGTATGGGTAAGTTGATTAAACTTGGTTTTATTGAGAATTCATGGTGATAGTTGAATGTTGTGAACAATTTCATATGAATACTTGTTTGGTTTGGTTTTATTGCTTAATTGATGTTAGAACCTTGAGTTTTGTGTGAATTGTTGGGTGATTAATGAGTGTGATTGATGAGAATGTGAATATGGGATAGAATTGTTGAATTTGAGTAGTTTATTGTGACTGTTCATATCGAATTGCTTGAATTAATGATGCATGCTTGTTGTTGGTTAAGATTGTCTGATTATTATGCTTGATTGGTGTTTGAATCATGGTAAATAAGAAAGAGGATTGAGTATTGGATGTGAATGGAACAAGTCGGGTTTGGTTGATTATGCATTGAAACTTGAAGTCTTGAGTAGAGTTGGATGCTAGTCAATTACTTGGTTTGTTTTCCTTGTTGGTTGTTATTGAAGTATTGTTTTAAGGACAAGGAAAACACAAGGGAAAGGAAGTTGAAGTTCGATCTAAGAAGAGGCAGGATAAGCCTACTCGTGAGGATAATGTGACAAAAAAGTTGAGGCTTAAGGAGAGGTTGCCTGCGAATTTTAAGATCCAAATGAATGAGTGGGATGAGATTAAGGAGAAATGGGCTGAAGTTTATGAAAAGATAGCAAGGACAAGGTACCAGGATGAGGATGCCATGCTCACAATGAGGATCCGAGAGGATATTCTATGGATGTTTGACCAAGTGGGGATCCGTCAATTTATGGAGCTGAAGAAGCCGACATACTTCCATGTGACGACTGAGGTTCTATGTTTGATCACGATTGAGAAGGACCCTATGGGATTTCCTTATGAGTGTACCTTCTAGCTAGGGGGAGTAATGAGGACATGGCCTGTAGAGGAATTTAACATGCTGTTCAGACTCCTACAGAGATTGTTCGGGTTGAGAATGGATTCTTCAATGCCAATAGTTTTTGGCGAGAGATTTCTGGGGAGGATGGAGACTTTAAGATGCAGGATGCCCATGCTTCGATAATCAAGAATCCCATACTCCGGCATATGGATAGGGTGTTGAGCAACACGTTGTTTGCCCGCTCGAAAGGAAGTTATGTGTCTAGAGAAGAGCTTTACGCTCTATGGTGCATGTTGAACGGAGTGAATTTCAATGTGGGCTCTTATTTGATTTATCAGCTGAATAGGTTTAGGATCCTCGGGTTTCAAAAGGTGAATATAGAAGGATTGCTCACGACCGTGGTTGAGTATTATGGCATGGACTTCACCGGCATCACACCTATTCTTGGAGAGCCTAATTTGGTTATATTCTCTTGCATGAAGGGAGGATTTGCGCATTTCCAAGATAGGGATTGGTTCTTTACGAGGGGACCTAAGCCCTTCGATTTCATGTTTTCCTTCGATGTGAGTGATATGACTACTATTTGTGAGGAGAGGAATAGGTTGATGAGCTCGTTGGGACAAAATGCCTTGGCCGTTACTGTTCAGATGAGAGGATATTGGAGGACAGTGGCCCGAATGTGTGCAGTCGGTATGGTTGAGGAGCTGCAGCGGATTGTTGATCAAGGAGAGTTCCGGCCGCAATAGCCACCGCCACAGCAGTCACATTGAGACGAGGAGGAGCATCAAGAGATGAATATCCTAGAGCAGCATGAAAGGATTTCTCGTCCCATTCCGGCGGTACCTCAACAACATCAGTGGGCAGGTCTGGATGAGTATACACGAGAGCAATTCCATCTGTTGAATAAGCATTTGGCCACGATCAACACAAATCTGCAGGTGATAAATAGACAGCTGGTGCTCGCGAATACTAACTATGCCACACTTAATGATCGGTATAAGGCCATGGATTAGCGGGTTGGTAGGATGAGTGATTGTGTTGACTACTTGGATAGACACATCGGTGATTTGCACCAAATTGTGGAGCGGAGGTTTGAACAGATGAGTGAGGATGATGATGGTTAGGATGATGATGCTCCAGAGGAGTAGAGCTGCAGGTTTTTATGTTATCTGATTCATCTCATCTCCATTCTTCTTTTTCTCTTTACAGGATGGGTGTGTCTTGTGTGAGTGGCATGTATATATTGCTATATTTGATCATCTTGGATGTGATTGAGAGGATAGACTATGATGCATGAGTTTGGATTGTTTGAGATGCTTGTATGATTGATTTGATATATGGGTTCATTGATTTTATGCATTCATATGTTCATGTGTTAATTTTCATTGATGAGAGCTTGCATAATTTGATAAGTATGTAGAGTTTTTGTGAAATTGATCTTGATTATGTGCTATAAGGAGTACTTAGGATTCTATTTACCTATGCAAGGATTTGAGCCTTTTTAATCATGCTTGATCATGACAGTTTATTCTTGTGAGAATCATTCATACGAACGTATTCTAGAACTTGGCTTGGAGTCTTGTGTGAGACTTACAGTTGGTGAATTGTTAGGATATGATCTTAGGCCATTCTTGATTATTTGAGTTACTAAGCCAAATTTTACCTTCCCATGGATTATGTATATTTTTGGTAGCCCCGTTTGAGCCTTTAAAAGCTTTTTCTTTGGCAAGCCGAATAAAAGAGCCTTATTTAACCTTCACTTGAGCTTTGTTGAATACCCTATTCATTAGTTGAGAGTTGAGGTTAATAAGTGTTACGAGAAGAAGGAAGATAGAATGATGGTTAAGTGAAATAGGAAGAAGAAGTGTATAGTTAAATCTTGTTTAGGGGTAGTACCTGAAACTAGTACCCCCGATTGCTGTTTAAAAAGGGTAGTGCCTACAACCGATACCCGAATTATTAAAAGAAGAATGATGTTGATGCAAGAAAGAGAAGGAAAGTTCAAAAATTGCAAGTGAAAGAGAAGAAATTAGAGAAGAATATGTAGCCGAATGAACAAAGCAAGAATCTCCAAGGTAACTCTCTATTAGTGTTTGAGTCACTTTATCTAAATTTTCCTACCCTTTTCAAAGAGACAACATTACAACCCAAAAACAAGTCCATTGTATTCCTAGTCATGAGTTGATTGTGAGTTGATTTTGGAGACCCTTGCCAAGGTTATAGTTACGCGTGAGTATGGATTGAGTACAAGCGTATATATTAACCTTTTAAGTGCAACTAGCACTTGAGTGAGAGAGTAAATACTTATATTATGAGCTAGATGACTTAGTACTCCGAATGGTAATATGATTTGAGTAATGTTTTGCATGAATGATATGTATGATGCAGGAAATACTTGCTTTTAATTAATGAAATTGCATGTGTAATATGTGTTGTACTTGGTGATCTTTGTGAATTATACACGACTCCTGGTTTTGATTGCGTTGTCTCGGGACGAACAACATGTATGTTTGGGAGTTTGTTGAGTGTGTTAATTCATGAATCTTACGCTTGGATTTGTGCTATTATGAAGTGTCTGAAGGATGAAATCGGTTGTAAATTGATATATATTGTATGAAATCCCGAATCAGGTGTTGTTGGAGCCATTCGAGTGATTTTTCGAAGGAAATTGGAGTGGAAGTGTTTAAAACTGAAGAAAGGAAGTCAAAGCCATCTGTTTGGGCAAAGCAGAAGTGCAATTTGACCAGAAGGAGGTCAATTCGACCAGGCCTGCTGGTCGAATTGGCATCACAACACGAGAAGAAGGTGGATTCGACCACGTTAGGGGAATTAGACCTGGGCATCAAGTTGAATCGAGGTTGAATTGATTGGCAAAGATGCCAATTCGATCTCGTCACTTCAATTCGACCAGGGCAGCTGGTGGAATCAAGCACCTGAGACTTACAGTAGGTTGATTCGACCTCTAATTCGACTTGGAGGGGTGAATTTGACCTGTTGTTGAGGTCGAATTGAGCTTTGGGAACTTACCATATCCGTATTTTTACACAGTCAATGTGTGTGATCACTTAAAAAGCCCATTCCAGGCCCAGAAGGTGAGATTACAAGTATAAAAGAAGGCTTATGCAGTAGTAGAAAGGGAGACCAACATACATCAAGACGTGGAGATGTAGACTTGAGAGAAGAGCGATCATCCATCTTCCGGAGGGGCTGCAAGAGAGGTTCCGCTGGGGATTCAAGTAAGATCGGTGCAACTAACCATGATTGTTATTAGATCAATCATGGGCTAGAGCCGCTTCGGTAGTTCTAGGTTTATGAAGGTTTCATGAGTTAATTTGTCTTTCGTGTGTAAACTCCGTACAACACTACTTGTGGTTTATTTTATATAAGATTGTGCATTTTTAATCCATACACACGGTTTTTTTGTGAATTAATAATTATTGTGTAGAGTCTGAACTTGATTATTGGTTGAGTGCGTTCACTGCTAAGCAAGGTTTTATGTTATAATTCTAAGTGAAGGGATTCCGAAGTCTTATTAGAACTATCTTATATGAATACTTGTTAATTGAATCATATTCGGGTTAATAAGTATGATAAATAATATAATTTCATAGTACCTATAAAGAGAGATCATATCGGGTTAGAGTACTAAGTGCGCGGGAAATAATTGATACTGATAGTACCTAGAAAGGGGGGTGAATTATATGGAAGAGTTGGACACTGATAGTATAAGGGAAATAATATGGAAAATAATTGATACTGATAGTACTAAGTATGGTTTAGTGATGCGTCCATAAACCACAATGTAGAGTTGGACACCATCACATGGAATATGAATTAATAAGTGGAACTGGATTACCAGAAGAACTACCTACTACCTTACTTGATCACAACTCACTTATCTCTTCTTCTTGTTATTGTTATTTGATATTTTAATTACTTTTGTTACTTAATTACAAAATCACAACCATCATAATTTCCAACATAGTCTTAGTTTACTAGAGTATAATTAAATTGATATTTATCCTTCCCTTGGGTTCGATATAACTTAGTCACCTTTGAAACTACGATTGATATCCTTCATAATTGAGGATTAAATTATATTTTGAGAAAACGCCTATCAAGTTTCTGGCGCCGTTGTCGGGGACGGCATAAAATATCTTTTTATTATTTCTAGTTCTATTAGGATTATTTTAATTCTTGTTTTACTGTCTAACTCTTAATATTTTTAGGTGTATGCTCACAAGATCAAAGAAAGGTGAATTAGAATCATATAATCCTGAGATCGGAGCATCATCGAGGAAGAAAAAGAAAAAGGGTAAGAATAAGAATGTAGACCCAACTGAAGCTCTTAACCTTGGAGTTGAAGTTGACATGCTAAATTCACAAATGATTGAAGCTGCAACCGAAGTTAATTTGGAAGCATAGCAGCGAATCCGGACAATCTGGCCATCCGTGAAGTCTTCAAGAATAACGAGGCTGGACACTTTGGGCTTCTAGAAGAAAGGGTGCTAATGCGGACTTCGATCTTCACCCTGCTCTTATTAGCATGATAGAAAGGAACTCCTTTTTAGAAGGGACTTTCGAGGATCCGCAATAGCATCTAAAAAAGTTCTTCGGCTATGCAAGTACTCAAAAAGACGCAGGAAAACATGAAGATGCTAGGAAGATCCTCTTGTTTAAATTCTCGCTTACTGAAAAGGCGAGAAATTGGTACGATACTATTAACACAGCTGAATGCACTACTTGGGAGCAATTGAAGTTAAAGTTCTTGGAAAGATACATGCCACCTTCGAAGTGTTCAAGATGAAGCAAGACATTAACCAACTTGCTATCGGTGGTGGAGAGAAGTTTCATGAAGCTTGGGACAGATTCAAGGACATGCTTCGTAAGTGTCCACAACATGGGTTATCTAAAGCTCAATATATCAGCATATTCTACAATGGATTGGACTGTGATTCACGTTTGTTATTGGATGCTTCTTCTAATAGAGCATTGCTTACTAAGTCATCCGTAGTGGTCGAGAAACTTTTTGAAGATATTTTGATAAACTCAAGAGATTAGCCAACTAATAGAGTGAGAGGCACATACGTCCTTGGAAAAGTAGCTAAGGTTGAACATGCTATGGTGAAAACAAGTAGAGAAGATGAGATCGTCTCTAGCTTGTCGATTATCAACAAGCTACTTGAGTCCCAACAGAAGAAAATAAGTAATATATCTCAGCGCGTACCAATCATGCAGTAGGAAGTTATGAATGATGGAACGGTCTAAGAGGAGATGGAAGAAGCAAACTACGCTATGGTCCAAAGTATTCAAGGAACGAGGTATCAAAATCAAGGCAACCGGAATTATCAGGGGAACTATAACAATTGTGGTCCTTTGGGTAATTATCAACAGCCTAGGAGGCCGGAGTTTTCATGGAGTAATCCTAATAATGTAATTCAACCTCCGATGGGTGTTGATCCGGGTGCGAAAGTGGAAGAAGGAAAGCCAGGTTACGAGGATACGGTGAATAGGTACAAGGCTAGGAATGATGTTAGAGTGGATCGTCTTGAGGCCAAGTTAGAGAAGAAGATTGATGCAAACCATAATGATTTGACTATACAAGTGAAGGACCTTACATTGTTGATGGGGGAGATGGCAGAAAGTGTTAAAAAACTCACTCAAACTATTGAGAAAGGGAAGCTCCCTTCGCAAAGTATTGAGAATCCAAAGTCCTGCAACGCCATCACATTGAGGTCTGGAACACAGTACGAGGGACTTATTAGGCCGGAATTGAAATTGGACACGTCAAGGGCTCAATTCGACCCCAATTCGACCAACACTTCAGGTCAAATTCAACAGGGGAGGTCGAATTGGATGCCTAGATGAGATTTGGAAGCAACAGAGCCTCGATTCGATAAAAACCCATTCAATTCGACCAGGGGACCAGGTCGAATTGAGGTCGAATCCACCCTTCCGGAGCACTCTATTTTATCAAAATACCAATTTGACTAGCAACTATTCAATTCAATCAGACCTTCAGGTCAAATTAAGGTCGAATCAGATGGCAAAAATCTTACAGTGAGCCTATTCGACCAGGGGGACTTCAATTCTACTAGACCTTTAGGTCAAATCCTGGTCGAATCAGAGAGACAGGGTAAGATTGGGCTTCCAGGTGCACAATTCGAGCACTATGTGCCCAATTCGTCTAGAGCAACTGGTCGAATTTCCCCATACTGCACCTGTTTCTTCAGCGAACACTCCTCGTGATGTGAACATTACTCCATTGGGTCAAAATGAGCAGAATACTGACATCATAACAGAGAAGAAGTGGGAAAGAGCCAAGAGGTTGAGAGCCGAGAAGGATAAAGTGGAGAAGGTCGAGCGTGATGAATGGGGTATCCCCAAAATAAAGATACCTCCATCGTTTCCTTATAAGTAGGTTAAGAAGGGATTGGAAGAGAAGTTCAAGAAGTTTTCTGAGATCATAAATAAGATAAGCTTGAGTATTCCTTTCTCTGAGGAAATATTGGAGATGTCGTACTATGCCCGATTCCTTAAGGATATATCGTTGAAGAAGAGAAGCTTGAACAGAGTTGAGACGGTGAACTTGTTTGAAAATTATAGCTCGATTATTCAAAGGAAGCTCCACAGAAGATGAAGGATCCGGGAAGCTTCACTATCTTGTGTGAGATAGGAAAAGTGTCGGCACGACAAGCCTTGTACGATCTTGGGGCAAGCATCAATTTGATGCCATTGTCTATATTTCAAAGGCTTGATTTAGGGGAGTTGTCGCCTACAACAGTTGCTCTACAATTGGCGGACAGGTCGATGACTGATGAGTGTGTAAATTCACAAGTTTGGCATCATGTTTTGTGCTAGTTTTGGAGTGTTTTGAGGTGGAAATAGGTGGAAAACCTATATATATTGTGAATTAGCATGAATCAGGTGTTAGTGGAGCTATTTAAGTGGTTTTCATAGCAAAATCAGAGTGAAAGTGCTAAGAATCGAAGAGACGAAGTCGAGACCACGCGAACTGCCAAGGAGAGAGGTGGGTTCGACCTGTTGGAGGAGGGTTCGACCTCTCCTACAGATCGAACCAGCATTGCAAAGTGTGCAAAAGGAAGGTTCGACCATGACTCAAGGGGTTCGACCTGTCTATCAGGTTGAACCAGTTCGTGAGAAGATGGGATCGACCACGACGTTGGGGGTTCGACCTGACGGTTGGCCGAACCAGGAGCGGAATTTGTCCAGTGGTGAGGTTTGACCTGTGGTTCGACAAAAGAGGGAGAGGTTCGACCTGTACAAAAGGTCGAACCAAGTGAAGAATACTTCCAGTAGATGGGTTCGACCTGTTGTTCGACCTGCGGCCAGTGGTTCGATTTGTTTGACGAGGTCGAACCGACGTGCGGGAACTTACCTTATCCGGATTTTCAAGGCCAAAACGCATGGGATCAGTTAAAAAATCTCATTCCAAGCCCTAGAGATATGATTACAAGTATAAAAGGAGGCTCATGCAGTCAAGGAAGACATCACGAAAAGAAAGAAGAAAGGGATCATCATCAACAACACAATACAAGAGAGTTTCCATCTAACCATGATTGTTCCTAGATCAATCATGGGCTAGAGCCACTTTGGTAGTTCTAGGGTTATGAAGGTTTCATGAGTTGATTTGTATTTCGTGTGTATACTCCGTACAACACTACTTGTGGTTTATTTTATATAAGATTGTGCATTTTTAATCCATACTCATAGTTGTTTTGTGCATCAATAATCGTTGTGTAGAGTCTGAATGCATGACATGGTTATTGGTTGAGTGCGTTCACTAATGAGCAGGGTTTATAGTTATAATTCTAAGTGAAGGGATTCCGAGATTTTATTAGAACCGTCTTATATGAATGTTTATTAATTGAATTGAATTCGGGTTAACAAGTAGGATTAAGAGTATAACTTTATTGTACCTAAAAAGGGAGATCAAATCGGGTTAGAGTACTAAGTGCACGGGAAATAATTGATTATGATAGTACCTAGAAAGGGAGGTAAAATATACGTCTTGCTCTGAGGATACTCACACATGTCAAAAGCTTATCTATTTGTGTCTATAGAATAGATTTGTATGGTCTAGCGATGCGTCCATAAACCACAAGGTTGAGTCAGACATCGACACACGAAAGTATGAATTAACGAATGAAACTGGATGGCCTGACGAACTACCTATCATCTTATTTGATCACAACTACTATTCTCTTGTTCTTGTTATTTATTTGCTATTTTATTTGTTACTTAGTTTACAAACCTACAATTATAATTCTCAACATAGTCATAATTGCTAGAAAATAACAGAAGTAATATTTATCCATCCCGTGGATTCGATTTTTAACTTGGTCATCTTCGAAACTACAATTGATATCCTTCATACTTAGGGATTAAAGTTGTGTGTTGAGAAAATGCCCATCAAGTTTTTGGCGCCGTTGCCGGGGACGGCTTAAAATATCTTTTTGTTATTTTTAGTTTATTAGGGCTATTTTTCTTGTTTTGCTGTTTTAATTCTAGTTCTTTTTAGGTGCATGCTCACGAGATCAAAGAAAGGTGAACTTAACCCTATAATTTTGAAATCGGAGCATCGTCAAGAAAGAAGAAGAAGAAGAAGAAGAAGAGCAAGGCAAAGACTATTGATCCAACTGAAGCTCTGAATTTTGGAGTTGAAGTTGACGAGCAGAATTCGCAGATGATTGAAGCTACAACTGAAGTTAATTCGGGAGTAGGGACAGTCAACATGGCAGCGAATCCGGATAATCTAGCCATCCGAGAGGTCTTCAGAAATAATGGGGCTGAAAATTTTAGGCTTCTAGGAGCGAGGGGAACTAACTCAGCTTTCGATCTTCATCCCGCTCTTATTAGCATGATAGAAAGGAATTCCTTTTCAGGAGGGTCTTTCGAGGATCCGCAGTTGTTGGCAATTGGATCGTGTTGTTCAAACGTAGTCATTAGGATTTCAGGCAAACAATCAGCAGAAGCAATTAAAATATGTTTACCGTACTTCTGGGTTGATGTAGAGGATGAATTGCTGCAGAGAACTACCTCTGATCTTCTACTGTATGTCCCAAGTGTGATCCTGCTGTTGTGTGGGCAACAGTCTGCAGGATCTCTCAATCTGCTTCTTTCCCTTCTCACGTCAAAAGAGGCGCAGGAAAACTTTTTAGTTCCAAGAAGCTGAGTTCACATATATATACTGGGCTACAGCAGGGATCAGGAGGAGAATTGGAGTTGGGCCTCCATTGGATTAAATATCCAAGCTTAGCCCAAAGCTTATATTTAATTCAATAATAATAATAAAGTCTACTAAATTATTATTACTGCACTACCCACTCCAACCCAAAATTATGTTTTGGGCTCCTTTTTATTATGAGCCCAAAGTCTCCCCATGTTTAAGATATACAATGCCCATTAATTAATTAAGTTACTGACAACTCAAATTAATTAATATCTCATCCGAGAGTAGTACCACACAACCTTTTTATCATGCCGGAAATTAATCCACTTGCAAGATTTACATGATAAACCTTATGAGCTCCTCAAGGGGACATCATCAACCTATATCGGACATGGATTCCTTCTACAATCAACAGCACACCATAGATACAACACTATTTCCCAACTCACCGAGTTTGTTAATTTAATACTTATAAATCTCACCCATTGATGAATCAAAGAAATACATACTGCCCTACGTGTCGAGGTTATTGTATAGGGATTAAGAGCACGAATTTCCATAATAACAGAGATCAAGTTCTACTATATAGTCAGTATAAGACGAACGATCTCAAGCGATCCTACTCAATATGCACAAAGCATACTAATGTGATTTTATAGTCAAGACAAACTAATTTCAAATCACACTACAACTATACCGATAGAGAGTCCCCGTCTATCTCGGTTGTGAGCATCTGTTTATACTTTATAAGAAAACCGATAATATGATCTTCCGCGTGTTGTCGCACAACATATTATCTACAGTATAAAGTAAATGGACTATTGCATTATGCATATAAAATAAATTATAAGATGCAATCATTTGATCATATGATTCTCATTTCAAATATTGTTATAAAATTGTTCATACTAAAGCTAGACTTTTAGTATACAATCCAACAATCTCCCACTTATACTAAAAGACTATGCTGTCATGTCTTCTGCCATATATCTGATTCCTACTCCAACTACACGACCATTAAAAACTCTCGCCTTAAGGTCCTTGTAAATGGATTTACTAGGTCATCATCCGATGCAATCTAGGCGACAACAACCTTCCCCTCATCATACGATTTCTCGTAACAGGTGGTACTCTTTCTCTATGTGTTTAATTGCCTTATGGACTCGTGATTCCTTCAAGTTTGCAACTGCACCAATATCATCAATGTTAATTGTGATAACCTTGGGCAAACTTAGGAACACTTCAAAGTCCATCATGAAGTCTCTAGAGTCATATAGATACTTTGGCAGCCTCATAGGCTCCAATTTATCATCTTTCCATGATGGAGTCCGGAGTCTGAAATATATTTCTATATAACACTCCTCCACATTATGACTCTACTTCCTAAAATTAAACACATAACCTTTGAGGTGAATTTACTGCCGTCCAATCTGACTAAAAAAATCCAAATCTACGTAATCCACATGAAGCAGTGAATCTATTTAGTAAGTCCACATATAATTTCCAGTCCTTCTCAGGCACTTTATATATGTCTTACTACAGTTCATCATTCTTGTTTCGGGTTACGTTTGATACCAACTGTCTATGCCATTGGCAATACAGTTATCCATTTTCGTGCATAGCATTCCTTAGATTAAGCTTCCTTATTCGCCAAAGCATAAGGAACCGCTTTCATCTTCTTTTTGTGTCTCAAAGACACATTCACTTAGATAAATTCACATGCTAAACGAGTATGGGCTGTATCATTTTACAAAACTAGAAATAAGCATAACATCTTTTCTTGTGATCCGTATTACCGTGATCAAAAGGATATATTTTGCCCTTCTTAAGTCCTCCATCTCTACTGCTTTATTAACCGTACCCATATGCCCGATAATACTCTTTCATTGTCTCCAATGAGCAAGATACTATCTACGTATAGTACAAGAAACACCACCACGTTTCTGTCACTCTTTAAAACACACAAGACTCATCCGCTCATTGATTTAAATCCATGCCACTGGATTACCTAATCAAAATAGATGCTTTATGATCTCAAAGCTTGCTTTTAGCCCATCGCTGGACATTTCAAGCTTACTATCAAAATGCTATTACCACTTTGCAATGAATCACTCTGGTTGCTTCACATAGATGTTTTCCTCAAGACTTCCAATCAGGAAAGCTGTCTTGACATCTATTTGTTGTTCCTCATAATTCAATATGAGAAGCAATAAATAAAAGAATCCGGATCAACATCAGCATAGCTACCAGCGAACCTTTTCGGAACAAGCTTTGCTTCCAAGGTTTTCACCTTACCGTATGATCCTCTTTTATTTCCTATGACCACTTCCAATGGCTTTTACACTATTTAGTGGTCTATCAAGTTCCCAGACTTAATTTAGAATCCGTAGATTCTATTTCAACATTCATTGCAACTTACTAAGATTCCGTATTTTCATCTTGTCGTGCTACGTCGTATCCGTGGGACAATACCATGTTTACTAGGGGATCAAGTCTCACGACTCTCCCAAAACATTTATTTTATGGGTTGTTGAACAACCCTCCCAGTACGACAAGGCATTACTTGTAATTGTGTATCAGACATGACATGCGTTGCAGTTTACCTTGTGGTATATCCTCGTGTACACTTGGTACTTATACTTTGTGTTTTCTTCTCACTACCTTTAGAACAACTCATACATGGGCTTGTGATTTATTACATAGTCCTTTTCCAAAAAATCCAGTGTTTGTGTTGACAATCACCCTTCGATCTTTTGAACAACATAAATCACTCTTCATTTTTCTAGGATATCCCACAAACAGACAAAACGTTTTACGAATTACTGTATCTAGGGCATATCCATAAAATGAATTTAATTATTCTAAATAATTCATCATCTATCTAATCATAACCATAAGAGCATTATTCCTTCTATCCACCACACCATTCAGTTGGGGCATGCCTGGTGTAGTCAATTTGAGATTTAATCTCAACTTCTGATCAATAGCTCCTAACTATCTCAAGAGGTATTCGCCATCATGATTAAATCGTAATGACTTAATATATTTTCCATGACGCTTCACTGTACCAGCCTTACAATTCTTGAATTAATCAAAGAACTTAGACATGTAGTGCATCAAATAAATATATTGGTATGTAGAATAATCTTCGAATATTCATAACCATCTCTCGCCTGGATAATATTAGGTTTGCTTGAATCAGAATGAACTAATTCCAACATATATATCTTTGGCTCTACACCCCACATCCTTGAAAAGGCAGTTAATCATTTTTACTTCCAAGCAAGACTCGCAAGTCTGATAGTTTCCACTTCAGATAAACCTTACAGTCTATCGGCTATCAACTTTTGAATCCTACTCAAGTAAAATGAACTAATCTTAGACACCAAATGTATGTTTAGTTCATCTTTGAAGGTTCCTTTCTCTTATTAATATTAGAAGATGCATTATTAATTACTATTTGTTGCATCTGTGGGATGTACATGATTCAAGAGTATACATTATCCACCAACGTTCTATTACAGATTATAGCCCCATTCCTCATCACTATGACCATGTCATTTAAATGAAATGAAGTATCCATCCGATAATGCATAGAAACCGAAATCAAATTCTTTCTATGAAACGTACGTAAAGACAATTTCTCATAATCAATCGTTTATTCTTATCATGAGATAAATAAACAACTCCCACTGCAATAGTCACTACCTTTGTAGTTTTACCCATGTCTAACAATCTTATTCTTAGTTGGTGATAAACATTTAGTGATTCCAGTATCTACACACTTCGTATCAGTAGATGCCAATCACTAATCATGTTTGAACCATTAGTAAATAAGATATTAAACTTGTTCACATCATGATGAAAATGGATTTCCTTTACCACATGTTTTGTCAGAAGTTTCCCACCATTTACATCCTCTTGTAATTCAGGTGGAACTCACTCAAAACATCGACAATTATGGAGAATAAAATTGACTTAGGTTTTCCTTTCAACTTCTATTCCATATATTTCCAATTCATTCGTCAAATTCTATCATGACCTATCACCTTTTAAATTACTCAAGTATCTGAAGAGTTACATGAGATCATCATATTTCTATGAACCTCTCATCTCTTCACTAGAGACTTTAGAAAAACATCATGAGACATCCTTTGTGAGAACACACTTGTATTTTCTTAAGCAGTAAAATTCAAACCCAAGATTCTTTTCTAATCATCTAATTTGGACAAGTAAATATTATTTCTTTTAGTTAACAACTAGTGAAATAAAACCATTTGAAATTCAGAGAATCACAAATTAATTTACCGATCAAAACTTTGAATTTTATCCTTTTATATTGATTCCCTCAAAACAATATAAAAATAAAATTCACCGACATCTCAAGCACCGTGAGTCTGCAAGCCACGTTCGTGTGGACGTTTATAAACCCGAACATTTACAAGAGAAGGTTTTACCCATTAATTTCATTTGTCAACTTAACTTTATGACAAAATAATTAATAGTCGGTTCCTCTTTAGCCATGCAAATAATAGCAGTGACTCCGTTGGGGAGGATACTAATTATTTACATCTAAGTGTTCACCATTATTTGATTCCAAGTCCGCTGCCCAAGCTTATGTGCCTTACTGTTGGATAAGTACACACGCACTCAGATAACTTTCTACAACCATCAATTATATAAGTTTGTACTAGTGAACTGCATATAAGCTCATCCGTTAGGGAGGAAGGCACTGTAGCCAACACGCAAGTCCATATGCATCACATTACAAACAATAATTATTTAAAGAAGTTTGTACCAGTGATCCATGAATAAACTCATCCGTTAGGGAAGAAGGCTCTATTGCCAACGCACAAGTTTACTCACATCACTTACAAACCAATAATGGAGGCCGTGGGAATTTTTTACCAGTCCCCTCTCCCACTTAGTTATTTAAACACCGAGGGTTTTTAACATGCATATAATATTCTGAAATAAAATATACATCTTAGCATGCTTCTATATTTATTTAATTAAAATAAATCACATAGAACAGCCACATATATAACAATTAATTGTCAAGTAAAACAATTAAATCAATTATATATTTCAATTAATTGCATAATAAATGGATCAATTAAATGGGCCTAAGACCGACAAATAAGCACAAAATGAGCAGCAGACTAAATTAATTAATCAAGCCCATTGTCCATGGCCCACAATCTTAACCCAAAACCAAATTAAATCCACCAAGCCCACTAGCACAAAATTAACCCATTAATAAATAACTACTCATGCTTGGCCCATTACCCACAATTAATTAAATCCAGCAGAAGAATGCATCAATGCTGCCCTATTCAAACTCACAGCCGCAATTGATCTATGGCAGCATTCACGCAGAGCTCTCACCGGCGCTGCTGCTGTCGGTGATTATCCTGACAGAGTCGCGCCGTCAGCCCGCTGGAGTCGCGCAATCGTCCACCGGAGTCGCGCCATCGCAAGCTCCACACTACGACCTTCCAGCAGCGCCAACCTGCCACGAATTTGCCGGCTGCTCTCCAGGAATCAACCAGCGAAGTTACACCGGCTTCCATCCTTCTCTGCCAGTCGATCAGACACCGCCAATGAACTGCTGCCGGCGCCCTCGCTGTCGGCCATGCAAGATCTCCCAACAGCACCCATCTGCCATGACATCGTCATCAAAATCAAGCTGGCGACCATCCTTACCGGCCGCCATGAATCCCAGCGACGCACACGCCACCCATCGACAGCCGCCGACAACCAAGCCTGGAACTCGAACAGTCTCCGGTGACTGCTGCTCTCGGCATGAACACCGTCAGCCCACCGGATGGGATCCACTTCGGATTACGCCGCCCAAGGCTGCCACTACCCAGCACGCCGACGAACGGGATTCGCCGACACCATCTGCGTATCTGCTTCGACTCGCCCTCTGTCCAGGTTTAAGGCCACTCGACGTCTCTCCAGTCACATCCCACTGCTGACCTCGCTGCCCCGTCGCGGTTGACTAATCTGCCTCGTCCCACCATCGGGTGCCAGTGGTCGCTTCTCACACCAGCAACCGAGAGTTGCATAGCCACCCAGCCAACGCCAATCAGCGCATGTGTTTCAAGTATTGTTTGTGTTGTGTTCGGTAATAATAATCCACAAAAATCACACACGATTTACATGGAGAAATTCCAAGGAATAATGGATAATAACACACATACAATCCCTTTCACACATGCTTTCTATCACGATAAGTAACACACGAATGGCTCAAAAAACATGCGATTACATCCAGATCAAATCAATTAATCTTATAATCACATAAACCCCAACCTTACGATTCACGTTTCACCACGAAACCAACGCTCTGATACCAATTGTTGGCAATTGGATCGTGTGGTTCAAACGTAATCGTTAGGATTTCAGGCAAACAATCAGCGGAAGCAATTAAAATATGTTTACCGTACTTCTGGGTTGATGTAGAGGATGAATTGCTGTAGAGAACTACCTCTGATCTTCTACTGTATGTCCCAAGTGTGATCCTGCTATTGTGTGGGCAACAGTCTGCAGGATCTCTCAATCTGATTCTTTCCCTTCTCACGTCAAAAGAGGCGCAGGAAAACTTTTTGGTTCCAAGAAGCTGAGTTCACATATATATACTGGGCTACAGCAGGGATCAGGAGGAGAATTGGAGTTGGGCCTCCATTGGATTAAATATCCAAGCTTAGCCCAAAGCTTATATTTAATTCAATAATAATAATAAAGTCCACTAAATTATTATTACTGCACTACCCACTCCAACCCAACATTACGTTTTGGGCTCCTTTTTATTATGAGCCCGAAGTCTCCCCATGTTTAAGATATACAATGCCCATTAATTAATTAAGTTACTGACAACTCAAATTAATTAATATCTCATCCGAGAGTAGTACCACTCAACCTTTTTATCATGCCGGAAATTAATCCACTTGCAAGATTTACATGATAAACCTTATGAGCTCCTCAAGGGGACATCATCAACCTCGATCGGACATGGATTCCTTTTACAATCAGCAGCACACCATAGATACAACACTATTTCCCAACTCACCGAGTTTGTTGATTTAATACTTATAAATCTCACCCATTGATGAATCAAAGAAATACATACTGCCCTACGTGTCGAGGTTATTGTATAGGGATTAAGAGCACGAACTTCCATAATAATAGAGATCAAATTCTACTATATAGTCAGTATAAGACGAACGATCTCAGGCGATCCTACTCAATATGCACAAAGCATACTAATGTGATTTTATAGTAAAGACAAACTAATATCAAATCACACTACAACCATACCGATAGAGAGTCCCCGTCTATCTCGGTTGTGAGCATCTGTTTATACTTTATAAGGAAACCGATAATATGATCTTCCGCGTGTTATCGCACAACATATTATCTACATTATAAAGTAAATGGACTATTGCATTATGATATAAAATAAATTATAAGATGCAATCATTTGATCATATGATTCTCATTTCAAATATTGTTATAAAATTGTTCATACTAAAGCTAGACTTTTAGTATACAATCCAATAGCAGCAGCATCTGAACAAGTTCTTGGGCTATGCAAGTACTTAAAAAGACGCAGGAGAACATGAAGATGCTAGGAAGATCCTTTTGTTCAAATTCTCGATTACTGAAAAGGCGATAGATTGGTACGACACTATCAACGCAGCTGAGTGCACCACTTGGGAGCAACTGCAGTTAAGGTTCTTGGAGAGGTACATGCCACCTTCAAAGGTGTTTAAGATGAAGCAAGACATTAACAATTTGCTATCGATGGAGGTGAGAAATTTCATGAAGCATGGGATAGATTCAAGGACATGCTAAGGAAGTGTCCTCAACATGGGCTATCTAAAGCTCAATATATCAGTATATTCTACAATGGATTGGACTGTGATTCACGAGTGTTATTGGATGCTTCTTCTAATGGAGCATTGCTTACAAAGTCATCCGTAGACGCCGAGAAGTTGTTTGAAGATATTTCGATAAATTTGAGGGATTGGCCAACTGATAGAGTTAGAGGTACTTATGTCCTTGGGAAGGTAGCTCAGGTTGAACAAGCAATGGTGAAAACAAGTAGAGAGGATGAGATCGTCTCTAGCTTGTCCAATATCAACAAGCTACTTGAATCCCAACAGAACAAATCAGTGAATTATCTTAGCGCGTACCAATCATGCAGCAGGAGTTGAAGAATGATGGACCAATCTAAGAGGAGTTGGAAGAGGCACACTATGCCATGGGTCAAAGTATTCAAGGGACTAGGTATCTAGATCAAGGAAACCGAAACTACCAAGGGAACTATCGAGGAAACTTTAATAATCGTGGTCCCTCGGGTGTTATCAACAGCCTAGGAGGCCGGAGTTCTCATGGAGCAATCCGAATAATGCGATTCAACCTCCGATGGGTGTTGATCCGGATGCTAAGGTGGAAGAAGGGAAATCAGGTCTTGAGGATACTGTGAACAGGTATATGGCCAAGAATGATGAAAGAGTGAACTGCCTTGAGGCCAAACTTGAAAAGAAAATCGATGCAAACCATGAGGTTATATCTAAGCAGGTGAAGGACCTTATGTTGCTGATGGGGGAGATGGCAGGAAGTGTTAACAAGCTTACTCAAACTATTGAGAAGGGGAAGTTCCCGTCTCAAAGTATTGAGAATCCAAGGTCCTGCAACGCCATCACATTGAGGTCGAGAACGCATTACGAGGGACCTATGAGGCCAGAATCAAATTTGGACATGTCTAGGGCAAGATTCGACCATGGTTCAACCAACACTGAAGGTTGAACCATACAGGGGAGGTCGAACCAATGCACTGGACACGATCAGGAGGCATTACAGCATCGGTTTGACCAAATTGCAGATGATTCAACCTGTTCCACAGGTCGAACCATGGTCGAACTTCACAATTCAGAACACTCTATTTTATCGTAGCAACGATTCGACCACGACAATTATGGTTCGACCTATCCAACAGGTCGAACCCAGGTCGAACCGCACCACTTGGAGCACTCTATTTTGTCGCAGCAATGGTTCGACCACGACGGTCATGGTTTGACATATCAAACAGGTCAAACCTTGGTCGAACCGGATGGCGGAAGGAGTACAGTAGGCCGGTTCGAACTAGGTGCCCGTGGTTTGACCTACTCAACAGGTTGAACCCAGGTCAAACCTTAATTTCAAAAAGAGAGTTGTTGTCCAGAAGGTAGGTTCGACCAGTACGTGCCTGGTTCGACCTGTTCCACGGGTCGAACCCTGCTACTCCGAACACTCTCGATGATGTTGATGCTACTCCAGTGGTTCGGAATGAGCAAAGTACAGACATAATAGTTGAGAAAAAGTGGGAGAGAGCCAAGCGATTGAGAGCCGAAAAGGAGAAAGCGGAGAAGGTTGATCGTGATGAATAGGGGATTCCCAAAATAAAGATACCTTCGCCGTTTTCTTACAAGCTTGTGAAGAAGGGATTAGAAGAGAAGTTCAATAAGTTTTCGGAGATAATGAACAAAATAAGCTTGAGCATTCCTTTCTCAGAGGCAATCATGGAGATGCCGTACTATGCCCAATTTCTTAAAGATATATTGTTGAAGAAGCGGAGCTTAACCGGAATTGAAATGGTGAATTTATCTGAGAATTGCAGCTTAATCATCCAAAGGAAGCTGCCGCAAAAGATGAAGGATCCGGGGAGCTTCACTATTCTATGTGAGATCGAAAAGGGGCCGGCACGGCGAGCTTTGTGCGATCTAGGGGCAAGCATCAATTTGATGCCTTTGTCCATCTTTCAGAAGCTTGGTTTGGGGGAGTTGACCCCTACAACAGTGGTTTTCCAATTGGCGGACAGGTCGATGACGTTTCCAAAAGGTATAATTGAAGACGTTCTCGTCAAAGTGGAGAAGCTAGTCTTTCCTGTGGACTTTCTTGTGCTAGAGATGGAATAAGATAAGGTTAATATCCCTTTAATCTTGGGGAGACCATTCCTTGCTACTGCTGGAGTTATGATTGATGTTCAGAAAGGAGAGCTTAGATTGCGGATGGACAAAGAAGAAGTTCTTTTCAACTTGGACAAAGCAATGAAGATGCCCATGGAGTCGCAGTGTTATAGTATTGACATGGTGGAGGAGATTGTGAAGGAGGATATGTCTCTGATCCTGTCAAAGGATCCTCTTGAGACATGTTTGATGGAGTCTCTTACTTATCCCACTACGGAGCTTGACGGACTCTCCAACGAGGTATGTATTGAATATCTTGAGAACTTACTTCCTTTGGGTGATGCTAGGTATGCATTGGAGAAAGCTAAGGCTGAGGAAGCGAAAGGGTCTAGGAAGTACTTGTCGTTGGAGAGAGAGAGCACTCCGATGGAAGTAAAGAAAGGGGAGCTGAAACTGTTACCGGAACACTTGATGTATGCTTATCTTGGTGACAATAAAAAAGATCCATCAGGTGATTCAGAATTCAAGAGGAAAATTGATCCGAAGGAGTCTACATGGCCATGGGATGAAGGTAATTCTAATGATCATATTTTTGTGAGCGAGAAAGGTGCCGTGCTGCCTGTAGACAAAGGAAGAGAAGATGATGCCTACTTGAAGCCTCCTAACTTACTACCGTATACCAACAAATTTGAAAGTCCTTACTCTTGTTCTTATCCTGACTTTGATCTTGATGGAAATAGGAGTTATTCTAAAATTGAGTGGAAGATTGACAGGAATGAGAAGAGAAAGTTTGTGGAAGGAGATTCTACTGATCGTATGGTGCATAAGAAGGGTAAGGTGGTAATTGTGGATAATAAGAGGGGGAGAAAGTATTGGAAGGTGAGGATGCGACATGATCGTCCTCTGATCAAGTAGTCTTTCTAAGCGGTAATCCATCGTGACTCTCCGACGTTAAATATGAGCGCCTGTTGGGGGCTTTCCCTCCCGTTTTATGCTTTATTTCTTTCGTGTGTGTAAGAATTTTTTATATTTGAAGTGCTTACTTATCGACAATTATATCTCTTTGCAAACTTAGTTTCAACTATAGTTTCTACTAAGTTTGGGGGGGTGTGATGTACTTACCTCAATAAGCACCGATAGTATAATCTTTTCTTTGTGATGTTTGTTAGGGAAGTTGGTTTTTGCGCCATATTTAAAATTTTAATCGATTTTGATGTGACGATTTTTTACAACTTGCCTAATATTTAGTGGGTTTTGGTTGTGTTTTCTTTTACGGAGTTACTCATGAATAATATTTTGTGAAACAATTTTTGATGAAGTTGTGCTCTAGTTGGTACCTAATGATTCGTATTGAAGTTTGAAGTATGTAGGGATTGAAGAACACTCAGTTTGGAAGCTTAGAAGGGTGGTTCGACCAAAGCCAGGGTAGGTTCGACCAGTGTCAGGAGGTTGAACCGAGCAGAGAAATCAAACCAGCAATGCAAAAATCGTCCAGAGAGGTGGTTCGACCACGATGTTCTTGGTTCGACCTATTCAGCAAGTCGAACCAAGGTCGAACCGGTGACATGAAACTTACAGAAGGGTGGTTTGACTTAAGCTGATATGGTTCGACCTGTTCCAGTAGGTCGAACCCAAGCCGAACCGAAGGAGAAGGTGTTCAGAATGTTGATTCGACCACGATGAAGTTGATTCGACCTCTTCCTAAGGTCGAATCAAGGTCGAACCAAGCCAGGAAAATGTGTTCTTAATTTCGTCCTTCTATGATGCATGAGTGGCCTGTTGATTTTGTGCATTCATATGTTCATGTGTAATTTCTATTGATGAAAGCATGTATAATTTGATAAGTATATTGAATTCTTGTGGAGTTGATCTTAATTATGTGCTATGAGGAGTATTAGGATTTACCTATGTGAGGATTTGAGCCTTGATAATCATGCTTGATCATGATTGCTTTATTCTTGAGAGGATCATTTATATGAACGTATTCTAGAACTTGGCATGGAGTCTTGTGTGAGACTTATGATTAATCAATTGCTAGGACATGATCTTAGGCCATTATTTTGTGATTAAGTTACTTAGCCAAATTTTATCCTTCCTAATGATCTTATTAACCTTTGGATGCCCCGTTGAGCCGTTAAATCTTTTTCTTTAGTAGCCGAAGTAAATAACCTTACAAACCTTTACTTGAGCCTTGATTAACCTATTCATTGGTAGAGAGAGTTGAGGTGAGGAAGTGTTGCAAGAAGAAAAAAGAAGATAGAATATGGTTAAATCTTGTTTAGGGGTAGTGCCCGAAACTGGTACCCCGATTATTTTTATACATGGTGCATGAAGCTTAGCAGCTGACGGCCTATACATGAGAAGAAGGGTAGTGCCTAAAATCGGTACCCGAGCTGTCTAACGAAAAGATGATGTTGATGCCATGAAATGAAGGAAAATTCAGGAATTTTTCAAGTTCAAGAGACGACATTGGAGGAGAACTTGCTGTAAGAAGAAGAAATCGAGAATCTCCAAGGTAACTCTCTACTAGTGTCTTAAGTCACTAAGTCCAAATTTTCCTACCTTTTCCAAAGAGCCAACATTACAACCCGAAAACAAGTCCTTTGAGATCCTAGTGAAGAGTTGATTATAAGTTGATTTTTTAGACCTTTGCCAAACTTATGGTTACGCGTGAATATGGATTGATATGAGTGTTTATATTAACCTATATAGTGCCTCACGCACTTGAGTGAAAGAGAATAAATACTTATCTTGTGAGCGAGATTACTTAGTACTCCGAATGGTGTGTGATTGGGTTGGTTTTGCATGAGTGATATATATGAAGCAATTAATACTTGTTTGATTTAATGAAGTTGCATGTGTGATATGTGTTGTACTTGAATTTTGGTGAATTATACACGACTCCTGTGGTTTGATTTGGTTGCCTCGGGACGAGCAACATGTAAGTTTGGGGGTTTGATGAGTGTGTAAATTCACAAGTTTGGCATCATGTTTTGTGCTAGTTTTGGAGGGTTTTGAGGTGGAAATAGGTGGAAAACCTATATATATTGTGAATTAGCATGAATCAGGTGTTAGTGGAGCTATTTTAGTGGTTTTCATAGCAAAGTCGAAGTGGAAGTGCCAAGAATCGAAGAGACAAAGTCGAGACCACGCGAACCGCCAAGGAGAGAGGTGGGTTCGACCTATTGGAGGAGGGTTTGACCTCTCCTACAGGTCGAACCAGCATTGCAAAGTGTGCAGAAGGAAGGTTCGACCACGACTCAAGGGGTTCGACCTATCTATCAGTTCGAACCATGGTCGAACCAGTTCGTAAGAAGATGGGTTCGACCACGACGTTGGGGGTTCGACCTGACGGTTGGCCGAACCAGGAGCGGAAATTGTCCAGTGGTGAGGTTCGACCTGTGGTTCAACCAAAGAGGGAGAGGTTCGACCTGTACAAGAGGTCGAAACAAGTGCAGAATACTTCCAGTAGGTGGGTTCGACCTGTGGCCAGTGATTCGACTTGTTTAATGATCGCTAATTTTCTTTTACCCTCAAGTATAAGAGATCGATTGTAGTGCGCGTGACCAAGTGAAATATCATTCCCACAAGATAGTTATAAATTTAACAAGTAATTCTATATGATAATTCCACAAATCTGGGGGTTTTAGGAAAAGATAATTAATTAACTAATAAAAAGTAAAAGTAAATAATTAAACTAATGCAAATAAAATTAATCACGCAGAGAAAACAATTTGGAATTCAAGAATGGAGAATTGGTAATGCTCGGGCAAACAGTTTAACTATGTGACTAATTTATCTAGACCCAAATTAATTACCTGCAGACGTTTATAAGAGGATCACTAAGCCTAGTTAAATCACCTTGATCGGGCAGGATCTAACACTTATAATGAGCTGAAAATCCTAACATCAATAAGAAATTAACTCCCTCTCCCTCTATAGGTACTTCATGCTAAATTCCAATTAAGGCTAGAGCACTAGACTTCCCTTTCTAGGTACGCGATTGTTAACCCTTTTGTCTCCTTATTAATTACTTAATAATGATGTTTTACCGAGTAATTAATATTCCAAATTGATTGTCTAACACTCTTAGGTATTATAGGTCAATCCCCTAAGACTGTCACATGAAACAACAATTATTATGCAGAAATAAAGAATCCTATTAACTATCAATCAGTGATACCGTCATGAATAATTAAAGGAATCAAAACTCAAAAACACAATAATATGAAGTCTCAAAATATCCTCTTCAATAAGGAAATAAACAATCTGCAGAATAACAAAATCTAAGTCTAGGGCAAAGTCAATTCACATAGTCAAAACTGTATTAAGCCCTAACATTACCAACAAAGAAGCTTAGCCCATGGATTTATGGGGGCAAATCACAAAGATGTAATAAACCCTAACCATTGTTCTAAAATAACAAAGAAAAATAATTAAAGATAAAGAACCCTTTTTGGAGGACTCCGTCTCTTCAATTACGATCTCCGTCGGAATCTCCGTCTCCAATGAGTGAATGAATAAATAATGGTGAAAGGTGGAGTTCTGGAGGCTGGAGGCGTGAATTGAGCGTTGGGGAGCGTGTGTTCGCGAACTGATGGTGTATTCGCCTCTGCCCTCCCTCATGTCAATTTGGGCGTGATTTATACCTCATAAATTTAATTGACTATGGGTCAAAATACACATTAATGGGCTGATAATCTATGGGCCATGAATTTGAACCAGAAGAGCATCTTTGGTTGCTCCTGCCATCTCACATTGACTTGGGCCCGCCACTTCTCATCTTGCCTTTCCTCTCTCCTCATCAGTGTTTGAGTTCTCAAGTAGGGCCCACCAACCAGATTAAAAAGTGGAAGCCAATTTATATGATGTAAGTATACGTGGCATCAAAGAGTTTTTAATGACCAAAATTCGAAAATAATTCGAAAATTCCGTCGGCAGCTGCGCGGCTTCACCGTTTAATTCATAACTTCTTCATCCGATCTTTGATTGAGGTGATTTTTGTGCCCACACATTCCTCTCTTCCGTGGCTTTCCAACTATTTCTACAAGACCAGTTTCGACATCTATACTAATACAGAAAAATTGTGGAAAGTAGACGTCTATTTTTGCACAAATTCACCTTTCACCCCAACTTTGCATTTTTATCATTTTTCCTATCAAAACACAACAAAATACCTTTCAAGCACCTTTTAGTCAATAATAATTCAAAGTATTAATATTTGTGCAAATAATAACAAATAAACATTTAAAGAGGTATCAAATTGGACCCGAAAATACATGAATTTTCACTCTCATCAAACCCCCCAAACTTAAGGTGTTGTTCGTCCTCGAACAACGAAACGACAAATCAAGAGAATAATGAGATGGAAAGTCATGTTCAAATGTAAAGATCGAACATCATTTAAGCCTTCAATTGTGTAATTAATCTTAACTTGGTTCACATAACTTCAAATTCAAAAGTATCAATTCATTCAAAACATGCAAGTTAAGATTATTACTTCACCAATTCAAGTGCTCAATCCACCTATGCTCACAGGACATATATAGTATAACTCTCACGCTCATGGTGTATAAAGTGTACACCTATTGGGTTGTATATATAAGTGCTCTCAAATTCAATTCAAGTGCATGCGTAACCATAAGCTTGCCTATTGTCTCAACTCTCCTTTTACTTGTAGCTAGCAAATCATGAATCAAAAAGGTCTTTTTATTTGGTTGTAACATATGCTCTTTTGGACAAGGTAGGAAAAATATGGATAAGTGACACAAACTCGGATCAATCAAGTGGCCATCTATCACGATCTTTCATTCTTCCTCATCACTTTCTTTTCAAGCACAACTCCTCCTCAACTCCAAATTATTCAATTCTTTCTTCAACCACAATAATGAGAGATTAATTTTCCTCTTTTCTTTCAGCATCAAGGGTATGTGCACTACCCAAAACCCCACAAATATATATTTTTTCTCTCACTTTATTTTTTCTTTTTTACTCCTTTTCCCATTTTTTCCTCTTTAACAACTCATTAGGATTCTTATATCCTTTTTTCCTCCTTTCTTCATCTTCCTTTTCAACTCCAACATGTTCACATTCTTCTTCTAACCACTTCAACAATTACTCAATCGATCCAAGTAACACAAGGAAAAATCAAATACTGATTAAGCTCAAAGGGTTATTCAAAGAATTGATTTTTCAAGGCTCAACGGGTTGACTAAGGATTTAATGAATTCAGGTAAAGTATAGGGAAAAAGATGGGCTAAAAATCAAAGATGGCCTAATATCATTTTCATAATCCACTATACTATTCTCGAATATTCAAGAAGACTCAAGGCAAGTTCTAGAATACACGCACAAGAACGATACGCTCAAGAAATAAAAATATCATGCGTCAATGTATCATGATTTAAAGGCTCAAATCTCATTTGGCTTTTTCATAGAAAGAACGAGCACTCTTCAAGGCTACGTATACATCATAACAAGCACATCAAAAACTTCAAGTACTTAAGAATTAAAGCATGTTTCCCTTATTAATCATAATCAACATCTTAGCATAGGCATGAAAAATAACAACTCAAAGATCCCCATGAAATTCAGGTCATAGAAATTAAAGCTCATGCGCCTCACTCATAAGAATTCAAAACTCACAGAAATTTTAGAATAAGGAATGAAGTAACCTGATTTCAATCTTCTTCCAATTTTGCAAGTTCACTTCATCACCTTTAATACCTTCTCAATCATAAAAGCTCAACACAAACCATCATCATATAAGAGATAAAAAAATATCGAAGAGACAAAAATCAACGACAGAACATCATGGGACACCCAAAGATAAATAAAAAAAACACACAAGACACCTGGATAGTTGTAAAAAAAATTCGAAAGATCGAATAAAATTCGAAAATTCTAAAAAAAATCAACTTCCAAGCACACAGACACTAAACAATGCAGAGTAAACATACCTGGGTGCGGATGGAACAAGGGAAGAACATCACACCCCCCAAACTTAGATGAAAATGTCAGTTGAATCTAAGTTTAAAAGGATGTTATTACCTTAAGTGTAAGTACGCACCTTGAGTATAATTCACCTAGCACAAGACAAACAAACAAACAAAATAATAAAACGGTGGGTTGCCTCCCACCAAGCGCTCTTATTTAACGTCGAGGAGCTCGACGGAATGCAGTGTAAATCAAGTCAAGAGATCAACAAACAGAACCTCTACTTCACCGTGATGATGATAATGCTTTAAGCGATGCCCATTAACCGTGAAGAAAGCTCCATCGTTCTTCTTGAGTTCAACCATTCCACTTTCATAAACTCGACTAACCTCATATGGACCCATCCACTTTGATTTAAGCTTACCTGCAAAAAGCCTCAAACAAGAATTAAATAAAAGTACAAAATCTCCCACTTGAAAATTCTTACTTCGAAGTTTTGCATCATGCCAACTCTTGGTCCTTTCTTTATAGATGCAAGAATTTGCATACGCCTTCTCTCTAAACTCCTCAAGTTCATTTAATTGTAGAAGGTGACTACTACCCGCTGCTTCAAGATCCAGGTTGATCTTCTTCACCGCCCAAAAGGATTTGTGCTGAATTTCCACAGGAAGGTGGCAAGATTTTCCATACACCAATTGGAACGGTGACATGCCTAGAACGGTCTTATACGCAGTTCTGAATGCCCACAATGCATCATCAAGCTTACTAGCCCAATCCTTATGGCTAGTACTCATAGTCTTCTCCAAAATCTGCTTGATTTGACGATTGGAAACTTCAGCTTGTCCATTCGTCTGCGGATGATAGGGTGTGGATACTCTATGTTTCACTCTATAAGATTTGAGAAGATTCTCCATTAGCTTATTGAGAAAATGAGTCCCCCCATCACTAATGACAACTCTCGGCTCTCCAAAACGTGAAAATATGTGCTTCCTCAAGAACGCAATGACCGTTCTTACATCACTCAACTTGGTTGGAATTGCTTCCACCCACTTTGAGACATAATCAACAGCAAGCAAGATATATAAAAATCCATTCGATGAAGGAAATGGACCCATAAAATCTATGCCCCACACATCAAAGAGCTCCACCTCATACACATTCTTCAAGGGCATTTCATCTCTTTTTGATATGCCCCCCATCCACTGGCATCTATCGCAATTCTCTACATAAAATCTACAGCACTTGAATAAAGAAGGCCAAGTAAAACCTGATTGAAGAACTCGTGCTGCAGTCTTCTCTGCTGCAAAGTGACCCCCATTTGGTCCATCATGGCACATACTCAAGACGCTCTCCCATTCTTCCTCATGAATACACCGGCGTATGATGTTATCCGGACACAGCTTGTAGAGAATTGGATCATCCCAAATGTACTTCTTGACCTCAACAAAGAACTTCTTATAATGATACTCAGTCAGCTTGTAAGGCTTTATTTGACCTCCACTAGCCAAAAAGTTGACTATATCTGCATACCATGGTGCTGGAGGCTTCTTTACCATCTCTACTAACTCGAAGCAATCAACCACAAGTATGTCTTCATCAGGAAAGACCTCCTTAATGAATTCATACTTCTCATCACAATGATTCCGTGGCTCAAGTCTAGAGAGATGATCAGCTACCACATTCTCACTCCCCTTCTTATCTCTCAATATCAAACTCTTGGAGAAGTAAGATCCATCTGATTATTCTTGGCTTTGCATCCTTATTTTCCATCAGATAGCGGAAAGCTGAGTGATCCGTATACACCACTGTCTTCATGCCTACTAGATACGGGCGGAACTTATCAAAGGCATACACCACTGCAAGAAACTCCTTCTCTGTTACTGTGTAATTCCTCTGAGTTGCATCAAAGGTCTTGCTGGCATAGTAAATAGGTCTGAGTCTCTTTTCCCTAATCTGTCCAAGCACAACCCCCAATGCTATGTCACCAGCATCACACATCAACACAAAAGGCTGCTTCCAATCCGGAGTGATCAGAATTGGAGCAGTTATCAAAGCCTCTTTAAGTACCTGAAAAGCATGTAAGCAAGTATCATCAAAGTCAAAAGGTACATCTTTCTCAAGCAAATGAGACAAGGGTTTAGAATATTTAGAGAAATCCTTGATAAATCTACGGTAGAAACCCGCATGACCAAGGAAAGATCTAACCCCTTTCTCATTAATCGGTGGCGGAAGATTCTCAATCGCTACCACCTTTGCTCGATCAACCTGCAGCCCCTTAGAAGACACATGATGCCCAAGTACTATACCTTCTCTTACCATGAAATGGCATTTCTCCCAATTCAGAACAAGGTTAGACTCTTGGCATCTCTCCAAAACAACAGTAAGGTTAATAAGACAAGAATCAAAAGAAGATCCGAAAATAGAAAAATCATCCATGAATACTTCCATAATTCTTTCAATCAAACCCTCAAAAATATACATCATGCATCTTTGAAAAGTAGCAGGAGCATTGCACAAACCAAAAGGAAGCTTCCTAAATGCAAAAGTACCATATGGGCAAGTAAAGGTAGTCTTATCTTGATCCTCCGGTGCAATCATTATCTGATTGTAACCAGAGTACCTATCTAAGAAACAATAAAACTCATACCCGCAAGCCTATCAAGCATCTGATCCATGAAAGGTAAAGGAAAATGGTCTTTGCGTGTGTTTTCATTTAGTTTCCTATAATCAACACAAACACGCCAACCTGTAGGTATCCTAGTAGCCAAAGTCTCTCCATTCTCAGATTGTACTATAGTCATGCCCCCCTTCTTAGATATCACATGCAACGGACTCACATAAGGGCTATCACTAATAGCATAAATAATATCAGACTTCAACCACTTAAGTACCTCTTTCCGAACCACTTCTTGCATCGCAGGATTTAAATGCCTCTGATATTGCACAGAGGTTTTTTTTTCATCTTCTAACCTGATCCTATGCATGCAAATAGATGGACTTATACCTTTCAAATCTTCCAAAGACCATCCTATGGCGGACTTATGCTCCCTAAGGACTCTAAGCAGTTTATCAAGTTCAAGTTCAGTTAAGGCAGATGATACAATTACCGGATATGTTTGATTTTCCCCCAAAAAGGCATATGATAGATGATCCGGTAAAGGCTTCAATTCCACCTTCTTCTTCTCTTCAGCTTCAGGTTCCTCCTTCTCCAGTGGTAAGAACCATGGTGTCCACTTTCCTCCTTCAATTTTGAACACCTCTCCTTTATCTTCCCTGCAAGCATTCAAAGCATTCAAATATCCATTAAATTCATCATCAAAAATATTAACTGAATAATCAGATAAAAAATCAGTTGCAAGAGTAGGGAAAGAAAGACTGTTGTTGATGCATATCTCCAATGGATCCATAGACAGAATCAATGGCAATTTTTCCTCAATGATCTCATCAACAACATCAATGAACTTGCAGTTTGCTTTTTCAGCTGGCCACTTCAATGCATTATCAAGAGAAAATACTACTTCATCATCTCCCACTCTGAGCCTCAACTTTCCGTCTTCAACATCAATTAGAGCTCTAGCAGTGGCTAGGAATGGTCTCCCCAAAATCAGAGGCACATTGTTATCCTCTTCCATATCAAGCACCAAGAAATCGACCGGGAAGATGAACTTATCCACCTTCACAAGTACATCATCAATAACTCCTCTAGGGTGTGTAAGAGACCTATCAGCTAGCTGCAATGTCACCGAAGTAGGTCTCACCTCCCCCAAACCAAGACTTTTGAATGTATTTAGGGGCATCAGATTGATGCTCGCCCCCAAATCACACAAAGCTCTGCATGTGGCGTTCTTCCCAATCTGAATAGGAATAGTAAAACTATCCGGATCTTTTAGCTTGGCTGGAAACTTCCTCTGGATGATGGCACTACATTCCTCAGTCAAGTTCACTGTTTCCTTATCCCCAATACTCCGCTTCTTGGACATGATTTCTTTAAGAAACTTTGCATAGTGAGGCATCTGCTCAATTGCTTCAGCAAAAAGAATGTTGATATGGATCTTCTTGAATATCTCTACAAATTTCTGAAATTTCTCATCAAGACCCTTTTTCAACTGCACCGTAGGAAAAGGAATGGGATACTTTGTTTTTGGAATACCCAAACTGTTTCTCTCTAATTCTTCCTTTTTATTCCTTTCTCTTTTAGCTTTTTCCCACTTCTTTTCAGTCACAACTGGATGATCAATATCACTTTGGAAACCAACTGTATCAGTATGGTGAGGAACATACTCAACTGGAGAAGAGTTAGGATCACACGAAATATTGCCCGTCGCACGCACGACGTCGTGCGAACCACCGTACGTGGTGTATGGTTCGGGCGGCATAGCACGATTGCCGTCGTGCGAGAGCCTGGACGTGTCTTCAGTTCCGTGCGAGAAGTATGTTGGTGATGGTGCACGGCTGTCGTCGTGTGTCACACCCCAGCGCATGGCGTCGTGCGTCCTCACACGATCCTGGCCGTGCGCCAACTCTTCATGCACGACATCGTGTGTGCTCACACGGTTCTGGCTGGGCGTCCACTCGGATGCGTGCGTGTACGCACGACTGTCCCTGTTAGTTTCCCCAGACCAATTTTCTCTGTACTCTGTATCCGGAAGCCTAGGCCCATCATACTGTTTACCACTTCTCAAAGTAATAGCATGACACTGATGCTTTCTCGGATTCAACTCAGTCTGTGCAGGAGCTTGCTGTTGCAACTTACCAACCGCAGCATTCAACTAACTGATAGCAAGATCTGTTTCTTTCTGCTTCTTCTCTGCTTCCTTGTACCTTGCTTCAGCTGTTTATTTGTTTGTGACTATCATCTTGAGCATCAAATCAAGCTTATCATCCATTGATGGTTTCCCTTCGGCAGGTTTCTGAGCTGGCTCAAATCCCGGAGGTGGTGCAACTGCACTGTTAGGATTAGAATAAGACAAATTTTCACTCCTTCTCTGGTTATTGAAGTTCAAATTTCCTTGGTTCCAACCCTGTTGATACTGACGATTGTTACCTTGGTCATTCCTCCCCCCAAACTGATTGTTCGGTCTGAAATTTTGTCTATTTCTATTATCTCCTCCTTGGAACATAGCATAATATGCCTCTTCAAATTCTTCCTCATCTCCAGCTTTAGTTATCTCCTCTCTGTTTCCTTTCGTGAGGCGATCCATCTTATTATTCAACTCATCGAGTCGATCATTGAGAGCTGACACTTCACTATTTCCAGCTTGTATATCAACCTTTGCCACTTTATCAAAAGAACCCACTCCATCTGCTCTTTCTGCTGGACAATCATAAGTGTTTGCAGCCATCTCCTCAAATATTTCTTCAGCTGCCTCTGCAGACTGCTTAAATATAGATCCACCTGTTGTCGCGTCTACCAACACTCTTGAGTCTCTTATTAAGCCTTGATAGAAGAAGCCTAAGTAAGTATCCTTTGAAAATCCATGTTTGGGACAGCTCCGCAACAACTCTTTGAACCTCTCCCATGCCTCGTAGAAACTCTCCAAGGATCCTTGTTTAAATTGTGTAATCCTTTTCTTTATCAAGAAACTCTTGGATGGAGGAAAGTATTTATTCAGAAACCTGTCTGCCAATTGTTCCCAATCAGTACAACATCCTTGAGGAAGGTTGTTGTACCACTCCTTGGCTTTGACCGTAAGTAAGAATGGGAAAAGCCGCATCCTGATAGCATCCTCCGGAACATTCCTGTGCTTCTGCGTTCTTGCATACTCGTCAAATAACTGCAGATGCTCACTAGGATTCTCCAAAGGTGTCCCACCAAACTGCTGCCTCTCTACCATCCGGATCAGTCCAAAAGGTAGCTCAAAATTCTCTGCGGTGATCGCAGGTCCATTCAACCCAGCATTCATAGTGTGCTTCAGTTTGTATTGATCTCGCATAGGCGTCGGAGCTTGCTGATCATCAGCCATCTTCCTAGTCTCAGTATCTTCAACTAAATCAACTCCGTTAAATTTCTGTGAAAGCCTTTCAACTTCCTCCTCTTCTGGCGAAAGAAAACTATCCGAATCTGAACTAGGAGTAGGTGTAGCATGTTGCTTTCTCTTCCTTCTGTTCTCTCTAACAAGTGCTTCAAGCTCTAGGTTTAATGGTACGATTGCTCCTCCACTAGACCTAGTGATCATACACCTGCTCTCACTCAAAAGATCGGAATTGTTTGAATCACAAATAAAATTAAAATAATGCAAGTAAAATTTAACATCCTACAAGAAAATAAATCACAATAGAATAAATTTAAATCTATAAACTATCCCCGGCAGGCGGCGCCAAGAACTTAATCGCTAATTTTCTTTTACCCTCAAGTATAAGGGATCGATTGTAGTGCGCGTGACCAAGTGAAATATCGTTCCCACAAGATAGTTATAAATTTAACAAGTAATTCAATATGATAATTCCACAAATCTGGGGGTTTTAGGAAAAGATAATTAATTAACTAATAAAAAGTAAAAGTAAATAATTAAACTAATACAAATAAAATTAATCACGCAGAGAAAACAATTTGGAATTCAAGAATGGAGAATTGGTAATGCTCGGGCAAATGTTTGCCTATTTTTGTAGCACTCACGAGCAAGAATACTCGATCGTTGTAGTAGTATATCCCAAGAAAAATTATCAATCCACAAAGGAGTTATGTTCAGACTAGCAAATACGTGAGCTCATGTTCATGTCGTTTTTGTAAAGATGATCGGGGGGTTTTGAGATTGATTAACAACTAAAACAAGTAGCAAGTAAATAAGAGAGCGAATAGGAGAAATGACAAGTAAAGAAAATGGGTGCTAAAGTTCAAGTATGGAAAAACATGGGATTAGAAACATCCAAGCACACTCGATTCATATTATCATGCAAAAGGAATTCAACTCAATTGATGTAGACTAAGGGTGATCACGATAGTATCCTAAGCTCCCTTTCGGGTTACAAAGGTTGTTGATCCATTTTAGACTCCCAAAAGCACTTAAGATCAAAGCCCAACATTAACCCCTTCCATCTAGGTACTAGTTAGATTAAACTCTCCTTTTTTGTGTACTAAGGCCAACGAATGGATTGGTTCCCCTCATTGAATTCAAATATCCTTTCGGTCAAACCCAAACTCAATGTCTAATCATGCTTTCCTAATACTATAGAGGGTCGTTTCCGTCTCACTCCAAGCAATACTTACATGAACATCATGATAGCATTTAATTACCACAAATAATCCATTGATCAACAATCCATTAAACCAATAAACATTTATGAATAACAAACCATGCCATCACAACATCAAGACAATTAAACTCCATGAATAGAAATCAATATCAATTAAACCAAAAACCAATTTAATCCACATGATAATATAAATCTAATATGCTCTTCATGTTCCTAATCCCACTAGAGGGATTAGCCTAACATGATAAGGGTAACAAAACAAATAAATGATTCATTACAAATACCCATAGTCTTAGATCTAAAGAAATACAAAATGAATGGATTCTTCCCTATCAATTTCTTGAAGAGAATCTTCTATTCTTCTTGATCTCCACCTCTAGCTCCTGATTTCTTGAGATCTCTCACACCCAATGGAAGGGATGAAGTTTTGATGGAGAATTAATGGAGATGATGAAGATGGATCAAAATGGATGAAGGTGGATGAAGATGATGGTGGAAAATGGAAGAAATGGTGTGTGATGTGTGTGTAGATGATGGAAATTTCGGATCTCCTCCCAATTGTTGAATAAAGGGGTATTTATACCCCTATGGAGGCTTCTAGAAGGATCTGGAAATTTCAGCAGGAAAATACACGGCACGAGTCGTGCTCTGCAACACGGCCACGAGGTGGCCATGTTGTGTCTTCTGATGCTGC
Source organism: Pogostemon cablin (assembly GCA_023678885.1). Taxonomy (NCBI): domain Eukaryota; kingdom Viridiplantae; phylum Streptophyta; class Magnoliopsida; order Lamiales; family Lamiaceae; genus Pogostemon; species Pogostemon cablin. The sequence goes on along the minus strand of CM042957.1, from coordinate 43,225,236 downwards.
CGCACGGCCTCGCCTTACAGGGCCGTGTTACGCAACACGGCTCGTGTGCTGCAACACGAGTCGTGTGTTGTAACACGGGCACAGGGTGATCGTGTTGGCTCTTCTGATGTCGGCACACGGCCACTTCTTACAGGGCCGTGTTGATGACATGGCTCGTACTTCCAACTCGACTCGTGCAACTGGACACGACCTTAAGTTGCCCGTGTTGAATGACTAGGTGTCGCCACACGGCCAACTCTTACAGGGACGTGTTGGCTACACGGCCCGTGTTGGTGCTGGCTCCTGCATTTCTTCACTGTTTTGGCTCGTTCTCCCTCGTTTCAACTCCGAATTGAGATCCGCTTTTTCCTACATCTTCCTCATTCACACACATTTCAATAAAAACACAAAACACAACCAAATAACACATAAAATACGGATAAAATAATACAAAAACACATATAAAAAGACACTAAAATGTAGGTGATAATAGCTCTAATCAACCCCCCAAACTTAAGGCGTTGCTCGTCCCCGAGCAACGAAAATGACAAATCAAAAGGAGAAATTTTCACCTAGAAAAGACTAAACGAATAAAAGCAATAACACATCGTTAGCAATAATAACAACAAACTATGCTAAGTCATCCTACAATATTAAAATCATGACATGAGAAATTAACAAGTTCAATCAAAAGAGAATAAAGTGTAATATAGTTCCTTTTAAGTCCAAGCCTCACAATGGATATTGATGTCTCTCAACACTCTTTTGAAATAGGGTAAATCACACTCATTAATCGATTGGCTCGACTCGCTATAAGCTTGCTCGTGGACTATATTCACAAACCACCAAAGTTTCAATCAATGATCAAAAAGGTCTTTAATTAGGATGTAATGATAGGATCTTTGGTAGGGTAGGAAGTATATGGATAAGAGTGACTAATCAAGTGTAAGTAATCAAAGAGATGGCCAATTTCCTCAACTTCTCCACTTTTCTTTCTTCCTTTCTTATCTTTACAATCTCAAGCACTATTCATTAACTTTCCTTGGATTGAGCATCTTTTGATGCATGCTTCCTATTTTTGAATTTTGTTTACTTGAGCATTTTGATGTTGCTTTGCTCCTTTTCTAACTTTGAGGTTGCATGTGCCTTTTTACTTTTGCTCTTTTCATCCTTTTTCTTGCTTGTTTACCATTCCCTTTTCTTCTTTTGCTAATCAATCAATCCTTTCTAGCCACCATCTCCTCAATCACCCACAAAAAGGTATATATAAGCTTGAATGGGTAATTAAGGCTTGTAATGTGCTAAATTCACAAGAAATAGGCTTATAGGCTCAAAGTGGTTGACTAAGGATGATGTTCAAGGTAGGAACATATATGGCAATGACTATAATAACAAGGATGGCCTTAGATCATTTCACTAATCTCCACTAATCGGGCTCGTTCCTATAGTCCTTGAGCAAGTTCTAACTTATCAAACACAACCGATCCACTCATGAAGAAATACCATGTATGCATGGTTGAGGCTCAAATGCTCACAAGCTTGTGCTCGGACCTTAAGGAACTTATTACACCACATTCATCTCAAAATTGAACAAGTTAAGTAAAACATGTCACAATTTGAAAGTGTAGAGATTCTTAATCATAGTTTGTCATCACTTATCACCACAACCTATCATCACTCACGTTCAAAAATGACTCACGACATCCCTAAGCAAACCACCAAACATCCCAAGACAAGAATGAAAATACACACAACATAAAAATAAGGACACAACAAACAAGACACAACAAAAACTCAAAACATGCAAAAGCACAAAATACCATCATCCATATGAAAATTAAGCACACATTCATCCCAACCTTTATTGAAAAGGAAATCCTAAGTTACGAAAGTAAACCTCCCACAAACATAACACATGAAGTAGCATGCTAGTCACAACAATCCAAATCAAAATCAATTCATTTCAAGTAATACAATGATAAGGTGTAGAGTACTCCCTCAATAGGCATTTGGTAAGGAAAGCGTTAGCTTCAAGCTCCATCATGCTTCCAATACCTCTCATTCATGCTCAAACACTCAACAAACACCATTAGTTCAACAATTTCATTATGAATATGGACTATCATGCACTTCAACACCACAAATATGCCAAAATCAACCCAAACTCATGAGAAAAATTTTAAAATTTATCCAATTTTACAAGAATCATACTTAAGTGGTGAGTCACACCACACACTCTCCCCCCAAACTTAAATCGAAACAAGAGTTGAGACTTAAGTTTGCAAAAAGTGGTGAGACTTACCCTTGTAGTTTCCATTGATGATCTTCTTGTAGAGAAGTAACCGCATCCACACGACTCAAGCTATGTCCACCACGCACTAGCACCCCCCAAACTTAACTCGAGACAAGAGTTGAGAATTAAGTTTGCAACAAGTGTTGGAACATATCAACTTGAATCCATGAAGCATTTCTCTTTTCTTCAATGAGCATTTTCTCTATGAGCACAATCAACCTACAAGGCCAAAACAAACAAGCAACAAAAGATAAAAAGAATGGGTTGCCTCCCATTTAGCGCTAAGTTTAACGTCTTCAAGCCGGAAGGATTTTGAGCTCTTAACAGTCGGAGAAATCCAAGACCCCATCGGATCTCATCTTCACTTTAAACATTTCTTTAACAGCCTTTTTATCCACACTTCGTGCTCCTTTAACACTTGAACTCACTTTGTTTCCTCTTTTCCTCACATTTTTAAATCCCGGAGGCCCTTTATCAATCTTCAAATCAACATGTGGATCTCCCCCAAACGTATTTCTTTTTGAAGAAACATTTCCTGCAATTTCAAGCATAAAGTTAGTTAATTCTTCATCTTTTAAAATTGCACTTACCACTTCATCTCGAATATCCGGAGGCTTAATGGGTGGCTTCAAATGAAGATTTCCCCATTTAAATTCTTGCTTGATAACACCAATTCTTTTTCATGTGATCGGAGTGTGAGTTCCTTCTTATCCATGTCAAATTTTGCTTTTGCGGTTGCCAAAAATGGCCTTCCAAAAATTAATGGGATTAAAGGATCCGCTTGCTTCTCAACTATCATAAAATCCACCGGAAATACAAAATCCTCTATTTGCACAAGCATATCATCCACAACTCCATGGGGCTTTATCATTGAACCATCCATTATTCCGATTTCCACATCCGTTTCCTTTAACCTCCCAAGGCCAAGTTTTTCAAAAATCTCCAAAGGCATTACATTAATGCTTGAACCAAGATCACATATAGCATTAAAATGTTCCCCCTTTCCAATTTTACAAGTAAGAACGAATTTACCGGGGTCTTCCACCTTTAATGAAGCATCAACCTCAACAATGTCATGATCTTGTTTCAACATTATCTCTCCATCACACGCACTTTCATCCTCCAACAAAAATAAAAATTCACCAATTATCATCTCATCATCCAAAGACCAATCTTCATCGATGCCAATGTCCTCCTCCACGTTTGACATAATTTCATCACAAACTACTTCTTCAACCTTGGAACCAATGTTTGTTGTTTCCACCAACCCTTTCTCCACCTTACTTTCCATGTTGCACACAGTAACATACAAACATTGCTCCTTATGATTTGTTATAGTGGTAGATGGAAATTTTCCTTGTTGGTGTTGAGATCCAACTGAAGAAGCAATTTGCCCCATTTGATGCTCAAATGCTCTCATCCTATTGTCTGATTTCTTCTCATTTTCCTCCATTCTAGCTTCAAACTTAGTATCTCTCTTTTCCATATAAGCCCTTGTATCTTTCATGAATGCTAGCAATGTCTCTTCCAATGATGACTTACCTTCTCCATTCAACGGTTTGGCACTTGGATCGAATCCCGGAGGAAATGACACGGCGGCTTGAGGATTAGAGTAGGAGAAATTCTCATGCTTCCTTGGAGCTTGATAACCTCCACTTGATTGATTGAAATTACTCCCCCAAGCTTGCCCTTGATATCCTCCTTGATAATTACCTTGGTTAGAAGGATAGTTACCTTGAAAATTCCCTTGCCGTTGAAAATTTCCTTGGTAATTTCTCCCATCTAAATAGGCAACATCCTCTACATTTTGCTTCTCATTGCTCTCCTTATTCGAATTAGCACTTGTACTTCCCCCTTGACTTACTCCTTGAGTGATCAAATTCAATTGCTTCGTTAAAGCATTGATGCTCTCATTGAATTCTTTCATTCCTTCACTCTTAAACACATCACTTTTCACCTTGTTCACACTCTCCACTAGAGCAACCTTTTCGTATGCATAACCTCCCAAAATTCTCTCGGATGGCCACTGATAAGCATTCATTGCAATATCTTCAAAAATTTCCATAGCTTTCATCGCATCCACTCCGAACATAGATCCTCCGGATGAGGCATCTACATGCATCCAATGTTAATGGCTCAACCCTTGATAGAAGAAAGCCACTTGTTGATTCTCATGAAAGTCATGTTGAGGGCACTTTCTTAGCATCTCCTTGTAGCGTTCCCATGCTTCATAAAAGCTTTCATCCGGAAGTTGCTTAAACTGAGTGATAAGGCTCTTCAATTTGAGTGTCTTTGAAGGAGGAAAGTATTTGTTTAGGAACCTTTGCTCAAGATCTTCCCATGTATTACAACTTCCCAAAGGAATTGCATTATACCATGCCTTAGCCTTGTCTCTTAAAGAAAAAGAGAACAACCTCATCCGAATAGGATCTTCCGATACTCCATTAATCTTAATGGTATTTGAAACCTCCAAGAAGCTAGCTAGATGCATGTTTGGATCCTCAAGAGGACCTCCCCCAAACTGATTTTCTTTGACCATGTTGATCAATCCGGTCTTGATTTCTAAATTGTTGGCTTGAACCAGAGGAACCATGTTGTGTACGGCTCTCAGTTGGAAGTAATCCCGGATTGCTCTAGGCCTTTGCAACTCTTGTTGTTGGAGTATCCTTTGAGCTTCTTGATTGGCAAGCACTTGCATATACTCTTGGTTTTGAGCAATGAAATTTCTAAACATCTCCATTTGGTCCTCTTGTATTCCTTCTTGTACCCCCCGTTGATCTTGTAATGGATCAAGGGGTGGATCAAAATTAACATTGTCTCCCCGTTGATTCTCGATTTTTGTTCCTTTTCTAGCTTTATGCCTCTCTCGCTTCCTTTGTCGTGCGGTTTTTTCAATCTCCAAATCCAAAGGAATGATCGATTGATTTCCTTTTGATCTTGTGATCATAAAACACCTACGAAAATTCAAAGAGTGAGACCACAAACAACAATAGTAAACAAAGTAAAAATAAAATAAAAAGTATCCTTATCAAGAACAACTAAAACAATAACACAGTACTCGACTAGTTCGTCAAACTCCCCCGGCAACGGCGCCATTTTCTTGTTTGCCTATTTTTGTAGCACTCACGAGCAAGAATACTCGATCGTTGTAGTAGTATATCCCAAGAAAAATTATCAATCCACAAAGGAGTTATGTTCGGACTAGCAAATACGTGAGCTCATGTTCATGTCATTTTTGTAAAGATGATCGGGGGGTTTTGAGATTGATTAACAACTAAAACAAGTAGCAAGTAAATAAGTGAGCGAATAGGAGAAATGACAAGTAAAGAAAATGGGTGCTAAAGTTCAAGTATGGAAAAACATGGGATTAGAAACATCCAAGCACACTCGATTCATATTATCATGCAAAAGGAATTCAACTCAATTGATGTAGACTAAGGGTGATCACGATAGTATCCTAAGCTCCCTTTCGGGTTACAAAGGTTGTTGATCCATTTTAGACTCCCAAAAGCACTTAAGATCAAAGCCCAACATTAACCCCTTCCATCTAGGTACTAGTTAGATTAAACTCTCCCTTTTTGTGTACTAAGGCCAACGAATGGATTGGTTCCCCTCATTGAATTCAAATATCCTTTCGGTCAAACCCAAACTCAATGTCTAATCATGCCTTCCTAATACTATAGAGGGTCGTTTCCGTCTCACTCCAAGCAATACTTACATGAACATCATGATAGCATTTAATTACCACAAATAATCCATTGATCAACAATCCATTAAACCAATAAACATTTATGAATAACAAACCATGCCATCACAACATCAAGACAATTAAACTCCATGAATAGAAATCAACATCAATTAAACTAAAAACCAATTTAATCCACATGATAACATAAATCTAATATGCTCTTCATGTTCCTAATCCTACTAGAGGGATTAGCCTAACATGATAAGGGTAGCAAAACAAATAAATGATTCATTACAAATACCCATAGTCTTAGATCTAAAGAAATACAAAATGAATGGATTCTTCCCTATCAATTTCTTGAAGAGAATCTTCTATTCTTCTTGATCTCCACCTCTAGCTCTTGATTACTTGAGATCTCTCACACCCAATGGAAGGGATGAAGTTTTGATGGAGAATTAATGGAGATGATGAAGATGGATCAAAATGGATGAAGGTGGATGAAGATAATGGTGGAAAATGGAAAAAATGGTGTGTGATGTGTGTGTAGATGATGGGAATTTCGGATCTCCTCCCAATTGTTGAATAAAGGGGTATTTATACCCCTAGGAGGCTTCTAGAAGGATCTGGAAATTTCAACAGGAAAATACACAGTACGAGTCGTGCTCTGCAACACGGCCACGAGGTGGCCGTGTTGTGTCTTCTGATGCTACCGCACGTCCTCGCCTTACATGGCCGTGTTACGCAACACGGCTCGTGTGCTGTAACACGAGTTGTGTGTTGTAACACGGGCACAGGGTGATCGTGTTGGCTCTTCTGATGTCGGCACACGGCCACTTCTTACAGGGCCGTGTTGATGACACGGCTCGTGCTTCCAACTCGACTCGTGCAACTAGACACGACCTTAAGTTGCCCGTGTTGAATGACTAGGTGTCACCGCACGGCCAACTCTTACAGGGCCGTGTTGGCTACACGGCCCGTGTTGGTGCTGGCTCCTGTGTTTCTTCACTGTTTTGGCTCGTTCTCCCTCGTTTCAACTCCGAATTGAGATCCGCTTTTTCCTACATCTTCCTCATTCTCACACATTTCAATAAAAACACAAAACACAACCAAATAACACATAAAATATGGATAAAATAATACGAAAAAACATATAAAAGGCACTAAAATGTAGGTGAAAATAGCTCTAATCAACCCCCCAAATTTAAGGTGTTGCTCGTCCCCGAGCAACGAAAATGACAAATCAAAAGGAGAAATTTTCACCTAGAAAAGACTAAACGAATATAAACAATAACACATCGTTAGCAATAATAACAACAAACTATGCTAAGTCATCCTACAACATTAAAATCATGACATGAGAAATTAACAAGTTCAATCAAAAGAGAATAAAGTGTAATATAGTTCCTTTTAAGTCCAAGCCTCACAATGGATATTGATGTCTCTCAACACTCTTTTGAAATAGGGTAAATCACACTCATTAATCGATTGGCTCGACTCGCTATAAGCTTGCTCGCGGACTATATTCACAAACCACCAAAGTTTCAATCAATGATCAAAAAGGTCTTTAATTAGGATGTAATGATAGGCTCTTTGGTAGGGTAGGAAGTATATGGATAAGAGTGACTAATCAAGTGTAAGTAATCAAAGAGATGGCCAATTTCCTCAACTTCTCCACTTTTCTTTCTTCCTTTCTTATCTTTACAATCTGAAGCACTATTCATTAACTTTCCTTGGATTGAGCTTCTTTTGATGCATGCTTCCTATCTTTGAATTTTGTTTACTTGAGCATTTTGATGTTGCTTTGCTCCTTTTCTAACTTTGAGGTTGCATGTGCCTTTTTACTTTTGCTCTTTTCATCCTTTTTCTTGCTTGTTTACCATTCCCTTTTCTTCTTTTGCTAATCAATCAATCCTTTCTAGCATCCATCTCCTCAATTGCCCACACAAAGGTATATATAAGCTTGAATGGGTAATTAAGGCTTGTAATGTGCTAAATTCATAAGAAATAGGCTTATAGGCTCAAAGTGGTTGACTAGGGATGATGTTCAAGGTAGGAACATATATGGCAATGACTATAATAACAAGGATGGCCTTAGATCATTTCACTAATCTCCACTAATCGGGCTCGTTCCTATAGTCCTTGAGCAAGTTCTAACTTATTAAACACAACCGATCCACTCATGAAGAAATACCATGTATGCATGGTTGAGGCTCAAATGCTCACAAGCTTGTGCTCGGACCTTAAGGAACTTATTACACCACATTCATCTCAAAATTGAACAAGTTAAGTAAAACATGTCACAATTTGAAAGTGTAGAGATTCACACACACATTCAATAAAAAACACAAAACACAACCAAATAACACATAAAATACGGATAAAATAATACGAAAACACATATAAAAAGACACTAAAATGTAGGTGAAAATAGCTCTAATCAGCAAACAGTTTAACTATGTGACTAATTTATCTAGACCCAAATTAATTACCTGCAGACGTTTATAAGAGGATCACTAAGCCTAGTTAAATCACCTTGATCGGGTAGGATCTAACACTTATAATGAGCTGAAAATCCTAAGATCAATAAGAAATTAACTCCCTCTCCCTCTATAGGTACTTCATACTAAATTCCAATTAAGGCTAGAGCACTAGACTTCCCTTTCTAGGTACACGATTGTTAACCCTTTTGTCTCCTTATTAATTACTTAATAATGATGTTTTACCAAGTAATTAATATTCCAAATTGATTGTCTAACACTCTTAGGTATTATAGGACAATTCCCTAAGACTGTCACATGAAACAACAATTATTATGCAGAAATAAAGAATCCTATTAACTATCAATCAGTGATACCGTCATGAATAATTAAAGGAATCAAAACTCAAAAACACAATAATATGAAGTCTCAAAATATCCTCTTCAATAAGGAAATAAACAATCTGTAGAATAACAAAATCTAAGTCTAGGGCAAAGTCAATTCACATAGTCAAAACTGTATTAAGCCCTAACATTACCAACAAAGAAGCTTAGCCCATGGATTTATGGGGGCAAATCACAAAGATGTAATAAACCCTAACCATTATTCTAAAATAACAAAGAAAAATAATTAAAGATAAAGAACCCTTTTTGGAGGACTCCGTCGGAATCTCCGTCTCCAATGAGTGAATGAATAAATAATGGTGAAAGGTGGAATTCTGGAGGCTGGAGGCGTGAATGAGCGTTGGGGAGCGTGTGTTCGCGAACTGATGGTGTATTCGCCTCTGCCCTCCCTCATGTCAATTTGGACGTGATTTATACCTCATAAATTTAATTGACTATGGGTCAAAACACACATTAATGGGCTGATAATCTATGGGCCATGAATTTGAACCAGAAGAGCATCTTTGGTTGCTCCTGCCATCTCACATTGACTTGGGCCCGCCACTTCTCATCTTGCCTTTCCTCTCTCCTCATCAATGTTTGAGTTCTCAAGTAGGGCCCACCAACTAGATTAAAAAGTGGAAGCCAATTTATATGATGTAAGTATACGAGGCATCAAAGAGTTTTTAATGACCAAAATTCGAAAATAATTTGAAAATTCCGTTGGCAGCTGCGTGGCTTCACCGTTTAATTCATAACTTATTCATCCGATCTTCGATTGAGGTGATTTTTGTGCTCACACATTCCTCTCTTCCGTGGCTTTCCAACCATGTCTCACAAGACCAGTTTCGACATCTATACAAATACAGAAAAATTGTGGAAAGTAGACGTCTATTTTTGCACAAATTCACCTTTCACCCCAACTTTGCATTTTTATCATTTTTCCTATCAAAACACAACAAAATACCTTTCAAGCACCTTTTAGTCAATAATAATTCAAAGTATTAATATTTGTGCAAATAATAACAAATAAACATTCAAAGAGGTATCAAATTGGACCCGAAAATACATGAATTTCCACTCTCATCATTTAACGAGGTCGAACCGACGTGCGTGAACTTACCTTATCCAGGTTTTCGAGGCCAAAACGCATGGGATCACTTAAAAAAGCCCATTCCAAGACCTAGAGACGTGATTACAAGTATAAAAGGAGGCTCATGCAGTCAAGGAAGACATCACGAAAAGAAAGAAGAAAGGGATCATCATCAACAACACAATACAAGAGAGTTTCCATCTAACCATGATTGCTCTTAGATCAATCATGGGCTAGAGACACTTTGGTAGTTCTAGGGTTATGAAGGTTTCATAAGTTGATTTGTATTTCGTGTGTATACTCTGTACAACACTACTTGTGGTTTATTTTATATAAGATTGTGCATTTTTAATCCATACTCATAGTTGTTTTGTTCATCAATAATCGTTGTGTAGAGTCTGAATGCATGACATGGTTATTGGTTGAGTGCGTTCACTAATGAGCAGGGTTTATAGTTATAATTCTAAGTGAAGGGATTCCGAGGTTTTATTAGAACCGTCTTATATGAATGTTTGTTAATTGAATTGAATTCGGGTTAACAAGTAGGATTAAGATTATAACTTTATAGTACCTAAAAAGGAAGATCAAATCGGGTTAGAGTACTAAGTTCACGGGAAATAATTGATTATGATAGTACCTAGAAAGGGAGGTAAAGTATACATCTTGCTCTGAGGATACTCACACGTGTCAAAAGCTTATCTATTTGTGTCTATAGAATAGATTTGTATGGTCTAGCGATGCGTCCATAAACCACAAGGTAGAGTCGGACATCGACACACGAAAGTATGAATTAACGAATGAAACTGGATGGCCTGACGAACTACCTATCATCTTATTTGATCACAACTACTATTCTCTTGTTCTTGTTATTTATTTTCTATTTTAATTATTACTTAGTTTACAAAACTACAATTATAATTCTCAACATAGTCATAATTGCTAGAAAATAACAGAAGTAATATTTATCCGTCCTGTGGATTCGATATTTAACTTGGTCACCTTCGAAACTATAATTGATATCCTTCATACTTGGGGATTAAAGTTGTGTATTGAGAAAACGCCCATCAATGAAGTTCTTGTCAAAGTGGAGAAACTAGTCTTTCCTGTGGATTTTCTTGTACTAGAAATGGAAGATGACAAGGATAATATCCCTCTTATCATGGGGAGACCTTTTCTTGCTACTGCTGGGGCCATGATTGATGTTAAAAAGGGGGAGCTCAGATTGCGGATGGATAAAGAAGAGGTCATATTCAACCTTGACAAAGCAATGAAGATGCCTATGTAGTCACAATGTCATAGTATTGATGTAGTGGAGGAGATTGTGAAGGAAGATATGTCTTTGATCCTGTCTAAGGACCCTCTTGAGACATCCCACTATGGAGCTTAATGATGTCTCTAATGAGGTATGTATTGAATATCTTGAAAACTTACTTGCTTTGGGTGATGACAGGTATGAATTGGAGAAAACTAAGGTTGAAGAAGTGAAGTGGACTAGGAAGTACTTGCCATTGGATAGAGAGAGCACTCCGATGGAAGAGAAGAAAGAGGATCTGAAACAGTTACCGGAACACTTGAAGCATACCTTTCTTGGTGACAATGGGAAATATCCGGTAATAGTATCTTCTTCCCTTGATGATGATCAACTTGAGGAGTTGTTAGATGTTCTAAGAAAGTACAAGTCTACGATTGGGTGGTCTCTTGATGATTTAAAAGGTATTAATCCTTCATATTGCATGCATAGAATAAGGTTGTTAGATGAGGCCAAGTGTAGTATCCAAAATCAGCGGAGGGTGAATCCCGCGATTCAAGAAGTTATTACGAAGCAAATCCTAGCGTGGTTAGATGCTGGAATTATTTAATCGATTAGTGATATTCCCCATGTGAGTCCATTGCATGTTGTAGCTAAGAAGGGGGGCATGACTATTACGAAAGCCGAGGATGGCGAGAAAATAGCCACTAGAATTCCAACAGGATGGCGTGTGTACCGATTACAGGAAACTGAATGAAAATACATGCAAAGACCACTTTCCTCTTCCTTTCATGGATCAAATGCTTGATCATCTCGCAGGATATGTGATGAGTGATATTTTCACCTAGATTTTAGTGTCTTTTTATATCCGTTTTTGTATTATTTTATCCATATTTGTGTGCTATTTGGTTGTGTTTTGTGTTTTCATGGAAATATGTGAGAATAAGCTTAAACGTATGATTTTTAGGTAAAAATAGATTCTAGACGCGAAAAAAAAGACGTGGGAAAAAACAGATCTCAATTCTGAGTTGAAATGAGCAAAATAAATAATAGAAAAAAACACGGGCTGAAGGAGAAACACGGCCATGTTTAGCCGAATTACAGAAGAAACACGGCCTCATTTAGGCTGTGTGAGGTGGCATTGCCATGATCCAAATTTTGCCCTAATTCCTTTGATCCTCTACCATTATAAATACCCTAATTTCCAAATTGAGAGAGAGAAGGGTGCTACACCTAAATCACACACAGTTTCTTCCATTTTTCACCATCCCTTCTATCCATCTCCATACCCTTCATTCATCCAATCCACTTGATCCCCTCCATCAAATCCACCATCTAAGTGATCAAGGAAGCAAGGGAGAGTGAAGATCACAAGAAGAAGAAGAAGATCTCCATTGAACACTTCAAAGGGGGAATCTAATTCTAATTTTTGTGAAATTCTTTATAGTTTTGTCATGGGATTTGTAGATCCAATTGTCTATGTTGTTGATGTGAATTGCTTGATGTATATGTATGATTTGTGTGATTAATTGTCATGGGCATGTGATTAGATTGATAAATCAATTATGTGTTTAGGATAGTTCATTGAATCATTTCGTCATACACTTCATGTGCTTAGTATAAATTGATTTTGATTTGGATTGATTTGATTAGTATGCTACTTCATATGTTATGTTTTTGGGAGGTTTACTTTTCAATGAAAGATGGGGATGCTTGTGAGCTTACTTGAATGTGGATGATATGAATGTGTGCTTCAATTTCATATGATGGATATATTTTTTTTTTGCATGTTATGTGTTTTTGTTTGTTTCTTGTTTGTTGAGTCCTTATTTTGTATTTTGTGTGTATTTTTATTCTTGTCTAGGGTTTGATTTGGTGGTTTGTTTTTGGGATGCTGTGAGTCATTTTTGAATGTGAGTGACGACATTTTGTGGTAATAAGTGATGACAAGTTATGATTAAGAATCTCTACACTTTCAAATTGTGACATGTTTTATTTAACTTGTTCACTTTTGAGATGAATGTGGTGTAATAAGTTCTTTAAGGTCCAATGCATAAGCTTGTGAGAATTTGAGCCTCAACCGTGAATACATGGTATTTCTTTATGAGTGGATCGGTTGTGTTTGATAAGCTAGAACTTTCTCAAGGACTATAGGAACGAGCCCGATTTGTGGAGATTAGTGACATGATCTAAGGCAATCCTTGTCATTTATAGCCATTGCCAAATATTTTCTTACCTTATATATCATCTCTAGTCAACCACTTTGAGCCTATAAGCCTATTTCTCGTGAATTTAGCACAATACAAACCATGATTATCTACTTAAGCTTTATATATATACCTTTGTGTGGGTGATTGAGCTGATGGTAACTAGAAAGGTTTGATAAGAAAGGAAAAAAAGAAAGGAAATGGTAAACAAGCAAGAAGAAGGATGAAAAGAGCACAAACAAGAATAGACATGCAACCTCAAAACAAGAAAATGAGCAAAGCAATGACAAAATGCTCAAGTACTAAAAGTTCGAGAGGGAAGCATGCATTGAAAGAAGCTCAATTCAAGGAAAGTTGATGAATAGTGCTTGTGATCAATTAATAAAAGAAAGGAAGAAAAAAATGTTAAGGAATGGAAGAAAGTAGCTACCTCTTCGATTACTTATACATGATTAGTCACTCTTACCTAAATTCTTCAAACCCTACCAAAGAGCCTATCACTACATATAAATGAAAAGTCCTTTTTGATCACTAATTTAAACTTTGGTAGTTTATGAATATAGTCTGCGAGCAAGCTTATAGCGAGTTAAACTAATCGATTAATGAGTGTTGATTTACCCCACTTCATAGAGTGTTGAGTGAAATTGATAATCTACGTGAGGCTTGAACTAAAAAGAGACTATATTACACTTTATTCTCTTTTAATTGAACTTGTTAATTTTTTATGTCATGAGTTTAACGTTGTAGGATAACTTAGCGTAATTTGCGGTTCTTATTGCTATTGATATGTTATTGCTTATGTTCGTTTAATCTTTTCCTAGGTGAAAATCTCTCTTCCCGTATTTTATTATTTTCATTGTTCGGGGACGCACAACACTTTAAGTTTGGGGTGTGATGAGTGATATTTTCACCTAGATTTTAGTGTCTTTTTATATCCATTTTCATATTATTTTATCCGTATTTGTGTGCTATTTGGTTGTGTGTTGTATTTTTATGAAAATGTGTGAGAATGAGCTTAAACATATGATATTCATGTAAAAATAGATTCTAGACGTGAAAAGGAAGACGTGGGAAAAAAGGATCTCAATTCAGAGTTGAAACGACCAAGAAATGAATAATAGAAAAAAACACGGGCTAAAGGAGAAACACGGCTATGTTTGGCCGTGTTACAGAAGAAACATGGGCTGAAGGAAAAATATGGCCATGTTTGGCCGTTTTACAGAAGAAACACGACCTCATTTAGGCCGTGTGAGGTAGCATGACCGTGTTCCTAAAGAATTCGAATTTTACAGAAAAAAGGCCCATTTCCCACTTAAGTCCATGATCTAAATTTTTTCCTAATTCCTTTGATCCTCCACCATTATAAATACCCTCATTTCCAAATTGAGAGAGAGAAGGGGGCTACACCTAGATCACACACAATTTCTTCCATTTTTCACCATCCCTTCCATCCATCTCCATACCCTTCATCCATCCAATCCACTAGATCCCCTCCATCAAATTCACTATCCAAGTGATCAAGGAAGCAAGGGAGAGTGAAGATCACAACAACATGAAGAAGATCTCCATTGAACACTTCAAAGGGGGAATCTAATTCTAATTTTTGTGAAATTCTTTATAGTTTTGTCATGGGATTTGTAGATCCAATTGTCTATGTTGTTTTCTCTAAGAGTATGATAGGCTAATCTCCTTTGTGAGATTAGGTCCATGATTGGTGTTGGATAATTTAGTTTTTATGCAATTGGATTTTAATCTCAATTTGGGCATTTTTATTATTTCTATCATTGATGTGAATTGCTTGATGTATATGTGTGATTTGTGTTATTAATTGTCATGGTCATGTGATTAGATTGAGAAATCAATTATGTGTTTAGGATAGTTCATTGAATCATTTCATCATACACTTCATGTGCATTAATTTAGAATGAGATAGAGATATCCTTCTAGATTTAAAACTCTTTGATAAAACATTTGAGTAACTTAATCGAGAGATTGATTAAATAGGTGAGGAGAACCAAGCCATTAGTGAATTCATAGTACCTTAAAAGGGAATATTTTCTATGATTTAGTGCCTCATTAGGGAACTCGTAGAGTAATTAGGGAATCAATTATTTGCATGCTTATCAATCCTCCTTTTCGATCGTCCTTATAAAATCACGATAAACTTGAGATCGCTTAAACTCTAGTGCCTTCCTTCTAGTGGTTCGATAAATTCTTTAATTGGTCATCTCAACTGCAAATGGCCAATCAGTATGAGTTCTATTATTTCTTGGATGGGTACTCGGGATATAATCAAATCATGATTGCTCCCGAGGATCAGGAGAAGACTACTTTTACTTGCCCATACGGGACCTTTGCTTTTAGAAAGATGCCATTTGGATTGTGTAATGTGCCTGCTACTTTTCAGCGCTGCATGATGGCAATTTTTGATGGGTTGATAGAGAAGATTATGGAGGTATTTATGGATAATTTTTATGTATTTGGTTCCTCCTTTGATATTTGTTTATCTAACATTGCTACTGTATTGAAGAGATATCAAGAAAAGAATTTTATCTTGAATTGGAAGAAGTGCCACTTCATGGTGAGAGATGGGATTGTTCTTGGGCATCATGTTTCTGCCAAAGGATTGCAGGTGGATAGTTTTGAGCTTATGGATAAAGATGGAGACATTATCGTGGTGAATGGGCATCGATTGAAGCATTATAAGTCGCCAGATGATGCTTGCATCGTCTTTGAAGATATCTTGTCCTAGATTGGTACCGTCGTGACTCTCCAACGTTAAACAAGAGTGCCTGTTGGGGGCTTTCCCTCCCATTTTATTGCTTTATTTCATTCTTGTGCGTAAGAAATTTTTATATTTGAAGTGCTTACTTATCGGCAATTACATCTCTTTTTAAACTTAATTTTGCCTATAGTTTCTACTAAGTTTGGGGGCTGTGATGTACTTACCTCGATAAGCACCGATAGTATAATCTTTTCTTTGTAATGTTTGTTAGGGGAGTTGATTTTTTATTTAAACTTTAATCGGTTTTTATGTGTCAATTTTTTACAATTTGCCTAATGTTTAGTGGTGTTTTGTTCCGTGTTTTGAGTTGTTTGAGGAATTACTCATGAATGTGAAGTTTTAGGATTGATTCTTGATGAAGTTGTGCTCTATTTTGGTACCTAATGTTCGTTTGATAAGCTTGAAGTGTGTAGGGGATGAAGAACACTCGATTTTGGGAGCATCATGTCGAACTGAGGTCGAATCGGAGTGTGCAATCTTCCAGTGAGCCAATTCGACCATGACAGATCCAATTCGACCAGCAACTCAAGTCTAATTGAGGTCAAATTGAGGACCTGAATCTTACAGTGTGTGGATTCGACCTGAGGCATTCCAATTCGACCAAGGGAGCAAGTCGAATCAAGGTCAAATTGAAGGTGAAAGTTGTCTAGTAGATTAATTCGACCACGATGAAGGCAATTCGACCTCTTGTGCAGGTCGAATCAAGGTCGAATTGAGCCAGGTAAGTGTGTTCTTAACCTGATTTTCAAATCATTTGAGCATTTGGTTATGATCATCGCGAATCAGCAGGAGATGTTATCTCGGATGTGGATATGATGCATGAGTTGGGATTTGTTGGAGATACTTGTATGATTGATTTGATATATGGGTTATGTATACCTTTGGTAGCCCCGTTTGAGCCTTAAAAAGCCTTTTCTTTGGTAAGCCGAATAAAAGAGCCTTATTTTACCTTTACTTGAGCTTTGTTTGAATACCCTATTCATTAGTAGAGAGTTGAGGTGGATAAGTGTTGTGAGAAGAAGAAGGAAGATAGAATGATGGTTAAGTGGAATAGAAAGAGGAAGAGTATGGTTAAATCTTGTTTAGGGGTAGTGCTTGAAACTGGTAACCCGATTGCTATTTAAAAAGGGTAGTGCCTACAACCGGTACCCGAGTTATCAAAAGAAGAATGATGTTGATGCAAGGAAGAGAAGAAAATTCAAAAATTGCAAGTGCAAGAGAAGAAATTGGAGCATAATATGTAGCCAAACAAAGAAAGCAAGAACCTCCAAGGTAACTCTCTACTAGTGTTTGAGTCACTTTATCTAAATTTTCCTGCCCTTCCAAAGAACCAACATTACAACCCAAAAATAAGTCCTTTGTGATCCTAAAAATGAGTTGATTGTGAGTTGATTTTTGAGACCCTTGCCAAGCTTATGGTTGCGCATGAGTATGGATTAAGTATGAGCGTATACACTAACATGTTAAGTGCAACTAGCACTTGAGTGAGAGATTAAACACTTATCTTGTGAGCTTGATGACTTAGCACTCCGAATGGTAATATGATTAAGTGATGTTTTTCATGAATGATATGTATGATCCAAGAAATACTTGTTTTTAATTGATGAAATTGCATGTGTAATATGTATTGTACTTGGTGATCTCATGAATTATACACGACTCCTTGTTTTGATTGCGTTGCCTCGAGACAAGCAACATGTAAGTTTCGAGGTTTGATGAGTGTGTTAATTCACGAATTTTGCGCCTGGATTTATGCTATTACGGAGTGTTTGAAGGCTGAAATTGGTTGTAAACTGATATATATTGTGAAAAGGCATGAATCAGGTGTTGTTGGAGCTATTTGATTGGTTTTTCGAAAGAAATCAGAGTGGAAGTGTTGAAAACTGAAGAAAGGAAGTCGAAGCCATCTGATCGGGCGAAGCAGGAGTGCTATTTGACCTGAAGAAGATCAATTAGACCAGCCCTTCAGGTTGAATTGGTAGCATAATATGTACAGAAGGTGGATTCGACCACGACAGGAGAATTCGACCTGGGCATGAGGTCAAATCGATTAGCGGAAATGCCGATTTGACCTTGTCACTTCGATTTGACCAGGGCAGTTGGTCGAATCGAGCACCTGGGACATACAGTGTGTTGATTTGACCTGTAATTCAACTTGGAGGAATCAATTCGACCTGTTGCTAAAGTCGAATTGAGGCTCGGGAACTTACCATATCCGTGTTTTTAAATCTGTCAATGCATGTGATCACTTAAAAAGCTCATTCAAAGCCCAAAAAACGTGATTACAAGTATAAAAAAGGATTGTGCAGCATCATAGAGGATGACTTGATCAAGAAGACGCAGAGACGTAGAGTTGAGAGAAGATCGATCATCCATCCTCAAGAGGGGCTGTGACAGAGGTTCCGCTGGAGATTCAAGTAAGATTGGTCTAACTAACCATGATTGTTCTTAGAACAATCAAGGGCTAGAGCAGATTCGGTAGTTCTAGGGTTATGAAGGTTTAATGAGTTAACTTGTCTTTCATGTGTAAACTCCGTACAACTCTACTTGTGGTTTATTTTATATAAGATTTCACGTTTTTAATCGATACTCACGGTCATTCTGTGCGTTCATTGCTGAGTAGGTTTTATGTTATAATTCTAAGTGAAGGGATTCCGAAGTCTTATTAGAAGTATCTTATATGAATACTTGTTAATTGATTTATATTCGGGTTAATAAGTAGGGTAAAGAGTATAATTTCATAGTACCTATAAAGGGAGATCATATCGGGTTAGAGTACTAAGTGCACTTGAAATAATTGATACTGATAGTACCTAGAAAGGGGTGTGAATTATATCTCTTGCTCCGAGGATATTCACACGTGTCATACGCATATTTACTTGTGTCTATAGGTAGATTTGCATGGTTTAGTAATGCGTCTATAAACCACAAGGTAGAGTCGGACACCGTCACATGGAAGATGAATTAATAAGTGGAGTGGATTACCTGAAGAACAACCTACTATTTTACTTGATCACAACTCACTTATCTCTACTTCTTGTTATTGTTACTTGATATTTTAATTACTTTTGTTACTTAATTACAAAATCACAACCATTATAATTTCCAACATAGTCTTAGTTTACTAGAGTATAAT
The DNA here is from genome assembly GCA_023678885.1 of Pogostemon cablin. Classification (NCBI taxonomy): domain Eukaryota; kingdom Viridiplantae; phylum Streptophyta; class Magnoliopsida; order Lamiales; family Lamiaceae; genus Pogostemon; species Pogostemon cablin. The sequence continues at coordinate 43,205,946 of CM042957.1, read as the reverse complement.
TAAATTGATATTTATCCATCCCTTGGGTTCGATATATAACTTGGTCACCTTCGAAACTACGATTGATATCCTTCAAACTTGAGGATTAAATTGTGTGTTGAGAAAACGCATATCAATAGTCACTAGACTCATATGAGCTACTGAGTAGTAAGCTATGATCTTCTTAAGATCGATCTATCTTAAAGTGGTTGAGGAAGCATATATTATAGCAATCGCTCTTGGAGTATAAATAAAAGGAGTGGAACAAAGTGTCGCTTCTGGAAACATTGGTATTAAAAATCTTAAAAACCCATAGGTTCCCAATTTTAAAGGAATTCCTTCCAAGATGGCAGGTCCTACCATAGGTGCCTCCACATGAGCTTCGAGTAACCAAATATGAACTGGTACCATAGGCACTTTGACGGCAAAAGAGGTAAAAGAAGCAATCCATATAAAGATTTGGCGCCGCTCACTAAATTCTGTGGTTAATGAAATTTGTAATTTGGTGGTTCATGTTTATAAAAGAATCAATAGAAGAGCTAGTAGCATAGAAGCAGACCCAAGTAAAGTATAAAGGAAAAATTGATATGCTACCTTGATCTTCTTTGTCTCGAACCCCATACCCCTATAATAATGGTAGAGCAAGGGGTAGCCCCAAAGCGGAATTGACCGGCGGTGGTTGGTCGAAGCTCCAGTAAGTAGCCACTCCCTTCTCAGAGAACCGTACGTGAGAATTCCACCTCATACAGCTCTGTCCCGAGCTTCCATCATCGGCCTTAGCATTAGACCACTATCTATGCATGTATTTTCAACCTGGACTCTCGAATCTTTTGCTTCTCGGGTGGTGGCAAATAATGGTACTTGCGTTGCAGTAGATGCCCACCCGAAAGAGAATCGCTCACTAGCTAGCTGGACTAGTGGGGCCCTATCTCCTATCAGGAGACACACTGAAAACCATGCCTTTCGAACCGAATGCAACGCCCATCTTCCAAATCAAAGAAAAAATGGCTCGTTGGGAAGAAAGATGGAGTGAGTTCTGTAGAGCACATGTAAGGCACAGTAGTGTTGCTTACGCAGCAGATCTCTCTTATAGATAGAGAGAGGTGTGAAAGGAATAGCCTTATGTTATGGCTGTCCCTCGATTTACGGCCTTTACGCTACAACTACTGTGATGTGAGCGGTGAAAATTGGTTTGATCTTTCCTAATCATTCTGAAAGGAACTTGTACGGAGGTGCATGCATAAAGGTTTGGAACTCTTTTCTTATCTGAATCTTAAGGACATGACCCTATTCTTGAACCCTCTGCCGAGCTCTACCCTGCCCGCATTTCCTTTTTAAGGGGCCAAAAAAATGTCTCCGCCTGCTACCAACAGTCTTTCTTTGGAATTCTACTGAACGGGTCGATCCTCCACTCCCCCTAAGTTTTAACAACTTATCTTAAGGTCTCCTCATCAAGAGCTCATCGGCGATGATAGAGGAAGCAACCCGCCTACTGTGGCGGGGTGGCTTTTTTCTTTCACAATAAGACCTGGATGATTATCCCTATCCTCGATAGCTTATGAGTTTACATCCATCCCTGGTCATGTACACTTTCCTTTTGATTTATCCCTTGTAGCCATTACCTGAATTCGTGCAAGTGTGTTCACACCTCCCAAACTAACTTGACGAGGAATCCATTCTACCGAACAAACACAATCCCTACACACAACAAACACCTAGGAGCACTCCTTCCTGCATATCCATACAAAACTCAAGTAGGTGGGTTGAGGTCCTATGAGGTACCCACTACTCGGAGTACCCTCCCAAAAGGAAAAGATATGTCTGTCAGGGGGTTTACTTTACGACGACAGATGACTGCCTGTTGGGGATTTACTGCACAAGGCCCCTACATAGGAAAAGCTTTATCCCAGCAAATAGATGATGCTCAACTCCACACAATATAAGGATTGGCACACTTTCGTGAACAACATAGAATAGTAGAGGATCCACCATGCAGAACACGATGACCATTAAAAATTCACGAATTAGAGATGCTGTAATATACTCTTTCCCATAACTTCTCATATCAAACCAACCCACTACAATGCAAACAGGGATCAGAAATGTGGTTATTATCACGCAGAATAAAGAGATAACATCTATACCCAAATCCAAATTTATGTTTTCATAAGGAAGCCATCGAAGGCTTTCCACAAATTGAGATTTGGCCGTAGAAGGATTGAATTGTATCCGAAGAATAGGGGGATACAAAAATGTAATAAGAGGCGCACAGACCAATCAATCGTATCAGTCGTATTCTTGAATTTGGAATGAAAAGAGGAGTAATGCATCCTAGCACGGGAGAAAGAATAAGACCACTTAGATCAAAATACCATTGTTCTAACATTGAGTAGAATCGAAGATTGAAGAGATTAATTTACAACAGTCAAAAGATGTGCCCCTAATTCTAATACAATAGGGGTCTATCAGTGCAAGTCAGTTGAACATCGTGATTGATGAGTAGGTAGGTGGGTTAGGTGTACCTCTCGCCCAGTGGGAAGTAATGAGGCTTGTCTCCCCCCCTCTTAGAAAGTATTGGGGCCCCTTCCTCTAAGCTCTAAGGTAAACCCTTTCTTTATTTTGAATTTCCAATAGAGAATCTTTCTAACTAAAATAATATCTCTGACAAAATGCAATTCGTCGAGTTTAATCCAAGGTGCACCTTGCCTTTTTTTAGGTAGCTTTCTTACGCATATTCAGCTAGTGGGACATTGGTCATAGCTAAAATTCGTCGAAGGGGTAAAAAGAAAGAAGAGAAAGAAAGGGAAGTTTTCTCTTTCTTTCATATCCAAATAAATAAGAGAACAAAGAAAGCACTCCAAAATGAAAGTTAGATAAATAAGTTTCAGTAAGAACTAGCACTAGACTTCTTCCCCCTTTCTACTTTTCCGTTCTCCTTTTGTGCTTCCACCCAGACTTTTCATTCTATTTTATAGAGACTCAAGGAGGAAATTGAAATCAAAATTCATGTATAAATGTGAGGTACTTTCCCCGGCATACGAAAAGAAAATCCAAGATAACGACTTTCAAAAGAACAAGTAAGGGACGTGGAGAGGGATGCTCTCGAAACAAAGGAGACTAGAAAGAACATGTGAATTATCACCATTCCTATGAAGAGACAACAAAGGGAAAGCCCTCTCTCTATCTCGGTCTCAGTTTAGCATCATATATTGATTTGGAGAAAATTTGGATTAGTTGTAGTGCGGATTAAGGAGCAGCTCCTCCATATTGTGGCTGTGGAGGTGGGTTCTGTTGCCGCCTGATAGAGGCAGAAGTGGGGGCCACCAGAGCTATCTGCATTGAGTCTTTCGATTGAAAGAGGAAGGGAGACAATTCAAATGCCAACACAGAAATAAAAAGAGTCGTGCTTTAAAGTGGAATTCTTCTAAGATCCATTGCTCGATTTTGCTGCATGCTCTGCTCCCAAAATGCAGAGAAGACTTACGAGGGCAGATCCAAGTTGGTTGGCTTGGAAAGTCATGGGAGAGGCAGGCTAAGTGAAATAATAGACAATATAATCTTATGAATCGCGCACGAGACACTCTCTATATCATCTATGTCTACATGGTGAACCGTTTAGCTTATAGCACAGCATGTTCGCCACCAAATTGGCTAGCTAGTGTATTGGCTGGCCTTACTTTAATAAGTCCAAGAGGTATGACTCTTCAATTAGAAGCTCCATATCTCGTGACTCGCGGAGCGTAGAATTTTAGAAAGTCCGTATAACTTCAAAAGATTCATTCTTTATGAATTAGGTACCATTCAAAGATCAAAGAAAGGGTGCATTACCTCTTTGAGTGAAGAAGAGAAGCGCATTGTATAGACACTCTAGAGCCATGCTCATAGCCCTAGACTTCCATTATTTCATTTCATTCTATTGATTGGTTGTAGATCCAAAGAAGATATCATGGAGCTATGTCGACTTACGTACGTCTTGTTGACTAAACGATCATGTATACCACTCTACGTATCAACCCCTCTTTCCATAGAGGAATGAAAAAGAAAAGATATAGTGATCATGTCGTAAGACCATGTTCCATTCTACTTTACATTATTTTTCTCTGGTGATGCCCTCGTGGGCACGTCCCTCTCTGGGTGGGTCTGGTCTAATCAAAGTCAACTGACTAACATGGAATAGGGATGAGTCTAATCAAAGTCAACTGACTAACATGGAATAGGGATGAGTTTTCACCGAGCTGGTTGCTTGAGTCTATAGGCTACCTCTCCTATCCGCTTTTCTACAAGGTCTACTTTCATATCGAGCCAAGCCTTTAGGTTGTTTAAGTAGGTTTGGGCTAGGTCGTTGTGCTCCGGCCACCTCTTATCAAATCAAAGTAGGCTGATGGGCAAGCCCCCGCCTGTCACAATGGTGTGGGGCGTCAGAGGGCCCCGTTGCCAACTCGAAGGTGCTGAAGTTTGACGCAGAGCTTTTTGGTTGTTATGTTAAGTTATAGCAGCACTGAGCAACCTCCAGTCCTTCTGGTTTGCATCAAAGTGGCTTAAGCAGCCCTCGAGGAGTCCGTTTATTCTCTCCGTCTGAGCTTGCAAAGATATACTTACCGTAGGTATCTGACCATCAGATACCGACAGCTGTCTTCTAAGATTACCGATATTTTGTGTTTTCATAAATTTCACATAAGATCAAAGTTCTTTTCATCATCAGAAACATCCTGATTTCCGACCTCTTGCATTGAATTACCATAACGAAAATGAACATTCAAAAAATAGATTGCTCTTGTGATTCGGAATGAAGCTTTATCGGTCGAGAAAAGAAATAGCGATAGATTTCTATAGAGCATCCAGGAACAAGCAGATTCAATTGGATGATGAATTCTTGCGTGGTCCAAATAAATCAAAGGTCTACTTCCACGATTTCATCTATATGGAATCTCAACATATCAGAATAGCTTATAAAGTCATGATTCAATTCATGAATTAGTCTACTATGAGGCTACTGCATTTAGAAATATATATTCTTAGAATATAGTATATAGTATATCATTTGTGTCACTGTGAGTTTGAGCCCCGTCAGTACCGACGGATTCAATAAATACATCAATTCATCTCTCCATTTTCAGTGAAAAGGGGGACAGGAAGCGAATCATCTGCTTTTTCTGAGATAAAAAAATAGAAAATCGACTTTAAAGGGAAGTCGTGAAGCATCTGGCAAGGCCAGCTACTCCCCCAAGAGAGTTCTCCAGGTATTCAATCCCAACTGCAGAATCAGGAGAATAAACTAGAACGAGGTTATCAACTACTGGGATTTCAATAGGAGACTGATAGTCCAATCTAATCCTGAGCTTTATCTTCTTTCCTTTCATGCTTGGACCATACCGGGAACCCCATTTTTGTTCCATTTAGTGTCCAGCTTCAAGCCTTCATTCCTACTGCCTCTTTCGGTGAGAAGTTCCATTATGACTTTTCTTTTACTGCTCTCTACAAAAGTAAAGTGAATGAAGCCCGCATACCTACTCTTCTTTCCCCCTATCGCTAGGGGCCTCGCCCTGTTCTTTGAATTTCTAAAAAAAGGCTACATTCGATTCGTCAATTCCCAATTGATCAATCTAAAATAAAAATAGGATCAGCCCCAACAGTAGAAAATCCAATTTCCCACTAGGTTGAAGGGAAAGAAGAACTGCAGCTCGATTTGAGATGAAATCTGGCAATAACTCTTGGGCAAATTCTGTACCAGATAAGAGAGTTGGGATTGAGCTTTGACTAAAGGAAAAGCAGAAGCACTTTATCAGAATCATAGCACGCCACATTGTGAGAGGGCACTCCTAGAAATCCCACTAACCCACTAAGGACGGTTGATATAAATAAGATTATCGCCACGGGACGTTGTCATTGATGGCATTTGGATCTTTTGGTTAACTTGAACCATTAGGGTTCCATGCAATTCTATTGCAGCGGAAGCATAAACTTAGAATTAATTACCTTTCACCAGGGTTGATGTAGAGGTTGATCATTAGTAGCAAAAACAAACGACCTTCCGATCTTCTATTGTATTCCCGAGCCACGTCTTGACATTGGTGTGGGCAACGATCCACAAGATGAACTCAATCTACAATCCTAATCTGCTTTGAACATTTTTATGTGTGTGATTCATATTACTGAACTGCTAAAATTGACTATTTATAGGCTACAATAGGGACCAGAAGGAGAAATTAGAGTTTGGGCCTCCCATTGGTCTTAAGCATCCAAGTTTAGCCCAAAACTTATACTTGAGTCCAATAATAATATATCATTCCACTAAACAAATATTATTGCACTGCCACCATAATCCCAAATTACGTTTATGGACTCCTTCTTATTATGAGCTCGTTAATCTCTCTGTGTTTAAGATTTAATGCCCAATAATTGATTAAGTTACTGACAACTCCATTAATTAATATGTTTACCGAGAGTAGTACCACTCAATCTTATTATCATGCCGGAATAAATCCACCTGCAGGGTTTACATAATAAACATTATGAGCTCCTCAGGGGGACATCATCAACCAATTCCGTTAGGACACAGATTCCTTCTACAATCAACAGCACACCATAGAGACAGTACTATCTCCTAACTCACCGAGCCTATTGATTTAATAATTAAATCACTCCCATTGATGAATCAAGAAAATTAATACTGGCTTACGTGTTGAGGTTAATGTATAGGGATTAAGGGAATGAACATCTATAATAACAGAGATCAAGTTCTATTATATAATCAGTATAAACCGAACAATCTCAATGCGGTCCTGTTCAATACACAAAGTGCACTAGTGCAATTTTATAGTCAAGACAGACTAATGCAAAATCACACTACAACCATACCGATAGATAATCCCCATCTATCTCGGTTGTGAACATTTGTTTATACTTTATAAGGAGCCGATAATATAATCTTCCGTGTGATGCCGCACGCAACATTATCTACATTATAAAGTAAATGGACTTTTGCAATAATATAATTGCAAACATTTGATAGCATGATTCTCATTTCAAATATTATCATAAACATTGTTCATACCAAAAGCAAGACTTTTAGTATACAATCCAACAGTCATATCTTTTTCAAAACTTTAACGAGTTACCTCCGCAGGTCCGGTCTGCCAGTTCTTTCTTTATCGTCTTGCCGCATCCCTAGTAGCATCCACCGGGCACATCCCAAGTCGAAGCTAAAGAGCCAGTCTTATTAAAGTAAGGAAGAAGGTTCAGATGAATAAGCGGTCTTGGAGGAAGGAATGGAACTACCATAGTTGATGCACTGAATGCCTAACTAATAGATAGAACGATTTCTTCCTTGTGAAATGGACCTTGTCCTGCCAAAAGTGTGGACTCTTGGACAATTCCCCTTTGAGTTGCTTCTGTATTCCATGTTTTAGTGCTTTTAGCATGAAGTATGCAAAATATTCTTCCTTTAGAAAGAATTCCTTTTTGATTGAACAATAAATCTAATAAAACCACTCACGTAATGGTCTTAGGTCCCGTTGTGAGCTATCCACAATGCCGGTCAATGTATGACTCTGAGGAGCTACAGAAGAATCTTTCCAAATAATAAAAATAGCAAGACTCCAATTTTGAATATTTTAAGTAATCACAGTATACGATATCTTCACACAGTAGATGCTGTTGATTCGGTTGAAGCAGAACAACCACCAATAGTTGCATCCGTTAAAGACCATTCATCGGCTGCAGTAAAGGAAAAAGCCTCATAGGATGAAGATCAAAATACCTTTAGAAGAGTATAAAGAGAGCTAACTTAAATAAAGCTTTCGTAAGCAACTGAGGAGAATAGACCTTCGGATTCAATTCCAACCAATAAAGGCATTCCTGAAGTAGGGCGAGAGTCAGTTAGCTGAATTTCAAAAGTTGACTCTGGACTGTAAACAAGTAGACTGACATTCCTTCTTTGCTTGGTTCCTATCTAAACCTTCCCCTGGTGAAGCTCTCGCGTCCTTTATCCAAGACCACAACTCATCATAAAAGTCTCGGCTCAGATCTAGAAAGCGTGGTACTTGCATTGGAGATCCTTTTTACTAACATGGGTTGCATTAAGAATTGAAAAGGTTTATCTTGCTTATTTATGAATTTATTAGAGGTGTGGAGATGAATTAAGAATCCAGCGCCCCTTCAGCCGCCTCCTATATGGAATCCGCTATATCACTAGACAGAAGAAGCTTTGACTACTACTACAGCGGAAAAGGTTTCAGAAGTCGAGCGAGGGAGGAAAAAGGCGATAATGAGCAGAAAGTCAATAGCATCGCTATAACAAAGCCGTGGATTCTTGTGCCATTCATCACTGCAAAAGAGATTGAACTGCTAGTACCGCTATGCACCCTTATGGCAGGCTTAAAAGGGATAACAAGGGACCGAGAAGGGGGAAGAGGAGGTCACTTACAAGATTGAATTCGTGGGTCAATGTGTGGCTAGGCTTTTTAGTACAATAGAGATAGAATGGAAAGTCTACTTCTCAAAATGCTATTCTATTCACCCCAAGCGAGAAAGAAAGAAGAAATTATATCAATCCGCAAGCAATGTGAAGAGGCATAGGCTTGGATTTATGCCACACCTGCACTATTGAGTATGCTTTCTTTGCTCAATCTTTGAAAGAAGCCCGCAGCAAATCAATATCTGATATCTTTACCCTGCCTCGTTAAAGCACCAATCACCCAAGCAGCGACTTGGATTGGCTCCTGGTTACAGTTACAAACGAAAAAGAATCAATCCGTCCGAATTTCACTTCATGAAGAACAAAGAATCAAGGGAGTGGCTAATCTAGTATAAAGAATTTGAGCCTCAACCGTGAATACATGGTATTTCTTCATGAGTGGATCGGTTGTGTTTGATAAGCTAGAACTTTCTCAAGGACTATAGGAACGAGCCCGATTTGTGGAGATTAGTGACATGATCTAAGGCAATCCTTGTCATTTATAGCCATTGCCAAATATTTTCTTACCTTATATATCATCTCTAGTCAACCACTTTGAGCCTATAAGCCTATTTCTCGTGAATTTAGCACAATACAAACCATTATTATCCACTTAAGCTTTATATATATACCTTTGTGTGGGTGATTGAGCTGATGGTAACTAGAAAGGCTTGATAAGAAAGCAAAAAAAGAAAGGAAATGGTAAACAAGCAAGAAGAAGGATGAAAAGAGCACAAACAAGAATAGACATGCAACCTCAAAACAAGAAAATGAGCAAAGCAATGACAAAATGCTCAAGTACTAAAAGTTCGAGAGGGAAGCATGCATTGAAAGAAGCTCAATTCAAGGAAAGTTGATGAATAGTGCTTGTGATCAATTAATAAAAGAAAGGAAGAAAAAAATGTTAAGGAATGGAAGAAAGTAGCTACCTCTTCGATTACTTACACATGATTAGTCACTCTTACATAAATTCTTCAAACCCTACCAAAGAGCTTATCACTACATATAAATGAAAAGTCCTTTTTGATCACTAATTTAAACTTTGGTGGTTTATGAATATAGTCTGCGAGCAAGCTTATAGCGAGTTAAACTAATCGATTAATGAGTGTTGATTTACCCCACTTCATAGAGTGTTGAGTGAAATTGATAATCTACGTGAGGCTTGGACTAAAAAGGGACTATATTACACTTTATTCTCTTTTAATTGAACTTGTTAATTTTTTATGTCATGAGTTTAACGTTGTAGGATAACTTAGCGTAATTTGCGGTTCTTATTGCTATTGATATGTTATTGCTTATGTTCGTTTAGTCTTTTTCTAGGTGAAAATCTCTCTTCCCGTGTTTTATTATTTTCATTGTTCGGGGACGCACAACACTTTAAGTTTGGGGTGTGATGAGTGATATTTTCACCTAGATTTTAGTGTCTTTTTATATCCATTTTCATATTATTTTATCCGTATTTGTGTGCTATTTGGTTGTGTGTTGTATTTTTATGAAAATGTGTGAGAATGAGCTTAAACATATGATTTTCAGGTAAAAATAGATTCTAGACGCGAAAAGGAAGACGTGGGAAAAAAGGATCTCAATTCAGAGTTGAAACGACCAAGAAATGAATAATAGAAAAAAACACGGGCTGAAGGAGAAACACGGCTATGTTTGGCCGTGTTACAGAAGAAACACGGGCTGAAGGAAAAATACGGCCATGTTTGGCCATTTTACAGAAGAAACACGACCTCATTTAGGCCGTGTGAGGTAGCATGACCGTGTTCCTGAAGAATTTGAATTTTACACAAAAAAGGCCCATTTCCCACTTAAGTCCATGATCTAAATTTTTTCCTAATTCCTTTGATCCTCCACCATTATAAATACCCTCATTTCCAAATTGAGAGAGAGAAGGGGGCTACACCTAGATCACACACATTTTCTTCCATTTTTCACCATCCCTTCCATCCATCTCCATACCCTTCATCCATCCAATCCACTTGATCCCCTCCATCAAATTCACTATCCAAGTGATCAAGGAAGCAAGGGAGAGTGAAGATCACAACAACATGAAGAAGATCTCCATTGAACACTTCAAAGGGGGAATCTAATTCAAATTTTTGTGAAATTCTTTATAGTTTTATCATGGGATTTGTAGATCCAATTGTCTATGTTGTTTCCTCTAAGAGTATGATAGGCTAATCTCCTTTGTGAGATTAGGTCCATGATTGGTATTGGATAATTTAGTTTTTATGCAATTGGATTTTAATCTCAATTTGGGCATTTTTATTATTTCTATCATTGATGTGAATTGCTTGATGTATATGTGTGATTTGTGTTATTAATTGTCATGGTCATGTGATTAGATTGAGAAATCAATTATGTGTTTAGGATAGTTCATTGAATCATTTCATCATACACTTCATGTGCATTAATTTAGAATGAGATAGAGATATCCTTCTAGATTTAAAACTCTTTGATAAAACATTTGAGTAACTTAATCGAGAGATTGATTAAATAGGTGTGGAGAACCAAGCCATTAGTGAATTCATAGTACCTTAAAAGGGAATATTTTCTATGATTTAGTGCCTCATTAGGGAACTCGTAGAGTAATTAGGGAATCAATTATTTGCATGCTTATCAATCCTCCTTTTCGATCGTCCTTATAAAATCACGATAAACTTGAGATCGCTTAAACTCTAGTGCCTTCCTTCTAGTGGTTCGATAAATTCTTTAATTTGTCATCTCAACTGCAAATGGCCAATCAATATGAGTTCTATTATTTCTTAGATGGGTACTCGGGATATAATCAAATCATGATTGCTCCCGAGGATCAGGAGAAGACTACTTTTACTTGCCCATACGGGACCTTTGCTTTTAGAAAGATGCCATTTGGATTGTGCAATGCGCCTGCTACTTTTCAGCGCTGCATGATGGCAATTTTTGATGGGTTGATAGAGAAGATTATGGAGGTGTTTATGGATAATTTTTCTGTATTTGGTTCCTCCTTTGATATTTGTTTATCTAACCTTGCTACTGTATTGAAGAGATATCAAGAAAAGAATTTTATCTTGAATTGGAAGAAGTGCCACTTCATGGTGAGAGATGGAATTGTTCTTGGGCATCATGTTTCTGCCAAAGGATTGCAGGTGGATAGTTTTGAGCTTATGGATAAAGATGGAGACATTATCGTGGTGAATGGGCATCGATTGAAGCATTATAAGTCGCCAGATGATGCTTGCATCGTCTTTGAAGATATCTTGTCCTAGATTGGTATCGTCGTGACTCTCCAACGTTAAACAAGAGCGCCTGTTGGGGGCTTTCCCTCCCATTTTATTGCTTTATTTCATTCGTGTGAGTAAGAAATTTTTATATTTGAAGTGCTTACTTATCGGCAATTACATCTCTTTGTAAACTTAATTTTGCCTATAGTTTCTACTAAGTTTGGGGGCTGTGATATACTTACCTCGATAAGCACCGATAGTATAATCTTTTCTTTGTAATGTTTGTTAGGGGAGTTGATTTTTTATTTAAACTTTAATCGGTTTTTATGTGTCAATTTTTTACAATTTGCCTAATGTTTAGTGGTGTTTTGTTCCGTGTTTTGAGTTGTTTGAGGAATTACTCATGAATGTGAAGTTTTAGGATTGATTCTTGATGAAGTTGTGCTCTATTTTGGTACCTAATGTTCGTTTGATAAGCTTGAAGTGTGTAGGGGATGAAGAACACTCGATTTTGGGAGCATCATGTCGAACTGAGGTCGAATCGGAGTGTGCAATCTTCCAGTGAGCCAATTCGACCATGACTGTTCCAATTCGACCAGCAACTCAAGTCTAATTGATGTCAAATTGAGGACCTCAATCTTACAGTGTGTGGATTCGACCTGAGGCATTCCAATTCGACCAAGGGAGCAAGTCGAATCAAGGTCAAATTGAAGGTGAAAGTTGTCTAGTACATTAATTCGACCACGATGAAGGCAATTCGACCTCTTGTGCAGGTCGAATCAAGGTCGAATTGAGCCAGGTAAGTGTGTTCTTAACCTGATTTTCAAATCATTTGAGCATTTGGCTACGATCATCGCGAATCAGCAGGAGATGTTATCTCGGATGTGGATATGATGCATGAGTTGGGATTTGTTGGAGATACTTGTATGATTGATTTGATATATGGGTTATGTATACCTTTGGTAGCCCCGTTTGAGCCTTAAAAAGCTTTTTCTTTGGCAAGCCGAATAAAAGAGCCTTATTTTACCTTTACTTGAGCTTTGTTTGAATACCCTATTCATTAGTAGAGAGTTGAGGTGGATAAGTGTTGTGAGAAGAAGAAGGAAGATAGAATGATGGTTAAGTGGAATAGAAAGAGGAAGAGTATGGTTAAATCTTGTTTAGGGGTAGTGCTTGAAACTGGTACCCCGATTGCTATTTAAAAAGGGTAGTGCCTACAACCGGTACCCGAGTTATCAAAAGAAGAATGATGTTGATGCAAGGAAGAGAAGAAAATTCAAAAATTGCAAGTGCAAGAGAAGAAATTGGAGCATAATATGTAGCCAAACGAAGAAAGCAAGAACCTCCAAGGTAACTCTCTACTAGTGTTTGAGTCACTTTATCTAAATTTTCCTACCCTTCCAAAGAACCAACATTACAACCCAAAAATAAGTCCTTTGTGATCCTAAAAATGAGTTGATTGTGAGTTGATTTTTGAGACCCTTGCCAAGCTTATGGTTGCGCATGAGTATGGATTAAGTATGAGCGTATACACTAACATTTTAAGTGCAACTAGCACTTGAGTGAGAGATTAAACACTTATCTTGTGAGCTTGATGACTTAGTACTCCGAATGGTAATATGATTAAGTGATGTTTTTCATGAATGATATGTATGATCCAAGAAATACTTGTCTTTAATTGATGAAATTGCATGTGTAATATGTATTGTACTTGGTGATCTCATGAATTATACACGACTCCTTGTTTTGATTGCGTTGCCTCGGGACAAGCAACATGTAAGTTTCGAGGTTTGATGAGTGTGTTAATTCACGAATTTTGCGCCTGGATTTATGCTATTACGGAGTGTTTGAAGATTGAAATTGGTTGTAAACTGATATATATTGTGAAAAGGCATGAATCAGGTGTTGTTGGAGCTATTTGATTGGTTTTTCGAAAGAAATCGGAGTGGAAGTGTTGAAAACTGAAGAAAGGAAGTCGAAGCCATCTGATCGGGCGAAGCAGGAGTGCGATTTGACCTGAAGAAGATCAATTAGACCAGCCCTTCAGGTTGAATTGGTAGCATAATATGTACAGAAGGTGGATTCGACCACGACAGGGGAATTCGACCTGGGCATCAGGTCGACTCGATTAGCGGAAATGCCGATTCGATCTTGTCACTTCGATTTGACCAGGGCAGTTGGTCGAATCGAGCACCTAGGACTTTCAGTGTGTTGATTTGACCTGCAATTCAACTTGGAGGAATCAATTCGACCTGTTGCTGAAGTCGAATTGATGCTCGGGAACTTACCATATCCGTGTTTTTAAATCTGTCAATGCATGTGATCACTTAAAAAGCTCATTCAAAGCCCAAAAAACGTGATTACAAGTATAAAAAAAGGATTGTGCAGCATCATAGAGGATGACTTGATCAAGAAGGCGTAGAGACGTAGAGTTGAGAGAAGATCGATCATCCATCCTCCGGAGGGGCTGTGACAGAGGTTCCGCTGGAGATTCAAGTAAGATTGGTCTAACTAACCATGATTGTTCTTAGATCAATCAAGGGCTAGAGCAGATTCGGTAGTTCTAGGGTTATGAAGGTTTAATGAGTTAACTTATCTTTCATGTGTAAACTCCGTACAACACTACTTGTGGTTTATTTTATATAAGATTTCACGTTTTTAATCGATACTCAAGGTTATTTTGTGCGTTCATTGCTGAGTAGGTTTTATGTTATAATTCTAAGTGAAGGGATTCCGAAGTCTTATTAGAAGTATCTTATATGAATACTTATTAATTGATTTATATTCGGGTTAATAAGTAGGGTAAAGAGTATAATTTCATAGTACCTATAAAGGGAGATCATATCGGGTTAGAGTACTAAGTGCACTTGAAATAATTGATACTGATAGTACTTAGAAAGGGGTGTGAATTATATCTCTTGCTCCGAGGATATTCACACGTGTCATACGCATATTTACTTGTGTCTATAGGTAGATTTGCATGGTTTAGTGATGCGTCTATAAACCACAAGGTAGAGTCGGACACCGTCATATGGAAGATGAATTAATAAGTGGAGTGGATTACCTGAAGAACAACCTACTATTTTACTTGATCACAACTCACTTATCTCTACTTCTTGTTATTGTTACTTGATATTTTAATTACTTTTGTTACTTAATTACAAAATCACAACCATTATAATTTCCAACATAGTCTTAGTTTACTAGAGTATAATTAAATTGATATTTATCCGTCCCTTGGGTTCAATATATAACTTGGTCACCTTCGAAACTACGATTGATATCCTTCATACTTGAGGATTAAATTGTGTGTTGAGAAAACGCATATCAATAGTCACTAGACTCATATGAGCTACTGAGTAGTAAGCTATGATCTTCTTAAGATCGATCTATCTTAAAGTGGTTGAGGAAGCATATATTATAGCAATCGCTCTTGGAGTATAAATAAAAGGAGTGGAACAAAGTGTCGCTTCTGGAAACATTGGTATTAAAAATCTTAAAAACCCATAGGTTCCCAATTTTAAAGGAATTCCTTCCAAGATGGCAGGTCCTACCATAGGTGCCTCCACATGAGCTTCGAGTAACCAAATATGAACTGGTACCATAGGCACTTTGACGGCAAAAGAGGCAAAAGAAGCAGTCCATATAAAGATTTGGCGCCGCTCACTAAATTCTGTGGTTAATGAAATTTGTAATTTGGTGGTTCATGTTTATAAAAGAATCAATAGAATAGCTAGTAGCATAGAAACAGACCCAAGTAAAGTATAAAGGAAAAATTGATATGCTACCTTGATCTTCTTTGTCTCGAACCCCATACCCCTATAATAATGGTAGAGCAAGGGGTAGCCCCAAAGCGGAATTGAGCGGCGGTGGTTGGTCGAAGCTCCAGTAAGTAGCCACTCCCTTCTCAGAGAACCGTACGTGAGAATTCCACCTCATACGGCTCCGTCCCGAGCTTCCATCATCGGCCTTAGCATTAGACCACTATCTATGCATGTATTTTCAACCTGGACTCTCGAATCTTTTGCTTCTCGGGTGGTGGCGAATAATGGTACTTGCGTTGCAGTAGATGCCCACCCGAAAGAGAATCGCTCACTAGCTAGCTGGACTAGTGGGGCCCTATCTCCTATCAGGAGACACACTGAAAACCATGCCTTTCGAACCGAACGCAACGCCCATCTTCCAAATCAAAGAAAAAATGGCTCGTTGGGAAGAAAGATGGAGTGCGTTCTGTAGAGCACATGTAAGGCACAGTACTGTTGCTTACGCAGCAGATCTCTCTTATAGATAGAGAGAGGTGTGAAAGGAATAGCCTTATGTTATGGCTGTCCCTCGATTTACGGCCTTTACGCTACAACTACTGTGATGTGAGCGGTGAAAATTGGTTTGATCTTTCCTAATCATTCTGAAAGGAACTTGTACGGAGGTGCATGCATAAAGGTTTGGAACTCTTTTCTTATCTGAATCTTAAGGACATGACCCTATTCTTGAACCCTCTGCCGAGCTCTACCCTGCCCGTATTTCCTTTTGAAGGGGCCAAAAAAATGTCTCCGCCTGCTACCAATAGTATTTCTTCGGAATTCAACTGAACGGGTCGATCCTCCACTCCCCCTAAGTTTTAACAACTTATCCTAAGGTCTCCTCACCAAGAGCTCATCGGCGATGATAGAGGAAGCAACCCGCCTGCTGTGGCGGGGTGGCTTTTTTCTTTCACAATAAGACCTGGATGATTATCCCTATCCTCGATAGCTTATGAGTTTACATCCATCCCTGGTCATGTACAGTTTCCTTTTGATTTATCCCTTGTAGCCATTACCTGAATTCGTGCAAGTGTGTCCACACCTCCCAAACTAACTTGACGAGGAATCCATTCTCGCGAACAAACACAATCCCTATACACAACACACACCTAGGAGCACTCCTTCCTGCATATCCATACAAAACTCAAGTAGGCGGGTTGAGGTCCTATGAGGTACCCACTACTCGGAGTACCCTCCCAAAAGGAAAAAGATATGTCTGTCAGGGGGTTTACTTTACGACGACAGATGACTGCCTGTTGGGGATTTACTGCACAAGGCCCCTACATAGGAAAAGCTTTATCCCAGCAAATAGATGATACTCAACTCCACACAATATAAGGATTGGCACACTTTCGTGAACAACATAGAATAGTAGAGGATCCACCATGCAGAACACGATGATCATTAAAAATTCACGAATTAGAGATGCTGTAATATACTCTTTCCCATAACTTCTCATATCAGACCAACCCACTACAATGCAAACAGGGATCAGAAATGTGGTTATTATCACGCAGAATAAAGAGATAACATCTATACCCAAATCCAAATTTATGTTTTCATAAGGAAGCCATCGAAGGCTTTCCACAAATTGAGATTTGGCCGTAGAAGGATTGAATTGTATCCAAAGAATAGGGGGATACAAAAAAGTAATAAGAGGCGCACAGACCAATCAATCATATCAGTCGTATTCTTGAATTTGGAATGAAAAGAGGAGTAATGCTTCCTAGCACGGGAGAAAGAATAAGACCACTTAGATCAAAATACCATTGTTCTAACATTGAGTAGAATCGAAGATTGAAGAGATTAATTTACAACAGTCAAAAGATGTGCCCCTAATTCTAATAAAATAGGGGTCTATCAGTGCAAGTCAGTTGAACATCGTGATTGATGAGTAGGTAGGTGGGTTAGGTGTACCTCTCGCCCAGTGGGAAGTAATGAGGCTTGTCTCCCCCCCTCTTAGAAAGTATTGGGGCCCCTTCCTCTAAGCTCTAAGGTAGACCCTTTCTTTATTTTGAATTTCCAATAGAGAATCTTTCTAACTAAAAAATATCTCTGACAAAATGCAATTTGTCGAGTTTAATCCAAGGTGCACCTTGCCTTTTTTAGGTAGCTTTCTTACGCATATTCAGCTAGTGGGACATTGGTCATAGCTAAAATTCGTCGAAGGGGCAAAAAGAAAGAAGAGAAAGAAAGGGAAGTTTTCTCTTTCTTTCATATCCAAATAAATAAGAGAACAAAGAAAACACTCCAAAATGAAAGTTAGATAAATAAGTTTCAGTAAGAACTAGCACTAGACTTCTTCCCCCTTTCTACTTTTCCGCTCTCCTTTTGTGCTTCCACCCAGACTTTTAATTCTTTTTTATAGAGACTCGAGGAGGAAATTGAAATCAAAATTCATGTATAAAGGTGAGGTACTTTCCCCGGCATACGAAAAGAAAATCCAAGATAACGGCTTTCAAAAGAATGAGTAAGGGACGGGGAGAGGGATGCTCTCGAAACAAACGAGACTAGAAAGAACAAGTGAATTATCACCATTCCTATGAAGAGACAACATAGGGAAAGCCCTCTCTCTTTCTCGGTCTCGGTTTAGCATCATATATTGATTTAGAGAAAATTTGGATTAGTTGTAGTGCGGATTAAGGAGCAGCTCCTCCATATTGTGGCTTGGAGGTGGGTTATGTTGCCGCCTGATAGAGGCAGAAGTGGGGGCCACCAGAGCTATCTGCATTGAGTCTTTCGATTGAAAGAGGAAGGGAGACAATTCAAATGCCAACACAGAAATAAAAAGAGTCGTGCTTTAAAGTGGAATTCTTCTAAGATCCATTGCTCGATTTTGCTGCATGCTCTGCTCCCAAAATGCAGAGAAGACTTGCGAGGGCAGATTCAAGTTGGTTGGCTTGGAAAGTCATGGGAGAGGCAGGCTAAGTGAAATAATAGACAATATAATCTTATGAATCGCGCACGACACACTCTCTATATCATCTATGTCTACATGGTGAACCGTTTAGCTTATAGCACAGCGTGTTCGCCACCAAACTGGCTAGCTAGTGTATTGGCTGGCCTTACTTTAATAAGTCCGAGAGGTATGACTCTTCAATTAGAAGCTCCATATCTCGTGACTCGCGGAGCGTAGAATTTTAGAAAGTCCGTATAACTTCAAAAGATTCATTCTTTATGAATTAGGTACCATTCAAAGATCAAAGAAAGGGTGCATTACCTCTTTGAGTGAAGAAGAGAAGCGCATTGTATAGACACTCTTGAGCCATGCTCATCGCCCTAGACTTACCATTATTTCATTTCATTCTATTGATTGGTTGTAGATCCAAAGAAGATATACATGGAGCTATGTCGACTTACGTACGTCTTGTTAACTAAACGATCATGTATACCACGCTACGTATCAACCCCTCTTTCCATAGAGGAATGAAAAAGAAAAGATATAGTGATCATGTCGTAAGACCATGTTCCATTCTACTTTACATTATTTTTCTCTGGTGATGCCCTCGTGGGCACGTCCCTCTCTGGGTGGGTCTGGTCTAATCAAAGTCAACTGACTAACATGGAATAGGGATGAGTCTAATCAAAGTCAACTGACTAACATGGAATAGGGATGAGTTTTCACCGAGCTGGTTGCTTGAGTCTATAGGCTACCTCTCCTATCCGCTTTTCTACAAGGTCTACTTTCATATCGAGCCAAGCCTTTAGGTTGTTTAAGTAGGTTTGGGCTAGGTCATTGTGCTCCTGCAACCTCTTATCAAATCAAAGTAGGCTGATGGGCAAGCCCCCGCCTGTCACAATGGTGTGGGACGTCAGAGGGCCCCGTTGCCAACTCGAAGGTGCTAAAGTTTGATGCAGAGCTTTTTGGTTGTTATGTTAAGTTATAGCAGCACTGAGCAACCTCCAGTCCTTCTGGTTTGCATTAAAGTGGCTTAAGCAGCCCTCGAGGAGTCCATTTATTCTCTCCGTCTGAGCTTGCAAAGATATACTTACCGTAGGTATCTGACCATCAGATACCGACAGCTGTCTTCTAAGATTACCGACATTTTGTGTTTTCATAAATTTCACATAAGATCAAAGTTCTTTTCATCATCAGAAACATCCTGATTTCCGACCTTTTGCATTGCATTACCATAACGAAAATGAACATTCAAAAAATAGATTGCTCTTGTGATTCGGAATGAAGCTTTATCGGTCGAGGAAAGGAATAGCGATAGATTTCTATAGAGCATCAAGGAACAAGCAGATTCAATTGGATGATGAATTCTTGCGTGGTCCAAATAAATCAAAGGTCTACTTCCACGATTTCATCTATATGGAATCTCAACATATCAGAATAGCTTATAAAGTCATGATTCAATTCATGAATTAGTCTACTATAAGGCTACTGCATTTAGAAATATATATTCTTAGAATATAGTATATAGTATATCATTTGTGTCTCTGTGAGTTCAAGCCCCGTCAGTACCGACGGATTCAATAAATACATCAATTCATCTCTCCATTTTCAGTGAAAAGGGGGACAGGAAGCGAATCATCTGCTTTTTCCGAGATAACAAAATAGAAAATCGACTTTAAAGGGAAGTCGTGAAGCATCTGGCAAGGCCAGCTACTCCCTCAAGAGAGTTCTCCCGGTATTCAATCCCAACTGTAGAATCAGGAGAATAAACTAGAACGAGGTTATCAACTACTGGGATTTCAATAGGAGATTATAGTCCAATCCAATCCTGAGCTTTATCTTCTTTCCTTTCGTGCTTGGACCATACCGGGAACCCCCATTTTTGTTCCATTTAGTGTCCTGCTTCAAGCCTTCATTCCTACTGCCTCTTTCGGTGAGAAGTTCCATTATGACTTTTCTTTTACTGCTCTCTACAAAAGTAAAGTGAATGAAGCCCGCATACCCACTCTTCTTTCCCCCTATCGCTAGGGGCCTCGCCCTGTTCTTTGAATTTCTAAAAAAATGCTACATTCGATTCGTCAATTCCCAATTGACCAATCTAAAATAAAAATAGGATCAGCCCCAACAATAGAAAATCTAATTTCACACTAGGTTGAAGGGAAAGAAGAACTGCAGCTCGATTTGAGATGAAATCTGGCAATAACTCTTGGACAAATTCTGTACCAGATAAGAGAGTTGGGATTGAGCTTTGACTAAAGGAAAAGCAGAAGCACTTTATCAGAATCATAGCACGCCACATTGTGAGAGGGCACTCCTAGAAATCCCACTAACCCACTAAGGACGGTTGATATAAATAAGATTATCGCCACGGGACGTTGTCATTGATGGCATTTGGATCTTTTGGTTAACTTGAACCGTTAGGGTTCCATGCATTTCTATTGCAGCGGAAGCATAAACATAGAATTAATTACCTTTCACCAGGGTTGATGTAGAGGTTGATCATTAGTAGCAAAAACAAACGACCTTCCGATCTTCTATTGTATTCCCGAGCCACGTCTTGACATTGGTGTGGGCAACAATCCACATGATGAACTCAATCTACAATCCTAATCTGCTTTGAACATTTTTATGTGTGTGATTCATATTACTGAACTGTTGAGATTGACTATTTATAGGCTACAATAGGGACCAGAAGGAGAAATTAGAGTTTGGGCCTCCCATTGGTCTTAAGCATCCAAGTTTAGCCCAAAACTTATACTTGAGTCCAATAATAATATATCATTCCACTAAACAAATATTATTGCACTGCCACCATAATCCCAAATTACGTTTATGGGCTCCTTCTTATTATGAACTCGTTAATCTCTCTGTGTTTAAGATTTAATGCCCAATAATTAATTAAGTTACTGACAACTCCATTAATTAATATGTTTACCGAGAGTAGTACCACTCAATCTTATTATCATGCCGGAATAAATCCATCTGCAGGGTTTACATAATAAACATTATGAGCTCCTCAGGGGGACATCATCAACCAATTCCGTTAGGACACAGATTCCTTCTACAATCAACAGCACACCATAGAGACATCACTATCTCCTAACTCACTGAGCATATTGATTTAATAATTAAATCACACCCATTGATGAATCAAGAAAATTAATACTGGCTTACGTGTTGAGGTTAATGTATAGGGATTAAGGGAACGAACATCTATAATAACAGAGATCAAGTTCTATTATATAGTCAGTATAAACTGAACGATCTCAATGCGGTCCTGTTCAATACACAAAGTGCACTAGTGCAATTTTATAGTCAAGACAGACTAATGCAAAATCACACTACAACCATACCAATAGATAATCCCCATCTATCTCGATTGTGAACATTTGTTTATACTTTATAAGGAGCCGATAATATAATCTTCCGTGTGATGCCGCACGCAACATTATCTACAAATGGAATTTTGCAATAATATAATTGCGAACATTTGATAGCATGATTCTCATTTCAAATATTATCATAAACATTGTTCATACCAAAAGCAAGACTTTTAGTATACAATCCAATAGTCATATCTTTTTCAAAACTTTAACGAGTTACCTCCGCAGGTCCGGTCTGCCAGATCTTTCTCTATCGTCTTGCCGCATCCCTAGTAGCATCCACCGGGCACATCCCAAGTCGAAGCTAAAGAGCAAGTCTTATTAAAGTAAGGAAGAAGGTTCAGATGAATAAGCGGTCTTGGAGGAAGGAATGGAACTACCATAGTTGATGCATTGAATGCCTAACTAATAGATAGAACGATTTCTTCCTTGTGAAATGGACCTTGTCCTGCCAAAAGTGTGGACTCTTGGACAATTCCCCTTTGAGTTGCTTCTGTATTCCATGTTTTAGTGCTTTTAGCATGAAGTATGCAAAATATTCTTCCTTTAGAAATAATTCCTTTTTGATTGAACAATAAATCTAATAAAACCACTCACGTAATGGTCTTAGGTCCCGTTGTGAGCTATCCACAATGCCGGTCAATGTATGACTCTGAGGAGCTACAGAAGAATCTTTCCAAATAATAAAAATAGCAAGACTCCAATTTTGAATATTTTAAGTAATCACAGTATACGATATCTTCACACAGTAGATGCTGTTGATTCGGTTGAAGCAGAAAAACCACCAATAGTTGCATCCGTTAAAGACCATTCATCGGCTGCAGTAAAGAAAAAAGCCTCATAGGATGAAGATCAAAATACCTTTAGAAGAGTATAAAGAGAGCTAACTTAAACAAAGCTTTCATAAGCAACTGAGGAGAATAGACCTTCGGATTCGATTCCAACCAATAAAGGCATTCCTGAAGTAGGGCGAGAGTCAGTTAGCTGAATTTCAAAAGTTGACTCTGGACTGTAAACAAGTAGACTGACATTCCTTCTTTGCTTGGTTCCTATCTAAACCTTCCCCTGGTGAAGCTCTCGCGTCCTTTATCCAAGACCACAAATCATCATAGAAGTCTCGGCTTAGATCTAGAAAGCGTGGTACTTGCATTGGAGATCCTTTTCACTAACATGGGTTGCATTAAGAATTGAAAAGGTTTATCTTGCTTATTTATGAATTTATTAGAGGTGTGGAGATGAATTAAGAATCTAGCGCCCCTTCAGCCGCCTCCTATATAGAATCCGCTATATCACTAGTACAGAAGAAGCTTTAACTACTACTACAGCGGAAAAGGTTTCAGAAGTCGAGCGAGGGAGGAAAAAGGAGATAATGAGCAGAAAGTCAATAGCATCGCTGTAACAAAGCCGTGGATTCTTGTGCCATTCATCACTGCAAAAGAGATTGAACTGCTAGTACCGCTATGCACCCTTACGGCAGGCTTAAATGGGATAACAAGGGACCGAGAAGGGGGAAGAGGAGGTCACTTACAAGATTGAATTATTGGGTCAATGTGTAGCTAGGCTTTTTAGTACAATAGAGATAGAATGGAAAGTCTTCTTCTCAAAATGCTATTCTATTCGCCCCAAGCGAGAAAGAAAGAAGAAATTATATCAATCCGCAAGCAATGTGAAGAGGCATAGGCTTGGATTTATGCACACCTGCACTATTGAGTAAGCTTTCTTTGCTCAATCTTTGAAAGAAGCCCGCAGTAAATCAATATCTGATATCTTTACCCTGCCTCATTAAAGCACCAATCACCCAAGCAGCGACTTGGATTGGCTCCTGGTTACAGTTACTAACGAAAAAGAATCAATCCGTCCGAATTCCACTTCATGAAGAACAAAGAATCAAGGGAGTGGCTAATCTAGTATAAAGAATATTCTTTCACCATGCTATGCAAACCTTTCTTTCCTTTTACGCTGAAGCTTGAACTGGACATAGACTGGGATTTGGTCGTAGACGAGCATAAGTAGGCTCTGGTTTTCTTTACCTTTGCCGAATTGAGGAATGAAAAGCAATCAAGAAAAGAAAAGATTTATGTTAGCTCTTAGCTAAGCCTTTTAAGTAAAGTGACTAGTGAGTCTTGGTTGAAGATTCCTTGCAGTGAAAGTTCTGTTCAAAGATCTTTCCGTCGAATGAATGTGAAAAGGTACTCTCATGGTTCAGCTTCTCGCTCAGACTCTTGATTGATTCCAATAGGACTCATCCATTTTGAATTTATGGCATGGAACGGCTAGATCTAAGAGAAAGGGGGTCAAGCCCAATTGCTTGGACAACCTTAGCCCCAGCGGACAGGATTGGAATCAGTTCGATGTTCCGGGAAGTCAGTTCGTGAGGAAAGAAGTCCTTACTAAAGAGAGAGTACCACGGAGATTGTAAAAAGTATTGATTCCGAGGAAGGTGTAGTCAGGGTTGACCACAATTTCCCAAGTAAGAGATAGAATCTCACTAATTAGAAGAAAATAAGGGGCTTCAATCCATTATGATTTGGTTTATTAGTATGGTGAGATTTCTGCCATAAAAGAGAGAACTCCTAGCCCTTTTTCTGCAGACCAAAGAGCGATGTAATTTACCATTCATCCAAAATAGTTTATTATATAACGAGGCATTCTGGACCTACTACAACGACTACACGCCCATCTAGAATTGTGGCTAGGAAGCAAGCTACCTTTCAATCCTTATGTGAGAATAGGAAGCCTAGGGCAGCACCTCTATTTAACGGTAGAAAAGATTTCGAAGAATGGTCCACTATGGGTTAATTAAGGGCTGGCTACGGTACTGTCAATGGAACTACTATACCCTATAAATCCCTGATGTAAACATCAAAGAGTTTTCAATGCACCTATTGTAAATCGAAAATGGAAAATCACTCGGACAGATCCTCATCTTGTTCGATGTTATCACCACTTACCGTTATCAATATGGCTAGTTTTCTAGGGATACGATATTTCTTGCTTTCATTAAGGCTTTGAAGTCGCTCTCCTCTCTAGTTGAGGTAGGCAAACCTAAGTTTAGAGCCACCTCGCGCTCAAGATGGAGAGGAAGCTACTATGAAAGAAGGCAGTTGTTGAGCAAGTGACATTGGTTTAAGTTCAATATGAATATGCATCATCAACTGGAAAAGATGAAGATTCCGCTGAAGATATCGAGTTAAAGCATGGATTTCAATTCTTCTATAACAGTTCCTCCACCGAACTGTAGTATAGAAGGAATAGCTGTGATACGATCGCCAAGCCTGTCTCTCTCTGGTTGTTGGGCACCTTTACTCTACAAAACCAGCATAGCTCGCAGACGAGCATGCTACTGAGGCTCGAACTGATAATGCCCTTGCTTTGGAAGGAAATCTGTACATGCTTTTTCACCTGGCGAGAAAGAACTCTAGGCGATCCATTAGTGAGAAGTGAGTACAATCCAATTTTTTGCGTGGTGGTTTGAATTTATCAATAAAGCAGCCCCTTGTATAGGGTTCCAAACCTGCAATTTTACAAATAATCATTTGCAAGGCATGGGTAGGGCATTTTACATAATCTGCTCACTTCTTTTCTTCATTTTGTAAAGTCTTGTCGTACTACGTGACATTTGAGAGGACCTAATAACTACTGGCCCAGCGAGGCCTCGCCATAATATTACCCAGCTCCAACTATTGATGAATGAGTCAATAAGTGAAGTACGGATTGAGGAGTAAAGTGAGTACGTACAATCAGTAAGTGTAAGTGTCTCCGTTGACTCCACACACAACTAAGGCAAATGAAGAACTGTAGTTCACAACAAGCTAAGCTAATCCTCCAATCGAGCTGTCTAGCCAACCGTTGCTTGCTTTCAAGCTGAATCTACGCCGAAAGAATATAACGATATCATTGTCTCATCACTGAACAAAGAAGCAGCAACCCAAAGAAAGGTTTAAAAGAGTCCTTTTAGAAACTCACTTCCCGCCAGTTTTTCCCACTTTCTTGTTGAACTGGACTAACAAACAGCATCTTTGAGGAAAGCGTTCAGACTTTTCCTTGCGCTATTTGTAACGTTATTAGTCTAGTCTGGTTGTCATGACTGTGTCAGACACTTTATGAACTAACAGAGAATAAGGCGGCTACAGGAGTGAAATAGTCAACCAAGTGAAATAGTCAACCAAGATATGAATGAAGTAGCTTGACTGAGTTGTTGAGGCTATTCGACTCTTGCTAAAGAAGAAAAATTCACATTCACCCTTAACTTCTCATACCGGATAGGCTCTTGGACTTGGAGCTCACAAATGCACTATTGGAGTGAACGGATGCGCTATTGACATGAGATAATGAGTTGTTTGAGCTGCTAAAGTCGGAGAAGAGGATGGAATGGGATAGCGGTTCGTGGTTGAGTTGAATCACTTTACTTTTGTCCAATCTTTATATAAAAAGAGTAGTAGATCTGCTTAAATGGAAATGATGTAGGTAAAAGATATTGGCTGCTATCTGGTAGGCAACTCACCAGGAAGAGTCTCTATCACCAATAGGCCAATCCAATTAGACGGACGGATAGTATTAGTAGCCAAGAAGAAACTAACTTGGTCAGCTGTTTTTAGTTCATATGACAACGCTTTCTGTGGTTTGAGATATAGATTAAGAGTAGGGAAATGCCTTAGTTCTCCCAACTCGAAAGGCAGCTCATGATCTGTTTTTTGATTCCAGAGAGAAAGAGTTAAGTGACTGTAGGGCTTCAAGCTAAGGCAGATCCTGATCGGAGGGGAGAGAACTCACTAGGTTTTCTCTCTTTCTCCTAGCTTACATTCTTTCAGAACCTTCTGACTCCCTTCCCCAAGCTTAGATTCGATTTCCAACTAATGGCACTTTTCCAATACAGTAAGACAAGGAAAGTAAGGTTTGGCATATTCTTTTTTCGGTTTAGGCCTATCGGGAGTGAACAAGCAGAGCAGAGATTCTTTCCGGGATGACAAGAGGAGACCACTTTCCATGGACCATAGAGATAGACCAACTAAGGGTGTAGTTACATAGGATCCCATGATGAGGGGATTTATCGAGTCGTAGAGCTTTCAGATTGAAGAGACGGGATTAGGTTCCTTGCCTTGTGATGGTTCCTGCGAGAAGGCGGGCGAGACTCTTCAGCTTGATAGAAAAGAAAGAGAATATTGTTAGGTTAGTATGACATCTGCAGAATATCTCTCATATCTTCTTTCTATCTTCTCCTTTAGTTAGTATAAGTCCCTTCTTTAGCAGAGCTTCTCTTCTAGTCTTTGTCTGATGGAATGACTTTCACTACTGAAATGAAAGAGCTTGGTCAAAGTAGACTGCTTAATTGACTAGATATTGAAACTTGACTGGTATAACAACTTGAGCATTGAATTGCCCCAAAGAGGCGAAGAAGTCTTTCCCTTAATGTTAATGTCCTAGAACAGGAGACAGAGTGAGCCATCCCTTTAAGATGGGCCTTATCGCATTCTCTTTGAAATGTCACTCTCATTAAAAGGAAAATTTCCTCCCCTATCTATATGGTAAGAACTGTTAGATTGTATATTAAAAGTCTTGCTTTAGTATGAATAATGTTATAACAATTTATTTGAAATGAGAATCATATGATCAAATGATTGCGTCTTATAATTTATTTATATGTCGATGCAATAGTCCATTTATTTTATACTGTAGATAATATGTTGTGCGACAACATGCGGAAGATTATATTATCGGTTTCTTTATAAAGTATAAACATATGCTCACAACCGAGATAGACGGGGACTCTCTATCGGGATGATTGTAATGTGATTTGGTATTAGTTTATCTTAACTATAAAATCACATTAGTGCACTTTATGTATTGAGCAGGATCGCTTGAGATCGTTAGATTTATACTGACTATATAGGAGAACTTGATCTTAGTTATTATGGATGTTCGTGATTTTAATCCCTACACAATAACCTCGACACGTAAGGTAGTATGTATTTCTTTGATTCGTCAATGGCTGAGATTTACATGTAATTAAATCAACAAACTCGGTGAGTTGGGAAATAGTGTCGTCTCTATGGTGTGTTGTTGATTGTAGAAGAAATCCATATCTGTTATAAGGATTATCATGTAAACCCTGCAGGTGAATTTATTCTGGCATAATAATAAGGTTGAGTGGTACTACTCTTGGATGAGATATTAATTAATGGAGTTGTCAAAAACTTAATTAATTAATAAGCATTGTATATCTTAAACGTGGGGAGACTGACGGCTCATAATAAGAAGGAGCCCATAATGTAATTTTGGGATTGCAGTAATAATATTTTAGTGGACTATATTATTATTATTGGACTTAAGTATATGTTTTGGGCTAAACTTGGATACTTAGGCCCAATTGAGGCCCGACTCTAATTTCTCCTCCTGGTCCTTATTGTAGCCCATATATAAGTCATCACAGCTATTCTAACCCTAAGTAAGACATGCCAAACACTTGAAGAGGGTAGAGGGAACAACATATTAAGAAGATCTTGAAGATCGTCGCCAAGACGACATCGAGATTGGACTTGGGAACACATCAGAAGATCAGAAGGTTATTTGTTGTTGCTGTTTGTCAGCTTCTACAATTTTATAAAATATTGTAGAACTCAAAACTGAACATGTGAACACCATTGGAAATCCACTGAAGTGTGGATCGTTTTGGCGTATAGATCACTTAAATCTGAGATCGGATGAGAGAGTCAAGCCCAAAACGGTGAGGCTTCGCAGGCTGCCGGCGAGAATTCTTAATCTTCTTCAATATACCCTAGTGAAAGGTAATACGTTTCTATGTTTCTTGCTTTCGCTGATTTAGAAATGCTTGGATCCCTATGATGAGTGATATTTTCACCTAGATTTTAGTGTCTTTTTATATGTGTTTTCGTGTTATTTTATCCATATTTGTATTCTATTTGGTTGTATTTTGTATTTTTATGTAAATGTATGAGAATGAGCTTAAATGTATGATTTCCAGGTAAAAATAGATTGTAGGCGCGAAAGGAAGACGTAGGAAAAAATGGATCTCAATTCGGAGTTGAAACGAGAGAGAATAAGTCAAAGCAAAATGCTAAAAAACGCACATCCAAATTGTGCAATTTTTCTGTACTCTTTTGTAACTCAAAACTAGAAGTCTGATACATGGTTGGAAAGCCACAGAAAAGAGGATCGTTTTGGTATAAGAAACACCTCAATTGGAGCCCAAACGAGAAAGTTATGATTAAAATGCTGACATCGCGCAAGCTGTTCCTACTCAGCACGGTCGTACTAATTTGCATGACTTGTTACACATTCAAATGTTGGAAGTTTTGTCAGATCTTTGTATGGATAGAAATCAAGGAAAAGAGGATCGTGTGAGCGTAATAATTACTCAAATTGGAGATCGGATGTGGAAGTTATGCTCGAAACAGTGAGACTGCGCGGCCAGCAACTACACGGGGCATGTACCAAACTCGGCCCTGTGTGTTTTGGGCGAGTTCTGACACCAGAAACGCCTACACGGCCACCCCTGTGCCTTGTACCATACTCGGGCCGTGTACGTGCTTTTTCTGCAAAAAAATCAGAATTCTTCTAGAAGCTTCCCAAGGGGTATAAATACGCAATACTTCAATATTTGAGTAGATTTTCGTGGGTTTGAGGCTGCACACACACATCACAGACCATTTCTCCCATTTTACACCATCATCTTCATCCATTCACCATCCATTGGATCTACCTTTATCCCACCATCAAAAACTTCATCCAATTGAGGAAAAGAAGCAAGGAAGAGAGGAAGATTGCAAGGGGAAGAAGAAGATCACCATTGGAGGCATCCAAGGGAGTTTTCATCCAACTTTTGTGTTGAATCCTATTGTTTATCATGTTTTGTAAGTATCTTAATGTCTATGTTAATGTTCTTATGAATATGGTAGGCTAATCTCCCTTGTGAGATTAGTATCATGAGAGTTGTTGGATAATTTTGGGGATTTGTGTATTTTAATTCATATGTTGATTGGGTAAATGGATTTTCTATCATTGATGTTTGAGATCTTGAGGTTTATGATGGTTTGTGTGTTTAGTTGTTCTAAATATGTGATTAGATTGAGAAATCAATTATATTATTAAGATAATTGAGTAAATCATTTCATCAAACACTTCATGTGCATTATAAATTGTAACGAGATTGAGAAATCCTTTAGAATTTAGAACCCTTTGATAGAACATGTGATTGGATTGATCGAGAGGTTGATTAATTGTGTGAAGGGACTCTCATTTCTAGCTTAATACCAAGTTGGAATTGTTTGAGTGATAACCAATCCGTTGAGCTATTCGATATTCATATCTTATCCATCTTGAGAGGGAGTTTAGGTGAATTTAGTGTTAGCCCTTAATTCTATATCCGTGATACATATGAATTTGATACATAATTCCTAGAATTACCACTTCTTGATTGTTGTTAATCTCACTCTTACTTAACTTGAAAATCTATCCTTCATCTATCTATCTTGTTTGTTGATCATTGCTTGCTTGCTTGCTTTGATTGATTTTATTTACTTATTTCAACAACCACCTTTAATGATTCATCTCTATAAAATTACAAGAAACGTGAGATCGCTTAAGCTCTAGCGCCTTCCTACCTGTGGTTCGATAAATTCTTGAATTGGTCAACCCGACTGCAAAATGGCTAGTCACCCTAATGGTTCACATTAACCAAATGATCGAACGCCAACAAAAATAATCTTCACTAAGTTTTTAGGAAAGTCAGGACAAGGACTATAAACGATTATAACAGATACACCCCGTCTTCTTAGCTATATGCTAAGCAATAGTCTTAGCCTTTCATCGTTGCGTTATGGTTAGTTCAGGCTGGTCAATAAAATCCTTCGAGTGACTGACCATCACTGACGACTTGTGAGCTCGCAGGCTCATAGGATTGGATCGAAGAGGAAATCCCGTCAATAAAATGAAGAGAAGGGCTTGCTATTTAAGATAAGAAGGGCTGCTACATCACTGTAACTCTTTCTTTCATGACTTCTTGTTGTCTTTCTTTCTTCTTTGTGGACCTTCGGTCGATTCATCTGTTTCATTATAGGATTGGGTCATTGATCGTAGTTTAAATGTTAATAGCCCCATTCATACATAGGGGAACCAACCTTGATATAAAGAGCTGGTTGGGAGACCTATGAACTGAAGGAATAGTTGGATGGAGAGAAAGAAGGGTTGACATCGAATTCTTCCCCTTCTCTTCATTCCAATTCGACACAGAACTCTTGTCAGATTTCCACTACTATGAATGAATACTATTCCGATGATTCAAAAGAATAGGCTAACAGTCAGGAAGGATAGGAATCATATGATGTGCCTTCATCTGGAACTACTAGAATAGGGGTGGTCAACCACCAAGTGAGCCATAACTAATAGATAGGTGGGAAAGCTCTATGCAGATAGGAAAAAAACCTCTTTCAATCCTCACCTTCCTTGGTAGGATTCATGAACCAATAGTAAAGGGAGTGGGGTGCTTTAATCATGTAGTTCTATTGCTTATTAGTAGTACTGGAAAGTGGCTTCATGCAGGGAACTTCAACAGTCTGCTTTTGGAGCAGAACTAGCAAGTGATTCTCTAACTAGCCATGGTGTGAAAGCTATAGCGCGATAGAGAAGTAGGGCAGCAGCCCTTAGAACACCAAGCCCATATCGATTCTACAAGCCACCAACCTAGAAAACCTAGGAGCAAACAACTAAGCAAACGAGACTTAGTCAAGAAGCAGTCCTACACCTAGAATCTACGGAGCAAGTGAAGGTGATGGATTCAGACGAATAGGGGCACCTCTCTCTCTTGGTATGTATACACTATTTTTCGGCATGCATCTGACTAGGGAGGGGCTTCCCTCTTTCCTTATGGGTAGGTAGTAAAGGTAAGCGCATAGGCAGGTGATAGGAGGAACTGCCTTAAGGTGATAGAGGGTAGTTGCTTATGTATTAGTGGATCATAGGTGGTAGGCACATCTAAGTAGATAGCTTGGCTAATATTTATATTAAAATCATATATGGCATAAGACAACTAGATTAACTCAAATTAATGGTGAGGAAGACCAAGCTAAAGTAGAGTAGTAAATAGGCTTCCTTTGATTGAGTGATGCTACTACCTATCATACGATAAACTGGATAGAGCAGTGGATTCTACCGATCAGGCGGGAGAAAGACAAAGAGAGAAGATAGGGCCTCTTCCATACAAAAGTAGGTGGGAGTGAAAAACCTCCATATACAAGAAAGAAAGACGATGAAGAACCAATACGAACTGAGGAGAATATAGGTTGAGTTAATATGTATGGATATCCTATTTAGAACACAAGCTCTAACGCCCCTGCCCCATATTTGAGCTAAACATTGGCAGATTTTGCCCCTGCAAGTATTGGAGAAGATTGAAAGGCCAAGCAAGAAGAGAATAGCAGATGATGCTTTCTAGGGAAAGAAGGACCCTTATGAGAAAGTTGCAAACTTCAGAGGGAAAGCCCCAGTCAGGACCTTGAAGACTGAAACTATGACCTTTTCCTATTCAAAGACTGAAGCTTAAAGCTATAACTTCAAAGTTGAAATCCCACTATTATATATGAATATCAGGAGCGAAGTGCTTGTATTCTTTTTTCAACTTCAGGTTTGCCTGTTTTTGAAATCGCCAATGGCGTAGATCGGGATAAGAGAAGACGTAGAAGTTGGAACCAACCTCGTCATGACCTTGGGTAAAGGATTCTAGTCTTTCTTAGTACTTCTATTCTGATGTAGTAGGTTGGAGAAGGGGATCTAGCCAATTTTTTTAGTGCCTACTTCTATGCCCACCTAATTCCCTCTTTTTGGACTGAGCCTATTGTGCTCGAGATTTTTGTTGTGGCTATAGTCAAATGGATGTGCCAGAACCTATGTCCACAGTCTGTTATGGCATAGGGCATATGACTCTGTACCCCGATGTTGGCAATTGGATCGTGCGGTTCAACGTGATCCGTTAGGACAACGAGTAAACAAAAAATTCAGCGGAAGCAATTAGAATTGTTTACCGTACTTCTGGGTTGGTGTAGAGGTTGATCATTGCAGAGAACCACCTCTCGATCTTCTGCTGTATGACCCAAGTCGAATCCTGCTGTTGTGTGGGTAACAATCTACAGGATTCTCTCAATCTGCTTCTTTCCCTAACTCACGTTGAAAGAGACGCAGTTACTTGAGTTTCCAGAAGCTGAGATGACTATATATATTGGGCTACAGCAGGGACCAGGAGGAGAAATTGGGCTGGGCCTCAATTGAACTTAATTAACCAAGCTTAGCCCAAAGCTTTTAATTAAATCCAATAATAATAATATAGTCCACTAAAATATTATTATTGCACTACCCGTCCAATCCCAAAATTATGTTCTGGGCTCCTTCTTATTATAAGCCCGACAGTCTCCCCATGTTTAAGATATACAATGCCCATTAATTAATTAAGTTACTGACAACTCAAATTAATTAATATCTCATCCGAGAGTAGTACCACTCAACCTTATTATCATGTCGGAAATTAATCCACTTGCAAGATTTACATGATAAACCTTATGAGCTCCTCAAGGGGACATCATCAACCTATGAAGGACATGGATTCCTTCTACAATCAACAGCACACCATAGATACAGCACTACTTCCCAACTCACCGAGTTTGTTGATTTAATACATATAAATCTCACCCATTGATGAATCAAAGAAATACATACTGCCCTACGTGTCGAGGTTATTGTATAGGGATTAAGAGCACGAACTTCCATAATAACAGAGATCAAGTTCTTCTATAAGTCAGTATAAGTCGAATGATCTCAGGCGGTCCTGCTCAATACACACAAGTGCACTAATGTGATTCTATAGCCAAGACAAGCTAATACCAAACCACACTACAACCACACCGATAGAGAGTCCCTGTCTATCTCAGTTGTGAGCATCTGTTTATACTTTATAAGGAAACCGATAATATGATCTTCCGCGTGTTTTCGCTCAACATATTATCTACAGTATAAAGTAAATGGACTATTGCATCATGCATATAAAATAAATTATAAGATGCAATCATTTGATCAATGATTCTCATTTCAAATATAGTTATGACATTGTTCATACTAAAGCTACACTTTTAGTATACAATCCAACAATCTCCCACTTATACTAAAAGACTATGCTGCCATGTCTTCTGCCATACATCTGATTCCTACTCCCACTTACACGACCATTAAAAGCTTTCGCCTTAAGGTCCTCGTAAATGGATTTATTAGGTCATCATCCGATGCAATCTAGGCGACAACAACCTTTCCCTCATCATACGATTTCTCGTAACAGGTGGTACTCGCGCTCCATGTATTTAATTGCCTTATGGACTTGTGATTTCTTCAAGTTTGCAACTGCACCAATATCATCAATGTAAATTGTGATTACCTTGGGCAAACTTAGAAACACTTCAAAGTTCATCATGAAGTCTCTAGAGTCATATAGATACTTTGGCTGCCTCATAGGCTCCAATTTATCATTTTTCCATGATGGAGTCCGGAGTCTGAAATATATTTCTATATAACACTCCTCCACATTATGACTCTACTTCCTAAGATTAAACACATAACCTTTGATGAGAATTTACTACCGTCCAATCTGACTAAAAAATCTGAATCTACGTAATCCACAAGAAGCAGTGAATCTGTTTAGTAAAACCACATATAATTTCCAGTCCTTCTCAGGCACTTTATATATGTCTTACTACAGTTCATCATTCTTGTTCCGGGTTACGTTGATACCCACTGTTCTTGCATTTAGCAAAACAGATGTCCAACATCGTTCATAGCATTTCATAGATTAAGCTTCCTTATTCGCCGAAGCATAAGGAACCGCTTTCATCCTCTTTATCTTCTTTTTGTGTCTTAAGACACATTCACTTAGATAAATTTACATGCTAAACGAGTATGGACTGTATCATTTTATGAAACTTGAGATAAGCATAATATCCTTTTTTGTGATCCGTATTACCGTGATCAAAAGGATATATTTTGCCTTTCTTAAGTCCTTCATCTCTACCGCTTTATTTACCATACCCATACGCCCGATAATACTCTTTCATTATCTCCAATGAGCAAGATACTATCTACGTTTCTGTCACTCTTTACAACACACAAGACTCATCCGCTTATTGATTTAAATCCATGCCACTGGATTACCTAATCAAAACAGATGATTCACAATCTTAAAGCTTGCTTTAGTCCATCGCTGGACACTTTTAAGCTTACTATCAAAATGCTATTAGTACTTTGCAAAGAATCACTCTGGTTGCTTCACATAGATGTTTTCCTCAAGACTTCCAATCAGGAAAGCTGTCTTGACATCTATTTGCTGTTTCTCATAGCAGCAATAAATAAAAGAATCCGGATCAATATAAGCATAGCTACCAGCGAACATGTTTTCTCATAATCGAATCATTTCTTTCTGAGTACACCTTTTCGCAACAAGCTTTGCTTCCAAGGTTTTCACCTTTCTGTATGATCCTCTTTTATTTCCTATGACCATTTGCAATGGTTTTTACACCATTTTAGTGATCCTTCAAGCTCCAGAGTTAATTTAGAATCCGTAGATTCTATTTCAACATTCATTGCAACTTACTAAGATTCTGCATTTTCATCTTGTAGTGCTACGTCGTATCCGTGGGACAATACCATGTTTACTAGGGATCAAGTCTCACGACTCTCCCAAAACATATATCTTACGGGTTGTCAAACAACCCTCCCACTACGACCAGACACTACATGTAATTGTGTATCAGTCGTGACACGCGTTGCAGTTTACCTTGTGGTATATCCTCTTGTACACTTGGTACTTATACTTAGTGTTTTCCTCTCACTTCCTTTAGAACAACTTATACATGGGTTTGTGATTTATTACATAGTCCTTTTCCAAAAAATCTGGTGTTTGTGTTAACAGTCACCCTTCGATCTTTTGGACTAAATAAATCAACCTTCATTTTTCCAGGATGTCCCACAAACAGACAAATGATTTACGAATTATTGTTTCTAGGGCATGTCCATAAAATGAATTTTAATTATTCCAAATAATTCATCATCTATCTAATCATGACCATAAGAGCCTTACACCTTCTATCCTCCACACCATTCAGCTGGGGCATGCCCGGTGTAGACAAGTTGAGATTTAATCTCAACTTCTGATCAATAGCTCCTAACTATCCCAAGAGGTATTCGCCATCATGATTGAATCGTAATGACTTAATATATTTTCCATGACGCTTCACTGTACCAGCCTTACAATTCTTGAATTAATCAAAGAACTTAGACATGCAGTGCATCATGTAAATATATTGGTTTCTAGAATAATCTTCGAATATTCATAACCACCTCTCGCCTGGATATTGTTAGGTTCGCTTGAATCAGAATGAACTAATTCCAACATATATATCTTTGGCTCTAAACCCCACAGCCTTGAAAATGCAGTTAATCATTTTTACTTCCAAGCAAGACTCGCAAGTCCGATAGTTTTCACTTCAGATAAACCTTACGGTCTATCGGCTATCAACTTTTGAATCCTACTCAAGTAAAATGAATTAGTCATAGACGCCAAATGTATGTTTAGTTCATTTCCGAAGGTTCTTTTCTCTTACTAATATTAGAAGATGCATTATTTAATTACTATTTATTGCATCTGTGGGATGTACATTATCAAGAGTATACTTTTTATCCACCAACGTACTTTAATGGATTATAGCCTCATTCCTCATTTCTATGACCATGTCATTTAAATGAAATGAAGTATCCATCCGTTAATGCATAGAAACCGAAATTAAATTCTTTCTATGAAACGTACGTAAAGACAATTTCTCATAATCAATCGTTTATTCTTATCATGAGATAAATAAACAACTCCCACTGCAATAGTCACTATCTTTGTAGTTTTACCCATGTTATTAACAATCTTATCCTTACTCAGTGATAAACATTTAGTGATTCCAGTATCTACATACTTCGTGTCAGTAGATGCCATCACTAATCATGTTTAAACCATTAGTAAATAAGATATTAAATTTGTTCACACCATGATGAAAAATGGCTTTCTTTTGCCACATGTTTTGTTAGAAGTTTCCCACCATATACAACTTCTCGTATTTCAGGTAGAACTTACTCAAAACATCCAGGCAAATTGCGAAGAATAAATTGATTTAGGTTTCCCTTTCAATTTCTATTCCAAGCTCTTCCAATTCATTCATCAATTCAACCATGATCTTCTGCCTTTTAATTTACTCTAGTATCCGAAGAGTTACATGAGACCATCATATTTCTATAAACCTCTCATCTCTTCACTAGAGACTTTAATAGGCATCATGAGACGTCCTTTGTGAGAATACACATGTATTTTCTTAAGCAGTAATTTTCAAAACCAAGATTCTTTTCTAATCATTTAATTTGGACAAGTAAATATAATGTCTTTTAGTTAATAATTAGTGAAATAAAACCATTCAAAATTCAGAGAATCACAAATAAATTTACCGATCAAATCTTCGAATTTTATTCTTTTATATCGATTCCCTCAAAATAATATAAAATAAAATTCACCGACATCTCAAGCACCGTGAGTCTGCAAGCCACGATAGTGTGGACGTTTACAAACCCGAACATTTACAAGAGTAGGTTTTACCCATTAATTTCATTTGTCAACCTAACTTTATGATAAAATAATTAATAGTCGGTTCCTCTTTAGCCATGCAAATAAAAGCAGTGACTCCGATTGGGAGGATACTTATTATTTACATCTTAGTGTACACCATTATTTGACCCCAAGTCCGCGGCCCAAGCTTGTGTGCCTTACAGATAGAGAAGTACACACGCGCTCGGATAACTTCCTACAGTCATCAATTACAAGTTTGTACCAGTGAACCGCATATAAACTCATCCGATAGGGAGGAAGGTCTAAGCCAACGCGCAAGTTCATATGCATCACATTACAAACGTAATTATTTAATGAAGTCTGTTCCAGCAATCCATGAATAAACTCATCCGATGGGGAGGAAGGCTCTAATGCCGACGCGCAAGTCTATTCACATTGCTAACAAACCAATAATGGAGGCCGCGGGAATTTATTACCAATCCCCTCTCTCACTTAG
Source organism: Pogostemon cablin (assembly GCA_023678885.1). NCBI lineage: Eukaryota > Viridiplantae > Streptophyta > Magnoliopsida > Lamiales > Lamiaceae > Pogostemon > Pogostemon cablin. Next base: position 43,168,076 of record CM042957.1, on the reverse strand, counting down.
TTATTTAATTACCGAGGGTTTTTAACATGCATATAATATTCCAGAATAAAATATACAACTAAGACATGCTTCTATTAACAGTAATTTAAATAAATAAATCACATAGAACATGCCTTTCACATATACAACAATAATTGAAAATTAAATCAATTAATCAGTTATATAACATTAATTAATTGCATAATTAGTGGATCAATCAATTTGGGCCCAAGAGCAACAAATAAGCACAAAATGAGCAGCAGATTAAATAATTAATCAAGCTCATTATCCATGGCCCATAATCTTAACCCAAAATTAAATTAAGTCCACCAAGCCCACTAGCAAAAAATTAGCCTTATTAATAAACAACTAATTTATCATGCTTGGCCCATTACCCACAATTAATTAAATACAGCCCAGCAGCCCATAACCATTTTAATTAAAATTAGGCCCAACAGCCCAAAACTAAATTAAAAAATGAGCAGTCTTACAGGGAGCCCAAAACCAATTAAATTGAGCCCATTAGGCAACCCCACAAGAATAATCTGGGCCAACAGTCCTTATAAAAATAAAAGGCCCAACATATTAAAAGGCCCAACAGCAAAATAGAGCCCAAGCCAAACTTGCTGCCCTAATCAAAGTCGCTGCCTGCCCTCACTGCCGATCGTCCCTGTCAGCCGTCAGTGACACACGGTGATCTAGATCCGCCCGCACCAGTCGCGCAACGTATAACCGGCGCCGCTGCCCTCGGCAATCGTGCCGCCAGCCACCGGAGATGCGCTTCCAGCTGGCCGCCGTGAAGCTCCCAGTTGCGCCCCGCTGTCTCCGACGCCGCATCTGCATCAGCCGTGACCTGTAGCCGCTCCGACAGCTGCCAACACTTGCAGCCTCTTGACGACAAAATAGCGCATCGGATCTGTGTCGATCTTGCCCGATCCGACTGGATCTACCTCCTGACCGCTCGAGAACAAGCCTGAACGTCGGTCTGAAGGTACCGCTCCACATCAAGCCTCGCCGTCGTCATCAGCCAGCCACGCCAATCTGCAGATCCGACAAAGTCCAATTGCCCCCGGCGCAGACTGTAGAGTCTTCAGCTATCGATTCAAACAACCGACAGCCCTGAACTTTCCCTTTAATCTGCAGCCTTTGACAATCTTCTGGTGACATACTGCCAGACTTCCGACAGCGCCGCAAATCCAGCGGGTTGGCACTGCCATTTCTCACTCAGCCGTCGTCGTTTGGTATGGCCGTGCAGCGTTGAACCCGCACGCGATTTTCACCAGTTGGGTTGAGCGTGTTCTCCCATCAACCGATCGTTCAGCCCATTGACGATCAGGATTGTAGATCATCCTCTCATCGTCGTTTTACAGAGATGTAACAATCGTGTGTGTGAGTGTGAGTCACTCGTATAAACAGTAACAAGAACACACAGCAATAGACAGGGTTTCATGAATAAACAAAATTATACAAACCCTTATATCATGCTTTCTATTGATAATTGAAACACGAGAAGGAAAAAAATTGTGATCACATCTAGATCATTCACATAATCATATAATCACAATAACCCTAACCAACGTCTCACGTCTCACCACGAAACCAATGCTCTGATACCAATTGTTGGCAATTGGATCGTGCGGTTCAACGTGATCCGTTAGGACAACGAGTAAACAAAAAATTCAGCAGAAGCAATTAGAATTGTTTACCGTACTTCTGGGTTGGTGTAGAGGTTGATCGTTGCAGAGAACCACCTCTCGATCTTCTGCTGTATGACCCAAGTCGAATCCTGCTGTTGTGTGGGCAACAATCTGCAGGATTCTCTCAATCTGCTTCTTTCCCTAACTCACGTTGAAAGAGACGCAGTTACTTGAGTTTCCAGAAGCTGAGATGACTATATATATTGGGCTACAGCAGGGACCAGGAGGAGAAATTGGGCTGGGCCTCAATTGAACTTAATTAACCAAGCTTAGCCCAAAGCTTTTAATTAAATCCAATAATAATAATATAGTCCACTAAAATATTATTATTGCACTACCCGTCCAATCCCAAAATTATGTTCTGGGTTCCTTCTTATTATAAGCCCGACAGTCTCCCCATGTTTAAGATATACAATGCCCATTAATTAATTAAGTTACTGACAACTCAAATTAATTAATATCTCATCCGAGAGTAGTACCACTCAACCTTATTATCATGTCGGAAATTAATCCACTTGCAAGATTTACATGATAAACCTTATGAGCTCCTCAAGGGGACATCATCAACCTATGAAGGACATGGATTCCTTCTACAATCAACAGCACACCATAGATACAGCACTACTTCCCAACTCACCGAGTTTGTTGATTTAATACATATAAATCTCACCCATTGATGAATCAAAGAAATACATACTGCCCTACGTGTCGAGGTTATTGTATAGGGATTAAGAGCACGAACTTCCATAATAACAGAGATCAAGTTCTTCTATAAGTCAGTATAAGTCGAACGATCTCAGGCGGTCCTGCTCAATACACACAAGTGCACTAATGTGATTCTATAGCCAAGACAAGCTAATACTAAACCACACTACAACCATACCGATAGAGAGTCCCCGTCTATCTCAGTTGTGAGCATCTGTTTATACTTTATAAGGAAACCGATAATATGATCTTCCGCGTGTTTTCGCACAACATATTATCTACAGTATAAAGTAAATGGACTATTGCATCATGCATATAAAATAAATTATAAGATGCAATCATTTGATCAATGATTCTCATTTCAAATATAGTTATGACATTGTTCATACTAAAGCTACACTTTTAGTATACAATCCAACACCCGAGTCGGCAGAACCCTTGCTTGCTAGCCTGGGATGTGCGTTATCGAAAAAGCCCCTTTTGTCTCAGGCAGACTTCATCTTCCTAGGAGGGTATACTCACAGTATAGGCACCTCGGTCAGAAACTAAAGAAATGAAGGATTTTCCTTTGCTCTCCTCTACTTCTAATCCCTTCATTAGAGGCATTGATCCCTACCCCAAACCATCTCTATTTCTTTGAAAGAAGAAGATAGATAAAACAGCTTAGCGAGTGAGAGTAAGCACTCAGATTATGCTGGTGCCTTGGGACCTACGGTATGCTTTATAATAAGGAAAATTCATCTTATGTCATGGTTCTTGTTTGGGTATCCGCGGTTGATGGTCTTATTGCAATAGACGGTGTTACATAATCTGCTAGTATATAATCCACTTTGAAAATATAGGCTGCAGGCTAATCCGCCTCTTTAAGTGGGCAGAATCTGATTTTATTTCTAACTACGAGTAGGAGCTCACTCAGAAGGATATAATCGTTGTTCTTGTTTAGCTAACTGTTCAATAATCCTCTGGATCGAATGCCATGGTTTATGTTACAATTACATATTTCATAATTGTTCTATCAGAGGCTCTTATCCTAAGAATGATAGGTATTGATTCACGACCCATTTCTCATTTGAACCTGATACTTATAGTGGATTTAATTACATCTATACTCATTCCTATTAACTGGGAATAGTCCTTCTATTCATTGCCTTTACTTCCAAGGACATCCATTATGGTAAGAAATAGCTAGATTCGAGAACTTACGCCTACTCGCTTACCGAGAGAAGGATATTAAATAGCCAAAATAAGACCCCTTCTTAGCATAGTTCATAATCTTTCCTAGGGTAAGACATACCTTTTGGTCATCGACTCTAACTCTCCCACTCCAGTCATTGCTTTTCTTTCTGTTACTTTAAAAGTAGCTGCTTCAGCTTCAGCCACTCAAAATTTTCTTCTTTAGCTTATTCGCTTCTTATCTATCATCCGGTAAGGTGAAGAAAGAAGGACCGAAGCCGAAGAGGACCATTGCAATTGAGCTAAAGGCCAAAATGACACAAGCAAAAGAGACGGGACATACATCCTGGCATTCTCTGTGGTTATCAATTATGAACCTCTTTGCAAACTCGCAACAGCCTGAGTGAGATACAAGGGATTTAGTTTTATTTATAATAGTCCCTATACCTTCATTAGGACTTCATACTCTTCAGCTACTTTAGGATCAGCGATAACAATATCCTCACCTAAAATAGCATAGTCTTCGAAGACTACTCTCTTGCCATACACCTTCTCTGCAGCCATCCAAACCACCACGTGGTGGTTTAGAGAGAATACAGGCCAGGATGACAAGAATCCTAAGGGCTAGCCCCTGGTGAAGGCTAAAGAGTCGACACCAGGGCGACCCTTGACTCCTCTCCTTCTGAAGAGACAGAAAGGGCTTTTCAGACCCTATATGATCAATCGCGGGTTCTCGTTCGAAATGGCATCCGAAGATGCTCTGGGTGCAAGGGCTTTGGTTAACTCTCAAAGGGACGTCATCAGATGAGCTTTTATGAAAGAAGTGGCTAAAGGGTTCTCAATAGTTTGTTTATAGCCTTATTCTATTTATATCCCAGTGAAATTCAAAAATATTAATCACTGAGGCTCTAAAGACTAGGCCAGGGTTTCAATACAAAATCTTTCTCAACCGCCCTTTTCACTTGTTTCCGAAGTTCCTTATACCTCTCCTAGGCCAACTGCATGTCTTTGATATTCTCTCTCAATCTCCGACATTAAACTTCCACCCTCCCATATTCATCTGCCATAGCTTTTTTAGACTCTTGTTGAGAGCAAACTTTCCTTTTCCTTTCTTCTCCAATGTTGCTTGGGGAAAGTGCCTCTATTCCTCTTCACTTTGATTCGATAGTTGGAACTCTTTGTCTATTGGTTATGCCTAGGGCAAGACCCTTAGGAGACCATGAGGAAAAGCACTTCTCTTTTTCTTTATGATGGGATGCACGAAAGAAAAATGCAAACATGTTGACTCACTTTCCACGACGTAAGGAGTGAAAATTAAATAAGCGTCCATACTGTCATAAAATAAGAGCACCTAGTTCGGTAATATCTTGAATCAAAACCAAAGATCACCATCTAAGCAGCTCACGATCAGAACTCATTAGCGGTTCATCTCGATTTAGAATCCTCCATTCCCGACGGGGAACCCTAGGAAGACTAGATCAGTGAATGCCCAATTAGAAGTAATTATGAAATCATAAGCAGGAGAACAAGATGGAAGTGTGCCTGAAGGGAAAGCATTCCGGCAGGTGTACGAATCACCATCCGACCTTGCCAATCGGACTTTTAGGGTTCGACTTATGGATGGAATCAAACATGCAGTATTTATAGAAAAAAGTATTCAGTTATTGGGCCCTTATGTGGTGCAAGCTGTAGTAGAAGTTCATTAGATCTTTTTGAGATGATCGTAGTTTCAATTTGTGCCAAGGTTTCAGACAGAAGGGAAATAATATATTTATTTGAATATTGTCTGTCAATAATTTTTCAGAAATTATCTTTCATGCCGCTTACGTATGCTTCCGCTCTATCGTATCGTACATTGGACTCGGACAGCGGACCGTTGCGGCTACTAACAGCCTATAGCATTAAACAACACAACAGGTAGAGCAGAAGAGTACAACAAATCTGCCCTCGCACCTATCATGCCCCCACTAATTAGTCCCAAAAGCAAGAGTTTTAGGTTTGCATACTTGTAATCACGAGGAGAGATCCAATTTTCCAACATTGTTGAGTAATAGCCTGCAACTATGAGAAAGAGAGTGACGGCTAGAAAAAATAGGAGAATCGAGGGCTTTCCTAAATCCATTTGACCATTTCTAGTGGCGGACGGGTGAGTAACGCGTAACATGGACTACCTCAACTAAGTATTCGAGTAACTAATAAACTTCTCCCTTTCTGGGTTATATAGTTGCTTTCATCTCGATTGGGTTCGAGATACATGGGCTTGTCTAAAGTTATGCCAGAGTCTCAGAGGGTTCCATCTTTCCTCAAATGTTATTGCTGAGACATGCGCCTAAGGAGAAAATTTCGTTGTATGGCCAGGCACTTATGCAAAAGCGTTAACTAAGCCGAGCATGCAGGTCCAATAAATTATGGGCATTACGAGAGCGAGGTTATTTCCTAAATAGGATCGCCCAGTTCTTGTAGAACCTATCACTAAAATCCCCTCTCTACAGTGCACAAAGACCGCTGAGATTACTCCCAAGCACGCTTCCCTTGGATTCTTCATCCTTGTGGTAGATGAGGTCTTTGCTTTTCTTGTTAAATAATGGAGGGCGCTAGGCTAAACAGGATGTCAAGAGCTTGATAATCGAATAGGTATTCCTTACTTAGAATTTCAAGAATCAAGTCAAGGCGATGAAGTAGGATCATGGCTATGGTTGATGAAAGAATACAGGAATTACACTAAACTCAGACTACATTGTTAGCGAAGAGTTCCCATAAAAAGGTCACAGGACCGCTAAGGTTGACTCTTCTTTCATCGCCACTTTGCCACCTCTTCTTTTGCCTTTGGGAAGCCAAGAAACTTCGAAGCGCTGGCTTCACTCCTCGCCCGGGGGAATGATTTTTGTAAATGTAAAGACAACTTGCTTTCTAAGGTCGATAGGTTAAGAGATAGCTTACATTGAGAATGAGCAGCCCTTCGAAGCCCGGGGGATAATCCCGACCGAATAGCTACTGCATAGCGTGTGAACAAATATGCAAATCAGATGAGTCAAGGCAAAATAAATTCCATTTAGGGTTAGGAATAGGCGTAATCAGACCTGTTTTTTCCCCCACTCTACTAATAAGTCTTTCCCCTCTGCTTTCAGAACCCGATAAGGAAAAACAGAAAATCCTTGATCCGGGGGAAAATCAAAGATTTGAAAAAAGCATCTGCTTTGCATGCTCTCCAGCGCCTACTAGGAAGAATTTGCCCGCCTTCACTTGCCCGTAGTAAAGAAAACTTATTCTATAAGTGTCGGACTCTGGTCTTTTTGGAACAAAAAAGCTAATGATGGAGCTTTGGCTGCTAAGGATGGTACGAGAAGTTACAACTTCTCCTCTTTAGATTCAGCTGATTGTGCTTCCAGGCCAGGCGGGAGGTGAAGTCCATAAGAGAAGATTGCCCTCCCGGTACTTGCACTGTCTTTTCACATAGGCATATAGAACACCTCAAGATGCTACCGAGGAACTGAGGGACCTTCACACGGCTCACCAACTTGATTTTCCGCGAAGTATGTCACACCCTGTCCTTGGGAGAAGTGGAAGGAGTTAGGAGGAGGGAGCACCTTTTGCCATAAGAAATAGGTGGCCTCGCCTTCATTTGTTACTTTGAAAGTAGCTGCCCTAGCTCATTGCTCAACCGAGGATACTCTGAATCATAGAACTATATGTGTTGAAGAACTATTTTTCGATCTTTGAATTGTTTGCTTCCTAACGCATCGAAAAGGGGAAATGAAATACGGGTATAAGGTAGTCTATTCGGAGTCCCATATTTCGAGTTTTGCCTCTCTCTCTTTTGGTTTCATCATTTGATATGCACCATGCAAGGATGCCTTCGGGACCCCGATAGCCATTTAAAATGGAAGAGAGAAGGTCTGAGTGAAGCTCTTTCTTTTTTTTTGGCCATGCCGTGAAGTGAATTATCTTTTAGCATCGTGGTGTGACGTGTATGTGTTGAAGAACTATTCTCCAATCTTTGAATTGTCTGCTTCCTCTGCATCGAAAAGGGGAAATGAAATACAGGTATAAGGGTAGTTTATTCTATTTTTGTTGTATCAATTATCATTTCAATGATCAACTTCTCCCATAATGATATCTATGCTACCTAGTATCGTCATAATATCAGCAAATTTTATTCTTTTAACTAACTGCGGAAGAATTTGCAAGTTGATAAAACACAGCGGTCTTATTTTCTTTCTCCAAGGAAAAACACTCCGATCTCCTATCAGAAAAATTCCCAATATTCCTTTTGGTGCTTCAACTCTTTCATAAAGTTCTTGCTTGGACAATTCAAAAGTGGGAGAAGGTTTTTTACTAATAAATCGATATTCAAAATCATTCCATTCAGGATCTTTTATTCTACCAAAGCGGCGACTTTATAAATTCTCATAAGGTTCCCTTGGACTTCCTTCCAGAGCCTGCTAGATAATTTTTATAGATTTTGTCATTTCGCCGATTCGCACTAAATACCGAGCTAAAGAATCCCCCTCTTTTTGCCATTGAATCTCCCAATCAAATTCCTCGTGGCACTTATAACGATCAACTTTACGAAGATCCCATTGTATTCTAGAAGCTCGTAGAGTTGGTCCCGATAAACCCCATTTTAGTGCCTTTTCTCCGCCAATAATGCCTACGCTCTAAACCCGTTCTAAAAAAATTAGATTCCGTGTAATAGGCTTTTGATATTCAGCAACCTCGGTTAAAAAATAATCACAAAAATCCAAACATGAGATAGATCAGCAGCGACTCCTATGATACTAAAACAATTATGCATCATGCGCATATCGGTAGCAGCTTCAAATAGGTCATATATCAATTTTCGTTCTCAAAAAATATAGAAGAAGGGGGTCTGTGCCCCAATATCTGCCATAAAAGGACCAAGCCATAACAAATGGGAAGCGATATGACTCCACTTCAACATAATACCTCTGATATAGCTAGCTCTTTTAGGTAATTGAATATTGCCTAGCTGTTCGGGCCCATTTACGGTTATTGCTTCTGTAAACATAGTAGCTAAATAATCCCAATGTGTTACATAAGGCAAATATTGTATAATTGTTCGATTTTTTGCAATTTTCTCCATCCCTCTATGTAAATAATCAAATACTAGTTCACAGTCAATAACATCTTCACCATCGAGAGTAACGATCAGTCAAAGAACACCATGCATTGATGGGTGGTGAGGGCCCATATTGACTATCATGAAGTCTTTTCTTGTAGTTGGTGCAATCATAAGTTTTTCCTGAGTCATTCTTCCATGCATTGCTGAATGTAAAAGAAAGAAGTTCATAAAAATTTAAACGACTAAGCTCAAAGGGTATCACACTTCAAATTAATGAGTTTTTATCTCTCGAATATCCAACTCATCAATTAATTCTTTATAGCGACCCCTATTTCTTTTTTATAAATAGGCCAGCAGTCGATGACGTTTACCCAAAATTTTTTGCAAACCTATCTTAGAGGAGATGTATTTTTTGTGCAAAATGTGAAGTAAGTCTCCTTATCTTAGTGGTGAAACTGAATACTTGAAATTCAACAGACCCCCCGCTTTCTTTGTTTTCTTTTCAAGAAATAACTGAAATGAATGAATTTTTTACCATAAGAAAGTACCCTTTCGGTTTTTACAAGTATGAATTTTACCGATCAGTAATAATAATGCCATTAATTTGAATGTGGTATATACAATAATCTAATCTAAATTTATTTATGAATTTCTTATTTTCTGAATTCAAATCAATCTAATTTAAAATCGGTTTTAGATAATAATAGAAAAGGTTGTACCTTTTTGAATCGAAGAATTTAGACCTAAAATAAAGAAGGTTCCGTTGATTCATTTCGAGATCTAATTTAAATATTATTCATTTCATATTGGATACTAAAATAAAATGTGAGATAAGACACGCGATCTTTATATTTGTTTGCTTTCATATACCCTATGTATATTATGTATACATGGGGTATAGGATATATAGAAAAAGTGTATTATCTACAAAATTTCAATCGTGGATACAGATGTATCCTTAACGTAATAAAACGACTGCTAGTATTGGTATCAAACCAATAACGATTCATACAAGCTAAATCTTCTAATCGATAATTAGGCTAAAGAAATAGCTTTAATTTAATTAATTAATTTTTCTCTTACTGAAGATGGTTATTGTCATGTGAAATTTGGTTTTTTTTTTTCACGTTCCAAAATGCCAAATTTTTTTCTATGAAATTTCTATTTTTTGAATTTAAACAAGTAAAAATTCTCAATTTCCTACTATGTCTAAAAGATAAAATATTTTCGGGAAAGGAAATCAAAATGATTTTTGTCTCAATTTTCAGTTATTCTTTGATGTGGTGAAATAATTTCATCAAAATTATTGTTAGAAACATGTATTTGCTCTTGGTATTTTTGATGCTTATTCTTATGAATCAGCGAAATACCTATGATTTGGTATATAATAAATTACCCATCTTTTTTTTCAGACAAACGAATGGGTTCTATAATCAATACACCCTTCTTCATCAATTTTGAAAGAGTTAAATTCTTCTGAATCAACATTATATCCAAACTCATTTCTCTATTTTGAATCGAGGATCTAATAATATTTCTTGGATCTATCAGTCTAAGCAGGAGACAATATACCTTGATATTATTGATCATTCTTTGATTCAAAGCCTCATCCCATCTAAATTGAAAAGCAAATAATGTTTGAGGAATAACTTGAGTTCTGCTTTCGTGTTGCTTTTGGATTGTTTTTTCTTTTTCCCTTTTTTCATGTCCGATCTTGTATAATTTTTTTCAATATCTTTTTGTTGTGAGAGAATGGAGCTTAGATCTCCTTGACTTGTGAGTTCTTTTTCTTCTTGATTTCGATGCTTTTTATTTGATAGCATCGAATAAATTCCCTTTTCCTTTTCATGGATCTTTTTCTTTTCACTTTGATTTAAATTTAAAAGAAGTAATTTGCTTGGTATAAACCAAGGTTTAATTTTATATGTCTTGGAAAGTAATACAAATTCTGGGAAGAACCAAAGTTCCAGATTCAATATGTGATCCTTTAGCATTTTTTCATTCATTCCCATCCATTCATAAAATCTATTGTGAGAGTTTGGTAGATTGATCTCTGGAATAATGAGATATTTTTTTGAAATTATTTGATAATTTTTAGTATGAATTTGAGTATTTTGATTCCTATTGGTATGGATTATGATCCAGGACTCAATATCTACTTTTTGTCTAAGATCAAGTTTTAAAATTTTCCAATCAAAATATTTTATATCGGCCGACTTTTCGGTATGGACCCTTCCTAGATCATTTTTCATAGAGATGTTCCTTAGTATATCAAAAAGGTTTTTTTAGACGTGTTGTTGTTATAAGAAATCTCTTGGTTCTTATTTTCTTGAAGGGGAGATCCATAAAAAAAGCATTCCGTTTTCTTTTCATAATTAATAAATTGAGATGATAAAATATCATATCTGTAGTATTTTCTAAAATTTGCTTTTTGATTAGATAATAAATATATTTCAAATTGTTTTTGTTTTTTGGAATTCATTAATGGGGTTTTTTCATATGAATGTTGTTTGCTTAAATTTTTCTTTTTAGCTGTACGACGCCGCTGAAATGTATTTTGCCATTTTTTCTGTTATTAATTTAGACCACCTGGTCTGAGATAAATGGTATTGATAATGTCTTCTTAACCAAGTTTTCCATGGATTCATTTCATAACTAGGAAGTTTATTATTTACCAATTTCGAAACAAGCTCTCCTTTGTTTCAAAACAATCCTTTATTTTAGGATTAAGGAAAAAGGGGATTCCTTGATATTGAACAACAGATCTTAACGAGTTAATTACTTGGATTTTTAATAATTTGTAAAATACATATGCTTGTGGCACGTAGGATAAGTCATAAAAAATAGATGAATTGTTTTTAATATTACTAATATTATCATTATCAAGTTGTTTTTTTAAAGTCAAAATAAAAAAAATTGGAGTTATCTTTTTTTATTAATTCTTTCTTGTTTTCTGTCATTATTGTAAATGTATTTATTAAGAATTTTTTTTAATTTAAGAAAAAATTATGTATTTATTCTGGGAATATTAATGATAGATAAAAAAATTTGTGTGTATTTTTCCAATGAAAAAAGAAAAAAAGGGATAATTTACAGATTAATCAATCATTTCTTCTTTTTAACAATTGTTGTTTTTCTAATTTTATAGCATTATAACTTGTAGGACTAAGATTATTTATTCTTGGAGTTACTTTTTTTCTTTTGTGATTCTTTCTATTTGATTAAGAATTTTACTTGTTCTATCAGCCAGATTATTCATTTTTTTCTGTCAATGAATAGTTTGTCCAGCTCGGAGATGCGATTTGAATTTGACTAAATGATTTGTGACTTATCTGATTGTTTATTATGGGATCTTTTTCTTCTTTAATTTGGTTTGATTCATATACTTCTAATTTTCTTAATCTAAATTATACAATCGGATTTACTTTTGAAAGTTCTTTTATTATTCTTTTTATAAAAAGAATATTTTGGATAACCCATTTTTTGTTTCTTTTGAAACTTTTCGAAGTAATTTTGTTTTTCCATTGAAAACTGTTAGAACTCAAAAATACTTATTTTTCGAGTTTGTAATTTTTTTTTTAATTCCTTTAGAATGGGTTTAAAAAAAGGAAGGTCGTTTTCGGGGCGAACAAAAGGGAAGTTCAGTTTCCATTCCCCAAATTGTTAAAAAAAATTAAAATCATCTTTTTCTTTTTTCTTTTTCATTAGATCTTTTTGAGAGGATCGTAGTTTTTATTTGTGCCATGGTTTTAGACAGAAGGGAAATAATATTTTTATTTGAATATCGTTTATCAATCATTTTTTTGGAAATTCTCTTTCGGATAATGGAATACCATTATAGGTGCATTTAATATGGATCTCTTTATTCCATTCTTGTAAATCCTCAGACCATTCAGGAAGTTGCCATAGGAATATACATGCAATATTTTCGCAATTATGAATTAAGGTAATAGAATATATTTTATCAAAATAGATTGAATTACTAACACGCAACCTCTTATTACTTGCACAAGTGGAAGAATACCCCAGGCCTCTGCTATCTTTATTCGTGCCTTTTCTTTTCTTTTGCTCTTTTCTTTTTTTTTTCTTCTCTTTTTGTTTGTTCTTTTGTATATTCTACAATTTTGAATGCCTCCCCTTTATTCAACCCATTTTTAAAAATTAGTTTAATCAACCCGAAGATATAAAAAGAAAAAGGAAGGGATTTTTGCAGTCTCTCCAAAAAAAGAGGGAATGCGCATTTGCTTAAAATAGTTCTAAAATAACTAATTTATGTCTTTGAGCACGCATAGAAGCTTTTATTATATCGCGCCGAAAGTCTGATTGTCGTTAATAACGTATCAAAGCCACTTCATTTATTTTATCGGACCTAGTAGTATCGGTAGTATTAGGATCAGTATTCTCCTTGTTAGAAGTAAAAATGACTGCACGCTTGTTCCATCTTGAACGAATTTGATGATCTATTGGTACGTCTTCTTGATATTCTCTTGATTGTTATTCTAACTCAGTGATTAATTTGTATGACCATCGAGGGATTTTTTTATTGATTTCTTTTATTCTTATCGACTTTCTGCTAATTTTTTGACCATTAACATCAGTTAAAATTTTATTTGAATTTAATAATAATAAAGAGTTAAGATATTTTGCTCCCTTTTCAGAATTTCTTTTTCCTTCTGAAAATAAATAAAGATCTCTCGGATTTAGATTCGTAGATCCTAATTCTTTACCAAATTTACTCATGAAAGTTAAAAAATCAATAATTTCTGTTGATAATGGTTTTTTTTCAAATCTATTTATTTTCTGTTCAAATACTTGGTAATCAGCATTCGGGAGAAGTATAGCGTGAATCTGATTTATCCCAAACGGATCTATGATATTTTCTATCAAAGTTTCTAAGGGTCCAGGTTTTTTTTGTAGATTCTTTTATGATATGATCCGTTAAAAAATGGATAATACCTTTTTGATAAGTATTCTTTTGCAGAATCCTCATTACATAAACGAGTCTTTGTTTCGAGTATATTCAAATAAAGGTCTTCTTTGTCTAAAGCTTTAATTCAATTTATAAACTCGTTGTTGAAAGTTTTCCTTTTTTCTTTGTTGGTAAAAACTCAAGGTTCATTAAATGAAAATTTTTCGAGTGTAGGCGGAGATATCCTTATTTTTATCATTTCCAAAAAAATTGATAAAGCGGGAGGGTATGTAAAAGAGATTCTTTCTTTTCCATCACTTTGACATATGTCAAAAATATTTTGTGACGTTTCGTTTCTGATTGCCTTCTCAAATCGGTTATTTTTTTTGTATAGAAATGGTTGATTCCATCGATTCTAAACAAAAAGAATATTTACAAGAGGTTTGTCAAGGTTTTCAGTTTTTTGATCAAATATCTTAAATCTTGAATTATCATTATCCTAATTTGCATTGATATTCATTAGATAAGACTCTTCAGAAACGAGTCTATTTTGATAGCCTGTCTTTGTAAATCCAAAGTGGAATTAATTTTCCTTTCCATTCACTTGGATTTCTTCCGTGTTATTGATTTTGTTTGGATCTACCCTTTCTTCCAAAAAAAGGAGGGAGAAGGATCTTCTTCGATGGATCCCTCTTTTTCCTGTTTAGTCCACTTCATTTCGGAAGTTGTTTCTATTTCTACATCTCTTTCTTCCTCACTTTCCACCCTTTCTTCCGCTCCCATTTTTTAGGTTTCTTTCAATTTCTTGGTAAAAAGGGGTGATGGTATTCTGCCTAAATAGTAGATACAGGTAATAAATAAGAGAATACTAAAGATCCAAGCCATAGAATTTCTCAGTTCTGATACAAGGTACTTTTAGATCGAATGTACTTATTTGATCTAATAAAATGATTTTGATGTATCCAGATTAATACCAACCCAAGCCATTTCATGAATAAAATGTGACAAATTAACCAACTAACAAAACTACTTGTTACAAATAACATCTTGTTGTTGCATAGAAACATGTAAATGTTCACTAATCTGGCTAATATTGAACTTGGTAAAAAGAAATAGTTGAATAATTGAAAAATGAGATTACTCAGGAATAAACATTGAATGCTGAAATTATGCATTGAATTTCTGGTAGTAGATCCATAATCAAAAAAGTGTTTGTGATTGTTCCAGAAAAAATGCAACAAAAGATATGGTAGAGCTAGGACAGTTATTGTATGAGGTCTACCCAATGCTAGATGCAGAGGCACATAATAGATCGATATGAACATCATGAGCTGTCCCGTAATAAAGCTAGTTGTTGCTGATACCTTCTTTTTGGTTCCTTTTTCCATAACCTGAGCTCGGAAAAGGAAGAGATAAGAGGGCCCTATAGAGAATGTGGTCAGAAATCCATAATAGGGTCTGACCACAACGACCAAATTGATTATCTTCATGCATAAGGATACTAGATTACCTAGTAGAAAAGATTGAAAAATCATCACAAACCTCCCCCTTTTATTTTCTATTGCAACTTCTAGATTATTATATAATTATTTTTGAATTTTCCATATATAGAAAAGAAATAGAAAAAGATAGACTAGAAACAACATTTGTTATGTCAATGACCCCAAGGGGGTATTAAATGAATGGAATTGGGATATGGATGCAATATAATATAATGAAATAAAGCCACATGCATAAGGATACTAGATTACCTAGTAGAAAAGATTGAAAAATCATCACAAACCTCCCCCTTTTATTTTCTATTGCAACTTCTAGATTATTATATGATTATTTTTGAATTTTCCATATATAGAAAAGAAATAGAAAAAGATAGACTAGAAACGACATTTGTTATGTCAATGACCCCAAGGGGGTATTAAATGAATGGAATTGGGATATGGATGCAATATAATATAATGAAATAAAGCCATTTTGAGGTTCCCTCTGAAATGAGGCATGGAAGGGAGCCACTATGAAGATGTTCTAGGAGTTACGAAGGAGGGTTCGAGGTCATATTGGTCATGGGTTGAGAACGGGAATTGAACTCTATGAGATCAAATCTCCCATTGTTCCTCAGTATCTCAGTGGTAGAGCGGTCGGTTGTTAACCAATTGGTCGTAGGTTCAAATCCTATTTGGGGAGATTTGATTCATTCTGAATTAACGAATTCAGAATAGAATAAAGGGGCTCACTTTGATAGGGAAACTGTTTCCTGTCTTTATTTCTATCTTATCGTATACTATTCCATTCTGCGAGATTTGAAAATAACTGTCAATACCTCAGTGTAAGGCTTGGATAATCCGTTGCCCTGAGGATATTTACAACTAGCCAATTAAGATTTCTTAGATGTATTAGCACTACATCAAAATCAAAGATGCATTCATCAGTTCTCCCGAGAGTTTACAATTGCCGCGAGCAAACATATTAATGACAAGGAAGTTTGTTATGCTAATAATACTTGTACTTGCTCGACTATTCTGCTCAAGCCTGGCTGAGGAAGAGTTACAGTGCGTAAAACAAAAAAATACGCTGATGGCATGGGGGCATACTATGTGTAATGATTTCATTATTCACGATAAATAATAAATAAAAAGCCATTCCAAAGACCCACACCCAAGTTCCATAGCTTTTGGTCCACTATCATGATCGTGATTTTCCTGCCCCTAGGGTAAAAGGTCCTTTCCTTTTTGACTGGTTGTGTTGAAGGAGAGGAGGGATTCGAACCCCCGACACCGTGGTTCATAGCCACGTGCTCTAATCCTCTGAGCTACAGGCCCACCCCGTCTCCACTGGATCTATTCCCGGGAGTACCCTCACTCAAAAAAAAGATCCTTTCCTCTCCCCAGCCATTTCGGGTTAAGAAGACGTGAAAGCATGTTTATCTCGGTATGTTCTGAGGTGTGAAGTGGGAGAGAAGGGATGTCATAATGGGGTTTTGAATAATAAAATAAGAAGACCTTTAGATTTTTCATTTTTTTCATTGAAAAAGTAATAAGAATGAGAGGCGTTATGCTTTTTATCATCCTAGCATCGAGCTATTTTTCCGCAAGATCTCCCCTACATTATCTTCACTGCAGTAGAGTTTAACCACCATGTTCGGGATGGATTGGGGATGGATTGGTGTGGTTCCTCTACGCCTAGGACACCAGAATATCGAACCATGAACGAAGAAGAGCATAAGAGAAAAGCCTATTAGCTAGTGATTGTGAGTCCCCAATTCTTGACTGGAAGGGACACTAAAGGCCTCTGTCCTTCTATCCCTTGGATGGATAGAAAGGGAGGGGCTTTTGCTTTTTCATGTTGTCAAAGAGTTGAACAATGGTTTTTCGTGTTGTCAAGGAGTTGAACAATGAAAATAGATAGCGAGTTGATGAGAGTGAAAATAAGCATGTTTTAGTGTCCAATTTAACACCTTGTTGATGAGAATTATTGTCTTATATTAGCACAAGTATCTTATATTCAATATATGTGAGAAAAATGTGCATTTGAGGTGTTTTATTGTGTTTTAGGTTGAAAAAGGATCAAAAGTGCAAAGTTGGAGAAAAGGTACAACTTGTACAAGAATGCTAAAAATGCACGTCCAACTTGTGTAATTTTTCAGTATTTATGTTAAGCTCTGAACTAGAATTGTGATACTTGGTTGAAAAGACATGGAAGAGAGGGTCATTTGGCATATGGAACACTTCAATCGGAATCAAAATGAGAAAGTTAAGATCAAAATGGTGACGTCGCGCAAGCTGTGCCGAACAGAATGGCTGTGCCACTTTACATGACTTGTTACATTTTCAAATGTTAGACTTTTAGTGATATCTTTATATAGATAGAAAGCCAAGAAAAGAGGATCGTGTGAGTGCAAGAATCACTAAAATCAAAATTCGGACGAGGAAGTTATGCTCAAAACGGTGAAGTCGCGCAGCTGCCAGCAAGAATTTCCGAGAATTTTCGAGAATTTCCAAAAATTTCCAAAAATTACCTATTTCTTGGAGCACAATTAATCGCCTTATCACATAATCCTCCATGATTCACCCATATCTTTTATTTCCTTATTTAATTCCCTTCTCACACCTATATATATTTTACATCATTATTCATTGAAGAGGAGAGCAACACAATCATCATACACCCCACAAGGGTGGATCACCCCCCAACCATCATCCACATCCTTTCCTCCATCCATCCATCACTTTAAAGATTCGTCTGTGAAACAAGAGGAGAACCAAGAGGAGAATTCAAGATGGAGAAGGACGTGATGACTCCCGCATCTAGGGTTTTATTCGTTTTCTAATTTATCTTGTATTTTCCAGACATCCGGGTAAGATCTATCCAAAACCCATGATTGTTCTTCGCAACATTATGGGCTAGAGTTTTTTTGGTAGATCTAGGGTTTTGAAGGTTTTTATGAATTAACTAAACTCTCTTGTGTCCTCTGTACAACACTACTTGTGGATTTATTTTATATATGATTATGCTTTCTTAATCGATATTCATGGTCGTTTTATGCATCTTCAATTGGTATATAGAGTCTGAATATTTATCTTGAATGTAGATTGAGTGCGTTCACGCTGAACAGGATTCCATGTTATGATTCTAAGTGAGGGGACTCCGAAGCTTCATTAGAACTATCATATATAAATATTTATTAATTGAATTGAATTCGGGTTAGTAAGCAGGATAAAGAGGATAATTTTATATTACCTATAAAGGGAGATCATATCAGGTTAGGTTCCAGATGTGGGAAATAATTGATACTGATAGTACCTAGAAAGGAGGGGTGAAATTACTTCTCTTTCTCTGAGGCTATTCACATGTATTACATGCATATTTACTTGTGTCTATAGAGTAGATTCGTATGGTTTAATGATGCGTCCATAGTCCACAAGTCAGAGTCGGCCTGCACTTAGGAGGGAAGTTAAGTAGTAAAATTGGATTATCCTAGAGCTACTCCTACTTGATCCACTTTTGTATTCTTCTAGTGCTTAATTTATTTTATTTGTCATTTAATTTTCAGCATATAAAGTATTAGATTATAAAACTCTACAACTTTATTACCACTTCGACTTAATTAATTTTATTAATAATTAAATTCATAATACGCTGTCCTTTGGGTACGATATTTAACTTGGTCTCTTGCTTAAGCTGCAATTGATATCCTTCATACTTGGGGATTAATTTTGCGTGCAAAGAAAACGCCATCAAATTTTTGGCGCCATTGTCGGGGACATCTGTTTTTATTAGTTTATTATTTCTAGTTGATTAAGACTTTTATTTGTGATTATTTACTTCTAGCTAACCCTGAATTTTGCTGAGGTACTTGTGTGTTAGGTAAAGGAAAGGAAGGAAAGGAAGAAGTAACACACTGAGCTAAGCATGGCTGGAGCAAGGCAGAATCCGGATAATGTTACCATACATGAAATTTTCAGGAACAATTATATTGGTAACATGGGCTTGATAGGAGCAAGGGGGGAAGATGATGATTTTGAGATACATCCCGCTCTTATTAGCATGGTGGAAAAGAATTCCTTTTCTGGAGGTCAATTTGAAGATCCATATCAGCACCTCAGAAGATTCCTTGGTTATGTAAACACTCAAAAGGGTGTTGGAGCTAATGATAATGCTAGGCGGATCGCCCTATTCAAGTTTTCTTTGATTGCTAGAGCAAAAGCTTGGTATGAGACTCTTGATGCTGCAGATTGCACTACATGGGACCAACTGCAGCAGAAGTTCTTGGAGGGATACACCACCCTCAAAGATCTTATGAATGAAGCAAGATATCACCCAATTTGTTATGAATTAGGGTGAGAAATTCCATGAGGCGTGGGATAGGTTTAAAGACATGCTCAGGAGGTGCCCACAACATGGGATGTCTAAAGCTCAGTACATAAGAATCTTCTACTATGGATTAGATTGTGAGTTGCGTGTTCTTATTGATGCATCATCAGGTGGAGCACAGTTATCAAAGACAGCACTAGAAGCTGAAAATTTGTTCGAAGACATCTTTATGAATTCACGTGACTGGCCTACGGAAGGAGTTAGAGGAACTTTTGTTGTGGGTAAAGTAGCACAAGTTGAACATCAAGAGGTGAAGTCGAATAGGAATGATGAGATAGTCTCTAGTTTAGCTAGCATCAAAAAGCTACTAGAGTCCCAGCAAAAGCAGATTACAAAGTTGACACAATGGGGACCTAGTATGCAGCAGCAAGAAGTAAAGAGTGTTGAAGATACCTTCAATCGATACATGGCTAAGAATGATGCAAGGGTTGATCGTCTTGAGGATACCATGAATGTTGATCATGCAGATTTATCTAAGTAGTTGAAGGACCTAACTTTGATTATGGGGCAGATGGCTAGGAACGTGAATCAATTTACACAAACATTGAAGAATAATGCCATCACATTGAGGTCGGGACGCAGTACGAAGGTCCGATGAAGCCGATGAGCGAAAATGATAAAAATAGGAGAACTATTCGACCAACACCACCTTGTTTGACTAGACCTGATGGTCAAACTGAGGTCGAACAGCTTTTAGAAAAATAGAATCCCGATGCTCTATTTTATACCCCACCGTTTGACCAAGACACCCTTGTTCGACCAGATCACTCTGGTCGAACCATGGTTGAATGAGCACCTATGGAGGAGAAGGATCGCGTTCAGGATACAGGGTCTTCATTTGACTAGACTAATCTTGTTTGACTAGACCATTCTGGTCGAATAATGGTTGAATAGGCGCTGAACAAACGGAACCAGCTTACAAAGCCTTCGTTCAACCACACCACTATTGTTCGACTAGACTACTCTAGTCAAACAATGGTCAAACAGCTTCATGCACCTCCGTTTTGGTACCGAATGCTACACCTGTTGTTCAGAACACTCCAGAGACATCCTAAGAGCAGAATAATGAGCTTATAGTATAGAAGAAGTGCGAAAGAGCAAAGAGGTTGAGAGCCGAGAAGCTTAGACTGTAGATGGATAATGAAGATGTGGATTTATCTCTTGATCAAGCAATGAAGATGCCCATTGAGACTCAATCGTGCAAGAGCATAGATGTGATTTCTAACTTTTTTAATCTTGATTTTTCTAAGACAGATGATTCTGAATTTAAGTGGAAGATTGACAAAGAGGTGTCTAGACAACCATGGGAGGAAGGAAATTCCAAGGATCATATACTTGTGACTAAGTAAGATGAGGTGCTTACTGTAGACAAGAAGAGGGAAAGAAAGTATTTGAAGGTGAGGATGCGAGAAGATTGATGAGTGATATTTTCACCTAAATTTTAATGTCTTTTTATATCCGTTTTTATAATATTTTATCTGTATTTATATGAATTTTGGTTATGTTTTGTATTTTTATGGAAATGTGTGATAATGAGATTGAACATATAATTTTCAGGCAAAAAGAGATTCTAGACGCGAAAAGAAAAACGTAAGAAAAAGCGGATATCAATTTGGAGTTGAAACGAGGGAGAACGAGCCGAAACAAAATTGTAAAAATAGAGATTGCACCAACACGGCCAGCCATGTTGCAGCACACGAGCCGTGTTGCGCAACACGACCCTGTAAGTCTTGGTCGTGTTCCGACATCCAAAATGCCTCACTGCCATCCTGTGGCCGTGTTGCAGCACACAAGCCATGTTCCTGCAGGATCAAAAAAATATCAGAATCCTTCTATAAGCTTCCCAAGGGGTATAAATACCCAATACTTCAATATTTGATTAGAATTTTCGAAGGGTTTCACTCCTACACCTAGATCACACACAATTTCCTCCATTTTATACCATTATCTTCATCCATTTTTCATCCATCCATCCACACTTGATCTCCTCCATCAAATCCACCATCCAAGTGATCAAGGAAGCAATGGAGAGTGAAGATTGCAAGAAGAAGAAGGAGATCTCCATTGAAGACACTTCAAAAGGGGGAATCTATTTCTAATTTTTGTGAACTTCTTTATAGTTTGTTCATGGGATTTGTAGATTCAATTGTCTATGTTGTTTTCTATAAGACTAAGATAGGCTAATGTCCTTTGTGAGATTAGCTCCATGATTGGTGTTGGATAATTTAGTTTTTATGCAATTTGATTTTAATTTTGAATGGGCTTTGTGTATTTCTATCACTGAATGTTGATTGCTTGATGTATATGTATGATTGTGTGATTAATTGTCATGGGCATGTGATTAAATTGAGAAATCAATTATGTGTTTAGGATAGTTAATTGAATCATTTCATCATACACTTCATGTGCATTAATTTAGAATGAGATAGAGATATCCTTCTAGATTTAGAACCCTTTGATAGAACATTTGATTAGCTTGATCGGGAGATTGGTTGATTAGATTAGGGGACCCAAACTATTAGTAAATTCATAGTACCCTAAAAGGGAATATTGCCTATGATTTAGTACCTAATTAGGGAACTCGTAGAGTAATTAGTACCTATTGAGAGATGTTCATTTTAGTCTCGATCCTATGTGCTTTCGGGAGTCTTGTTGATGGCCTACATCCTATCCATATCGAGAGAGAGTTTAGGTGGAATTAGTGATCGCTTCTAAGCCATGTCCATGAGAGATTAGAATTAATTGCATAATTACTTAAATATCTATGCCATGATTGTTGTTAATCTCATCCTTGCATCATTTGGAATCCATTATTTATCTTTGCTTTTATCTTATTTTCATTAGTTTAAGTGCGTTCATTTGCACTCTTATCCTCCATCCCATTCTGTCGTCCTTATAAAATCACTATAAACTTGAGATCGCTTAGACTCTTGCACTTTTCTTCCTTGGGTTCAATAAATTCTTTAATTGGTCATCCCGACTATTATTGACCAATCAAATGGCGCCGTTGCCGGGGAGGTAACGGTCGCTAGAAGTTTGACGAAGGTTTATTTGGAGTGGTCTTAATAAGGATATTTTTCTTTTATTTTTTGCATCTTATATTTATTTTAGAAAATTTGTTTAAATTTTTCTTTCTTTTATAGGTGCATACCTTGAGAAGGAAGAAAAAAGAGAACAAGCCCAAAAATATGAGCTACATGGATATTCTTCGAGATATGGTGAATAAAAGTGCTCAGTCTGCTACGAACACACAAGAAAATTTTCAAGGATTTCAAATTCCAAATTGTGAGCCTAATTTGCAATCGGATTGCGGAGTACAAGATATGCAATTCCAACAACAAGGTTATGAGAATTTTGGAGTTCCTCATCAAATGCATCAACAAGTATACCCTCAAGGTGTGGAAGGTGTTTTTCAAGGAAATTTTTCTAGAAATCAAGAAGGAAATCAACCACAACTATGGGAAAATTTTCAAGAGTCCAACACCTCTTATTCCACCCAAAATTACCACATAGCAATGCTTGGAGAAAAGTTGTTTGAAATGGTTATGGATAGCTTAGAAGAGGGGAGGAAGTCTAATCAAGTGTTGATTGATAGAAATGAAAACTTGTGTGAAACAATGATGAATACAATGGTAACATTCAATGCTAAGTTGAATTCATTAAAGCACCAAGTAAGTCAAATTGTGTCGACCGTGGAGAGACATCAAGAAGAGAACAACAAACCTTCTATCTCCGGAACAAAGAGCGAATGCATGGTCGTTAAGGCTATAAAAGAGGATGGTTTGGGGGTTGATGAGGTTATGAAGGAGAAGAGAGAAAGAGTTCCGAAGTGAGTGAAAGCCAAAGAGTTGAAAGAAGAGTTGAAGGGGGAATTCGATAGATTTGTCGAGTCTCCTAAAGAGATGGTAGAGAAAGTTAAGATTCAAAATCGAGAAGAGATTCACGCCCTTATGGAAGAAAAGAAGCCTCCGGAAATTAAGATCATGGATTCTACTCCCCACAAGCCAAAACCTTCTCATTCTATTGAAATTTCAAATTCTTTTAAGAACTTTCATGATTATTGATAAAAATTTGTTTGGTGATAGTAGGAAAAAGGTTGCAAGAGGGCATCAACACTTGTCAATGCCCGAATTCTTAGCGGGGGATGTGGTTGAAGTTCAAAATGCATATAAAGCCACATGAAAAAAGTGGAACAAGTGGAAAGGGCCATTTCTTGTAAGAACACCTTCGGAGAACAATTGTTTGAGTTATTTAATAAGAAGGGAAACGTTCTTGTGGTTGAACGAGAGAGCACAAGGCACTACTTCAAGAAGAAACCTATGACAGTTGATTAGCCACTTGTAGTCAGGATGACTAATTAAAAAATTTATCGAACCACATGAAGGAAGGTACTAGGGTTTAAGCGATCTAGTGTTTGCCAAAGTTTTATAGAGATGATCAAAAAGGGGAGATAATCAAGAAATGACAATAAAATTAATGGATAGATGAATGTGAGATGGATGAATGAGCCAAGTAGATAGAGAATGAAACTAGCAATACTTATAGTATGGAGAATCTAGGTATCATGCAACGAATTCATATGTGTCATGGATTAATAACTAATGGCCAACACGAATTCCACCTAAACTCCCTCTCGAGATGAATAGGTTGCAGATCCTCACAAAGGTCACAAAATAGCTCAAAGGTTGGTTCTAAATCAAATAATTCCAACTAGGTACTAAGTTCAATTGGAGAGTCCCCTCACATGATTAATTGACCTCTCGATCTAACCAATCGAATGTGTCTATCAAAGTGTTCTAAATTCTAAAGGATTTCTCAATCTCTTTACAATTTATAATGCACATGAAGTGTTTGATGAAATAATTCAATGAAATATCCTAAACATATAATTGATTTCTCAATATAATCACATGCCCATGACAATTAATCACACAAATCAACAATACAAATCAAGCAATTAACAATCAATGATAGAAAATTAACAAATTCAATCAACATATGAATTCAATTGCAAAATACCCAAAATTATCCAACACAATTCATATTGTTAATCTAACAAGGGAGATTAGACTCTCATATTCATAAGAAAATTAACATAGACATTAAAATCTTTACAAAACATGATAAACAATAAGGTTTCCATACAAAGTTTGGATGAAAACTCCCTTGGATTTCTCCAATGGTGACCTTCTTCTTCCCCTTGCAATTCATCTCTTCCTTGCTTCTCTAACTACTTGGATGAAGGATTTGATGATGGGATGAAGGTAGATGATATGGATGAAGAATGGAGGAAATGGATGGTGAAAAATGAAGGAAAATGTGTGTGATGTGTGTGTAGGGGTGAAACCCTAGAAAATCTACTCAAATATTGAAGTATTGGGTATTTATACCCCTCGAGAAGTTTCTAGAAGAATTCTGATTTTTTTTGCAGAAAAAGCACCTACACTACCCGTGTACGGTACACGGCCACAAAAGTGGCCGTGTAGGCGTTTCTGGTGTCAGAACTCGCCCAAAACACACAGGGCCGTGTTCGGTACACGCCCAGTGTAGTTGGTGGCGTGCAGTCTCACCATTTCGAGCATAACTTTCCCATCCGATCTCCAATTTGAGTAATTCTTATGCTCACGCGATTCTCTTTTCATTGGCTTTTTATCCATATAAAGATCTGACAAAAATTCTAAAATTTGAAGGTGTAACAAGTCATGAAAAGTAGCATAATCGTGCTGAGTAGGAACAGCTTGCGCGACGTCACCATTTAAATCATAACTTTCTCGTTTGGGCTTCAATTGAGGTGTTTCTTATGCCAAAACGATCCTCTTTTCTGTGGCCTTCCAACCATGTATCAAACTTCTAGTTTTGAGCTCCAAAAGAGTACAAAAAAATTGTACAAGTTTGACGTGCATTTTTCAGCATTTTGCTTTGACTCATTCTCCTTCGTTTCAACTCCGAATTGAGATTCGCTTTTTCCTACGTCTTCCTTGCTGCACCTAGAACTCTTTTTACTTGGAAATCATAAATTTAAGCTCATTCTCATATATTTTCATAAAAACACAAAACACAACCAAATAGAATACAAATACGGATAAAATAACATGAAAACACATATAAAAAGACACTAAAATCTAGGTGAAAATATAACTCATCAACAGTGCCTAAGGACTATTCTAGACCACCATGACTATCGTCCGGCTTGAAGATGTTAAACTTAGCGCTAGATGGGAGGAAACCCATCATTATCTTTTTTGTTTTATGTCATGCTTTCTATAAGGATTGTGGATTTGATGTTGTTTTGCAATTTTGGTATGTAGGTTGATTGTTTTCGTGAGGAAGATGTGTGTTGAAGATACGAAGGGTGCTTGATTTGAAGTGTGTAAGTACGTCATACTACTTTTTGCAAACTTAACTCAAAACTCTTGTTTTAATTTAAGTTTAGGGGGATATGGCGTGGTGTGACATACTTTTTCTTGTAAGCATATACTTTTCTATATTTGGGGCAATTTAAAAAATTTTCTCACGAGTTTCTGTTTGATTTTGGTATGATTGGTTGTGTTGAAGTACATGATAATCCATATTTTTAATGATATTGTTTAGCTAATGTTTTTGATGAGTTGTTGAGCATGAATGAAGTGTAGTGGAAGCATGAATTGAGCCCGGAGATCAAGTGGAGATTCGTTGTGTATTCAATCCGGAAGCTAGTGCCAACCACTTCCACTACCAAATGCCTATTGAGGGAGTTCACTCTATACTCTACCACTTCTAGTTGATTGACATGAATATTGATTTGGATTGATTTGATTAGCATGTTGCTTTATGTGTTATATTTTTGGGAGGTTTAATTTTCAATCAAGATGGGGATGTTGTGAGTGTTGGCATTGGATCGTTTGTTTAACGTGACCCATTAGGGTTCCATATGTTTCTAACATTCAGCGGAAGCAGGAAAATAAGAAACGTATTACCTTTCACCATGGTATGTTGAAGATGAATTCTCTCCACCAGCCTGTGCAGCCTCACCGTTTTGGGCATAACTCTCTCATCCGATCTCGGATTTGAGTGATCTACACGCCAAAACGATCCTATCTTCTATGGATTTCTGTCAGTATATCACACATCTTGTTATGTAGTTTGTAAGATTTTATAAAAATCATAGAAGGTGGTGGACAGCAGTAGCAGTAAACAACCTTCCAGTCTTCTACTGTATTCCCAAGTCCAATCTCGACGTCGTGTGGGCGACGATCCTCGAGATCTTCTCAATTTGCCATTTACTCACCCTCCTCACAGTGTTAGGTATGATTAATCTCATAGATTAGGGTTTCTGGATAGGTGAGATAACTTATATATGGGCTACAGTAGGGACCAGGAGGAGAAATTAGAGTTTGGCCTCCATTAGGCTTAAGTATCCAAGTTTAGCCCAAAGCTTATACTTAAGTCTAATAATAATATTATATACCACTAAAATATTATTACTGCACTACCGTTCTAATCCCATAATTACATTATGGGCTCCTTCTTATTATGAGCCCGTTAGTCTCCCCATGTTTAAGATATACAATGTCCATTAATTAATTAAGTTACTGACAACTCCATTAATTAATATCTCATCCAAGAGTAGTACCACTCAATCTCATTATCATGCCAGAATAAATCCACCTGCAGGGTTTACATGTTAATCCTTATGAGCTCCTCATGGGGACATCATCAACCTATGTCGGACATGGATTCCTTCTACAATCAACAACACACTATAGAGACAACACTATTTTCCAACTCACCGAGTTTGTTGATTTAATTACATGTAAATCCTACCCATTGATGAATCAAAAAAATACATGTTGCCCTACGTGTCGAGGTTATTATATAGGGATTAAGAGCATGAACATCCATAATAACAGAGATCAAGTTCTTCTATAAGTCAGTATAATTCGAATGATCTCAAGTGGTCTTGCTCAATACACCCAAGTGCACTAATGTGATTCTATAGCCAAGACAAGCTAATACCAAACCACACTACAACCATCCCGATAGAGAGTCCCCGTTTATCTCAGTTGTGAGCATC
Organism: Pogostemon cablin; assembly: GCA_023678885.1. Lineage (NCBI taxonomy): Eukaryota > Viridiplantae > Streptophyta > Magnoliopsida > Lamiales > Lamiaceae > Pogostemon > Pogostemon cablin. Next base: position 43,140,609 of record CM042957.1, on the reverse strand, counting down.
TGTTTTTACTTTATAAGAAAATCGATAATATGATCTTTCACGTGTTGTCGCACAATATATTATTTACAGTATAAAATAAGTGGACTATTGCATCGTGCATACAAATAAATTATAAGATGCAATCATTTGAACATTGATTCTCATTTAAAAAAAATTGTTAAAACATTGTTCATAAAAAAAACTAGAATTTTAGTATACAATCCAATAATCTCCCACTTATACTAAAAGACTAGGCTGTCATGTCTTCTGCTATACATCTGATTTCCACTCTCACTACACGACCATCAAAAGCTCTCGCTTTAATGCACTCGTAAATGGATTTACTAGGTTATCATCTGATGTAATCTGGGCGACAACAAAAGCTTCTCATAACAGGTGGTACTCGTGCTTCATGTGTTTAATTGCCTTATGGGCTCGTGATTCCTTCAAGTTTGCAACTGCACCATTATCATCAAAATAAATTGTGATAACCTTGGGTAAACTTAGAAACACTTCAAAGTCTATCATGAAGTTTCTTAGAGTCATACAGATACTTTGGTTGCCTCATAGGCTCCAATTTATCATCTTTCCATGATGGAGTGTGGAGTCTGAAATATATTTCTATATAACACTCCTCCACATTATGGCTCAACTTCCTAAAATTAAACAAATAACCTTTGAGGTGGATTTACTGTCGTCCCTTTCTGATTTAAAAAATCTGAATCTATGTAACATATATGAAGTAGCGAATCTGTTCGGTAAGCCCACATATAGTTTCTAGTCCTTTTCAAGTACTTTAAAATTATGTGTTACCACAGTTCAACATTCTTATTTCGTGTTACCTTGATACCCACTGTTCATGCCTTTGGCAAAATAGATATCCGTTCTCGTACATAGCATTCCTTAGATTAAGCTTCCTTATTCGCCAAAGCATAAGGAACCGCTTTCATCACCTTTATCTTCCTTTTGTGTCTCAAGACACATTTCCTTAGATAAAGTCACATGCTAAACAAATAAGGATCGTATCATCTCATGAAGACAAGTATAACATCCTTTCGTGTGATCTGTATTACCATGATCAAAAAGATATTTTTGCTTCTCTTAAGTCCTTCATCTCATACCGCTTTATCAACCATACCCATACGCCAGACAATACTCTTTCATTGTCTCCAATGAGCAATATATCATCTACGTACAGTGCAAGAAATACCATCACATTTCCATCACTCTTTTCAATACACAAGACACATCCGCGCATTGAATAAATCCATATGCCTGGATTTCTCATCAAAATGGATATTTCATGATCTTGAAGCTTGCTTTAGTCCATCGATGGACACTTTTAAGCTTACTATCGCAATGCTCTTAGCCCTTTGCAATGAATCACTCTGGTTGCTTCACATAGATGTTTTCCTCAAGACTTCCAATCAGGAAAGCTGTCTTGACATCTATTTGCTATTCCTCATATTTCATATAAGTAGCAACAGACAAAAGAGTCTGGATTGGCATAGACATAGCTACCGGCGAATAGGTTTTCTCATAATCGAACCCCTTCTTTCTGAGTATACCTTCTCGCAACAAGTTTTGCTTCCAAGGTTTTCACCTTATCCTATGATCCTCTTTTATTTTATAGAGCCACTTCCAATGGATTTCACACCATCCGTGGTTCTACAAGCAGCCAGATCTAATTTAGAATCCATCGATTCTATTTTAATATTCTTGCACTGTGCTAAGATTTCACATTTCTATCTTGTAGTGCTTCGTCGTATCCGTGGGTCCATTCCATGTTTACTAAGGACCAAGTCTCATGACTCTCCCACAACATATATCTTACAGGTTGTCGAACAACCCTTCCACTGCGACAAGGCACTACACGTAATTGTGTATCAGATGTGACACGCGTTGCAGTTTACCTTGTGGTATATCCTCTTGTACACTTGGTGCTCATAATTTGTGTTTTCCCTCTCATTTCCTTTAGAACAATATATACATGGTATTATGATTTAATACATAGTCCTTTTCCAAAAATCTAGTGTTTGTGTTAACAATCACCTTCGATCTTTTGGACTAAATAAATCATCACCCTTCATTTTTCTAGGATATCCCACAAACAGAGAAACATTCATACGAATTACTGTTTCTAGGGCATATCCATAAAATAAATTTAATAATTCCAAATAAGTCATCATCTATCTAACTATTTCCATAAGAGTCTTTCTCTTATTAGGATTAGAAGATGTGTTATTAATTACTATTTGTTGAATCCGTGGGATGACCATGATTTAAGAGTGAACAAATTGTCGCCAACGTACAACAACAGATTATAGCTCCATCCTTCATTACTATGACCATGTCATTTAAATGAAATGGAGTATCCATCTGTAAATGAATAGAAACTGAAATGAAATTCTTTCTATGAAAGCGTACGTAAAGAAAATTTCTCATAATCAAGCGTATATCGTGAGATAAATAAACAACTCCCACTGCAACAGCCACTACTCTCGTAGTATACCCATGTAACCAATAATAATCTCATTATCACTTAGTTACACGCTTTTAGTGATTTCGGCATCTACACACAATGTGTTAGCAGATGCCATTACTAATCATGCTTCAACGACTAGTGAATGAGATACTAACCTTGTTCACATCATGATGAAAATGGCTTTCCTTCGCCACATGTTTTGTCAGAAGTTCCCCACCATATACAACATCTTGTATTTCAGGCAAAACTTGCTCAAAACACCTAGGTAAACTACGGAGAATTAAATTGATCTAGGTTTCCCTTTCAATTTCTATTACAAGCATTTCCAATTCATTCATCAATTCAACCATGACTTCCCACCTATCTAACTTACTCAAGTATCTGAAGAATCACATGAGACCATCATATTTCTATGAACCTCTCACCTCTTCACTAGAGAATTTAAAAGGCATCATGGGATATCCTTAGTGAGAACACACTTATATTTTCCTAAGCAATAATATTCAAAACCAAGATTCTTTTCTAATCATCTAACTTTGGACCAGTAAATATGTTTTATTTTAGTTAGTAATAAGTAAAATGAAACCATTTGAAATTGCAGAGAATCATAAATAAATACACCAATCAAATCTTCGAATTTTATCCTTTTATATTGATTCCCTCAAAACAATATAAAAATAAAATTCACCGAAATCTCAAGCACCGTGAGCCTGCAAGCCACGTTAGTGTGGAAGTTTACAAATCCGAACATTTACAAGAGAAGGTTTTACCCATTAATTTCATTCGTCAACCTAACCTCATGACAAAATAATTAATAGTCGATTCCTCTTTAGCCATGTAAATAATAGCAGTGACTCTGTTAGGGAGGATACTAATTATTTACATCTAAATGTAGACCATTATTTGATCCCAAGTCCATTGCGTTAGCTTATGAGCCTTACAGTTAGAGAAGTACACATGCGCTCGGATAACTTCCTACAATCATCGATTATATGTTTGTACCAGTGAACCGCACATAAACTCATCTGTTAGGGAGGAAGGTCTATGCCAACATGCAAGTTCATGTGCCACATTACAAACAATAATTATTTAATGAAGTCTGTACCAGTGATCCATGAATAAGGGAGAAAGGCCTATTGCCAACACGCAAGTTTACTCACATCACTTATAAACCAATAATGGAGGCTGCGGGAATTAATTATCAATCCCCTCTCCCACCTAGTAATTTAACACTGAGGGTTTTTACATGTATATAATATTCATAATAAAATATGCAACTAGCATGCTCATATTACGACACATAAGGCAGTAAATCACAGAGAATCATGCATACATATATAACAATAATCAGATAATTAAATCAATTGTTAACAGTTATATATCAGCAAATTCGATTGTTCGCCTTCAATCATGAATAAGGGGAACGCTGATGGGGATCGATCTCCCTGGTGAGGTCACAGGGATCGACCTGCCTGGTCAGATCGCGGGGTTCGGAAAAGCACCCCAAAACTTAATCTGAAAATCAGAAGCTGATCTTCAAAAATTTTCCTCCAAATTACTTTCCCCGAAGCCTGGTCCACAACTCCAGCACCCTGCTCAACATCCATCGACACGCCTGAAACGTCAGCAACAAAACCCTTCTGGCCCTGCTACACTCAAGCACGACTCGTGCCATGTTCCAGTATGAGTCATGTCATTCTTCATGCAACCACCATACATGCCTTGCCGACACCACTCCAAGCTCTCGCCCGCCTCGTGCAGCCTCATCTGGCATCATACACAACCCGTGCTTGACAAAGTGTGACAACCTGCACGCCCGCCCAATAACGTGCACCAGAAGCTTCATGCATGCCTACATTCATTTGCCAATCTCTCGGCTGATGCTCCTCTCCGTGCTTTGCCCAGTGCTCGCAATGAAACGTGCACCAATGAGCGTCCCAAAATCGCAGTAAATGATCACTCCAGCCTTGCCGTCATGCAGCAAGTCGTATGCCTCACGCCTGCCGTAAACTTAGCCTTTAGCACGACTACTGCTCCCTTGTCCACCACTGTGCAGCCTCACTCGCCAACGTGCTCGGCAACAGCACCCCACCGGGCAAGAATCAGTGTGCCCAGCCGTCACCTTGATGCATCATGGTGATCATCCAGGGCCACTCATCATCTCTTCAGCCACCACCTGTGCATGAGCCCACACCAACTTCTAGTTAGCGTCGTGCCATGTCACGCACTAAGCAGCCAGCACCGAGGAAGTCTAAGTCACGCCGCCCATCAATCGCGACTTCATCAACCAGCCCCGCCTATCCTGCTCGTCCAGTCACCCAGTAGTTCACCGACTCGACCCAGCCAAAATGGGGACTCGACCAGCTATTAGGGAGACTCGCCCAGAAATTCTGCATGGCCCACTCTGAACTGAAGGTGGACTCACCTGGATATCACTGCAGACTTGCTCAAAACAGTATGTTTTATCCGTTCGAAACCCTTCATGATGCGCTCTGGCATCCAACTCCCAAGCACGGCATGCTGCACATTCCGTGCATGCCAACGGGCGCCGCTCCCGCCATTCTGCATATCACCGTGTAGCCTTCGCCCGCCTGGTGCATCATCATCCATCAACGGGTGCCACGCCCTGTAGTCTCTGCAAATTGTGCACAACACGCCAAATATCATGCGGCCATCATGTTTTCATTGCGCGCCTGATCGCACTGTTTGGCCACCGACAGCAAGCCTACGTCGCGCCCTCTTTCGGCAGTCACCACTCCACCAGTGGTCCAGTCACGCCATCGTCCGATGATTACCGTCGATGGTGCAATATGTGTGTCGTGTACAATTAGGGTGTCCAACAAGAAAATAAATTCTAAAACCCTAACATCATGTACACACATAAACCCTAGCCTAACATTTCACGCTTCACCACGAAACAGAAGCTCTGATACCAATTGTTGGCATTCGATCATTTGGTTAATGAGACCCATTAGGGTTCCATACGTTTCTACCATTCAGTGGAAGCAGGAAAACAAGAAACGTATTACCTTTCACCAGGGTATGTTGAAGACGATGAATTCTCGCTACCGGCCTGCGCAGCCTCACCGTTTTGGGCATAACTCTCTCATCCGATCCCGGATTTGAGTGATCTATATGCCAAAACGATCCTCTCTTCCATGGCTTTCTGTTAGTTCATTATACGTCCAGTTCTGAAGTCTGTATCATTTTAATAAAATCATAGAATGTGGCGGACAGCAGCAGCAAACAACCTTCCAGTCTTCTGTTGTATTCCCAAGTCCAATCTTGACGTCGTGTGGGCGAAGATCCTTGAGATCTTCTCAATTTGCTATTCTCTCACCCTCTTCACAGTGTTAGGCATGATTAATCTCATAGATTAGGGTTTCTGGACAGCTGAGATGACTTATATATGGGCTACAGCAGGGATCAGGAGGAGAAATTAGAGTTGGGCCTCCATTGGGCTTAAGCATCCAAGCTTAGCCTAAAGCTTATACTTAAGTCCAAAAATAATAATATATACCACTAAAATATTATTACTGCACTACCGTTCTAATCCCATAATTATGTTATGGACTCCTTGTTGGCAATTGGATCGTGTGGATCAACCGTGATCATTAGGATCTCAGATAAACAATAACAGCGGAAGCATAAAATATGTTTACCGTACTTCTGGGTTGGTGTAGAGGATGATGATCTGAGAAGAACACCTCTGATCTTCTACCGTATGTCCAAAAGTCAACTCTGGTGTTGGGTGGTCAACAATCCCCAGAGTTCTCTCAAATCTGCTCTCTGTTTTCTCCCGTATGTCAAATGAGGCACAGACTTAGGTTTAACAGGAACTGAGATGACTTATATAATTTGGCTACAGCAGGGACCAGGAGGAGAAATTGGACTGGGCCTCAATTGAATTTAATTAACCAAGCTTAGCCCAAAGCTTTTAATTAAATCCAATAATAATAATATAGTCCACTAAAATATTATTACTGCACTACCCGTCCAATCCCAAATTATGTTCTGGGCTCCTTCTTATTATAAGCCCGATGGTCTCCCCATGTTTAAGATATACAATGTCCATTAATTAATTAAGTTAGTGACAACTCAAATTAATTAATATCTCATCCGAGAGTAGTACCACTCAACCTTATTATCATGCCGGAAATTAATCCACTTGCAAGATTTACATGATAAACATTATGAGCTCCTCAAGGGGACATCATCAACCTTTGTCGGACATGGATTCCTTCTACAATCAACAGTACACCATAGAGACAGCACTACTTCCCAACTCACCGAGTATATTTATTTAATACTTATAAATCTCACCCATTGATGAATCAAAGAAATACATACTGCCCTACGTGTCGAGGTTATTGTATAGGGATTAAGAGCACGAACTTCCATAATAACAGAAATCAAGTTGTACTATATAGTCAGTATAAGAAGAACGATCTCAGGCGGTCCTGCTCAATACACACAAGTGCACTAATGTGATTCTATAGCCAAGACAAGCTAATACCAAACCACACTACAACCATACCGATAAAGAGTCCCCGTCTATCTCAGTTGTGAGCATCTGTTTATACTTTATAAGGAAACTGATAATATGATCTTCTGCATGTTGTCGCACAACATATTATCCACAGTATAAAGTAATGGACTATTGCATCATGCATATAAAATAAATTATAAGATGCAATCATTTGATCAATGATTCTCATTTCAAATATTGTTATGACATTGTTCATACTAAAGCTAGACTTTTAGTATACAATCCAACAATCTCCCACTTATACTAAAAGACTATGCTATCATGTCTTCTGCCATACATCTGATTCCTACTCCCACTACACGACCATTAAAAGCTCTCGCCTTAAGGTCCTTGTAAATGATTTACTAGGTCATCATCCGATGCAATCTAGGCGACAACAACATTCCCCTTATCATACAATTTTTCGTAACAGGTGGTACTCACGCTCCATGTGTTTAATTGCCTTATGGACTTGTGATTTCTTCAAGTTTGCAACTGCACCAATATCATCAATGTAAATTGTGATTACCTTGGGCAAACTTAGAAACACTTCAAAGTCCATCATGAAGTCTCTAGAGTCATACAGATACTTTGGCTGCCTCATAGGCTCCAATTCATCATCTTTCCATGATGGAGTCCGGAGTCTGAAATATATTTCTATATAACACTCCTCCACATTATGACTCTACTTCCTAAGATTAAACACATAACCTTTGAGGTGAATTTATTGCCGTCCAATCTGACTAAAAAATCCGAATCTACGTAATCCGCAAGAAGCAGTGAATCTGTCTAGTAAGTCTACATATAATTTCCAGTCCTTCTCAGGCACTTTATATATGTCTTACCACAGTTCATCATTCTTGTTCCGGGTTACGTTGATACCCACTGTTCATGCATCCAGCAAAACAGATATCCAACATCGTCCATAGCATTCCTTAGATTAAGCTTCCTTATTCGCTGGAGCATAAGGAATCGCTTTCATCCTCTTTATCTTCTTCTTGTGTCTCAAAGACACAATCACTTAGATAAATTCACATGCTAAACGAGTATGGACTGTATCATTTATGAAACTTGAGATAAGCATAATGTCCTTTCTGTGATTCGTATTACCATGATCAAAAGGATATATTTTGCCTTTCTTAAGTCCTTCATCTCTTCCGCTTTATTAACCGTACCCATACGCCCGATAATACTCTTTCATTGTCTCCAATGAGCAAGATACTATCTACGTATAGTACAAAAACACCACCACGTTTCCGTCACTCTTTACAACACACAAGACTCATCCGCTCATTGATTTAAATCCATGCCACTGGATTACCTAATCAAAACAGATGCTTCACGATCTTAAAGCTTGCTTTATTCCATCGCTGGACAATTTTAAGCTTACTATCAAAATGCTATTAGTACTTTGCAATGAATCACTCTGGTTGCTTCACATAGATGTTTTCCTCAAGACTTCCAATCAGGAAAACTGTCTTTGACATCTATTTGCTATTCCTCATAGCGGCAATAAAAGAATCCGGATCAACATAAGCATAGCTACCAGCGAACATGTTTCCTCATAATCGAACCATTTCTTTCTGAGTACACTTTTTCGCAACAAGCTTTGCTTCCAAGGTTTTCACCTTTCCATATGATCCTCTTTTATTTCCTTTGACCACTTGCAATGGCTTTTACACCATTTAGTGGTCATACAAGTTCCCAGACTTAATATAGAATCCGTAGATTCTATTTCAACATTCATTGCAACTTACTAAGATTTTGCATTTTCATCTTGTAGTGCTACGTCGTATCCATGGGATAATACCATGTTCACTAGGGATCAAGTCTCACGACTCTCCCAAAACATATATTTATGGGTTGTCATAAAACCCTCCCACTATGACAAGGCATTACATGTAATTGTGTATCAGACGTGACACGCGTTGCAGTTTACCTTGTGGCATATCCTCTTGTACAATTGGTACTTTAACTTTGTGTTTTCCTCTCACTTCCTTTAGAACAACTCATACATGGGTTTGTGATTTATTACATAGTCCTTTTCCAAAAAATCCAGTGTTTGTGTTGACAATCACCCTTCGATCTTTTGGACTAAATAAATCACCCTCCATTTTTCTAGGATATCCCATATACATACAAATGTTTCACGAATTACTGTATCTAGGGCATATCCATAAAATGAATTTAATTATTCCAAATAATTCATCATCTATCTAATCATAACCATAAGAGCCTTATTCCTTCTATCCACCACACCATTCAGTTTGGGGCATACCCGGTGTAGTCAAATTGAGATTTAATCTCAACTTCTAATCAATAGTTCCTAACTATCCCAAGAGGTATTCACCATCATGATTAAATCATAATGACTTAATATATTTTCCATGACGCTTCACTGTACCAGCCTTGCAATTCTTGAATTAATCAAAGAACTTAGACATGCAGTGCATCAAATAAATACATTGGTATCTAGAATAATCTTCGAATATTCATAACCACCTCTCGCCTGGAAAATATTAGGTTTTCTTGAATCAGAATGAACTAATTCTAACATATATATCTTTGGCTCTACACCCCACAGCCTTGAAAAGGCAGTTAATCATTTTTACTTCCAAGCAAGACTCGCAAGTCCGATAGTTTCCACTTCAGATAAACCTTACGGTCTATCGGCTATCAACTTTTGAATCCTACTCAAGTAAATTGAATTAGTCATAGACGCCAAATGTATGTTTAGTTCATTTCCGAAGGTTCCTTTCTCTTACTTATATTAGAAGATGCATTATTTAATTACTATTTATTGCATCTGTGGGATGTACATGATTCAAGAGTATACTTTTTATCCACCAACGTACTTTAACGGATTATAGCCTCATTCCTCATTACTATGACCATGTCATTTAAATGAAATGAAGTATCCATCCGTTAATGCATAGAAACCGAAATTAAATTCTTTCTATGAAACGTACGTAAAGACAATTTCTCATAATCAATCGTTTATTCTTATCATAAGATAAATAAATAACTCCCACTGCAATAGCCACTACCTTTGTAGTTTTACCCATGTCATAACAATCTTATCCTTACTTGGTGATAAACATTTAGTGATTTCAGTATCTACGCACTTCGTGTCAGTAGATGCCATCACTAATCATGTTTAAACAACTAGTGAATAAGATATTAAACTTGTTCACATTATGATGAAAATGGCTTTCCTTTGCCACATGTTTTTTCAGAAGTTTCCCACCATATACATCCTCTTGTAATTCAGGTGTAACTTACTCAAAACATCCAGGCAATTATGGAGAATTAAAATTGACTTAGGTTTCCCCTTCAACTTCTATTCCATAATTTTTCAATTCATTCATCAAATTCTATCATGACCTATTACCTTTTAAATTACTCGAGTATCCGAAGAGTTACATGAGACCATCATATTTCTATGAAACTCTCATCTCTTCACTAGAGACATTAACAGGCATCATGAGACGTCCTATGTGAGAACACATTTTTATTTTCTTAAGCAGTAATTTTCAAAACTAAGATTCTTTTCTAATCAACTAATTTTGGACAAGTAAATATAATTTCTTTTAGTTAACAATTAGTGAAATAAAACCATTCGAAATTCAGAGAATCACAAATAAATTTACCGATCAAATCTTCGAATTTTATTCTTTTATATTGATTCCCTTAAACCAATATAAAATAAAATTCACCGACATCTCAAGCACCGTGAGTCTGCAAGCCACGATAGTGTGGACGTTTACAAACCCGAACATTTACAAGAGAAGGTTTTACCCATTAATTTCATTTGTCAACCTAACTTTATGACAAAATAATTAATAGTCGGTTCTTCTTTAGCCATGTAAATAAAAGCAGTGACTCCGATGGGGAGGATACTTATTATTTACATCTAAGTGTACACCATTATTTGACCCCAAGTCCACGGCCCAAACTTGTGTGCCTTACAGATAGAGAAGTACACACACGCTCGGATAACTTCCTACAGTCATCAATTACAAGTTTGTACAGTGATCCGCAAATGAACTCATCCGATGGGGAGGAAGGTCTATGCCAACACGTAAGTTCATGTGCATCACATTACAAATAATAATTATTTAATGAAGTCTGTACCAGTGATCCACAAATATACTCATCTGATGGGAGGAAGGTCTATGCCAACACGCAAGTATACTTGCATCACTTACAAACAAATAATGGAGGCCGCGGGAATTTTTACCAATTCCCTCTCCCACTTAGTTATTTAAACATCGAGGGTTTTAAACATGCATATAATATTCCAGAATAAAATATACAATTAAACATGCTTCTATTAACAGTAATTTAAATAAATAAATCACATAGAACATGTCTTTCACATATACAACAATAATTGACAATTAAATCAATTAATCAGTTATATAACATTAATTAATTGTATAAAATGTTGGATCAATTAAATAGGCCCAGCTGACCCAAGCATCATTAGAATAAAATGAGTAGCCCATTAATAAATAATTAAGCCCATTTGCCCTGCCAATTTCTGCATTAAGATCTAACCCAATATTTAACCTGGCCCAACATCAACCCCACAATTAATTTAATCCAGCAGTAAATATTGCCCAGCAGCCCATTTCCATTTTAATAAAATTTGGGCCCAACAGCCCAAAACCAAATTAAAAAATGAGCAGCCTTTTATTTATTACTGAATTGGGCCCAATAATCCAAAACATGTACGACCCAGCAGCCCAAGAAAACTTGGCCCAAACCTAAACAAACATTTGGGCCCAGCAGCCCAAAACCAATTGATAGGAGTGGAGCCCTACTGCTCTCCAGCCGCAATCTCGCGTTCATTCCCCTGCTACCGATAGCTGTCCAGACTGGTAACCCTGAATCGAGCCTCTAATTCTACCGAAAACATCGAGTCGACTGGCTGGGAACCACCATCGCCTCGCCCGTAGCCTGCAGTCCAGGTCTGTAGCCTCTGAACGCCGCGCCGGTCGCACGATTCTCCGCGTCAACAGCCATCTGCAGTCCTTTCGCGCCGCTGGTCGAAAACCATGGCTTGTTCGTCTATGCTGGCAGCAGCTTTCTGCCAGCACCATCTCGCAGAGTCAACGCCGCTGTGAAGCAATGCGATCAGTGCCGCCCCGCAGCCGCTTCGCGTGCTAACGTCGTGCATCGCCATCTCCGCGTCCATCATCTCCCGCTGACTGACTCAGTCGACGACTGGTCAGAACTCTGCCAGTTTGCAGCGGGAATGACTGGAACCCATTGTGACTCCACCGGAAATAATCCCGATCGACTGATGCATAGCAAACTCATTCGGAATGAATAGGGACACGATCGGAAGAGGCTCTGATCAACTCGGAGTTCATCCTGTCAGGAAACAAATGCCGCGTTGAATGCAGTGATAGCCACAACCGCCATCATCCTGTCGTCTTCACGCATCGCGACTAGAGTCTTGCTTCCGAAGCCAGTCTCTCGCGATTTCAATGCAGCAGTTCAGTCACGACATCATCACAGTTTGGTCGCCGCTCAGCCCTCTGTTCAGGTCTGTTGCAGCTGACTTGTAATTGCTATCCCTCTGTCCATCCATGATCGATCAGATGCAGTGGTAACAGACCCGCCGTCGTGAGTTGCTCCGCCAGTCGCGACAGCCTTTGGCGCTCCGACACATCACCAAGAAACACTTGCGCCAGCAGCTGTCCAACGATGCCCAGATCGCGCCTTCCTTCCTTCTCGATTTCTCGCGTTCTTCTTGCAATCGCTCCCACCAGACCCCAACCGTGAGTCATCCAATACCCGGCAGTCACACCGTTCTTTTCCACTACCGCAATTCAGTTTCTCACGATGCAGTCGTGTGTGTATTGTGATTACCAAGAACAAGAATTTAATTATATACAGCCAAAGATGTATATTAGGGTTGCAGTATGAACACAGGGGATTTTTATAAATAACCCAAAATTATACAAACCCTTAAACATGCTTTCTATCAAGCGAAAATTAAATCACAAGAAGCACAAAACATGCGATTATAACCAGATCAAATCACTTAATCATATAATCACAAACAACCCTAATCTAATGTCTCACGTTTCACCATGAAACCAACGCTTTGATACCAATTGTTGGCAATTGGATCGTGTGGATCAACTGTGATCGTTAGGATCTCAGATAAACAATAACAGCGAAAGCATAAAATATGTTTACCGTACTTCTGGGTTGGTGTAGAGGATGATGATCTGAGAAGAACACCTCTGATCTTCTACCGTATGTCCCAAAGTCAACTCTGGTGTTGGGTGGTCAATAATACCCAGAGTTCTCTCAAATCTGCTCTCTGTTTTCTCCCGTATGTCAAATGAGGCACAGACTTAAGTTTAACAGGAACTGAGATGACTTATATACTTGGGCTACAGCAGGGACCAGGAGGAGAAATTGGACTGGGCCTCAATTGAATTTAATTAACCAAGGTTAGCCCAAAGCTTTTAATTAAATCCAATAGTAATAATATAGTCCACTAAAATATTATTACTGCACTACCCGTCCAATCCCAAATTATGTTCTGGGCTCCTTCTTATTATAAGCCCGATGGTCTCCCCATGTTTAAGATATACAATGTCCATTAATTAATTAAGTTACTGACAACTCAAATTAATTAATATCTCATCCGAGAGTAGTACCACTCAACCTTATTATCATGCCGGAAATTAATCCACTTGCAAGATTTACATTATAAACCTTATGAGCTCCTCAAGGGGACATCATCAACCTATGTCGTAAATAAATTCCTTCTACAATCAACAGCACACCATAGAGACATCACTACTTCCCAACTCACTGAGTATATTGATTTAATACTTATAAATCTCACCCATTGATGAATCAAAGAAATACATACTGCCCTACGTGTCGAGGTTATTGTATAGGGATTAAGAGCACGAACTTCCATAATAACAGAGATCAAGTTCTACTATATAGTCAGTATAAGAAGAACGATCTCAGGCGGTCCTGCTCAATACACACAAGTGCACTAATGTGATTCTATAGCCAAGACAAGCTAATACTAAACCACACTACAACCATACCGATAGAGAGTCCCCGTCTATCTCAGTTGTGAGCATCTGTTTATACTTTATAAGGAAAACGATAATATGATCTTCTGCGTGTTGTCGCACAACATATTATCTACAGTATAAAGTAAATGGGCTATTGCATCATGCATATAAAATATATTATAAGATACAATCATTTGATCAATGATTCTCATTTCAAATATTGTTATGACATTGTTCATACTAAAGCTAGACTTTTAGTATACAATCCAACACTCCTTATTATGAGCCCGTTAGTCTCCCCATGTTTAAGATATACAATGTCCATTAATTAATTAAGTTACTGACAACTCCATTAATTAATATCTCATCCAAGAGTAGTACCACTCAACCTCATTATCATGCCGGAATAAATCCACCTATAGGGTTTACATGATAATCCTTATGAGCTCCTCAAGGGGACATCATCAACCTATGTCGGACATGGATTCCTTCTACAATCAACAGCATACTATAGAGACAGCACTATTTTCCAACTCACCGAGTTTGTTGATTTAATTACAAGTAAATCTCACCCATTGATGAATCAAAGAAATACATGATGCCCTACGTGTCGAGGTTATTGTATAGGGATTAAGAGCACGAACATCCATAATAACAGAGATCAAGTTCTTCTATAAGTCAGTATAAGTCGAACGATCTCAAGCGGTCCTGCTCAATACACACAAGTGCACTAATGTGATTCTATAGCCAAGACAAGCTAATACCAAACCACACTACAACCATCCCAATAGAGAGTCCCCGTCTATCTCGGTTGTGAGCATCTATTTATACTTTATAAGAAAACTGATAATATGATCTTCCGCGTGTTGTCGCACAACATATTATCTACAGTATAAAGTAAGTGGACTATTGCATCGTGCATATAAATAAATTATAAGATGCAATTATTTGATCATTGATTCTTATTTAAAAATAAAATTGTTAAAACATTGTTCATACAAAAAGCTAGACTTTTAGTATACAATCCAACAGTAAGCTTACTTGATCATGGATGTTATGAATGTGTTTTTATTTGTGTCTTGTTTGTTGAGTCATTTCTTATTTGTTTTGTGTGTATTTCTGTTCTTGTTTAGGGATTGTTTGGTAGTTTGTTTTTGGGATGTTGTGAGTCATTTTTGAATGTGAGTGATGATATGTTGTTTTGATGAGTGATGACAAGTTATGATTAAGAATCTCTAAACTTTCGAATTGTTACATGTTCTATTAAACGTGTTCAATTTTGAGATAAATGTGGTGTAATAAGTTCCTTAAGGTTCGAGCATAAGCTTGTGAGCATTTGAGCCTCAACCGTGCATACATGGTTATTTCTTCATGAGTGGATCGATTGAGTTTGGTAAGCTAGAACTTGCTCAAGGACTATAGGAATGAGCCCGATTTGTGAAAATTAGTGAGATGATCTTAGGCCATCCTTGTCATTTATAGGTATTGCCATAAATTTTCCTACCATGAACATCATTCCTAGTGAACCACTTTGAGCCTATAAGCTTATTTCTTGTAAATTTAGCACATTACAAGCCATGATTGCCCACATGAGCCTTATATATGTACCCTTTTGTGTGAGTGGTTGAGAAGATGGTAACCAGAAAGGTTTGATAAGGAAGAAAAAGAAGAAAAGGAAATGGAAAGTATGCAAGAAAAAGGATGAAAAGAACAAAAATAAGAAGGCACATGCAACCTTAAAATAAGAGAAGGAGCAAAGCAACAACAATATGTTCAATTTCTTAAAAGTCCAAAGAAGGAAGCATGATTTATAAGAAGCTCAATCCATGGAAAGTTGATGATTAATGCTTGTGATTACCAAAGAATAAAGAAAGAAAGAGAAGTGAAGAAGTTGGAGAAATTGGCCATCTCTTCGATTACTTACACTTAAACTAGTCACTATTATCTATATTCTTCCTACCTTACCAAAGAGCCTATCATTACATCCTTAATTAATGACCTTTTTGATCATTCATTAAAACTTGGTGGTTTCTAAATGTAGTCCACGAGCAAGATTATAGCGAGTCGAGCTAATCGATCGATGAGTGTTATTTTACCACTTTAAAGAGTGTTGAGAGAAATTGATATCCGATGTGAGGCTTGAACCAAAAGGGACTATATTACAATTTATTCTCTTTTGATTGAACTTGTTAATTTCTCATGTCATGAATTTAATGTTGTAGGATGACTTAGCATAGTTTGTAATTCTTATTGTTATTGATGTGTTATTGCTTATGTTCGTTTAATCTTTTCCTAGGTGAAAATCACACCCTTGGTTTATCATTTTCATTGTTCAGGGACTCACAATACATTAAGTTTAGGGTGTGATGAGTGATATTTTCACCTAGATTTTAATATCTTTTTATATCCATTTTCCTATTATTTTATTCGTATTTATCTGTATTTTGGTTTTGTTTTGTATTTTTATGGAAATATATGATAATAAATTTAAACATATGATTTTCAGGTAAAAAGATATTCTAGACGCGAAAAGGAAGACGTAGGAAAAAGCAAATCTCAATTTGGAGTTGAAACGAGGGAGAACGAGCTAAAACAAAATTGTAAAAACAAGAGTTGCAACAACACGGCCGGACGTATTGCAGCACACGAGCCGTGTTGTGCAACACGGCCTTGTAAGCCTTTGCCATGTTCCGACATCCAAAACGCGAGCCGAGTTGCTGGAGGATTAGAAAAATATTAGAATCCTTCTAGAAACTTCCCAAAGGGTATAAATACCCAATACTTCAATATTTGATATGAATTTTCGAAGGGTTTCACTCCTACATCTAGATCACACACCATTTCCTCCATTTTACACTATCATCCTCATCCATTCTTCATCCATCCATCCACACTTGATCTCTTCCATCAAATCCATCATCCAAGTGATCAAGGAAGCAAGGGAGAGTGAAGATTGCAAGAAGAAGAAGGAGATCTCCATTGAAGACACTTCAAACGGGGAAATTTATTTCTAATTTTTGTGAACTTCTTTATAGTTTGCTTATGGGATTTGCAGATTCAATTGTCTATGTTGTTTTCTCTAAGACTATGATAGGCTAATCTCCTTTGTAAGATTAGCTCCATGATTGGTGTTGGATAATTTAGTTTTTATGGAATTTGATTTTAATCTTGAATGGGCTTTGTGTATTTCTATCATTGAATGTTTATTGCTTGATGTATACGTATGATATGTGTGATTAATTGTCATGGGCATGTGATTAGATTGAGAAATCAATTATGTGTTTAGGATAGTTCATTGAATCATTTCATCATACACTTCATGTGCATTAATTTAGAATGAGATAGATATATCCTTCTAGATTTAGAACCCTTGATAGAACATTTGATTAGCTTGATCGAGAGATTGGTTGATTAGATGAGGGGACCCAAACCATTAGTGAATTCATAGTACCTTAAAAGGGAATATTGCCTATGATTTAGTACCTAATTAGGGAACTCGTAGAGTAATTAGTACCTGTTGGGAGATGTTCATTTTGGTCTCAATCCTATGTGCTTTTGGGATCCTTGTTGAGAGCGTACATCCTATCCATCTCGAGAGAGAGTTTAGGTGGAATTAGTGATCGCTTCTATGCCATGTCCATGGGAGATTAGAATTAATTGCATAATTACTTAATTATCTATGCCATGATTGTTGTTAATCTCATCCTTGCATCATTTGGAATCCATCATTTATCTTTGCTTTTATCTTATTTTCATTAGTTTAAGTGCGTTCATTTGCACGCTTATCCTCCATCCCATTCTATTGTCCTTATAAAATCACGATAAACTTGAGATCGCTTAGACTCTAGCACGTTCCTCCCTTGGGTTCGATAAATTCTTTAATTGGTCATTCCGACTGTAAACGACCAAACAAAGATCGTCCTTTGATCAAGAAGTCTAAAAGGTTACATCCGTCGCGACTCTCCGACGTTAAACATGAGCGCCTGTTGAGGGCTTGTCCCTTCCATTTTATTGCTTTATTTCTTTCGTGTGAGTGAGGATTTATTATATTTAAGGTGCTCACATTTCGACAATTACAATTCTTTTCAAACTTAGTTTCGACTTACATTTTGACTAAGTTAAGGGGATTGTGATGTATTTACCTCATCTTATGAGCACCGAGGGTATAATTTTTCCCTTCGTCGGTTGTTTGTTTGTTAGGAAATTAATTTTTTATGGCTTATTAATATTTTAACTAGTGTTGGTATGTCAATTTTTTACAAATTACCTAATGTTTAGTGTGTCGTGTTGGTATGTCAAGTGTGTGGAGTCGATTACATAGTCGATTGAGTCTTTCTTATAGTTCTCCTATTTTATTATTAATGAATCTGTGATGATGAAGTGTGTTTGAGTTTTGATGATAGAAAAGGTAAAAGAGTGGCAAGACGAGTTTTATGTTGAGGCTTGAATGACTAAGTTGAACAACTCGAGGAGCTCATGCATACGTTGAAGGATATATCAGGTGCCCTCGTTTCCTTATTCTAATTTTTATGTGTACTTTTAATTAATGAGAGTGGAAGGATTGAGATCTTTGTTTTGGTGATTCATATGAGCTTAAATTGTTTAAATTGTGCTGAAATTCATATGCTCTTGAAATTGATGAAGGGAGTGTACTTGAGTTATATTGTGATATGAAGTACTATGTACACTTATGGGATAGTGATTACCATAAAAAGTGCTCTTTTACTTGTTAAAAACCCATGTGAGATTTTGAGCCTTTATGATCATGATACATAATCACATGATAATTCTTTTATGGTGAGTGTTGTTCTTGTGCGTGTATTCTAGAACTTGCCTTGAGTCTCCTTGAATATTCAAGATTAGTCTAGTAGATTATGGAGATGATATTAGGCCATCTTTGAATAGCCCCTTTATCCATATACTTTACCTGAATTCATTAAATCCTTAGTCAGCCCATTTGAGCCTTTTTATATCCATTCTTTTGATAGCCAATAAAGCTTAATTGAAGAGAGTGGTGATTTGAGGGATGATGAAAGAATAGTCTTAAGGATGAAAAGAAAAATTCTTGGAGTAGTGCTTAAATCTAGTACTCCACTGAACCAAACACCCTAGGGTAGTGCTTAAATCTAGTATCCTATGGAGGATGTGAGAGGTAGTGCCTGAAACTGGTACCTCAAAAGAAAAAAAAGAGAAAAAGGGTGAAGAAAAGGAGAATGATGGAGTTGATGAGTTAGAAAAAGTTGGAAAGAAAATTTTGTGCTTGCAGGAGAAAGATGGAAGAGTGTTGTGCTTAATGAACTGATGAGGAAAAATAAAGATTGTGAGAGACGGGCGCTTGATCGATCCAAGTTTTGAGTCACTTGTCCATATATTTCCTACCTTAACCAAAGAGCCCACATTGCAACCAAATAAAAAGACCTTTTTGATTCATGATTTTCTAGCTACAAGTAAAAGGAGAGTTGAAACAATAGACAAGCTTATGGTTACACATGCACTTGAATTGACTTTGAGCGTAAACACCTTAACTCATAAGTGTACATTTTTTACACTTGAGTGCGAGTGATATATACTTTCCGTGAGAACACGTCAATGGAGCATTTGAATTGGTGGTTATTTTCTTATCTTATATGCTATGAATTGAGTATTACATGTCATGAGATGCATGACTTAAGTTGAGGACAATTGTATTGTGAAGGGGGTATTAGTCATAGTCCTTGTTTCCCCGATAATTTTCCTACTCTCTTTTTCTTTATTTTTATTTTGTTGCCTCGGGACGAGCAACGGGTAAGTTTGGGGATTAATGAGAGTGAAAATAAGCGTGTTTTAGAGCCAATTTAACACCTTGTTGATGAGAATAGTTGTCATATATTAGCACAAGTATCTTATATTCAATTTATGTGAGAAAAATTTGCATTTGAGGTATTTTATTGTGTTTTAGGTGGAAAAATGATCAAAAGTGCAAAGTTGGAGAAAAGGTACAACTTGTGCAAGAATGCTAAAAAACGCAAGTCCAAATTGTGTAATTTTTCTGTATTTGTGTGTGATGAGAGTGGAAATTCATGTACTTTTTAGTCCAATTTAATACCTCTTTGAGTGAGTAATTGCTATTATTTGCACAAATCATTATACTTTGAATTATTATCGACTAAAAGGTGCATGAGAGGTATTTTATTTTGTTTTGATAGGAAAAAGGATCAAGAATGCAAAGTTGGAATGAAGGATGAATTCGTGCTACTTGCAATCAAACAGATGTCCAACTTCCATAACTTTTCTGTATTGTTTTGGAGATCCAAATTAGTCATGTGATATATGATTCGAAATCCATAGAAGAGAGGATCGGTGAGCACAAGAATCACTTAAATTAGAGGCCAAAGCACACACGGCAGCGCGCGCGGTTGAGCATGCGAGGTGAGCGTCCTGGCAAGTTTTTGCACTGTGTGAGAAGAATTGTTGCCCGGTTGAGACCGTGTGATGTCTCAAGATGATGTGTGATGCCATTTGAAGTCCGTGGATGCCCGATTCCAGCCGTGCGCGAAGAACATGATGTCGTGTCTGCCGTGCCATGTACATATGCCGTTGTGCACATTCATCCGCAGCCATGTGAAGGCGTATGATGCCGTGTGTCCCAATCCTTGCACGCCACGTGCATTTAACTAGGCTTAGTGATCCTCTTATAAACGTCTGTAGGTAATTAATATGGGTTTAGATAAATTAGTCGCATAGTTAAGCTGTTTGCCCGAGCATTACCAATTCTCCATTCTTGAATTTTAAATCGTTTTCTCTTCGTGATTTATTTTATTTGCTTAGTTTAATTATTTTAATTCAGTTTTATTAGTTTAATTAATCATTCCTTAAAAAAACCCCGAATTTGTCTTGCAATTGAATTATCATTAATAGAATTAATTATTAAGTTTATAACTATCTCGTGGGAACGATATTCACTTGGTCACGCGCACTACAATCGATCCCTTACACTTGAGGGTGAAAGAAAATAGCGATCAAGTTCTTGGCGCCATTTTGTCAAAAGAAGCATCTCCATCTGCTCTTTCTGCCGGCCAATCATAAGTGTTTGTAGCCATCTCCTCAAATATCTCTTCAGCCACCTCTGCAGACTGTTTAAATATAGATCCATCTGCTGTCGCGTCCACCAACACTCTCTAATCTCTTCTTAGGCATTGATAGAAGAAGCCTAAGTAAGTATCCTTTGAAAATCCGTGTTTTGGACAACTCCGCAACAGCTCTTTGAACCTCTCCCATGCTTCATAGAAACTCTCCAAGGATCCTTGTTTGAATTGTGTGATCTTTTACTTAATCAAGAAACTCTTGGATGGAGGGAAGTATTTATTCAGGAACCTATCTGCTAATTGTTCCCAAGTTGTACAACATCCTTGAGAAAGGTTGTTGTAACACTCCTTGGCTTTTCCCGTAAGTTGAATCTAAGTTTAAAAGGATGTTATTAACTTTAGTGTAAGCACGCACCTTGAGTATGTTTATTCTGCATTGTTTAGTGTCTGTGTTCTTGGAAGTCAATTTTTTTAAAATTTTTTAATTTTATTCGATCTTTCGAATTTTTTGCGACTATTCAGTGTCTTGTGTGTTTGTGTGTCTTTTGTTATTCTGTCGTTGATTTTTGTCTTTTTTCGATATTTTTATCTTTCCTGTGATGATGAGTTTGGTGTTTGAGCTTTTATGATTGAGAAGGTATTAAAGGTGATGAAGTGAACTTGCAAGTGTGAAGGAGATTGAAATCAAGTTACTTCGTTCCTTATTTTTAACTTTTTTTGTGAGTTTCGAATTCTTATGAGTAAGGAGCATGAGCTTTAAATTCTATGACCTGAATTTCATGGGGATCAATGAGCTTTTATGATGTCTTGGATAAGATGTTGATTATGATAGACAAGGGGAACATGCTTTAATTCTTTAGTACTTGAAGTTCTTGATGTGATTGTTATGAGGTACGCTTAGCCATGAAGAGTGCTCGTTCATATTATGAAAAATCCAAGTGAGATTTGAGCCTTTAAATCATGTAAGATGGATGCATGATTAATTTTATTCTTGAGCGTTTCATTATTGTGTGTGTATTCTAGAACTCTATGAAACAGACACCCTAGGGTAGTACTTAAATCTAATACCCTATGGAGGATCAATTGGGGTAGTGCCTAAAACTGGTGCCCTATTCAAAAAAGTGAAGGAAGAAAAGAAGGAGTTGAAGAGTTAGAGAAAATTGAAAGAAGATGGTTGTTGTTTTTAGTTGAGGAGGAGTTGTACTTAATGAAAGTGTTGAGGAAGAATGAAAGATCAAGATGGACTGCAGCTTGATAGATCCGAGTTTTGAGTCACTTATCCATAAATTCCCTACCTTTTCCAAAGGGCCTACGCTACAACCAAATAAAAGTCCTTTTTGATTCATGATTGATAGCTACAAGTAAAAAGGATAGTTGAGACAATGAGCAAGCTTATGGTTACGCATGCACTTGAATTGAATTTGAGAGCACATATATATAACCTAAACGGTGTACACTTTATACACCATGAGCTTGAGAGTTAAATAATATATGTCCTGTGAGCAAAGGTGGATTGAGCACTTGAATTAGTTAAGTAATTATCTTAACTTGCATCTTTTGAATGAATTGATTCTTTTGAATTTGAAGTTATGTGAACCGAGTTAAGATTGATTACATCTTTTAAGGCTTAGTTGATGTTATGATCTTTGCCTTCGAACATGACTTTCCATCTTATTATTCTCTTGGTTTGTCGTTTCGTTATTCTAGGACGAACAACAACTAAGTTTGGGGGGTTTCATGAGAGTGGAAATTCATGTACTTTTTAGTCCAATTTAATACCTCTTTGAGTGTGAAATTGCTATTATTTTCACAAATCTTTATACTTTGAATTATTATCGACTAAAAGGTGTATGAGAGGTATTTTGTTGTGCTTTGATAGGAAAGAGGATCAAGAATGAAAAGTTGGAACGAAGGATAAATTCGTGCTAATTGCAATCAAACAGACGTCCAACTTCCATAATTTTTCTGTATTGTTGTGGAGATCCAAATTGGTCTTGTGATATATGGTTGGAAAGCCACGAAAGAGAGGATCGGGTGAGCACAAGAATTACTTTATTTGGATGCCGGATGAAGAAGTCATGCTCAAAACCGTGGAGTCACACAGACTTTCGAAGCACACAGGCAGCGAGCACGGGGCGAGCGTCCTGGCGAGTTTTTGCACCGTGTGAGAAGAATTGTTGCCCGGCTGAGACCACGTGATGTCTCAAGATGCTGTGTGATGCCATTTGAAGTTCGTGGATACCCGATTCCTGCCATGCGCGAAGAACACGATGCTGTGACTGCAGTGCCATGTACATAAGCTTCCGTGCGCATTTGTCTGCAGCCGTGTGAGAGCCATGTGAAGGTGTACAATGCCGTGTGGCCCAATCATTGCACGCCACGTCAATTATTTTTGCCTAGGCCCATTCCTCCATATAAATACTCCTTTTCGGATTGAAATTAGACATACCCCATTCACGCCTCCATCATCACAGAACCCTACCTTCACCCATATCCTTCCATCCATCCACCAGAGAGACGATCGGAGTTGCTACTTAAATCTAAGATGGAGATTCCGACAGAGATCGTGATTGAAGAATTGGAGTCCTCCAAAAGGGTTCTTTATTTTTCAGTTATTTATCTTTGTTATTTTAGAACAATGGTTGAGGCTTATTATATCTTTGTGATTTGTCCTCGTAATTCCATGGGCTAAGTTTCTTTAATGGTAATGTTAAGGCGTTAATACAGTTTTGACAATGTGATTTGATTGCCCTAGACTTGAATTTCTTATATCGCAGAATGTTTATTTCCTTATTGAAGAGGATATTTTGAGACTTCATATTATTGTGTTTTGGATTTTGATTCCTTTAATTATTCTTGACGGTATCATTGATTGATAGTTAATAGGATTCTCTATTTCTGCATAATAGTTGTTGTTTCCTGTGACAGTCTTAGGGGATTGGCCTATAATATCTATGAGTGTTAGACAATAAATTTGGAATAATAATTACTTAGTAAAACATCATTGTTAGGTAATTGGTCAAGAGACAAAAGGGGTTAACAATCGCGTACCTAGAAAGGGAAGTCTAGTGC
Organism: Pogostemon cablin; assembly: GCA_023678885.1. Classification (NCBI taxonomy): domain Eukaryota; kingdom Viridiplantae; phylum Streptophyta; class Magnoliopsida; order Lamiales; family Lamiaceae; genus Pogostemon; species Pogostemon cablin. The sequence goes on along the minus strand of CM042957.1, from coordinate 43,116,423 downwards.
TCTAGCCTTTAATGGAATTTAGAATGAAGTACCTATAGAGGGAGAGGGAGTTAATTTCTTATTGATCCTAGGATTTTCAGCTCATTATAAGTGTTAGATCTTTCCCGATCACGGTGATTTAACTAGGCTTAGTGATCCTCTTATAAATGTCTACAGGTAATTAATTTAGGTTTAGATAAATTAGTCGCATAGTTAAGTTGTTTGCCCGAGCATTACCAATTCTCCATTCTTGAATTCTAAATCGTTTTCTCTGAGTGATTTATTTTATTTTCTTAGTTTAATTATTTTAATTCAGTTTTATTAGTTTAATTAATCATTCCTTAAAAAACCCACGAATTTGTCTTGCAATTGAATTATCTTTAATAGAATTACTTATTAAGTTTATAACTATCTCGTGGGAATTATATTCACTTGGTCACGCACACTACAATTGATCCCTTACACTTGAGGGTGAAAGAAAATAGCGATCAAGTTCTTGGCGCTATTTTGTCGAAAGAAGCATCTCCATGTGCTCTTTCTGTCAGTCAATCATAAGTGTTTGCAGCCATCTCCTCAAATATCTCTTCAGCTGCCTCAGCAGACTGCTTAAATATAGATCCATCTGTTGTCGCGTCCACCAACACTCTCTAATCTCTTCTTAGGCATTGATAGAAGAAGCCTAAGTAAGTATCCTTTGAAAATCCGTGTTTGGGACAACTCCGCAACAGCTCTTTGAACCTCTCCCATGCATCATAGAAACTCTCCAAGGATCCTTGTTTGAATTGTGTGATCTTTTTCTTAATCAAGAAACTCTTGGATGGAGGGAAGTATTTATTCAGGAACCTATCTGCTAATTGTTCCCAAGTTGTACAACATCCTTGAGGAAGGTTGTTGTAACACTCCTTGGCTTTTCCCGTAAGTTGAATCTAAGTTTAAAAGGATGTTATTAACTTTAGTGTAAGCACGCACCTTGAGTATGTTTACTCTGCATTGTTTAGTGTCTGTGTTCTTGGAAGTCAATTTTTTTTAAAATTTTTAATTTTATTCGATCTTTCGAATTTTTTTGCGACTATCCAGGTGTCTTGTGTGTTTGTGTGTCTTTTGTTATTCTGTCGTTGATTTTTATCTTTTCGATATTTTTATCTTTCCAGTGATGATGAGTTTGGTGTTTGAGCTTTTATGATTGAGAAGGTATTAAAGCTGACGAAGTGAACTTGCAAGATGTGAAGTAGATTGAAATCAAGTTACTTCGTTCCTTATTTTTAACTTTTTTGCGAGTTTCAAATTCTTATGAGTAAGGAGCATGAGCTTTAAATTCTATGACCTGAATTTCATGGGGATCAATGATCTTTTATGATGTCTTTGATAAGATGTTGATTATGATTGACAAGGGGAACATACTTTAATTCTTTAGTACTTGAAGTTCTTGATGTGCTTGTTATGATGTATGCTTAGCCATGAAGAGTGCTCGTTCATATTATGAAAAATCCAAGTGAGATTTGAGCCTTTAAATCATGTAACATGGATGCATGATTAATTTTATTCTTGAGCGTTTCATTCTTGTGCGTGTATTCTAGAACTTGCCTTGAGTCTTCTTGAATATTCGAGAATAGTCTAGTGAATTATGGAATGATATTAGGCCATCTTTGATTTTTACCCCATATTTTCCATACAGTTTGCCTGAATTCATTAAATCCTTAGTTAACTTGCTGAGCCTTGAAAAATCCATTCTTTGAATAACCCGTTGAGCTTAATCAGTATTTAATTTTTCATTGTATTACTTGGGTCAACTGAGTACTTGTTGAAGTGATTAGAAGAAGAATGTTAATATGTTGGAGTTGAAAAGGATGATTAAGAAAAGATCAAAAGATATAATTCATGAAGTAGTGCTTCAATCTAGTAAGCACCCTAGGGTAGTGCTTAAATCTAGTACCCTATGGAGGATCAATTGGGGTAGTGCCTAAAACTGGTGCCCCATTCAAAAAAGTGAAGGAAGAAAATAAGATGGAGTTGAAGAGTTAGAGAAAATTGAAAGAAGATGGTTGTTGTTTTTAGTTGAGGAGGAGTTGTTATGAATGAAAGTGTTGAGGAAGAATGAAAGATCAATATGGATTGCTGCTTGATTGATCCGAGTTTTGAGTCACTTATCCATAAATTTCCTACCTTTTCCAAAGGACCTACGCTACAACCAAATAAAAGTCCTTTTTGATTCATGATTGATAGCTACAAGTAAAAAGGAGAGTTGAGACAATGAGCAAGCTTATGGTTATGCATGCTCTTGAATTGAATTTGAGAGCACATATATGACCTAAACGGTGTACACTTTATACACCATGAGCGTGAGTGTTAAATAATATATGTCCTGTGAGCAAAGGTGGATTGAGCACTTGAATTGAATTGGTGAAGTAATTATCTTAACTTGCATCTTTTGAATGAATTGATTCTTTTGAATTTGAACTTATGTGAACCGAGTTAAGATTGATTACGTCTTTGAAGGCTTAGTTGATGTTATGATCCTTGCCTTTGAACATGACTTTCCATCTTATTATTCTCATGGTTTTTCGTTTCATTGTTCTAGGACGAACAACAACTTAAGTTTGGGGGTTTCATAAGAGTGGAAATTCATGTACTTTTTAGTCCAATTTAATTCCTCTTTGAGTGTGAAATTGCTATTATTTACAAAAATCTTTATACTTTGAATTATTATCGACTAAAATGTGTATGAGAGGTATTTTGTTGTATTTTGATAGAAAAAAGGATCAAGAATGCAAAGTTAGAACGAAGGATGAATTCGTCCTACTTGCAATCAAACAGACGTCCAACTTCCATAATTTTTCTGTATTTTTGTGGAGATCCAAATTTGTCATGTGATATATGATTGAAAAGCCACGAAAGATAGAATTGCGTGAGCACAATAATCACTTTAATTGGACGCGGGATGAAGAATTCATGCTCAAAACCGTGGAGTCGCGCAGACTGTCGAAGCACACACGGCAGCGAGCATGGGGCGAGTGTCTTGGCGAGTTTTTGCACCGTGTGAGAAGAATTGTTGCCCAGTTGAGACCGCGTGATGTCTCAAGATGCTGTCTGATGCCATTTGAAGTCTGTGGATGCCCGATTCCAGCCATGTGCGAAGAACACGATGCTGTGTCTACCGTGCCATGTACATACGCTGTTGTGCGCATTTGTCTGCAGCCGTGTGAGAGCTGTGTGAAGGCGTACGATGCCGTGTGGCCCAATCCTTGCACGCCACGTCAATTATTTTGGCCCAGGGCCATTCCTCCATATAAATACTCCTTTTCGAATTGAAATTAGACATACCCCATTCACGCCTCCATCATCACAGAACCCTACCTTCACCCATATCCTTCCATTCATCCACCAGAGAGACGATCGGAGTTGTTACTTGATTTGGAGACGGAGATTCCAACGGAGATCGTGATTGAAGAATTGGAATCCTCCAAAAGGGTTCTTTATTTTTCAGTCATTTATCTTTGTTATTTTAGAACAATGGTTGAGGCTTATTACATCTTTGTGATTTATCCTCGTAATTCCATTGGCTAAGTTTCTTAAATGGTAATGTTAGGGCGTTAATACAGTTTTGACTATGTGATTTGATTGCCCTAGACTTGAATTTCTTATATTGTAGAATGTTTATTTCCTTATTGAAGAGGATTTTTTGAGACTTCATATTATTGTGTTTATGGAATTTGATCTCTTTAATTATTCTTGACGGTATCACTGATTGATAGTTAATAGGATTATCTATTTCTGCATAATAGTTATTGTTTCCTGTGACAGTCTTAGGGGTTTGGCCTATAATACCTAAGAGTGTTAGACATTCAATTTGGAATATTAATTACTTGATAAAACATCATTATTAGGTAATTGGTAAAGATACAAAAGGGGTTAACAATCGCGTACCTAGAAAGGGAAGTCTAGTGCTCTAGCCTTTACTAGAATTTATCATGAAGTATCTATAGAGGGAGAGGAAGAGGGAGTTAATTTCTTATTGATCCTAGGATTTTCAGCTCATTATAAGTGTTAGATCCTACCGGATCAATGTGATTTAACTAGGCTTAGTGATCCTCTTATAAACGTCTGCAAGTAAATAATTTGGGTCCAGATAAATTAGTCGCATAGTTAAGCTATTTGCCCGAGCATTACCAATTCTCCATTCCTGAATTCTAAATTGTTTTCTCTGCGTGATTTATTTTATTTACTTAGTTTAATAATTTTAATTCATTTTTATTATTTTAATTAATCATTCCTTAAAAAAACCCTCGAATTTATCTTGAAATTGAATTATCATTAATAGAATTACTTATAAAGTATATAACTATCTCGTGCGAATGATATTCACTTGGTCATGCGCACTACAATCGATCCCTTACACTTGAGGGTGAAAGAAAATAGCGATCAGTGTGGAGATCTGAACTTGAATTGTGATACATGGTTAGGAACACTTCAATCAGAATCAAAACACAAAAATTATGATCAAAATGGTGACGTCGCGCAAGCTGTGCTGAACAGAACGGCTGTGCCAATTTACATGACTTGTTACATATTCAAATATTGGACTTTTAGTGATATCTTTATATGGATAAAAGCCAAGGAAAAGAGGATCGCGTGAGCACAAGAATCACTAAAATCAGAGTTTGGACGAGAAAGTTATGCTCAAAATCGTGATGTCGCACAGCTGCCAGCGAGAATTTCCAAGAATTTTCGAGAATTTCCAAAAATTTCCGAAAATTACCTATTTCTTGGAGCAAAATTAATCGCCTTATCATATAATCCTCCATGATTCACCCATATCTTTTATTTCCTTATTTAATTCCCTTCTCATACCTATATATATTTTACATCATTATTTATTGAAGAGGAGAGCAACACAAATCATCCTACACCCCACAAGGGGGGATTACCCCCCAACCATCATCCACATCCTTTCCTCCATCCATCCATCACTTTGAAGATTTGTCTGTGGAATCAAGAGGAGAACCACGAGGAGGATTCAAGATGGAGAAGGACGTGACGACTCCCGCATCTAAGGTTTTATTTGTTTCTTAATTTATCTTGTATTTTCTCGACATCCGGGTAAGATCTATCCAACACCCAAGATTGTTCTTCGCTATATTATGGGCTAGAGCCATTTTGGTAGATCTAGGGTTTTGAAAGTTTTTATGAATTAATTAAACTCTCTTGTGTCCTCCGTACAACACTACTTCAGAATTTATTTTATATATGATTGTGCTTTCTTAATCCATATCCACGGTCATTTTGTGCATCTTCAATTGGTATATAGAGTCTGAATATATATCTTGTTTGTAGATTGAGTGTGTTCACCGCTGAACAGGATTCCATGTTATGATTCTAAGTGAGGGGACTCCGAAGTTTCATTAGACCTATCATATATGAATGTTTATTAATTGAATTTAATTCGGGTTAGTAAGCAGGATAAAGAGGGTAATTTTATAGTGCCTACAAAGGGAGATTATATCGGATTAGGTTCCAGACGTGGAAAATAATTGATACTGATAGTACCTAGAAAGTGGGGGTGAAATTACTTCTCTTTCTCCAAGGTTATTCACACGTGTTACACGCATATTTACTTCTTGTCCATAGAGTATATTGGCATGGTTTAGTGATGCGCACATAGTGCACAAGGCAGAGTCGGCCTGCACTTGAGAGGAAAGTTAAGTAGTAAAATTGGATTACCTTAGAGCTACCTATTCTCCTACTTGATCCACTTTCGTATTCTTCTAGTGCTTAATTTATTTTATTTGTTATTTAATTTTCAGCATATTAAGTATTAGATTATAAAACTCCACAACTTTATTACCACTTCATCTTAATTAATTTAGATAATAATAAAATTGATATGCGCCGTCCTTGGCATTTGATATTTAACTTAGTCGCTTGCTTAAGCTGCATCTGATATCCTTCATACTTAGGGATTAATTTTGCATGCAAAGAAAATATGCATCACGAGTGCCTGATCGAATTGATCAGGTCATGTAGGAACAATGTTCAAGTCTACCGGTCTGTTAGGATGCCTCAGCTGCATACATCACTGCACTTCCACTTGACACCTATCGTAATGATAAATGGCTCGTCTCGCTGTGACCTTTTCTTGAATTCTCAAAACTTCTGTCGCTCCATCCCTGAAGGGGCAGAGAACCCATCGCTGCCTCGACTGTGCTACTGCAAGCTCTGGGAAAGTCATAGTAAGAGAGCACTCATCTTGGGGTGGGCTTACTACTTAGATGCTTTCAGTAGTTATCCGCTCCGCATTTGGCTACCCAGCATTTACCGTGGGCACGATAACTAGTACACTAGAGGTGCGCCCTTCCTGGTCCTCTCGTACTAGGGAAAGGTCCTCTCAATGCTTTAACACTAACACCAGACATGGACCAAACTGTCTCACGATGTTCTGAACCTAGCTCGCGTACTGCTTTAATGGGCGAACAGCCCAACCCTTGGAACATACTACAGCCCCAGGTGGTGAAGAGCCGACATCGAGGTGCTAAAACTTCCCGTCGATGTGAGCTCTTGGGGAAGATCAGCCTGTAATCCATAGAGTAACTTTTATCCGTAGAGCAATGGCCCTTCCACTCGGCACTGTCGGATCACTTAGGTCGACTTTTATCCCTGCTCGATGGGTGGGCCTTGCAATCAAGCTTCGTTCTGCCTTTGCACTCGAGGGCCAATCTCCGTTCGGCCTGAGGAAACCTTTGCATGCTTCCATTACTTTTGAGGAGGCCTACACCCCATAGAAACTGTCTACCTGAGACTGTCCCCTGGCCCGTGGGTCCTGACACAAGGTTAGAATTCTAGCTCTTCCAGAGTGGTATCTCACTGATGGTTCGGGCCCCCTGGAAGGAGGCCTTCATTGCCTTCCAACTAAGTTGCGTAGGAAAGGCACAACCCCAATGCCAGGTAACAGTCAAGCTTCATAGGGTTTTTCTGTCTAGGTGCAGGTAGTCCACATCTTCATAAATATGTCTATTTCACCGAGCCTCTCTCCGAGGTAGTGCCTAGATCGTTACACCTTTCATGCGGGTCGAAACTTATCCAACAAGGAATTTCACTACCTTAGGACTATTATAGTTACGGCCACCATTCACTGGGGCTTCGATCGCCGGCTCCCCTGTCATCAGGTCACCAACTTCCTTGACCTTCCAGCACTGGTTAGGCATCAGCCCCCATACATGGTCTTTCGACTTTGCAGAGACCTGTGTTTTTGGTAAACAATCGCCCGAGCCTGGTCACTGTGACCCCATTTGTGAGGAGGCACCCTTCTCCCGAAGTTACAGGGCTATTTTGCCAAGTTCCTTAGAGAGAGTTGTCTCGCGCCCCTAGGTATTCTCTATCTACCCGCCTGTGTCGGTTTTGGGTACAGGCACTGTAGGAATTAATTTAATTAATTAATTAAATTAAATTAGATTTAATTGGTTAGTAAGTGTTATTTATTAAATTAATCACCAATTAAATGAATATAGTGGGTGAGTGTAATTTGGCTCATCTACTGGAGAGGTTATGTGAGGCGTAATAGGAATTAGTACGAAATTATTATCTCATGTAGGAGAAAAATTCTCAAAAATCAGATCAACCTAGAAGACGAATCCTTTAATAAATGCAATAACCCTCCATAATTGCTGATTAGAGGAAATCACGTAATCAATCAAATCGTCATAATTGATAATTAGAGAAAATCACGCAATCAGCAATTAATACGTCACAATCACCATTATGGCTGAGTGGAATGACACACCTATAAATAGGGTCATTTACCATTCATTCAAACACACCACAATCAACAAGCATTTGCATCACAAAGCATTTGCATCTTAGCTAACGATCCAGTTCTCCATCTTCTTTCGTTCGTCGGAGTTTCAGTGATTGTGGTGCTGCCTCATCGGAAAGAAAAAATTATTTTACCTTTGGGGAAGATCTGCCGAGACCAGAGCACTACCGGGGCATGTTTCTTCTTGCGGGAAGAGGTTCAACCTTAACTCGGCTTCTACACGCTGCTTTCTTGAAGATTTTGTAAAAAGGTGTAAGAAGATCCTCTGCTTCTTCTCCTTTAATTTCATTTGTAATCATGTTAGTACTATATTTAGTACATTCTCCCTTCTACATTTCTATCCATAATATTGTAAAATGATTGGTTGGTGCATATATAAACCAACAGGTACCCTTTTATTTATGTTTAAAGGTTGTTCGAGCTTTTCCTGGGAGTATGGTGATGAGAGTGAAAATAAGCGTATTTTAGTGTCCAATTTAACACTTTTTTTATTGATATTGTAGTCATATATTAACACAAGTGTCTTATATTCAATATATGTAAGAAAAAAGGTGCATTTAAGGTATTTTATTGTGTTTTAGGTGGAAAAAGTGATCAAAAGTAAAAAGTTGGAGAAAAGGTGCAATTTGTGTATGAATGCTAAAAAACGCACGTCCAACTTGTGTAATTTTTCTGTATTCATGTAGAGCTCTGAAAGGAAAGTGTAATATATTTGGGATGCCACTGAAAATAGGATCGTTTTGGCGTAAAGAACACCTCAATCGAATTCCAAACGAGGAAGTTAGGAGCAAAATGGTGACATCGCGCAAGCTGTGCCGAACAGAACAGATGTTTTACTTTCCATGGCTTGTTACAGATTCAAATCTAAGATTTTTTGAGTTTTTTATATGGATATAAATCCAAGAAACATAGTATCGCGTGAGCGCAAGAATCACTCAAATCGGAGCTCGGATGTGTGAAGCGAAATAGTGAGACGGCGCAAGTGTGATTCGACCACGACAATTTGGTTCGATCAGACATTTTGGTCAAACCAAATCCATTTTGGTCGAACCAGAAGCTTGAAGTTCAAAAAATCACCAATTTCGATTCGACCATGGTTCGACCAAGCCATAAGTCGAACCCTAGGTCGAACCACATGCCTGAATAGCATCGGATCCGTATTTTTACACCTCAAGTGCATGTTTTTGCTTATTTTCCAAGAAAAAGCCCATCCTAGGTCCAAAAGGAGAGCTTACAAGTATAAAAGATTATTCATTAGATTAGATTGAAGAGAGGGCACAACAATACTACACCCCATAAGGGGGATCACCCCCCAACCATCATCCACATCCTTTCATCCATCCATCCATCACTTTTAAAATTCGTTTGTGGAATCAAGAGGAGAACCAAGAGGAGGATTCAAGACGGAGAAGGACGCGACGACGCCACATCTAGGGTTTATTTTGTTTTCTAATTTATCTTGTAATTTTTTAGACATCCGGGTAAGATCTATCTCCAACACCCATGATTGTTCTTTGTAACATCATGGGTTAAAGCCTTTTTGGTAGAACTACGATTGTGAAGGTTTTTACGAATTAATTGAACTTTTGTGTGTAAACTCCGTACAACACTACTTTTGGATTTATTTTATATATGATTGTAATATCTTAATCTATATTCACGATCGCTTGTGCATCTTCAATTGCTATATAGAGTCTGAATATATATTTTGGTTGTAGATTGAGTGCGTTCACCACTGAACAGGATTCCAAGTTATGATTCTAAGTGAGGGGACTCCGAAGCTTCATTATAACTATCATATATGAATACTTAATAATTGAATTGAATTCGAGTAATTAAGTAGGGATAATTTTATAGTACCTATAAAGGTAGATCATATTGGGTTATATTACCAATTGGCCAGGGAAATAATTGATACTGATAGAACCTAGAAAGGGGGATGGAAGCTCTGAGATTATTCACACGTGTGACACTCATGTTTACTTGTTTTTATAGAGTAGATATGCGTGGTTTAGTGATGCGTCCATATTCCACAAGACAGAGTCGAACATCAACACACGGAAGGGAAATTAATGCGTGAAACTGGATTATCCTATAACTACCTATTCTCCTACTTGATCCACTTTCGTATTCTTCGAGTGATATTTTATTTTATTTGTTATTTTAATTAATTGTTTATTAGTTATTAGATTAAAATCCCAATCTTTATTGCTTTTTATCTTAATTAATTTAGTTAATAATTAATTGATAATACACTGTCCTTTGGGTTTGATAATTCACTTGGTCGCTTGCTTAAGCTGCAACTGATATCCTTAATATTTGGGGATTAATTTTGCGTGCAAAGAAAATGCACAACAAGTTTTTGGCGCCATTGCTGGGAACGGCTGTTATTATTGATTTTATTACTTCTATCTTGATTTAGACTTTTATTTGTGATTATTTATTTCTATCTAACCTTAAATTTTTTTGAGGTACTTGTGCACTAGAAAAAGGAGAGGAAGGAAAGGAAGAGATAACACATTGAGCTGAACATGGCCGGAGCAAGGAAGAATTCGGATAATATTGCCACACGTGAAATTTACATGAACTATGGAATAGGTAACATGGGGTTTATAGGAGCAAGGGGGGAACATGATGATTTTGAGATAAATCCCGCTCATATTAACATGGTGGAAAAGAATCCCTTTTCTGGAGGTTGTTTTGAAGATCCATATCAGCATCTCATTAGATTCGTTGGTTATGCAAACACTCAAAAGGGTGCTCGAGCAAATGATAATGCAAGGCGGATCACCCTATTCAAGTTTTCTTTGATTGATAAGGCAGAAGCTTGGTATGAGACTATTGATGCAGCAGATTGCACTACATGGGACCAACTGCAGTAAAAGTTTTTGGAGAGATACATGCCACCCTCAAGGATCTTAAGAATGAAGCCAGAGATCACCCAATTTGTTATGAACCAGGGTGAGAAATTTTATGGGGCATGGGATAGGTTTAAAGACATGCTCAGGAGGTGCCCACAACATGGAATGTCTAAAGCTCAATACATAAGTATCTTCTACTATGAATTTGATTGTGAGTCTTGTGTTTTTATTGATGCATCAATAGGTGGAGTGCTGTTTGTTGGATTGTATACTAAAAGTCTAGCTTTTTATATGAACAATGTTATAACAATTTATTTGAAATGAGAATCATATGATCAAATGATTGCATCTTATGATTTATTTATATGTACGATGCAATAGTCCACTTATTTTATACTGTAGATAATATGTTGTGCGGCAACACGTGGAAGATCATATTATCGGTTTTCTTATAAAGTATAAACAGATGCTCACAACCGAGATAGACGGGGACTCTTTATCGGGATGGTTGTAGTGTGGTTTGGTATTAGTTTATCTTGACTATAAATTCATATTAGTGCAGTTTGTGTGTATTGAGCAGACCTCTTGAGATCGTTCAACTTATACTGACTTATAGAACAACTTGATCTCTGTTATTATAGATGTTCATGCTCTTAATCCCTATACAATAACCTCGACACGTAAGGCAGTATGTATTTCTTTGATTCATCAATAGGTGAGATTTACATGTAATTAAATCAACAAACTCGGTGAGTTGGGAAATAGTGTTGTCTCAATAGTGTGTTATTGATTGTAGAAGGAATCCGTGTCCTTTATAGGTTGTTGATGTCCCCTTGAGGAGATCATAAGGATTATCATATAAACCCTGTAGGTGAATTTACTCCGACATGATAATGAGGTTGAGTGGTACTACTCTCGAATGATATATTAATTAATGGAGTTGTCAACAATTTAGTTAATTAATGGACATTGTATATCTTGAACATGGGGAGACTAACGGGCTCATAATAAAAAGGAGCCCATAACGTAATTATGGCATTAGAACGGTAGTGCAGTAATAATATTTTAGTGGTATATATTATTATTATTGGACTTAAGTATAAGCTTTGGGCTAAGCTTGGATACTTAAGCCCAATGGAGGCCCAATTCTAATTTCTCCTCCTGGTACCTGCTATAGCCCATATATAAGTTATCTCAGCTGCCCGGAAACCCTAATTAATTGATAATTCACGCCTAACACTGTGAAGGGGGTTAGGATCATCGCCCACACGATGCCGAGATTGGATTTGGGAATACAGTAAAGGACCGGAAGGTTGTTTACTGCTGCTATCTGAAAACTTGCACGATTTTTATAAATGGTACGACCATGGAATTCAACGTGTAATATACTGACTAGAAACGATGGAAGAAAGGATAATTTTGGCATGTATATCACTCAATTCTGAGATCGAATGAGAGAGTTATGCCCAAAACAGTGAGGCTACGCAGGCTACCGGAGAGAATCCATCTTCTCCAACACATCCTGGTGAAAGGTAATACGTTTCTTATTTTCATGCTTCCGCTGAATATTAGAAACGTTTGGAACCCTAACAGTTTATGTTAACCAAATGATTGAATACCAACAATTGATATCAAAGCTTCGGTTTCATGGTGAAGCGTGAAATGTTAGGCTAGGGTTTATGTGCCTTGCGTGAAATTAGGGTTCTAGAATTTATTTTCTTGGTGAACACCCTATCTTGTACACGATGGCACACACGCACATCGATGCGTGTTGGCATGACTGATGTTTATCGAGGCTAAACCACGGCAGTATGTGGTGATGGTGAGCGACGGACGCATGATTCCATGTGAGAATGATGGCACGGCTGCACGGATCGTGGCTCATGGTAAAAGCGATAGTGTATGGTGGCGATACACGATAGGGTAGTGTGAGACAAGAGTGGGTGTAGGACATGGCTTCACTGTGGAATCTTGACTGCGCACGATGGCTGATTGTGGCCATACATGATGTCAAAGAGCAACCGCAGCATAAGTTAGGCAATAGGGATGGCACGAGGACTTGCGACAAGGTGGGAGTTGTCTTGCAGCACGGGTGAGGCTAGAATATTATGCAAGTCACATCGGTGTGCAGTGCAAGGCAGACCCACTAGGGGCGGCGATCAGGGGCTGCTAGAAAGTGCCCGCACGATTGAAGGTTGCGGCATGACTGGACCATGCGTGACGGCTGGGCGGGGCTGAAAGGTTCCGAGCAGGTCACTCATGATTTTGGTCATGTCTGTAGCATATTTTGAGCAGGTGTGTGGTGTTTTTGATCGAGTTCTCATGTCGCTGGGTTGTCTCTTGTGGTGCTGGATGCTGGCGACGTGAGCAGCACACGTGATGGCTTGGCAAGCTCAAAACGGGCTGAGGGATGTGGTGGCAAGGCTTCACATGAACAGCTTGCGGCACATGACAGCTAGCTTGATGCCCAAGCCAACGTGTTGCAGACGCGTGTTGGAAACACGGTGGAGGCCAGGGCGAGTCTCCAAGAAGTTCCAAGCGGGTCAGACCATTTTCTGATCGAGTCTTACAGGTGACTGGGTTGAGTCTACGCATTGGCTAGGGCGAGTCTTCACTAATTCCGGGCACATTTGATGTGTGTTTGGGGGAGTCGCACAGCCATTTCGATCGAGTCTTCTTGGTGGCCGAGCGTGCTGTAGGCGAGATGCAACAGGCATTGTCGGGTAGCAGCATGAGATGTGCATACTGCTGGCGGACGCACACGTGCTTGGAAGCAGCTTATAGGCAACGTGCGGCAAGCGCAAAAGACTTCGCACTATGGAACACACGTTGGTGTGCGGTTTGGCCAGACGGATGGCGCACAACTTTGGACTGCTTCTTAGAAAGAATGCATGAGTCGTGCGGGCTTCAAGGAAGGACGCCGCATGCTGAGTTGATGGTGGGCTGACATGCGGCTGACGAGCAGGATGACTTGTGGCGTAAGCTGAGGCACAGATGCTCGAATCGAGCTCCACCATGGGAATCAGCTCGAGTCGAGTTACATGGTGAAGGGAGCATAGGTGTGAATCACGTCGAGTTTGCACGGTGAATAGGTGGCTAGGTGTGATGATGTCGGACAGGGTGCCAGAGTGGTGGAGCAGGTTGGCGGACAAGGAATTAGAGGAATTTTCTACGTAAGATCCCTACGACCTCACCGAGGAGGTCGAACCCCACATAGTCGCAGCTACTCAATTTCGTGCTTGGTGGCAAAAATCGAATTCGCTGATATATAACTATTTATAATTGATTTAATTATCTGATTATTGTTATATATGATATGAATATTTTCCGTAATTTACTGCCTTATTTGCCTTAATATGAACATATTAGGTGGCGTATTTTATTTTGAATATTATATGCATGAGAAAAATCCTTGGTATTAAATAACTAAGTGGGAGAGGGGATTGATAATTAATTCCCGCGGCCTCCATCATTGGTTTGTAAGTGATGTGAGTAAACATACGTGTTGGCATATGATGAGTGATATTTTCACCTAAATTTTAGTGTCTTTTTATGTATGTTTTCGTATATTTTTATCCGTATTTATATGCTATTTGGTGGAGTTATGTGTTTTTATGGAATTGAGTGTGAAAAAACTTAATCATATGTAAAACAGGTGAAATCGGAGTAAAAATGAAGAAGGAAGACGAAGAAAGATGAAGAAAACAGGGCAGCAAGAACACGGCCAGCCATTTCAAGTACACGAGCCGTGTCATGCTACACGAGCCATGTACTGCAAACGGGCGTGTAAGAGATGACCGTGTGACGATATCAGAATGTACAACACGACCATCCATTGGCCGTGTTACGGCACACGACTCGTGTACCGTCGTAAGTTCGCATTGACCCAGAAATCCTGACACAACTCGAGGTGTGTTGCAGCACACAAGTCGTGTAGGTGCCTAATCAGTAAAAAAATCAAATTTCTTCCAGAAGGTCCATAATGAGTATTAATATCCATCTATTCAACCTTTGAAGAAAGAGGCACGAAATTTCAGCGGCACACACACCTCACACACCATTTTCCTCATTTTACACCATCATCTTTATCCATTCTTCATCCATATCATCTACCTTCATCCCACCATCTAATCCATCATCCAAGTAGTTAGAGAAGCAAGGGGGAGTGGAGTTTGCAAGAAGAGGAAGAGAAGCACCATTGAAGCTATTCAACGGTGTTTTGATTCCAATTTTTGTAGATTTCTTTGTAGATAAATCATGTGTTTTGAAGATACACTTGTCTATGTTGTTTTCTTTGAGACTATGAGAGGCTAATCTCCTTTGTGAGATTAGCAATATGAATTGTGTTGTATAATTTTGGGTATTTTGCAATTGAATTCACATATTGATTGGATTTGTTAATTTTCTATCATTTATTGTTAATTGCTTGATTTATATTGTTGATTTGTGTGATTAATTGTCATGGGCATGTGATTAGATTGAGAAATCAATTATATGTTTAGGGTAGTTCATTGAATCATTTCATCATACACTTCATGTGCATTATAAGTTTTAGAGAGATTGAGAAATCTTTTGGAATTTAGAACCCTTTTATAGAACATATGATTTGTTAGATCGAGAGGTCAATTGATCGTGTGAAGGGACTCTTTAATTGAACTTAGTACCTAGTTAGAATTGTTTGATTGAGAACAAACCTTAGAGCCTTTTTAAGACCTTGTAAAGGATCTACATCCTATCCATCTCGAGAGGGAGTTCAGGTAGAATTCGTGTTGGCCCTTAGTTATTAATCCATGACATATATGAATTCATTGCATGATAACTAGATTTTCCATGCTTTAAGTATTGCTATTCTCATTCTCTATCTACTTGGCTCATTCATTCATCTTCCCTTCATCTATCCCAATGTTTGTCTTGTCATTTAATTGCTTAATTGTCTTTTCTTGATTATTCCTTCCCCTCAATGATCATCTATATAATACTATGACAAACATGAGATCGCTTGAACTCTAGTACCTTCCTCCTTGTGGTTCGATAAATTCTTTAATTAGTCAACCCGACTAAATGGCTAATCAAATGGCGTCGTTGCCGGGGAGGCAACGGTTGCTAGTGGTTTGACGAAGGAGTGTTTTGATTAGTATTACTAGAGATATTTTTATTTCTTTTTATTATTTTCTTTGGAAAATTTTTTTATCTTATTTTTTTGTTTTGATAGGTACGTGAAAACTATCTTGAGAGAAGAAGGGGGATCAAAGCCAAAAATAGAAAGTTTGAAGAAGAATTGTAGTAAGCCTTTAGAAGAGCATTTAAATGAATGGTTGGAACCAATTCACAAACGTCTTTGGGTATCAAATTGCAAGGGTTCCACTTCCACAATCAAGAGGCTATATGAATGAGAGCAACTATAATTAAAATTTCCAAATGGGACAAGATAGCTCTCAATACTACAATCAAGGAAGAAATGGAGAATGACAACTAGCTTACAATGCAAATACATTCCACCCTTATCAAGCATGTGCTTATTCTTAAACACTTCTTCTCCATTCCAAAATTACGCCTTATTTGAATTATATAGAAGATGTGCTCAAGGTAATGATGAAGGTCAAAATTCTCAATCAAGTTTTCTTCAAAATGAATCCTCCGAGATAATTACACCCGCTACCTTGGAATTGACAAGACAAATAAGGATGATGAATCAAGGTGCTTATGGTCAAGTCTTTCCTAGTTCAAGTTTGGGGGTGGTCAAAATGTGCAAGGTGTGTCGATTCCTAGCCTTATGGAGTAAGAAGAGTAGAGGATGCCTAACCATCAAGGAGGAGATGCTTCTTTCATGGGAGTGGATGATTTCCAAGGAAATTTTCTAAATAAATATGAAAGAAGTTTTCATGAGAATTATCCACCAATTCAAGGATGGAATTTTGACAACAAAGAGGGAGGAGAGTTTTAACATGTTGAGGGAGAAAAATCATCTTTAGAAATCTTGATTGAGATGATGATAGCAAACCTTGAGGAAGACAAACAAAGAGATTAAGCACGAAATGAGGCAAATGAGAAGAGGTTAGAAGCCTTGGAGCATCAAGTAAGCCAAATTGTAAGTGCTTTAACCAATTTTCAACAAGTAGAAGAACTTGAAGAGGAGAGCAAAGTTGAAGAAGAGTTGGAAAAAGAAGAGAATTTGGGAGATGAAGAATCAAATGAGGTGTTTGAAAAGCCTATTGAGGCAAATGATGTTGATAAAGAGGAACAAAGTCAAGAAGCAAGTGATGATAACTTGAAGAGTGAAATAAGTATTTCTAAACCTTTAAACTCTTTAAGTTGCTTTGAATTTGATTATATTGTTTACATTGACTTTGTCTTACCTATTTATTCTTCTTATATTTTTAGAAACAAAAGAGAACTCGAAGAGAGGTTGGGAGTTTACTTGGAAAGAAGAAATAAGTGGTGTTCAAGAATAGAGAGGGCAATGGAGTGTAAGCTCAAGAGAATTGAATTTCTAAAGCCATGCTCGAAGGATGCAACGGAGGCCGTCACTTGCCACAAGTGGCTAATAGAGGAAGAAGCACAACGTTTAAAATTCGATAGCAAGGACAAAAGATATCCGTGGCCATTCTGATGAGTTCTCCATATCCCGTTAGGCTTGAAGACGTTAAACTTAGCGCTAGATGGGAGGCAACCCATCATTATCTTTATTGCTTTGTTTAATGTTTTCAATAAGGTTTATAGATTTGCTTGTTTTGTATTTTTGGTATGTAGGTTGATTGTGCTCGTGAGGAGAATGCGTATTGGAGAAATGATAGGTACTTGATTTGAAGTGTGAAAGTAAGTCACACCACTTTTTGCAAACTTACCTCGAAACTCTTGATTCAACTTAAGTTTGGGGGATATGGTGTGGTGTGACATACTTTGTCTTGAAAGCATATACTTTTCGTATTTTTGGGCTAATTTTAAAATTTTTCTCATGAGTTTTGGTATGTTTTGGTCCGATTGGTGGTGATTGAAGTGCATGATAATCCATATTTTTTAAGAAATTGTTGAGTTAATGGTTTTGTTGAGCACGTATGAAGGGTATTGGAAGTATGCATGGAGCTTGGAGCTAACAATGTCTACTACCAAATGCATATTGAGGGACTTCACTCTACACCCTACCATTTCTATGTGCTTAGCATAATTTATATTGATTTGGATTGTTTGTGATTAGCATGCTACTTCATGTGTTGTGTTTGTGGGAAGTTTACTTTCGTAATTAAGGATTTCCTTTTCAATCAAGGATGGGATGTTTGTGAGCTTAATTGATCATGGATGATATGAATGTGTGCTTCATTTTCTTATGATGGATGGTTTTGTTATTTTTGCATGTTATGTGTTTTTGGTTGTTTCTTGTTTGTTGAGTCTTTTCTTTTATGTGTTGTGTGTATTTTTATTTTTGTTTAGGGATGTTTGGTGGTTTGTTTAGAGATGTCGTGAGTCGTTTTGAACATGATTGATGATATGTTGTGGTGATAAGTGATGACAAGTTATGATTAAGAATCTTTACACTTTCGAATTGTGACATGTTTTATTTAACTTGTTCAATTTTGAGATGAATGTGGTGTAATAAGTTCCTTAAGGTTCGAACACAAGCTTGTGAGCATTTGAGCCTCAACTGTGCATATATGATTTTCTTCATGAGTGGATTGGTTGTGTTTTATAAGCTAGAACTTGCTCAAGGACTATAGGAACGAGACCGCTTAGTGGAGATTAGTGAAATGATCTAAGGCCATCCTTGTTATTTATAGTCATTGCCATATATTCCCTACCATGAACATCATCCATAATCAACCACTTTGAGCCTTAAAGCCTATTTCTTGTGATATAAGCACATTAAAAGCCTTAATTACCCACGTGAGCCTTATATATTTATCTTTTTGTATGAATGATTGAGGAGGTGGTAGCTAGAAAGGATAGATTGAAAAACAAGAGAAGAAAAAGAAATGGTAAACAAGTAAGAAAGTGGATGAAAAGAGCACAAGCAAAGAATGGTCATGCAACCATAAAATAAGAAAAAGAGCAAAGTACCAACAATATGCTTAATTACTTAAAAGTCCAAAGAAAGAAGCATGAATCAAAAGAAGCTCAATCTAAAGAAAGTTGATGATTAGTGATTGTGATTACCAAAGTTGAGATAGGAAGAAAGATTAAGTTAAGGAATGGAAGAAAGTAGCTACCTCTTCGATTACTTACACTTGATTAGTCACTTGTATCCATATTCTTCCTACCCTACCAAAGAGTCTATCATTACATCCTAATTAAAGACCTTTTTGATCACTAATGGAAACTTTGGTGGTTTGTGAATGTAGTCCATGAGCAAGCTTATAGCGAGTCAAGCCAATCGATTGATGAGTGTTGCTACCTTAATTACTTGAAAGAGTGTTGAGTGAAATTGATATCCCATTGTGAGGCTTGGACAAAGAGGGACTATATTACACTATATTCTTTTGAAATTGAACATGTTAATTCTTCATGTTATGAATTTAATGTTGTAGGATGACTTAGCATAAGTTGTGGTTCTTATTGCTATTGATGTGTTATTACTTATGTTCATTTTGTCTTTTCCTAGGTGAAAATCTCACCCCTTAGTTTATCATTTTCGTTGTTCGGGGACAAAAAAACTTTAAGTTTGGGGTGTGATGAGTGATATTTTTACCTAAATTTTAGTATCATTTTATGTGTGTTTTCGTATATTTTTATCCGTATTTATGTGCTATTTGGTGGAGTTATGTGTTTTTATGGAATTGAGTGTGAAAGAACATAATCGTATGTAAAAACAGGTAAAATCAGAGTGAAAATGGAGAAGGGAGACGAAAAAGAAAGAAAAAAACAGGGTAGCAAGAACACGGCCAGCCGTTTCAAGTACACAAGCCATGTCGTGCTACATGAGCCATGTACTGCAAACGGGCCTATAAGAGATGGTCGTGCGACGATATCAGAATGCACAACACGACCATCCCTTGGCCGTGTTGCGGCACACGACTCGTGTGTCGTCGTAAGTTCGAGTTGACCCAAAAACCCTGACACGACTCGAGGCGTGTTGCAGAACACGAGTCGTGTAGGTTCCTGATCAGTAAAAAAATCAAATTTCTTCTAGAAGGCCCATAATGAGTATAAATACCCATCCATTCAACCTTTGAAGAAAGAGACACGAAATTTCAGCGGCACACACACCTTACACACTATTTTCCTCATTTTACACCATCATCTTTATCCATTCTTCATCCATATCATCTACCTTCATCCCACCATCCAATCCATCATCCAAGTAGCTAGAGAAGTAAAGGGGAGTGGAGTTTGCAAGAAGAGGAAGATATGCACCATTGAAGCTATTTAAGGGAGTTTTAATTCCAATTTTTGTAGAATTCTTTGTAGATCAATCATGTGTTTTGGAGATACAATTGTCTATGTTGTTTTCTTTGAGATTATGAGAGGCTAATCTCCTTTGTGAGATTAGAAATACGAATTGTATTGGATAATTTTGGGTATTTTGCAATTGAATTCATATATTGATTGGATTTGTTAATTTTCTATCATTGATTGTGAATAGCTTGATTTGTATTGTTGATTTGTGTGATTAATTGTCATGGCCATATGATTAGATTGAGAAATCAATTATATGTTTATGATAGTTCATTGAATCATTTCATCATACACTTCATGTGCATTATAAGTTTTAGAGAGATTGAGAAATCCTTTAGAATTTAGAACCCTTTGATAGAACATATGATTTGTTAGATCGAGAGGTCAATTGATCGTGTGAAGGGACAGACTTCATTAAATAATTATTGTTTGTAATGTGATGCACATGAACTTGTGTGTTGGCATAGACCTTCCTCCCCATCGGATGAGTTTATTTACGGATCACTGTACAAACTTATAATTGATGACTGTAGGAAGTTATCCGAGCGCATGTGTAATTCTCCATCTGTAAGGCACATAATCTTGGGCCGTGGACTTGGGGTCAAATAATGGTGTACACTTAGATGTAAATAATAAGTATCCTCCCCATCGGAGTCACTGCTTTTATTTGCATAGCTAAAGTGGAACCGACTATTAATTATTTTGTCACGAGGTTAGGTTGACAAATGAAATTAATGGGTAAACCTTCTCTTATAAATGTTTGGGTTTGTAAACATCCACACTATCGTGGCTTGTAGACTCACGGTGCTTGAGATGTCGGTGAATTTTATTTTTATATTATTTTGAGGAAATCAATATAAATGGGTAAAATTCGAAGATTTGATCGGTGTATTTATTTGTGATTCTCTATAATTTCAAATGGTTTTATCTCGCTTATTTTTTACTAAAAGAAACATATTTACTTTTCCAAAATTAGATGATTAGAAAAGAATCTTGGTTCTGAATTTTACTGCTTTGGAAAATATAAGTGTGTTCTCACTAAGGATGTCCCATGATGCCTTTTAAAGTCTTTAGTGAAGAGGTGAGAGGTTCATAGAAATATGATGGTCTCATGTGACTCTTCAGATACTTGAGTAAGTTAGATAGGTGGGAGGTCATGGTTGAATTGATGAATGAATTGAAAATGCTCGGAGTAGATATTGAAGGAAAACTTAGATCAATTTAATTCTCCATAGTTTGTCTAGGTGTTTTGAGCAAGTTCTACCTGAACTACAAGAGGTTATATATGGCGGGAAACTTCTGACAAAACATGTGGCAAAGGAAATCCAATTTCATCAAGATGTGAACAAGGTTAGTATCTCATTCACTAATCGTTGAAGCATGATTAGTGATGGCATTTACTGGCACGTTGTGTGTAAATAGCAGAGTCACTAAAAGCCTGCAACTAAGTGATGATGAGATTGTAATATACATGGGTAATACTGCGAGAGTAGTGGTTGTTACAGTGGGAGTTGTTTATCTTACGATATGAATAAACGTTTGGTTTTGAGAAATTTTCTTTATATACATTTTCATAGAAGGAATTTTATTTCAATTTCTATGCAGTTACGAATGGATACTCTATTTCATTTAAATGACATGGTCATCATAATGAAAGATAGAGTTATAATCTATTATGGTACATTGGTGACAATTTATAAATTCTTAAATCATGTTAATCCCACGGATGCAACAAATAGTAATTAATAACACATCTTCTAATCTTAATAAGAGAAAGACTCTTATGGAAATGGTTAGATTGATGATGAGTTATTTGCAATTATTAAATTCATTTTATGGATATGCCCTAAGAAAGAGTATTTCGTATGAATGTTTGTCTGTTGAGGGATATCCTAGAAAAATGGAGAGTGTTGATTTATTTAGTCCAAAAGATCGAAGGGTGATTGTTATCACAAACACTAGATTTTTGGAAAAGGACTATGTAATAAATCACAAACATATGTGTAAATTGTTCAAAAGGAAGTGATAGGGAAAACACAAATTATTAGTAAAAATTGTACAAGAGGATATACCACAAGA
Source organism: Pogostemon cablin (assembly GCA_023678885.1). Lineage (NCBI taxonomy): Eukaryota > Viridiplantae > Streptophyta > Magnoliopsida > Lamiales > Lamiaceae > Pogostemon > Pogostemon cablin. The sequence continues at coordinate 43,094,310 of CM042957.1, read as the reverse complement.
TAAACTGCAACGCGTGTTACGTTTGATACACAATTGCGTGTAGTGTCTTGTCGTAGTGGGAGGGTTGTTCCACAACCTGTAAGATATATATTTTGGCAGAGTCGTGAGACTTGGTCCTTAGTAAATATGGAATGGACCCACGGATACGACGAAGTACTATAAGATAGAAATGCCGAATCTTAGCAAAATACAATGATTTCTGAAATAAAATCGATGGATTTTAAATCAAGTCTAGAAGCTTGCAGGACTACTAAATGGTATAAAAGCTATTGGAAGTAGCCATACAAAATAAAAGAGGATCATACGGTAAGGTGAAAACCTTGGGAGCAAAGCTTGTTGCGAAAAAGTATAATCAGAAAGAAAATATTCGATTATGAGGAAACCTATTTGTCGATAGCTATGCCTATGTTGATCTGGACTCTTTTATCTGTTGCTACTCATATGAAATATGAGGGATAGCAAATAGATGTCAAGACAGCTTTCCCGATTGGAAGTCTTGAGGAAAACATCTATGTGAATCAACCAGAGTGATTCATTGCAAAGGCTAAGAGAATTGTGATAGTAAGCTTAAAAGTGTCAATCGATTGACTAAAGGAATCTTCAAGATCATGAAACATTCATTTTGGTGAGGAAATCCAGTGATATGGATTCATTCAATGCATGGATGTGTCTTGTGTATTGTAAAGAGTGACGATTACATGATGGTATTTCTTATATTGTACGTAGATGATATATTGCTCATTTGAGACATTGAAATAGTATTGTCGGGCGTATGGGTATGGTTAATAAAGCGATATGAGATGAAGGACTTAAGAGAAGAAAAATTATCCTTTTGATCACGGTGATCACAAGAAATGATGGTATGCTTGTCGCAAGCTTCATGAGATGATAAGATCCTTAAGCATGAGACTTTATATAAAGATATGTGTCTTGAGACACAAAAGAAGATAAAGGTGATGAAAGCGGTTCCTTATGCTTCGACGAATAAGGAAGCTTAATCTAAGGAATCCTATGCACGAGAATGGATATCTGTTTTGCCGAAGGCATGAATAGTTGGTATCAAGATAACCCAAAATAAGAATGTTGAACTGTGGTAACACATAATTTTGAAGTACCTGAAAAGGACTAGAAACTATATGTGGGCTTACCGAACAAATTCACTGCTTCTTAGGGGTTACATAGATTCAGATTTTTCAAATCAGATAGAGACGACACTAAATCCACCTCAAAGGTTATGTGTTTAATTTTAGGAAGTTGAGTCATAATATGGAGGAGTGTTATACAGAAATATATTTCAGACTCCGGACTCCATCATGGAAAGATGATAAATTATAGCCTATAAGCCAGCCAAAGTATCAGTATGACTCTAGAAACTTCATGATGGACTTTGAAGTATTTCTAAGTTTGTCCAAGGTTATCACATATCACAATTTATTTTGATGATAATGGTGCAGTTGCAAACTTGAAGGAATCACCAGCCCATAAGGCAATTAAACACATGGAGTACAAGTATCACCTGTTACGAGAAATCATATGATGAGGGGAAGGTTGTTGTCGCCTAGATTGCATAGGATGATAACCTAGTAAATCCATTTACAAGGACCTTAAAATGAGAGCTTTTGATGGTCGTGTAGTGGGAGTGGGAATTAGATGTATGGCAGAAGACATGAAAGTATAGTCTTTTAGTATAAGTGGGAGATTGTTGGATTGTATACTAAAAGTCTAGCTTTTTGTATGAACAATGTTATAACAATTTATTTGAAATGAGAATCATATGATCAAATGATTGCATATTATAATTTATTTATATGAACGATACAATAGTCCAATTACTTTATAATGTAGATAATATGTTGTGCGACAACATGCGGAAGATCATATTATCGGTTTCCTTATAAAGTATAAATAGATGCCCACAACCGAGATAGATGGGGACACTCTATCGGGATGGTTGTAGTGTGATTTGGTATTAGTTTGTCTTGACTATAAAATCAAATTAGTGCACTTTGTGTGTATTGAGCATGACTGCTTGAGATCGTTCGACTTATACTAACTTATAGAAGAACTTGATCTCTGTTATTATGGATGTTCGTGCTCTTAATCCCTATACAATAACCTTGACATGTAAGGCAGTATGTATTTCTTTGATTCATCAATGGATGAGATTTACATATAATTAAATCAACAAACTCAGTTAGTTGGGAAATAGTGCTGTCTCTATGGTGTGCTGTTGATTGTAGAAGGAATCTGTGTCCGTTATAGATTGATGATGTCCCCTTGAGGAGCTCATAAGGATTATCATGTAAACCCTGCAGGTGAATTTATTTCGGCAAGATAATCAGGTTAAGTGGTACTACTCTCAGATGAGATATTAATTAATGGAGTTGTCAGTAACTTAATTAATTAATGTACATTGTATATCTTATACATGGGGAGACTAACGGGCTCATAATAAGAAGGAGCCCATAACGTAATTATGGGATTAGAACGGTAGTGCAGTAATAATATTTTAGTGGTATATATTATTATTATTAGACTTAAGTATAAGCTTTGGGCTAAGCTTGGATACTGATTGGCGCTATTTTCACCTAGATTTTAGTGTTTTTTTTATATGTGTTTTCGTATTATTTTATCCATATTTGTATGTTATTTGGTTGTGTTTTATGTTTTTATGGAAATGTGTGTGAATGAGCTTAAACCTTGGATGCTAGATATGATAAGGAAGGCATAGGAAAAAGCGGATCTAAATTCGGAGTTGAAACGAGGGAGAACGGGCAAAAACGGAACCTGCACAACACGGGCCGTGTGCAGCGCACGACCCTGTCAGAATGGCCGTGCGCTGACACCCGAAACACCAACTCGGCCATGCCTGTGACCAAGTGCAGAACACGACCCGTGCCCAGTACAGACACACGGCCCGTGCACCGTGCACGGGCCTGTCCAGAAAGCCGTGCGACAACATCAGAAAACACAACACGGCCACCCCTGTGGCCGAGTGCGGAACACGACTTGTGCACTGTGTTAGAACACGGGGCGTGCGGCTGAGCTCGAGCCGTGTTGGTGCAAAAACACAGAAAATTGCTGGAATCTTCTAGAAGGCCCACATGGGGTATAAATAGACCCTATTTCAACATTTTGATAGATAAGATCGGATTTCCCATCCTCTACACACACATCACACACCTTTCCTTCAATTTCACACCATAATCTCCATCCACCTTCATCCATCTTGATCCATCTTCATCATCTCCATTAATTCTCCATCAAAACTTCATCCCTTCCATTAGGTGAGAGAGATCTCAAGAAATCAATAGCTAGAGAAGAAGATCCATGAGTATTGAAGATCTCCTACAAGAAATTGTTGGGGAAGATTTACATCTCCTTTGATTTTCTTTTGGATTTAGACTATGGATATTTGTAATGAATCATTTATGTGTTTTGTTACTTTTATCATATTAGGCTAATCCCTCTAGTGGGATTGGGGACATGAAGAGCATATGAGATTTATATTATCATGTGGATTAAATTGGTTTTTGATTTAATTGATGTTGATTTCTATTCATGGAGTTTAATTGTCTTGATGTTGTGATGGCATGGTTTGTTATTCATAATTGATTATTGGTTTAATGGATTGTTGATCAATGAATTGATTTATGGTAATTAAATGCTATCATGATGCTCATGTATGTATTGCTTGGAGTGAGACGGAAACGACCCTCTATAGTATTAGGAAGGCATGAATAGACATTGAGTTTGGGTTTGACCGAAAGGATATTTGAATTCAATGAGGGGAACCAATCCATTCGTTGGCCTTAGTACACAAAAAGGGAGAGTTTAATCTAACTAGTACCTAGATGGAAGGGATTAATGTTGGGCTTTGATCTTAAGTGCTTTTGGGAGTCTAAAATGGATCAACAACCTTTGTATCCCGAAAGGGAGCTTAGGATACAATCGTGATCACCCTTAGTCTACATCAATTGAGTTGAATTCCTTTTGCATGATAATATGAATCGAGTGTGCTTGGATGTTTCTAATCCCATGTTTTTCCATACTTGAACTTTAGCACCCATTTTCTTTACTTGTTATTCATCTTTACTTGTCATTTCTCCTATTCGCTCTCTTATTTACTTGCTACTTGCTTTAGTTGTTAATCATCTCAAAACCCCCGATCATCTTTACAAAAACAACATGAACATGAGCTCGCGTATTTTGCTAGTCCGAACATAACTCCTTTGTGGATTGATAAATTTTCTTGGGATATACTACTACAACGATCGAGTATTCTTGCTCGTGAGTGCTACAAAAATAGGCAAACAAGAAAATGGCGCCGTTGCCAAAGGGGAGTTTGACGGACTAGTCGAGTACTGTGTTATTGTTTTAGTTGTTCTTGATAAGGATACTTTTTATTTTATTTTTACTTTGTTTACTATTGTTGTTTGTGGTCTCACTCTTTGAATTTTCGTAGGTGTTTTATGATCACAAGATCAAAGGGAAATCAATCGATCATTCCTTTGAATTTGGAGACAGAAAAGACCGCGCGACAAAGGAAGCGAGAGAGACGAAGAGCTAAAAAAGGAACAAATATGGAGAATCAACATGGAGATAATGTCAATCATAATCCACCCCATGATCCATTACAAGATCAACAGGGGGTACAAGAAGGAATACAAGAGGACCAAATGGAGATGTTTAGAAACTTCATTGCTCAAAACCAAGAGTATATGCAAGTGCTTGCCAATCAAGAAGCTCAAAGGATACTTCAACAACAAGAGTTGCCAAGGCCTAGAGCAATTCGGGATTACTTCCAACCGAGAGCCGTGCACAATATGGTTCCTCCGGTTCAAGCCAATGATTATGAAATTAAGACCGGATTGATCAACATGGTCAAAGCAAATCAGTTTGGGGGAGGTCCTCTTGAAGACCCGAACACTCATCTATCTACTTTCTTGGAGGTTGCAAATACCGTCAAGATGAAGGGAGTGTCGGATGATGCTATTCGAATGAGGTTGTTCTCTTTTTCTTTAAGAGACAAGGCTAAAGCATGGTACAATACAATTCCTTTGGGAAGTTGTAATACATGGGAAGATCTTGAGCAAAGGTTCCTGAACAAGTACTTTCCTCCTTCAAAGACTCTCCAATTGAAAAGCCTTATCACTCAATTTAGGCAACTTCCGGATGAAAAATTTTATGAAGCATGGGAACGCTACAAAGAGATGCTCCGAAAGTGTCCTCAACATGATTTTCATGAGAATCAACAAGTGGCTTTCTTTTATCAAGAGTTGAATCAACAAAATCGGATGCATGTAGATGCCTCATCTGGAGGGTCTATATTTGGAGTGGATGCTATGAAAGCCATGGATATTTTTGAAGACATTGCAATGAATGCTTATCAATAACCTTCCGAGCGAGTAATGGGAGGTTATGCATTTGGAAAAGTAGCTCAAGTGGAAAGTGTGAACAAAGTGAAGAGTGATGTGTTCCAAAGTGAAGGAATGAAAGAATTCAATGAGTATCCAAGCTTTAACAAAGCAATTGAATTTGATCACTCAAGGAGTAAGTCAAGGGGGAAGCACAAGTTCTATGGTGAATGATGAGAGAAATGTTATGCAAAGTGTAAAGGATGTTGCCTATTTAGATAGGAGAAATTACCAAGGGAATTTCCATCATCAAGGGAATTTCCAAGGAAATTATCCTTCTAACCAAGGTAATTTTCAAGGAGGATATCAAGGACAAGCTCGGAGAAGCAATTTCAATCAATCAAGTGGAAATTATCAAGCTCCGAGGAAGCATGAAAATCTTTCTTACTCTAATCCTCAAGCATCCGTGTCATTTCCTCTGGGATTCGATCCGAGTGCTAAGCCGCCCAATGGAGAGGGTAAAGCATCATTGGAAGAGACATTGATGGCATTCATGAAAGATACGAGGGCTTATATGGAAAAGAGAGATGCTAAGCTTGAATCTCAAATGGAAAAGAGGGAAGCAAAGCTTGAGGCTAGAATGGAGGAAAATGTGAAGAAATCCGACAATAGGATGAGAGCTTTTGAGTATCAAATGGGTCAAATTGCTTCTTCCGTGGGATCTCAACACCAACAAGGAAAGTTTCCATCTACCACGATTACTAATCCTAAAGAAGATTGCAAAGCTATCACTCTTAGAAGTGGAAAAGAGTATGAGGAACCTCCTATGCCTAAAGAAGATAGTATTGTCATTGAAAGGGAAGTAGAAAGAAAGGTTGAAGAAGGGTTGGTGCAAGAAGAGATTGAAATGGAGGAAGTAAGCAAGAAAAAAGAAATTGTTGAGCAAAAGAAAGATGAAGAGAAGATAGAGAGAATTCCAAAGTGGAAGAAGGCAAAGGAGTTAAGGGAAAAGGAAGTTGAAGTTGAAAGAGATAGTTGGGAAATACCAAAGACTCAAGTACCGGTTCCTTTTCCTCAAAGGTTCTTGAAGAAGGGTTTGGATGAGAGGTTCAAAAAGTTTCTTGAAATCTTCAAGAAGATTCAAATCAATATCCCTTTCGCCGATGCTTTGGATCAAATGCCTCATTATGCTCGTTTCTTGAAGGACAACATGGGAAAGAAAAGAAGTCTTGTGGAAAATGAAACGGTTAATTTAACCGAAGAGTGTAGTGCCATTCTACAACGGAAACTTCCTCAAAAATTGAAGGATCCGGGTAGTTTCATTATACCATGTGAAATTGGAAAGAACAAGAAGAACAAGGCTCTTTGTGACCTTGGTGCAAGCATTAATCTAATGCCTCTATCCATATTCAATAAGCTTGGGTTAGGTGAAGTAAAGCCAACTTCCATCACACTTCAATTGGCAGATCGATCTATGACACATCCAAAAGGAGTAGTTGAAGATGTGTTGGTAAAAGTTGATAAGTTCGTCTTTCCAGTGGATTTTGTTCTTCTAGATATGGAGGAGGATGAAAATGTGCCATTGATTCTTGGGAGACCGTTTTTTGCTACCAGGAGAGCTCTTATTGATGTCTACAAAGGAGAATTGAAGTTGAGAGTTAATGATGAGGAAGTGGTATTCTCTCTACACAAGGCCATGCAATATCCAATGAATGATGAAGAATGTAAAAGTGTGGATGTTGTAAAGGGAAGTGTCGAGGAGAGTTAGCCTTCCATTGTAACCAAGGATCCACTTGAACTTTGCTTGAGCAATTCTCTATCTCTTTCTAATATTTCTACTACTTCTCTTGATTTAAATGAAGAATTGATTAATTGTTTGCTTGACCTAGGTGATTGTAGTGAAGCTCAAGAGGTTGCAGCCGCCATCTCAAGGGAAATGGAAAGTTCTTACCACTTAGAGATCCAATCAATCAAGAAGAGAAAAAGGAAAAGAAGGTGGAGTTGAAGCCTTTACCCGATCATCTTGCTTATGCCTACCTTGGTGAAAGTGAGATATATCCGGTAATTGTATCATCATCTCTAACCTCTAGTCAACTTGATAAATTGCTTAATGTCCTTAAAGAGCATAAGTCGGCTATTGGTTGGTGTATTGATGATTTGAAGGGAATTAGTCCAACAATTTGCATGCATAAGATAAGACTTGAGGATGAAGGGAAAGCTTGTGTTCAAAACCAAAGAAAACTTAATCCTATCATGCAAGAAGTGGTAAAAAAAGAGGTTCTTAAGTGGTTAGATTCTGATATGATCTTTCCTATTAGTGATAGCCCCTATGTGAGCCATTGCATGTAGTATCTAAAAAAAGGGGTATGACTATAGTGAAGACCGAGAAAAATGAGACCATAGCCACTAGGACGGTGACGGGGTGGCGTGTGTGTGTTGATTATAGAAAGCTTAATGAAAACACACGTAAAGATCACTTCCCCTTACCTTTCTTGGATCAAATGTTGGATAGGTTGGCCGGGTATGAGTTTTATTGCTTTCTTGATGGGTATTCCGGGTATAACCAAATTCTCATAGCACCCGAAGACCAAGAAAAGACCGCTTTCACTTGTCCTTATGGAATATTTGCTTTTCGAAGTTTGCCATTTGGACTTTGCAATGCACCGGCCACCTTTCAAAGGCGTATGATGGCAATCTTTGAAGGATTAATTGAGAATATAATGGAAGTATTCATGGATGACTTTTCGGTGTTTGGTTCTTCTTTTGATATTTGTTTGTCTAACCTTGCTTTTGTTTTGAAGCGATGTCAAGACACTAATTTAGTGTTGAATTGGGAAAAGTGCCACTTCATGGTAAATGATGGCATTGTACTTGGACATCACATCTCTTCAAAGGGATTGCAAGTTGACCGAGCCAAAGTTGTTGCTATAGAGAAGCTTCCACCGCCAACAAATGAGAAGGGAGTACGATCGTTCCTTGGTCATGCCGGGTTCTATCGTAGATTCATCAAGGATTTTTCTTCATTTTCTAAACCTCTATCTCATCTCCTTGAAAAAGATGTACCATTTAAGTTTGATGATAATTGTTTAAATGCTTTTCAGGTGCTAAAGGAAGCTTTGATTTCATCACCCATCTTGATCACCCCCGATTGGAAGGAGCCATTTATATTGATGTGTGATGCAAGTGATGTAGCTCTTGGAGTGGTTTTGGGGCAATTAAGAGAAAAAAAATTCCGAGCCATTTACTATGCAAGCAAGATATTTGATGCGGCTCAAAGGAACTACACTACTATCGAAAAAGAGTTCTTGGCGGTAGTATACGCATATGATAAGTTTCGTCCTTATTTGGTAGGAACGAAGACTATTGTATACACCGACCATGCCGCTATCAAGTATCTCATGGCAAAGAAGGATGCAAAGCCAAGGTTGATAAGATGGGTATTACTTCTTCAAGAATTTGATATTGAAGTGAGAGATAAGAAGGGCACGGAGAATGTGGTAGCCGACCATCTTTCAAGGTTAGAGTCGAGGGAGCATTGTGAAAGTACTTATGAGTTAATCAAGGAGGTTTTTCCCCATGAAGAAATTTTGAAGTGTGATTGCTATCAAATTGAGGCTTTAGTGGAGCAAGAATGAAGCCCGTGGTATGCGGACTATGTGAATTACTTGGCTAGTGGAAGGAGGCCTTATGAGCTTAATAAGTATCAATCCAAGAAGTTCTTTCATGATGTTAAAAGTTACTTGTGGGATGATCCATTCTTCTACAAGATGTGTAATGATTCTCTTGTGCGAAGATGTGTGCCCAAGGAAGAATGGAATAGTGTGTTGGAGTTTTGCCACTCTTCACCTAGTGGAGGCCATTTTGGAGCTCAAAAGACCGCTGCAAAAGTCTTACAATCGGGGTTGTATTGGCCATTTTTGTTCAAGAGTTGTAAGAAATTTGTAGAGGGTTGTGATCGGTGTCAAAGGATGGGAGGAATCTCCAAGTGGGATGAGATGCCCCTTAAGAGCTTTCAAGAAGTGGAGATATTTGATGTGTGGGGCATCGATTTCATGGGACCATTTCCTCAATCTAATGGATTCCTATACATCCTATTGGCGGTCGACTATGTCTCGAAATGGGTTGAGGCCATACCTTCAAGAACAAGTGATGCTAGAGTGGTCATGGGGTTTTTAAAGAAGCATATCTTCACAAGATTTGGAGTACCTAGAGTGTTGGTAAGTGATGGGGGTAGTCACTTCATAAATAAGCTCATGGAGAACATTCTCAAGACTTATGGAGTGAAGCATCGAGTGTCTACTCCGTATCACCCTCAAACGAATGGTCAAGCTGAAATTTCTAACCGACAAATCAAGCAAGTCTTGGAGAAAACAGTGAGTGTGAGTAGAAAGGATTGGTCTAATAAACTTGATGATGCATTGTGGGCCTTTCGGACTGCATTCAAGACCACTCTTGGTATGTCTCCTTTTCAAATTGTCTATGGCAAGTCTTGTCATCTTCCCGTGGAGTTAGAGCATAAAGCTTATTGGGCCATTAAGAAATTGAATTTTGACATGAAAGCTTCGAAGAAGATAAGATTCTTGCAGTTGAATGAGCTTGAGGAATTTAGAGAAAGTGCTTATGAAAATTCAAGGATTTTTAAGGAGAAAACCAAGAGGTGGCATGATGCTCGTTTGAGGAAGAAGAGCTTTGAAAAGGGTGAAAAGGTGTTGGTATTCAATTCTCGACTAAGACTTTTCCCGGGCAAGTTGAAGTCCAAATGGAGAGGACCTTATGTGGTAAAGGAAGTACTTGATGGGGGAGCTCTAAAGGTTATGGATGAGAACGGGGGAGAGTTTTTGGTTAATGGTCATCGTGTGAAGCACTATGTGGATCCATCACAAAGGGAGACCCTCTTTGTGGATACTTTATTTGAAAGATGATCTCAAAATTCATCTAGCTTGAAGACGTTAAACTTAGCGCTCGATGGGAGGCACCCCATCACTATCTTTATTGCTTTATTTTAGTACTTTCAATAATGGTTGTGGTTTTGTTGTTTTGTATTTTGGCCTTGTAGGTTGATTGTGCTCATGGAGAAAAATGCACATTGAAGAAAAGAGAAATGCTTCATGGATTCAAGTTGACATGTTCCACAACTTGTTGCAAACTTAATTCGTGACTCTTGTCTTGAGTTATGTTTGGGGGGTGCTAGTGCGTGGTGGGCATAGCTTGAGTCGTGTGGATGCGGTTACTTCTCAACAAGAAGATCATCAATGGAAACTACAAGGATAAGTCTCACCACTTTTTGCAAACTTAAGTCTCAACTCTTGTTTCGATTTAAGTTTGGGGGGAGAGTGTGTGGTGTGACTCACCACTTGAGTATGATTCTTGTAAAATTGGGTAAATTTTAAAATTTTTCTCATGAATTTGGGTTTGATTTTGGTATGATTGGTGGTGTTGAAGTGCATGATAGTCCATATTCATAATGAAATTGTTGAACTAATGGTGTTTGTTGAGTGTTTGAGCATGAGTGAGAGGTATTGGAAGCATGATGGAGCTTGGAGCTAACGCTTTCCTTACCAAATGCCTATCGAGGGAGTACTCTACACCTTATCATTTTACTACTTGAAATGAATTGAGTTTTATTTGGATTGTTGTGACTAGCATGATACTTCATTTGTTATGTTTGTGGGAGGTTTACTTTCGTAAATTAGGATTTCTTTTTAAATAAAGGTTGGGATGAATGTGTGCTTAATTTTCTTATGGATGATGGTATTTTGTGTTTTTGCATGTTTTGTGTTTTTGTTGTGTCTTGTTTGTTGAGTCCTTATTTTTATGTTTTGTGTATTTTCATTCTTGTCTTGGGATGTTTGGTGGTTTGTTTAGGGATGTCGTGAGTCATTTTTGAACGTGAGTGATGATAGATTGTGGTGATAAGTGATGACAAATTATGATTAAGAATCTCTACACTTTCAAATTGTGACATGTTTTACTTAACTTGTTCAATTTTGAGATGAATGAGGTGTAATAAGTTCCTTAAGGTCCGAGCACAAGCTTGTGAGCATTTGAGCCTCAACCATGCATACATGGTATTTCTTTATGAGTGGATCGGTTGTGTTTAATAAGTTAGAACTTGCTCAAGGACTATAGGAACGAGACCGATTAGTGGAGATTAGTGAAATGATCTAAGGTCATCTTTGTTATTATAGTCATTGCCATATATGTTCCTACCTTGAACACCATCCTTAGTCAACCACTTTGAGCCTATAAGCTTATTTCTTGTGAATTTAGCACATTACAAGCCTTGATTACCCACTTAAGCCATATATATCCATTATGTGAGTAATTGAGGAGATGGTGGCTAGAAAGGATTGATTGAATAATCAAAAGAAGTAAAGGACATGGTAAACAAGCAAGAAAAAGGATGAAAAGAGCAACAACAAGAAGGCACATGCAACCTCAAAGTTAGAAAAGGAGCAAATCAACATCAAAATGCTCAAGTAAACAAAATTCAAAGATAGGAAGCATGCATCAAAAGAAGCTCAATCCAAGGAAAGTTAATGAATAGTGCTTGAGATTGTAAAGATAAGAAAGGAAGAAAGAAAAGTGGAGAAGTTGAGGAAATTGGCCATCTCTTTGATTACTTACACTTGTTGAGTCACTACTATCCATATCTTCCCTACCATACCAAAGAGCCTATCATTACATCCTAATTAAAGACCTTTTTGATCATTAATTGAAACTTTGGTAGTTTGTGAATTGTTGGATTGTATACTAAAAGTCTAGCTTTAGTATGAACAATGTTATAACAATATTTGAAATGAGAATCATATGATCAAATGATTGCATCTTATAATTTATTTTATATGCATGATGCAATAGTCCACTTACTTTATACTGTAGATAATATGTTGTGCTACAACACGCGGGAGATCATATTATCGGTTTCCTTATAAAGTATAAACAGATGCTCACAACCGAGATAGACGGGGACTCTCTATCGGTATGGTTGTAGTGTGGTTTGGTATTAGCTTGTCTTGGCTATAGAATCACATTAGTGCACTTGTGTGTATTGAGTAGGACCGTTTGAGATCGTTTGACTTATACTGACTTATAGAAGAACTTGATCTCTGTTATTATGGAAGTTCGTACTCTTAATCCCTATACAATAACCTCGACACGTAGGGCAGTATGATTTCTTTGATTCATCAATGGGTGAGATTTATATGTATTAAATCAACAAACTCGGTGAGTTGGGAAGTAGTGATGTATCTATGGTGTGCTGTTGATTGTAGAAGGAATCCATGTCCGTCATAGGTTGATGATGTCCCCTTGAGGAGCTCATAAGGTTTATCATGTAAATCTTGCAAGTGGATTAATTTCCGGCATGATAAAAAGGTTGAGTGGTACTACTCTCGGATGAGATATTAATTAATTTGAGTTTTCAGTAACTTAATTAATTAATGGGCATTGTATATCTTAAACATGGGGAGACTTTCGGGCTCATAATAAGAAGGAACCCAGAACATAATTTGGGATTGGACGGGTAGTGCAATAATAATATTTTAGTGGACTATATTATTATTATTGGATTTAATTAAAAGCTTTGGGCTAAGCTTGGTTAATTAAATTCAATTGAGGCCCAGCCCAATTTCTCCTCCTGGTCCCTGCTGTAGCCCAACTATATAAGTCATCTCAGCTCCTGTTAACCCTAAGTCAGTGCCTCATTTGACAGTTAGAAAGAACAGGAGCAGATTGGGAGAATCCTGCAGATTGTTGCCCACACAACAGCAGGATTCGACTTGGGACATACAGCAGAAGATTGAGAGGTGGTTCTCTGCAACGGTTCATCCTCTACATCAACCCAGAAGTACGGTAAACTTGATTTTTGCTTCCGCTTATTTGTTTGCCTGAAAATCCTAACGGATCACGTTGAACCGCACGATCCAAATTTCAACAATTGGTATCAGAGCGTTGGTTTCGTGGTGAAACGTGAGACGTATGGTTTGGGTTTTTGTGATTATTTGATTATATGGTATAATCTGGATTTAATCATGTAATTATGTATGATTGTATATTAATTCCTTATTTCTGGACATACAAATCACACATCGAGTTACACATCTGGGAATCCTATCTCTTTCCTATCACCCTGTATCACACACACACACATGGGTCGATGGGTGAGAAGGCGATGGCGCGTGATGACTGGGGTCAAGAAGCCAGCGGCGCGTGTCGACTCGAAGCAGGAGTCATCTGACGGCGCGTGAAGGCTGGAAGACGGACCAGTGGCAACTGCTCGATAAAGGCTGCCTGTCGAACCAGTGGTGGGTTCGAGTTGTCAGTTTATTCGATCGAGTCGGGAAGCATCTGTGCCAATCCAACCAGATTCCGGTCGGGTCGGAGATGATCGGCGTTACGCGATGTCCAGAGAGGATCCTGATCGGATTAACAGCGCGAATCAGCAACCACGGCGGTGGCCTGTGACAGCGAGTCAGCTATGCTTCGGTCGAAAGGGTTTGTTGCAGATGGATTCGCCATGGATTCCAGTGGTTCTCGCCGCGGACTGGCGGAGTTCTGACCGGTCGTCGACTGGGTTAGTCGGCTGAAGAAGAAGGACTCAGGTTTCAAGATGGCAGCGGCGGATTGCGCTGCGGCAGATCGACGCAGCGCCGGGCAGATCGTGGGTCCAGATGGCGACGATGTGGAGTGTCGGCGGATCCCGTTCGACGGCGGCGTCTGACGATTATAGGGTTCCAGTCGTGGTGTCCTGACTGTACGATTCCGATAGTTTCTGGGCGGCTGTGCCGGTGGCAGCGACACCTGGATGCTCCGACAGCTGCTGCTTGATGTGGGCGGCTGGATGGCGGCTCGTTCCTGGCGAGCGGGTATCACCGGCGGGCGAGACTGTGATGTTTGCACGGCGGCGTCCTGGCGGCTCGTTTCCGACAGTGATTGGATCCGCCGGCTGCAGCGGTTTTTCCGTTGCGGCGGGTGAGAGGAGCATTAGGGCAGCACGGGTATTGGGCCAATGTATTGGTTTTGGGCCTTGCAGGATAGGTTTCATGTTTGCTGGGCCTATGTCATTTAGATATTATAGGCTGGCAGGTTTAATGGGCCTATTAATTTTTCAAATGGGGCCAATACAGTAATAAATATAAGGCTGTCCAAATTTTAATTTAGTTTTGGGCTATTGGGCCCAATTTTAATTAAATGGACAATGGGCTGCTGGGCTATATTTACTGCTTTATTTTAATTAATTGTGGGTATTATGTTGGGCCTGAGTTAAATATTGGGCTAGACCTTAATGAATAAATTGGCAGGGTAAATGGGCTTAATTATTTTATTAATGGGTTGCTCATTTATGCTAATAAAGTTTGGGTCAGCTGGGCCTATTTAATTGATCCAATATTTTAAGCAATTAATTAATGATATATAACTGATTTAATTGTTTTAACTTGACAATTAATTGTTATATATGAAAGGCATGTTCTATGTGATTTATTTATTTAAATTGCTGCTAATAGAAGCATGCTAAGATGTATATTTTATTTATGAAATATTATATGCATGTTTAAAACCCTCGGTGTTAAATAACTAAGTGGGAGAGGGGATTGGTAATAAATTTCCGCGGCCTCCATTATTGGTTTGTAAGTGATGTGAGTAAACTTGCGTGTTGGCATAGGCCTTCCTCCCTAACGGATGAGTTTATTCACGGATCACTGGTACAGACTTCATAAATAATTATTGTTTGTAATGTGGCACATAAACTTGCATGTTGGCATAGGCCTTCCTCCCTAACGGATGAGTTTGTGTGTGGTACACTGGTACAAACTTATAATTGATGATTATAGGAAGCTACCCGAGCGCGTGTGTACTTCTCCAACTGTAAGGCACATAAGCTCGCGCAGTGGACTTGGGATCAAATAATGGTGTACACTTAGGTGTAAATAATTAGTATCCTCCCCAACGGAGTCACTGCTATTATTTGCATGGCTAAAGAGTAACCGACTATTAATTATTTTGTCATAAAGTTAGGTTGACAAAAGAAATTAATGGGTAAAACCTTCTCTTGTAAATGTTCGGGTTTGTAAACGTCCACACTAACGTGGCTTGCAGACTCACGGTGCTTGAGATGTCGGTGAATTTTATTTTATATTATTTTGAGGGAAACAATATAAAAGGATAAAATTTGAATTTAATCGTGATTCTCTGTATTTCGAATAGTTTTAGTCTCACTAATTGTTAACTAAAAGACATTACATTTACTTGTCCAAATTAAATGATTAGAAAGAATCTTGGTTTTGATAATTACTGCTTAAGAAAATACATGTGTATTCTCACATAGGACGTCTCATGATGCCTATTAAAGTCTCTAGTGAAGAGATGAGAGGTTCATAGAAATATGATGGTCTCATGTAACTCTTCGGATACTTGAGTAAATTAAAAGGCAGAAGATCATGGTTCAATTGATGAATGAATTGGAAAAGCTTGGAATAGAAATTGAAAGGGAAACCTAAGTCAATTTCATTCTTCATAATTGCCTAGACGTTTTGAGTAAGTTCCACCTGAATTACAAGAGGATGTAAATGGTGGGAAACCTCTGACAAAAACACGTGGCAAAGGAAAGCCATTTTCATCATAATGTGAACAAGTTTAATATCTTATTTACTAATGATTTAAACATGATTGATGATGGCATCTACTGACTCGAACTCAGTAGATACTGGAATCACTAAATGTTTATCACTTAGTAAGGATAAGATTGTTAAGACATGGGTAAAACTACAAAGGTAGTGGCTATTGCAGTGGGAGTTGTTTATTTATCTCATGATAAGAATAAACGATTGATTATGAGAAATTGCCTTTACGTACGTTTCATAGAAAGAATTTGATTTCGGTTTCTATGCATTAACGGATTGACACTTCATTTCATTTAAATGACATGGTCATAGTAATGAGGAATGAGGCTTTAATCCGTTAAAGTACGTTGGTGGATAATAAGTATACTCTTAAATCATGTTCATCCCACAGATGCAATAAATAATAATTAATATGCATCTTCTAATATTAGTAAGAGAAAGGAACCTTCGAAGATGAACTAAACATACATTTGGCGTCTAAGATTAGTTCATTTTACTTGAGTAGGATTCAAAAGTTGATAGCCGATAGACCGTAAGGTTTATCTGAAGTGGAAACTATCGAACTTGCGAGTCTTGCTTGGAAGTAAAAATGATTAACTGCCTTTTCAAGGCTGTGGGGGTAGAGCCAAAGATATATATGTTGGAATTAGTTCATTCTGATTCAAGCGAACCTAACATTATCCGGGCGAGAGGTGGTTATGAATATTCGAAGATTATTCTGGATACCAATATATTTATTTGATGCACTGCATGTCTAAGTTCTTGGATTAATTCAAGAATTGAAAGGCTGGTACAGTGAAGCGTCATGGAAAATATATTAAGTCATTACGATTTAATCGTGATGGCGAATACCTCAAGGGATAGTTAGGAGCAATTAATCAGAAGTTGAGATTAAATCTCAAGTTGTCCACACCGGGCAGGCCCCAGCTGAATGGTGTGGTGGATAGAAGGAATAAGGCTCTTATGGTTATGATTAGATAGATGATGAATTATTTGGAATAATTAAATTCATTTTATGGATATGCCCTAGATACAGTAATTCGTGAAACATTTGTCTGTATATGGGATATTCTAGAAAAATGGATGGTGATTTATTTAGTCCAAAAGATCGAAGGGTAATTGTTAACACAATAACTAGATTTTTGGAAAAGGACTATGTAATAAGTCACAAACCCATGTATAAGTTGTTCTAAAGGAAGTGAGAGGAAAACACAAAGTAGAAGTACCAAGTGTACAAGAGGATATACCACAAGGTAAACTGCAACGCGTGTCACATCTGATACACAATTACATGTAGTGCCTGGTCTTAGTGGGAGGGCTGTTTGACAACCTATAAAATATATGTTTTGGGAGAGTCGTAAGACTTGATCCCTAGTCAACATAGTATTGTCCCACGAATACGACGTAGCACTACAAGATTAAAATGCAGAATCTTAGTAAGTTGCAATGAATGTTGAAATAGAATCTACGGATTCTAAATTAAGTCTGGGAGCTTATATGACCACTAAATAGTGTAAAAGCCATTGAAAATGGTCATATGAAATAAAAGAGGATCATACGGAAAGGTGAAAACCTTGGAAGCAAAGCTTATTGCGAAAAAGTGTACTCAGAAAGAAATGGTTCGATTATGAGGAAACATGTTCGTTGGTAGCTATGCTTATGTTGATCCGGATTCTTTTATTTATTGCTACTCATATTGAATTATGAGGAACAACAAATAGATGTCAAGACAGCTTTCCTGATTGGAAGTCTTGAGGAAAACATCTATGTGAAGCAACCAGAGTGATTCATTGCAAAGTACTAATAACATTTTGATAGTAAGCTTAAAAGTGTCCAGCGATGGACTAAAGCAAGCTTTGAGATCGTGAAGCATCTGTTTTGATTAGGTAATCCAGTGGCATGGATTTAAATCAATGAGCGGATGAGTCTTGTGTGTTGTAAAGAGTGACGGAAACGTGGTGGTATTTCTTGTACTATACGTAGATAGTATCTTGCTCATTGGAGACAATGAAAGAGTATTGTCAGGCGTATGGGTATGGTTAATAAAGCAGTAGTAATGAAGGACTTAAGAAAGGCAAAATACATCTTTTTGATCACGGTAATACGGATCACAAGAAAGGATGTTTTGCTTATCTCAAGTTTCATAAAATGATACAGTCCATACTCATTTAGCATGTGAATAGACTTGCGCGTCGGCATTAGAGCCTTCCTCCCCATCGGATGAGTTTATTCATGGAATGCTATGAACGAAGTTGGATATCTGTTTTGGTTAACGCATGAACAGTGGGTATCAACGTAATCCGGAACAAGAATGATGAACTGTGGTAAGACATATATGAAGTGCCTGAGAAGGACTGGAATTATATATGAACTTACTGAACAGATTCACTGCTTCTTGTGGATTACGTAGATTCGGATTTTTTAGTCATATTGGACGGTAGTAAATTCTCCTCAAAGGTTATGTGTTTGATTTTAGGAAGTAGAGTCATAATGTGGAGGAGTGTTATATAGAAATATATTTCAGACTCCGGACTCCATCATGGAAAGATGATAAATTGGAGCATATGAGGCTGCCAAAGTATCTATATGACTCTAGAAACTTCAAGATGGACTTCGAAGTGTTTCTAAGTTTGCCCAAGGAAATCACAATTTATATAGATGATATTGGTGCAGTTGCAAACTTGAAGAAATCACAAGTCCATAAGGCAATTAAATACATGGAGCGCGAGTACCACCTGTTACGAGAAATCGTATGATGAGGGGAAGGTTGTTGTCACCTAGATTGCATCGGATGATGACCTAGTAAATCCATTTACAAGGACCTTAAGGCGAGAGCTTTTAATGGTCGTGTAGTGGGAGTAGGAATCAGATGTATGGCAGAAGACATGACAGCATAGTCTTTTAGTATAAGTGGGAGATTGTTGGATTGTATACTAAAAGTCTAGCTTTAGTATGAACAATGTTATAACAATATTTGAAATGAGAATCATATGATCAAATGATTGCATCTTATAATTTATTTTATATGCATGATGCAATAGTCCACTTACTTTATACTGTAGATAATATGTTGTGCGACAACACGCGGGAGATCATATTATCGGTTTCCTTATAAAGTATAAACAGATGCTCACAACCGAGATAGACGGGGACTCTCTATCGGTATGGTTGTAGTGTGGTTTGGTATTAGCTTGTCTTGGCTATAGAATCACATTAGTGCACTTGTGTGTATTGAGTAGGACCGTTTGAGATCGTTTGACTTATACTGACTTATAGAAGAACTTGATCTCTGTTATTATGGAAGTTCGTACTCTTAATCCCTATACAATAACCTCGACACGTAGGGCAGTATGATTTCTTTGATTCATCAATGGGTGAGATTTATATGTATTAAATCAACAAACTCGGTGAGTTGGGAAGTAGTGCTGTATCTATGGTGTGCTGTTGATTGTAGAAGGAATCCATGTCCGTCATAGGTTGATGATGTCCCCTTGAGGAGCTCATAAGGTTTATCATGTAAATCTTGCAAGTGGATTAATTTCCGGCATGATAAAAAGGTTGAGTGGTACTACTCTCGGATGAGATATTAATTAATTTGAGTAGTCAGTAACTTAATTAATTAATGGGCATTGTATATCTTAAACATGGGGAGACTTTCGGGCTCATAATAAGAAGGAGCCCAGAACATAATTTGGGATTGGACGGGTAGTGCAATAATAATATTTTAGTGGACTATATTATTATTATTGGATTTAATTAAAAGCTTTGGGCTAAGCTTGGTTAATTAAATTCAATTGAGGCCCAGCCCAATTTCTCCTCCTGGTCCCTGCTGTAGCCTAACTATATAAGTCATCTCAGCTCCTGTTAACCCTAAGTCAGTGCCTCATTTGACAGTTAGAAAGAACAGGAGCAGATTGGGAGAATCCTGCAGATTGTTGCCCACACAACAGCAGGATTCGACTTGGGACATACAGCAGAAGATTGAGAGGTGGTTCTCTGCAACGGTTCATCCTCTACATCAACCTAGAAGTACGGTAAACTTGATTTTTGCTTCCGCTTATTTGTTTGCCTGAAAATCCTAACGGATCACGTTGAACCACACGATCCAATTGCCAACAGAATATAGTCCGCGAGCAAGCTTATAGCGAGTCGAGCCAATCGATTAATGAGTGTGATTTATCCTATTTCAAAAGAGTGTTGAGAGACATCGATATCCATTGTGAGGCTTGGACTAAAATGGACTATATTACACTATTACTCTCTTTTGATTGAACTTGTTAATTTCTCATGTTATGATTTTAATGTTGTAGGATGACTTAGCATAGTTTGTAGTTATTATTGCTAACGATATGTTATTGCTTATGTTCGTTTAGTCTTTTTCTAGGTGAAAATTTCTCCTTTTGATTTGTCATTTTCGTTGCTCGGGGACGAACAATACCTTAAGTTTGGGGGGTTTGATTGGCGCTATTTTCACCTAGATTTTAGTGTTTTTTATGTGTTTTCGTATTATTTTATCCGTATTTGTATGTTATTTGGTTGTGTTTTGTATTTTTATGGAAATGTATCTGAATGAGCTTAAACCTATGATTTTCACTTTTTATTGGATGCTAGATATGATAAGGAAGGCATAGGAAAAAGCGGATCTAAATTCGGAGTTGAAAGGAGGGAGAACGGGCAAAAATGAAAGCTGCACAACACGGGCCATGTGCAGTGCACGACCCCGTCAGAATGGCCGTGCACTGACACCCGAAACACCAACTCGGCCACGCCTGTGACCGAGTGCAGAACACGATCCGTGCCCAGTACAGACACATGGCCCATGCACCGTGCACGGGCCTGTCCAGAAAGTCGTGCGACAACGTCAGAAAACACAACACGGCCACCCCTGTGGCCGAGTGCGGAACACGACTCGTGCGCTGTGTTAGAACACGGGACGTGCGGTGGAGCTCGAGCCGTGTTGGTGCAAAAATGCAGAAAATTGCTGGAATCTTCTAGAAGGCCCACATGGGGTATAAATGGACCCCATTTCAACATTTTGATAGATAAGATCGGATTTCCCATCCTCTACACACACATCACACACCTTTCCTTCAATTTCACACCATAATCTCCATCCACCTTCATCCATCTTGATCCATCTTCATCATCTCCATTAATTCTCCATCAAAACTTCATCCCTTCCATTGGGTGTGAGAGATCTCAAGAAAAATCAATAGCTAGAGAAGAAGATCCATGAGTATTGAAGATCTCCTACAAGAAATTGTTGGGGAAGATTTACATCTCCTTTGATTTTCTTTTGGATTTAGACTATGGATATTTGTAATGAATCATTTATGTGTTTTGTTACTTTTATAATGTTAGGCTAATCCCTCTAGTGGGATTGGAGACATGAAGAGCATATGAGATTTATATTATCATGTGGATTAAATTGGTTTTGATTTAATTGATGTTGATTTCTATTCATGGAGTTTAATTGTCTTGATGTTGTGATGGCATGGTTTGTTATTCATAATTGATTATTGGTTTAATGGATTGTTGATCAATGAATTGATTTATGGTAATTAAATGCTATCATGATGCTCATGTATGTATTGCTTGGAGTGAGACGGAAATGACCCTCTATAGTATTAGGAAGGCATGAATAGACATTGAGTTTGGGTTTGACCGAAAGGATATTTGAATTCAATGAGGGGAACCAATCCATTCGTTGGTATTAGTACACAAAAAGGGAGAGTTTAATCTAACTAGTACCTAGATGGAAGGGGTTAATGTTGGGCTTTGATCTTAAGTACTTTTGGGAGTCTAAAATGGATCAACAACCTTTGTAACCCGAAAGGGAGCTTAGGATACAATTGTGATCACCCTTAGTCTACATCAATTGAGTTGAATTCCTTTTGCATGATAATATGAATCGAGTGTGCTTGGATATTTCTAATCCCATGTTTTTCCATACTTGAACTTTAGCACCCATTTTCTTTACTTGTTATTCATCTTTACTTGTCATTTCTCCTATTCGCTCTCTTATTTACTTGCTACTTGCTTTAGTTGTTAATCATCTCAAAACCCTCGATCATCTTACAAAAACAACATGAATATGAGCTCGCGTATTTTGCTAGTCCGAACATAACTCCTTTGTGGATTGATAATTTTTCTTGGGATATACTACTACAACGATCAAGTATTCTTGCTCGTGAGTGCTACAAAAATAGGCAAACAGATACTTAAGCCCAATGGAGGCTCAACCCTAATTTCTCCTCCTGATCCCTGCTGCAGCACATATATAAGTCATCTCAACTGTCCGGAAACCCTAATCAATTGATAATTCATGCCTAACACTGTGAAGGGGGTTAGGAAACAGCAAATTGAGAAGATCTCGAGCATCATCACCCACACGACGTCGAGATTGGACTTTGAAATACAGCAGAAGACCCGAAGGTTGTTTCCTACTGCTGTCCGCCAACTTGCACGATTTTTATAAAATCTTACACATCTCGGAATTCAATGTATGATATACTGACATAAAGCCACGGAAGAGAGGATCATTTTTGCATTTAGATCACTTAATTCTGAGATTGGATGAGAGAGTTATGCCCAAAACGGTGAGGCTGCGCAGGCTGCCTGTGATAATCCATCTTCTCCAACATACCCTAGTGAAAGGTAATACGTTTCTTGTTTTCATGCTTCTGCTGACTGTTAGAAACATATGGAACCCTAACGGTTCACATTAACTAAATGATCGAATGCCAACACTATTATCTAAAATAGCAATAGAAGCAGAAAAGTTGTTCAAAGACATCTCTATGAATTCACGTGACTGGCCTACGGAGAGAGATAGAGGATCATATGTACTTGGCAAGGTGGCGCAGGTTGAACATCTAGTGAAGCCGAATACGAATGATGAGATCGTCTCTAGTAAAACTAACATCAACAAGCTACTAGAGTCCCAGCAGAAGCATATTACAAATTTAACACTAAGGGGGCCTAGTATGAAGCAGCACAAAGTGAAGAATGTTGAAGATACCTTCAATCGATACATGGCTAGCAATGATGCAAGGGTTGATCATCTTGAAGCTAATATGAACTCTAATCATGCAGATTTGTCTAAGAAGATGAAGGAGCTTACTTTGATAATGGGGTAGATGGCCGGGAACGTGAATCAATTGACACAAATGTTGGAGAAAAAAATATTCCCATCTCATGGCATAATGAATCCGAAGCAGTGCCATGCCATCACGTTAAGGCTTGGAACACAGTATGGGGGACTGATGATGCCAAAATCGAATTTAGAAATGTCAGGAGCCTGATTCGACCTCGATTCAATCAACACATCAGGTCGTACCGAACAGAGGAGGTCGAACCATGCACCTGGGCGACATTCGGAGGTCCTAGCTGAGCGATTCGACCAGGATCAAGATGGTTTGACCAAATTAGCTAGTCGAATGCTAGTTGAACCACCCTATCCCGAGCATACTATTTTTCCAGAAAGACGATTCGACCACGATCAGCATGATTCAACCAATCCTATTGGTCTAATCATGGTCAAATCGGCCTATAAGGCGAAGAATGCACATTTAGAAGTGGGGTTCGACCATTACACACCTGGTTCGACCAGCACCAGAGGTCAAACTTAGGTCGAACTGATGTTGATGCTACTCTAGTACCATCCAAAGAACAGAATACTGAGCTTATAGTTGAGAAAAAATGTGAAAGAGCAAAGAGGTTGAGAACCGAGACGCTTAGACTGCAGATGGATAATGAAGATGTGGTTTTCTCTCTTGATCAAGCAATGAAGATGCCCATGGAGACTCAATCTTGCAAGAGCATATATGTAGTTTCTAACTTGTTTAATCTTGATTTTAATAGGACAGATGATTCTGAATTTGAGTGGAAGATTGACAAGGAGGTGTCTAGACAGCCATGGGAAGAAGGTAATTATGAGGATCATATACTTGTTACCAAGAAAGGTGAGGTGCTGAGTGTAGATAAGAAGAGGGAAATAAAGTATTTGAAGGCGATGATATGAGAAGACTGTCCTATGATCTAGTAGTCTATAAAGGTTACATCTGTCATGACTCTTCGACGTTAAACATGAGCGCCTGTTGGGGGTTTGCCCTTCTGTTTTATTGCTTTCTTTCGTGTAAGAAATTTTTATATTCAAGGTGCTTACTAATCGACAATTACATCTCTTTGCAAACTTAGTTTCAACTTACGTTTTTACTAAGTTTGGGGAGGTGATGTTCTTTCCTCATTGAAGCACTAAGAGTATAATATTTTCTTTATAATGTTTGCTAGGGGAGTTGATTTTTTGTGGTATGTTGAAACTTTAATCGGTTTTGAAGAGTAGATTTTTTGTAATTTGCCTAGTGTTCAGTGGTGTTTCTAGTGTGTAGAGTCGATTAGATAGTCAATTGATTCTTTCTTCTAGTTCTCCTATTCT
The DNA here is from genome assembly GCA_023678885.1 of Pogostemon cablin. NCBI lineage: Eukaryota > Viridiplantae > Streptophyta > Magnoliopsida > Lamiales > Lamiaceae > Pogostemon > Pogostemon cablin. Next base: position 43,069,894 of record CM042957.1, on the reverse strand, counting down.
ATTATTGATGAATCTTGTGATGATGAATTTTTTAGCTTTGATGATAGAAAAAGGTAAAAGAGGGGGAAAGACGAGTTTTACACTGAGGCTTTGACCTGACAGAGTTGAATAACGCAAGGAGCTCTTGCATACATCTTGAAGAAAAAATCAGGTGCCCTCTTTTCCTTATTCTAATTTTTATGTGTGCTTTTAATTCATAGGAGTGAAAGGATAGTGTTTTTGATTTTGGTGATCCACATGAACTTATATTTTTAAATTGTGCTTAAATTTCATATGCTTTTGAAATTGATGAAGGAAGTGTACTTTAGTTATATTGTGATATGAAGTTCTATGTGTATTTGTGGGATATTGCTTATCATGAAAAGTGCTCTGTTACTTGTTAAAAACCCATGTGAGATTTTGAGCCTTATTCATGTTACATAATTACATGATTTTTATTTTCTGGTGAGTAACGTTCTTGTGTATGTATTCTAGAACTTGCCTCTTGTCTTGCTCAAGACTACATGTTGTGTTAGATAATGGGAGATGATTTCAGGCCATCCTTGAATTTATAAGTCACTAAGCCAAATAATTTCCTACCATATGATTGTTTATCCATAGTTAGCCCCGTTGAGCCTAAAAACCTCATTCTTTAGCAACCTACGAGAAATAACCACTTTGAGCATCTGAATTTTTTAGCCTTAATTCTATCATGACGAGAATTAATGGCATTTCAAAGTGTGTTAAAGGAGCTTTATAACAGCTTGGGAAGGAATGAAATTGTTGTTGACATAGTGATGGATCTTGATAATGCATCTAAGGAGAATCATGGAGTAGTGCTTAAATCTAGTACTGCATTGAATCAAACACCCTAGGGTAGTGCTTAAATATAGTAACCTATGGAGGATGCACGAGGTAGTGCCCGAAATTGGTACCTCGAGAGAAGAAAAAAATGATCGCAAAAAAGTGTTGTGCTTGAGAAAAGAAAAAAAAGTGAAAGAGATGAGGAGGATATTATGCTTAATTGGAGTGAGTAAGAAGAATGAAAGATCATGATAGGCATGCTTGATTGATCCGAAGTTTGAGTCACTTATCCATATATTTCCTACCTTAACCAAAGAGCCAACATTACATCCAAAAGAAAAGTTCTTTTTGATCTCATTGTAGAATCATACTTTAGTAGTGGAGAGTTTGAGACTTTTGACAAGCTTATGGTTACGCATGCACTTGAATTGAATTTGAGCGTAAACATCTTAACCCATACGTGTACATCTTTTACACTTGAGTGCGAGTGATATATACTTCCTGTGAGAATATGTGAATGGAGCATTTGAATCGGTGGTGATTGTCTAAACTTGTATTCTATGAATTGATTATTACATATAATGGGAGTTACATGACCTAAGTTGATGACAATTATATTTTGAATATGGTATGAGTCATAGTCCTTGTTTCCCCGCTAATTTTCATACTCTCTCTCTTTATTTTTATTTTGTTGCCTCGGACGAGCAACGGGTAAGTTTGGAAATTGATGAAAGTGAAAATAAGTATGTTTTAGTGTGCAATTTAGCACCTTTTTTATTGATAATGTTGTCGTATATTAGCACAAGTGTCTTATATTCAATATATGTGAGAAAAAGGTGCACTTGAGGTGTTTTATTATGTTTTAGGTGGAAAAAGTGATCATAAGTGCAAAGTTGGAGAAAAGGTACAATTTGTGTATGAATTCTGAAAAACGCACGTCCAACTTGTGTAATTTTTCTGTGTTCGTGTGGAGCTCTGAACGGTAAGTGTGATACATGGTTGGAAAGCTAATGAAAATAGGATAATTTTGGCGTAAAGAACACCTAAAGGCTTGTTACATATTCAAATCTTAGACTTCTTGAATTCTTTATATGGATAGAAAGCCAAAGAAGATAGAATCGCGTGAGCGCAAGAATCACTCAAATCGGAGCTCGGATGTGGAAGTTATATGGGAAATAGTGAGACGGCGCAAGTATGATTCGACCATAATATTTTGGTTTGACCAGACATTTTGGTCGAACCACAGCCATTTTGGTCGAACCAGAAGCTTGAAGTGTGAAAAATCGCCAATTTTTATTTGACCATGGTTTGACCAAGCCCTAGGTCGAACCTTAGGTCGAACCACATGCTTGAACCGCGCTGGATCCGTATTTTTACACCCTAAATGCGTGTTTTTGCATATTTCTAAGAAAAAGCCAATCCTAGGTCCATAGGAGAGCTTAAAAGTATAAAAGGGGATGTAGATCACATCAATATTTATTAGATTGGATTGGACAGAGGCCACAACAATACTACACCCCACGAGGGGGATCACCCCCCAACCATCATCCACATCCTTTCATCCATCCATCCATCACTTTTAAGATTTGTCCGTGGAATCAAGAGGAGAACCAAGAGGATGATTCAAGACGGAGATGGGCACGACGATGCCATATCTAGGGTTTATTTCATTTCTTAATTTATCTTGTAATTTTTCAGACATCCGTGTAAGATCTATCCAACACCCATGATTGTTCTTCGTAACGTCATGGGCTAGAGCCTTTTTGGTAGAACTAGGGTTGTGAAGGTTTTTACGAATTAATTGAACTTTCGTGTGTAAACTCCATACAACACTACTTGTGGATTTATTTTATATATGAATGTACTTTCTTAATCCATATTCACGGTCGTTTTGTGCATCTTCAATTTGTATATAGAGTTTGAATATATCTTGGATGTAAATTGAGTGTGTTCACCGATGAATAGGATTCCATGTTATGATTCTAAGTGAGGGAACTCCGAAGCTTCATTAAAACTATCATATATGAATACTTATTAATTGAATTGAATTCGGGTTAATAAGTAGGATAAGGAGGATAATTTTATAGTACCTATAAAGGGAGATCATATCGGGTTAGAGAACCAATTGGCCAGGGAAATAATTGATACTGATAGTACCTAGAAAGGGGGTGGAATTATATCTCTTGCTTTGAGGTTATTCATACGTGTTACACTCATGTTTACTTGTGTCTATAGAGTAGATATGCATGGTTTAGTGATGCGTTCATATTCCACAAGGCAGAGTCGGACATCAACACACAGAAGGGAAATTAATTCGTGAAACTGGATTATCCTAGAGCTACCTATTCTCCTAGTTGATCCACTTTCGTATTCTTCGAGTGATATTTTATTTTATTTGTTATTTTAATTAATTATTTATTAGTTATTAGATAAAAATCCCAATCTTTATTGCTTTTCATCTTAATTAATTTAGATAATAATTAAATTGATAATACGCGTCCTTTGGGTTTGATAATTCACTTGGTCGCTTGCTTAAGCTGTAACTAATATCCTTAATACTTGGGAATTAATTTTGCGTGCAAAGAAAACGCGCATCATATGGCGTGGGTTACTTCAGTGCCATAGCGCCTGGTGCTCGAACATTGGCTCGAGGCATTCTCTACCCCTTCTTACCCTGAAAAAGTAGGGGCACCTTACGTTCTTGAACCGATTACCATCTTTCGGCTAACCTAGCCTGCTCTGTCCCTCTAGACCAACAAGGGGTAGTACAGGAATATTCACTTGTTGTCCATCGACTACGCCTTTTGGCCTGATCTTAGGCCCCAACTCACCCTCTGTGGACGAACCTTACGGAGGAACCCTTAGGTTTTCGGGGATTGGATTATCACCAATGTTTGTGTTACTCAAGCTGACATTCTCGCTTCCACTTTGTCCACCACTGCTCGCGCAGAGGCTTTCCTCTAAGGCAGAATGCTCCCATACCGATGTACTTTTATATCCATAGCTTCGGCAGATCGCTTAGCCCCATTCATCTTCGGCGCAAGTGCGCTCAATTAGTGAGCTATTACGTACTCTTTCAAGGGTGTCTACTTCTAAGCAAAACCTCCTAGCTGTCTCTGCACCCCCTAGCTCCTTTATCACTGAGCGATCATTTAGGGGCCTTAGCTGGTGATCCGGGCTGTTTCCCTTTTGATGATGAAGCTTATACCCCATCGTCTCACTGGTCGACTTTGACCCCTATTATTTTTAGGTCATATCTAGTATTCAGAGTTTGCCTCGATTTGGTACTGCTCTTGTGGCCCACATCGAAACAATGCTTTACCCCTAGATGTCCAGTAAACTACTGCGCCATTTCTTAAAATATTTTTTTCCTAACTGGCGAAAGCTCCTGTCGAACTTCATCGCATGAGGTCATTCCAAGCGTATCAAATAACAGGTCTTATGGAGCCTTCGTTAGCTACACTGGCTAAAAAAGTGATGAATGCACCAACTACAAAATGAAAGCTATCAGGGCCTTGCCACCCACTCTTAGAGTTAGACTAGGAAATTATCCCCCACCTCTGGTTCTTCTATAAGTTTAAATTGACTAGAGATGCAAAATAAAAATGGGCCATAAAAAGCATATCTACAAAAAGCATAGCAGTAAGACTTCAGCAAGGTAGCAAAAAAAGGAGGAGCAGTGGAAATCACAGTAGTTGTAGCAAAATCATTGGCACGCTAGCCCCCTTCTCTAAGAGAAGGCTTAGTTGATCCATGATTTATGTTTCATCTTAAGTTTCCTTTTTGTTTGTTTCAAGAAATCTATCGATCAATTCCGATTCTTTGTTTTTCTCTTAATTCTTTTCTGATCGAGATGTATAGATCCTGTTCATGGATTAACAAAAATGTGCAAAAGCTCTATTTGCCTTTGCCATTTTATGAGTCCCTTCCTTTTTGCGTACGGCATCGCCACTCCCTTTGGCAGCATCCACTAATTTAGAACTTAATTTGAAAGCCATATTTCGACCTGAACATTTTTGGGATGCCACTAATAACCAACAAATGGCAAGTGCTTTTCCTTGTGTGGATCCTATTTCAATTGGAACTTGATGAGTCGATCCGCCTACATGTCTTGCTTTTACTGCTATATCGGGAGTTACTCCACGTATTGCTTGATGCAAAACAGATAGTGGATTTGTTTCGGTCTTTTGTTGAATTTTTTTCGTGGCTCGATAGATAATTTGATAAGTCAATGATTTTTTTCCGTGTATTAGAATACGATTAAGCAACATGTTAACTAATCGATTATGATAAATTGGATAGGATTTTGCTATTTTTTCTTCTGCACTACCTCGATGTGATATGAGCGTGAAGGGGGTTTAAGAATCATTTTTCTTTTTATAAGGGCTAAAATCACTTATTTTGGCTTTTTTACCCTGTATTGTAGGGTGGATCTGTTGGATTGTATACTAAAAGTCTAACTTTTGTACGAATAATACGTTAACAATTAATTTGAAGTGAGAATTATATGATCAAATGATTGCATCTTATAATTTATTTATATGTTCAATGCAATAGTCCACTTACTTTATACTGTAGATAATTTGTTGTGCGACAACACATGGAAGATCATATTATTGGTTTCCTTATCAATTATAAATAGAGGCTCACAACCGAGATAGACGGAAACTCTCTATCGGGATGGTTGTAGTGTGATTTGGTGTTAGTTTGTCTTGACTATAGAATCACATTAGTGCACCTTGTGTCTATTGAGCAGGACCTTGATTTGATATACTGACTTATTGGAGAACTTGATCTCAGTTATTATGGATGTTCGTGCTCTTGATCCCTATACAATAACCTCGACACCTAAGGCAGTATGTAATTCTTTGATTCATCAATGGGTGAGATTTACATGTAATTAAATCAACAAACTCGGTGAGTTGGGAAATAGTGTTGTCTCTATGATGTGCTGTTTATTGTAGAAGGAATCCATGTCCGACATAGGTTGACGATGTCCCCTTGAGGACCTCATAAGTATTATCATGTAAACCCTGCTGGTGGATTTATTCCGGCATGATAACGAGATTGAGTGGTATTACTCTTGGATGAGATATTAATTAATGGAGTTGTCAGTAACTTAATTAATTAATGGACATTGTATATCTTAAACATGGGAGACTGTCGGGCTCATAATAAGAAGGAGCCCATAACGTAATTATGAGATTAGAACGGTAGTGCAGTAATAATATTTTAGTGGTATATATAATTATTATGGGACTTAAGTATAAGCTTTGGGCTAAGCTTGGATACTTAAGTCCAATGGAGGCCCAACTCTAATTTCTCCTCCTGGTCCCTGCTGTAGCTCATATATAAGTCATCTCAGCTGTTCTAACCCTAGGAGAGACACGCATAACACATGAAGAGAATAGACAGAATAGCAGATTGAGATGATCTTGTAGATTGCCGTCCACACGACGTCGAGATTGGACTTAGGAATACAGCAGAAGACCAGAAGGTTGTTTGCTGTTGCAGTCTGTCAACTTATATAATTTTTATAAATCGTACAAAAGTCAGAATTCAACAAGTAGTAATCTGACAGAAAGCCACTGAAGAGAGAATCGTTTTGGAATATAGATCACTCAAATCAGAGATCAGACGAGAGAGTTATGCCGAAAACAGTGAGACTGCACAGGCTACCGGCGAGAATTCATCTTCTCCAACATACCATGGTGTAAGGTAATACATTTCTTGTTTTCTTACTTCCACTGACTATTAGAAATGTATGAAACCCTAATGGTTCACATTAACCAAATGATCGAATGCCAACAGGATCTCGAAAGATATGAAAGATCTCCTTCCAAGCCGTACATACGACTTTCATCGAATACGGCTTTCCACAGATATCATTCCTTTTTTTCTTTCATTTATACTGGAACCCTTGAATTTAATTTCTTAGATAGCGATTACTATCTCAAAAAAAGTATTTTCTTTCTTACCTAGAGGAAGCCCATATTGGATCCAATCCGATTGGATTTTATCATTTTTGTATCGGCAATTCAATATAGATTAATATATACCCCATATATCTCTTTCTCTTCCTGCCATTTTCCCATCCAATGGGGGATACTTGAAAGGTCAATTTTTTTTCCTTTATGAATAAAAGCCGAGTAATGTCTGATTAGTTATAACCAATCAATCGAATTCAAAAGAAATATAGTATTAGAAATCTATATGATAAAAAATATAGAAGAGTTGCATGAAGATTCCCAGAATAATTAGTTCTAAGACTGTAATTTATCGAGGAACACGGGCCATGGGAAAGATTACAGGATGGAATGGAGTTTACAGTTCGAGGTTGTACGGAAGACACACAAGAGAGTTTAATTAATTCATAAAATCTTCAAAACCCTGGATCTACCAAAACGGTTCTAGCCCATGACATTTCGAAGAACATTTAGGGGGTTGGATAGATCTTAACCATATGTCCAAAAAATGCAAGATAAATTAGGAAACGATTAAAACCCTAGATGTGGGCGTCACTGCGTCCTACTCCATCTTGAATCCTCTTCTTGGTTCTCCTCTTTATTCCACAGACGAATCTTCAAAGTGATGGATGGATGGAGGAAAGGATGTGGATGATGCTTGGAGGTGATCCCCCTTGTGGGGTGTCGGATGATTGTGTTGCGGATCTCTTCTTTTTTGTGTGATCTACATCCCCTTTTATACTTGTAAGCTCTCCTTATGGACCTTGGATGGGCTTTTTAAGACGAAAACATGCAAAAACACGCACTAGGGGTGTATATATACGGATTTGGAGCTGTCCTTGGCATTTGGTTCGACCTATGGGTTTGGTATAACCATGGTCGAATCAAAATTGGCGATTTAACACACCTTTAGGCATATGGTTCGACCATGGTTTGACCTTCAAGGTTGGTCGAACCACATCTGTCGTGGTCGAACCACATCGAACCAGCTTGAGCAGTCTCACCATTTTGCGTATAACTTCCACATCCAAAATCTAATTTGAGTGATTCTTTAGCTCACGGTATCCTATCTTCCTTGGCTTTCTATCCGTATAAAGAACTCATAAAAATCCAAGATTTGAAGGTATAACACGAAATGAAAAGTGGCACAACCGTTGTGTTCAGCACAGCTCGTGCGATGTCACCATTATGATCCTAACTTTCTTGTTTAGATTCCGACTGAGGTGTTCTTTATACCAAAACGATCTTCTCTTCTGTGAATTTTCAACCATATATCACACTTTCATTTTTGAACTGCACACGAAAATAGAAAAATTACTCAAGTTGGACATGCATTTTTCAGCATTCATACACAAGTTGCACCATTTCTACAACTTTGCACTTTTGATCCTTTTTCCACCTAATACACAATAAAACACCTCAAGTGAACCTTTTTCTCAAATATATCAAATATAAGACACTTGTGCTAATATATGGCAATAATTCTCATCAAAAAGGTATTAAATTGGACACTAAAAAATGCTTATTTTCACTCTCATCAATTACTCGACAGATGGAACTGGTAGAGTGGTAGTCCCAATAGATACAACAACAGATTCAGCAGAGAGATATGGGTGGACAGCAAGAGGTTAATGTTAACCAAGATCGACGTCAGGTGGAACATGTGGAAATTACTTGTGAGAGGTTTCGAATGTTGAGCCCTTTGATATTTGAGGATGTAACAGATCCCACAGACGCAGAGGATTGGTTACGCATGGTGGAAAACATGTTCCAATACAGTAGAATTCCAGATCGGGACAGAGTGTTGTGTGCTTCTTTCATGTTACGGGCGAGTGCTGGTCATTGGTGGGATACAATTAAAAGTATTGATGATGTCACGACTATGACATGGGAAAGGTTTAAGAAGCTTTTCAGAAATAAGTGCTTTATAGTACTAGTGAGAGCAATGAAGATGAATGAGTTCATACAGCTGAAGCAGGGTGGTATGTCAGTTTGATTACTTCCAAAAGTTCGAGCAGTTGTCTAGATTTGTGAAACACATGGTTAGTACAGAGGCACTGAAAGTGGAAAGGTTTGTGGAAGGCTTAAGGCCTGAGCTTTTTAGAGATGTCAGTAAGGCGGGTTTGCAGTGAGCGACATACTCACAAGTTGCAGAAAGCGCCCAAATTGCTGAACAATCGGAGATAAGGAACAGACAAGTGTAGGCTATCATACGAAAGTTTCAGAAAAACCAGTGCAGCAGTTTGGGAGAGAAAATAAGAGGCCAATGCCATTTCAGAGGCCAAAACCTAATATTCCAATGAATCAAGAACAGGGATAGAGAGAACAAACAAGCATCCCAAATTCGATCAGGGTAAGGTACCATCGGCGCCACCACTACTAATATGTTCTAATTGTGCTAAGCAACATGGCGGGAAATGTCGCATTGCTCTTAGGACTTGTTACACATGTGGAGAGAAGGGGCATGTGACCACTACATGTCCTAAACAAGGGAAGCAATAGCAGGGAAGAGCTGTAGCAAGGGTGTACACTCTGACGTGGGAAGAGGCTGATGCGAATCCCTCAGTTGTCATGGTAAGTTTTCTATTTTTGGCACTTCTACATATGTGTTATTTGATTCTAGAGCAACACATTCATTTGTATCCACTGAGTATGTGAGAAAGCTGGGGGAACATCTAACTTGATAAAAGCTATTTATGAAGTGAAGATACCTTCTAGTGAGTCAAAGTAAACTAATCAACTTCTTCGAGGTTGTGGTATTCCTATTGGAGGAAGACAACTCCTCGCTGATTTGATTGTGTTAAGTATGAATGATTATGATATCATATTGGGTATGGATTGGCTATCAAAGTACGGTGCTACAATAGATTGTCAAAAGAAGAGTATTACTTTTCAGCCATTGGAAGGAGAACCGTTCACTTTTGTTGGGATTAAGAAGAACTTCAAATTTCATATGATATCAGCAGTAAAAACACAGCAGTTGTTGGAAAGTTGTTGTGAGGGGTATATGGTGAGCATGATGAATATTGAGGGACAACAATGTCCAGTCCTCGGTGATGTACCAGTAGTTTGAGAATACTCAGAGGTGTTTTCATATGATCTTCCAAGGTTGCCACCTGACTGGGAAATTGAGATTGTTGAGCTACAACCAGAAACTGCTCCTATATCTAAAGTGCAATACAGAATGGCACCAGCTGAACTGAAAGAATTGAAGATACAGTTGCAAGAGTTGCTAGACAAAGGATTCATCCAACCTAGTTTCTCACCTTGGGGAGCACCAGCTCTTTTTGTTCAAAAGCAGGATGGCACGTTGAGATGTGCATTGATTATCGAGAGATCAATAAAGTTACAGTCAAGAATAAGTATCCCTTGCATCATATTGATGATCTGTTCGATCAACTACAGGATACAGCTATCTTTTCGAAGATTGATCTATGATAGTGGTATCATCAGTTGAAGATTAAGGAGGAAGATATCCCAAAAACTGCATTTAGTACAAGTATGGACATTATAAGTTTTTGGTGATGCCGTTCGACTTGACGAATGCTCTAGCAGCATTTATGGATTTGATGAATAGAGCATTTAAGGATTTCCTCAATAAGTTCATGATTGTATTTATCGATGACATTCTGATTTACTCTAAGAATAAGAAGGATCATGCTCTGCACTTGAGGAAGGTGTTGGAGATTTTGAAGGAGAAGCAGTTGTATGCGAAGTTTAAGAAGTGTGAGATCTGGTTAGTCCAAGTTGTTTTCTTGGGACACGTGGTATCGGGAGAAGGAATTTTGTTGGATCCAAGAAAAGTTAAAGTAATCCATGACTGGCCACAATCCTCAAACCCCACTGAGGTTTGTAGCTTTCTTGGATTGGCAGGATATTATCGAAAGTTTGTTGAAGGATTTTCTAAGATCACTTCTCCATTAACACAGTTGACCAGGAAGAATGTGAAGTTCACATGGACAGAGGCATGTGAACAAAGTTTTTAGGAATTGAAGAGACGGATGACATCAGCACCAATCTTAATTATTCCTACAGACATTGGCGGTCCTGGGGTGGTGCCGGAGGTGCCGCCGCACAAGGTCCCACTCCGAGGAGGGCCCCCGAATTTTTTTATTATAATATATATATATATATATATATATATATATGTATTATATTATTTATTTTAAACTTAAAATATTAATAACATTACTCAGTAGACCAGTTAGTAACTCCTCTCTTCTTTTCTGCCAACATCACGGGATCAAATCCTGATCACAACTTTTTATTTACTTTTTTATTCATATTAGTAAAGAAGATATAACTTTAAGTTATATGATTATGATATTAATCTCTTTTTTATTTACTCTTTTATTCATATTAATAAAGAAGATATAATTTTAAGTTATATGATTATGATATTAATCCCTTCTCAAGTAGATTACACAATCGCAACTAAATAATATAAGTTATCAAAAAGAAAACTATATATTTTTTCATTTTCTTTAATTACATTCTAATTTTTTTCCTTAATTCCTTTTCAATTCATATTCTACCATATTGGTATTTTAATAGTTTAATTCATATCCTTAATTCCTTAATTCCTTGTCATTTTTTCGAACAAGGTACTTTAATTTTACAATGCATATTTATTTTAAAGCTTTTATTCTATGTCTTTTTTAGTTCAATTTTACTTTATAATTCTATTGAAATTGATTTTATTTTGTAAATTAATAATAATAATTAATTGACAATTATTCTTATTTTAGATCATCTATATCAACAAAGATAATACATTCTCTTTGATTTCAATTGAGAATGATTCTTTTCGAGAAACATAATTATGAAAAATGTATTAACAATTTTACTAAAAAAACTGCTAAAGATTAATTTTCATATACTCCCTCCCATTTGGAGAGGTGTAATCTTAAATGGGATGGAGGGAGAACAAATTTTTTATTTAATAATAACATAACCTAATGATGTGACGTCTTTTATTATTGCAATCCTAACATATTTATTAGTATATTTATACTCATATTACGATTTTATTATCATTTTATACCTTGTATAAAAAAAGGCCTCAAATTTATTTTGCAAATGAATGGGTCGGCCCTGCCTACGGAGACAGGAAACTACAAGGTTTATAGTGATGCTTCAAAGAACGGTGTTGGATGTGTGTTGATGCAAAATGAGAAAGTGATAGCGTATGCATCCAGACTGTTAAGGGAGTACGAGAAGAACTACCCAACTCATGATTTGGAATTAGCTGCAGTGGTGTTTGCACTAAAAATTTGGAGGCATAATCTGTATGGGGAACATTGTGAGATTTATACTGATCATAAGAGTTTAAAGTACTTCTTCACTTAGAAATAATTGAATATGAAGCAGAGAAGATGGTTGGAATTGGTGAAGGACAAAGACTGTGTTTTCAATTATCATCAGAGTAAAGCCAATATGGTTGCTGATGTATTGAGCCGGAAGGCAATACAGAGTGTAGCTACTATGACCTTAAATCAGAAACAAGAGTTGCTTGATTTCCAAAGGATGGGTGTGGAGATCATTCAAGAAGGGTCGTTGGAAGCAAAGATGGTAGCTCTAACACTTTGGCCAACTTTGATTGATAAGATTCGGCAGGGGCAAGAGGTGGACAAGTGGTTGGATAAGATAAAGAATAATATCAGCTCTTAAAAGTCTTCTGACTTCCAAGTAACAGATGATGGCATAATTCGCTATAGAGGCCGATTATGTCTACCTGAAGTGGATAACATTCTAAGAGAAGTGATGGCGGAAGCTCATTCAATACCATACTCTGTGCATCCAGGAGCTACAAAGATGTATAGAGATTTGAAGTCATATTATTGGTGGCCAGGGATGAAGAGAGATGTCGCTCAATATGTGGAGCAATGTTTGACTTGTCAACAAGTCAAAGCCGAGCATCAAAGACCAGCAGGAACTTTGCAGCCCCTATATATTCCAGAGTAGAAGTGGGAGAATATCACTATGGATTTTGTCACTGGCTTACTAAAGGCAGTAAAAGGTCATGATGCCATTTGAGTTATTGTGGATCGATTGACTAAGTCCGCTCATTTTTCTCCTATTTGCTCTACGTATTCTGTAGATCGTTATGCCCAACTATATATACAAGAGATCGTCAGACTCCATGGATTACCACTTACCATTGTATCAGACAGAGATACAAGATTCTTGTCTTCTTTCTGGAAGAGTTTACATAAGGCGTTAAGGACACAATTATCTTTCAGCACAGCTTTCCATCCACAGACAAATGGTCAATCGGAGCGTACAATACAGATTTTGGAGGATATGCTCAGAGCATGTGTTTTGGATTTTCAGGGACAGTGGAGTAAATTTTTGCCTTTGGTAGAGTTCTCATACAGCAACAGTTATCAGTCTACTATCGAGATGACTCCATATGAAGCATTGTATGGGAGGAAGTGTAGATCTCCAGTACATTGGGATGAAGTTGGAGAAAGGAAACTTTAGGGTTTAGACTTGATTCGTGAAATATCAGAAGTTGTTACCCTTATACGAGAGAAGATGAAAGTTGCTCAAGATCGGCAGAAGAGTTATGTAGATAAACGGATAAGAGAGTTGGAATTTGAAGTGGGTGATCAGGTATTCTTGAAGGTATCTCCAATGAAATGAATAATGCAGTTTGAGAAGAAAGGGAAGCTTAGTCCAAGATATGTTGGTCTATTTACTATCATTGAGAGAGTTGAAAGTGTTGCCTATAAGTTAGAGTTACCAGCATCGATGTCTAGAGTACATGACGTGCTTCTTGTGTCTGTGTTGAGGAAGTATGTTCCGAATCCATGTCATGTTCTCAGGCAGGAACCAGTTGAGTTGAAAGAAGATTTGAGTTATGAAGATATACCAGTTGAGATTTTACGGCGAGAAGTGAAGAAGCTCAGAAATAGAGAGATACCATTAGTGAAGGTGTTATTAAGGAACCAATTAGTTGAGGAAGCTACTTGGGAAAGAGAGAATGAGATGATGGCTAAACTTTTCAGGTAAGTAAATTTCGAGGTCAAAATTTTTATATGGTGGGGAGGATGTGATACCCAAGCTTCTCACTACTCATGTGCCAATATAATTTAATTTGTGTTATGTGCATTTTATAATTATGTGGTAATTATGTGATAACTGTCTTTACATTTTATTTATCTTTATATTTTTATTTGACACATTTGTGATAATAATGATGACAATATGTGAACATATATGTGCATAAATATTTACGTGCATTAATTTGGATATGTATAATTAATTAAATTATTTTATGTGTATAAATATATTATTTCTTATTTATTAAGTATCACACGTGTTCTCGTAAAAATAACAGTGGTAAGAAAGTGTACATGTATGTGTATTAATTTATAAATATATCATATTTTAGTTATTAAGTATTGCACATATATTTGTAGTAATAATAATAATAATAATAATAATAATAATAATAATAATAAGTATACATGGTTAACTGAGGAATGACTTGAGTTGCTTGGTTGAAGAACACACACGTTGTTGATACATAACTTTTAAATTAAAAAAAAAAGAATGATTGGATTGGATGAGTTGGGCGGTGGGTGGCCTTCTCACCACCACCTTCACTTAGTATATATACATGAGGTTTTTAACCTCAATTCACTGAAGCAATTGAGTGTGAAAAAAAAAGGAAATAAGAGAGAGAGAGAGAAAAAGGGAAAAGAGGAGCTAGCCAGAACGGAAGATTGGTAGTTACACATCTCACGAGGTCTGTGGTATTATTACTATTGGAGTTTAGGTAAGTAGAAGTCCAACTACAATATATAAACATGTTGTGTGTGAATTATTTGTGATTAATATGTGATAATTATGTTTTGAATTATTTGTGATTAGTTTAAGTACATTATGAATTATTTGGGATTAATTTGTGATACAAGCAGTGGATTTATGTGATTTGGGAAAAGTAGGTTTCATATTTAACAATATTATTTATAAATAATTGGTGATAAATTTGGGAAACAAGTTGTGGATCTATGTGATTTGAAATAATATAATTGTCCTATATAGATCTGTGTGATCAAAAATTGTTGAATATAAATCTGTATGATCTGAGAATATATTGTTTATAAGGATTTGTGTGATCCGAGATGAGGTTATTATCCTAAAAAGGGATCCATGTGATCCAAGGTCAAATTATTATTCTATAAATGGATCTATGTGATTGAGGTGAAGTTGTTGTTTCAGAAGTGGATTGTGTGAATTGAGGTTAATTTGTTGTTTTATTATGATTAAATGTTGATATTGATATCGTAAATGATTTATGATGCATATTAAATTGCCCTAGCTGCATACCATGCATATTCATGAAAAGTGTTCCCCAAAAATTAATAGAATACTAATAGTGTGTGCTGCCACTCTATATGCACTCTTTCAGGGATCGTCGAAAATCGGTTCGAGTCGCTTATGTTGACTCACTTCTAAGTCGCTTAGGTTGACTCCTTTTATTTATGGATCGCAGTGCGATCCGAGTCATGTGTTGACTCAACGAGTCGTTTATCGGCTCATCTTTATTCAGAATTTGGAAAAATCATCCCCAATACTTTATTCAGGGATCAAAAAATTCGATCTGACACTGTGTGTCTACTGAGATCATTTGGAGTGCATATCATAAGTGTGTCGTGGAGATCCCACAACGTTAATAGTTTACAAATAAAAAACACCAACTAGAAAGACTAGAAAATAGACAATAGAAAACTAAATGTATTTTCATGCACTATCATGCATGATTTCTACTTACTGAGATTTTTGTCTCACTAGTTTATGCATTGTAGGTGAGCCTGCTGATGATTGAATTATGTGGTGTTTTGTGCAAGTTGTGGAGCTCCTACAGGATTTTGAGCGGATGTATATAGATGACGACCTGTTGAGTTAGGCCATAGGTTTATTTTGTTTCTGCTGATATTTTGTTATGTAATATAACAAGTAATGTCACAAGTTTGTATGGTTTGAAGTGGTGTCAGAAACCAGTTACGTATGTTGAACTGGTGTGATGGTTTCGGTTATAATATATTATGTGAGAAAAAAATTATATGCAG
Source organism: Pogostemon cablin (assembly GCA_023678885.1). Classification (NCBI taxonomy): domain Eukaryota; kingdom Viridiplantae; phylum Streptophyta; class Magnoliopsida; order Lamiales; family Lamiaceae; genus Pogostemon; species Pogostemon cablin. The sequence continues at coordinate 43,054,065 of CM042957.1, read as the reverse complement.
GTTTATGATGAGAGAGAAAATAAACATGTTTTAGTTACAATTTAATACCTTTTTGATGGGAATTGTTATTATATATTAGAACAAATGTCTTATATTCAATATATGTGAGAAAAATGTGTACTTAAGGTATTTTATTTTATTTTAGGTGGAAAAAGGGATCAAAAGTTGAAAGTTGGAAAAAAGATGCAACTTGTGCAAGAATGCTGAAAAACGCACGTCCAACTTGTGTAATTTTTCTGTGTTCTTGTGGAGTTCTGAATTTGAAGTGTATACATGGTAGGAAACCCACAGAAGCGAGGATCATTTTGGCATAAGGAACACCTCAATCGGAATCCAAATGAAAAAGTTATGATAGAAATGGTGATGTCGCGCAAGCTGTTTCTACTCAGCACGACTGTTCCATTTTGCATGACTTGTTACACATTCAAATATTAGATTTTCTGAGAGTTCTTTATATGGAAAGAAACTCTAGAAAGAGAGGATCACGTGAGCCCAAAAATCACCCAAATCTGAGCTCGGATGTGGAAGTTATGCTTGAAATGGTTAGACTGCGCAACCCCGATCTACTTGAAGAAATCCCGCTCAACCAAGACATTTTGGTCGAGCGACGGTCATGCGGCGTGAAATTTTTAGATCCCGGAACAGGTATGCCGCTCGACCTCTGCTCGACCAAAGCCAATCCCGCTCAACCTGGAGCAGTTTGGTCGAGCAGGGACATGGAATCATATTTTTGGTAATTCCATACCTCCAGTAGCGTGTATTTTCATGTTTTTAGAGAAAAAGCCCATCCAAGGTCCATAAGGAGAGCTTACAATTATAAAAAGGGATGCATATCACATCATTATTCATACGATAGCAACACAATCATCTTACACCCCACAAGGGGGGATCACCCCCAACCATCATCCACATCCTTTCCTCCATCCATCCATCACAGTGAAGATTCATCTATGGAATCAAGAAGGAGAACCAAGAGAATTTGAAGAGACGGAAGAGAGAAGGAAGGAGACTTCTACACCAAGGGTTTTCCTAATTCTTTTCTTCTACTTCTTAATTTTCTGGATATATGGGTAAGATTTATCCAACCCCCATGATTGTTCTTCGCAACATCATGGGCTAGAACTATTTTGGTAGATCTAGAGTTTTGAAGGTTTCTATGAATTAATTGAACTTTCATGTGTATACTTCGTACAACACTACTTGTGTATTCATTTTATATATGACTATGCATTTTTAATTCATACTTAGAGTTGTTTTGTGCATCATTAACTGTTATATAGAGTCCGAATACATATCTTGATTATTGATTGAGTGTGTTCACTGCTGAGCAGGATTCCATGTTATGATTCTAAGTGAGGGGACTCCGAAACTTCATTAGAACTATCTTATATAAATACTTATTAATTGAATTGGATTCAGGTTAGTAAGTAGGATAAAGAGGATAATTACATAATACCTATAAAGGGAGATCATATCTGGTTAGAGCACCAATCCTAGGGTAAAATAATTGATATTGGTAGTACCTAGAAAGGGGGGTGAAATTATATCTCTTGCTCTAAAGTTATTCACACGTATTATACGCATATTTACTTGTGTCTATAGAGTAGATTTGCATGGCTTAGTGATGCGTCCATAATTCATAAGGTAGAGTTGAACATTGATACACGAAAAGGAAATTAATGAGTGAAATCGAATTACCCTAGAGCTATCTATTTTTCTACTTGATTCACTTTCATATTCTTCCAATGTTATTTTATTTTAATTGTTATTTAATTTAATTGTTCATTAGTTAATACTTCAATCCTCAATATTATTGCCAACTTTTCTTAATTAATTAGCTTATAATTAAATTGATAATACGCCATCCTTTGGGTTCGATATCTAACTTGGTCGCTTGCTTAAACTGCAACTGATATCCTTAATACTTGGGTATTAATTTTGCGTGCAAAGAAAACGCGCATTAGTTTATATAATGATGTTTGTGTTAAATTAGTATTCGAATTATAAGTTATGTAAGATGGGTCGTGTCACGTTAAGAAGATTGGCAATGCACTGACTCTCACATTCTTCTCCCCGCCTACCAGAGAACTTCTTCCATTCTTCTCACATTCATATTTCACAGCTAGGTTTTAATTAGGAAAAGGGGGAAATCGAATAGCATGTGATTTGAATCCGTTCAACTATTCAACTCTTATTCCTACTAACGTCCACGTGCCCAACATGTTCCGTTTAATTATTTGACGGAAGTTAGAATTAAAAAAAAAAAGCAATGATTAAAAATTGTAATGAAAAGGGCCTAAAATGAAAAGACTCCTTGTATGAAACCAAAAATGGAAATTTCCCCACTTTTAATTAGTAAAGTATCACATTTTATTAAATTATATATTATCTCTACTCATCCATCTGAACTCATTTCGTGAGATCCTTTCACAAGTTTTTGAGGGAAGAAATAAAAAAACCGTCCCATAAAAAAATATGTACTTAATTTATTCAATATAGTTCTAAGAAACTTAATTTTTCCGAATTAGTCTCATAACTTTTAAATTCTCACCAAAATGGTAATTTTTAATTAAAAATGTTAAATTATGCTAATTCTGTGGGATATAATTTTGTGGGGAAAATTTCATTTTTGGTCCCAAGAGAATTGGTGACATTAAAATATAGTCCCATACCTGTGAACAAGTCCTAAAAGTTGCAGTCATAGTCCCAGCCGTTGGTCAACTAACAGATATCGTTAAGTTGAAGGAAAAAAAACAAAAAAAGAATTATTATATTTTTCTTTTATGGGAATAACATATCTTTTTTTTTATTCCTAAGATTTTCAAGATCTTTTTCTTTTTAGGACCCATCCTCAAACAACACCTCCGCACACCCATCGCCGATAACCAGATCGGAACCCAACAATCCTTATCCCACCACCTTCGTCCAAGCGGATTCCTCCTCCTTCAATCAAGTCATTCATTTGCTTACAGACTCCAACACTCTCCCGTCACTCCATCAAAACATCCAATCTTTACCAATGCAGGAACAATTTTAGGAACACCCTCTTCTTGTCGACTTTCGCTACGCCAGACCAAGTATTCTTGATTTTACCTTGCTGCTACTCAGCCTGATTACCCTCTAGTACCTAACCCAAAAATTTGCACAAGGCGATAAAAAATAATACCCTGAATCCACACCAGACGAAGCTGCAAGAAGAACGACATAAACAAGAATTCTGAAACCAAGGCCGTCGAGTTCTGCATATCGCGTAAGACACGCACTGGTGGATGCAATTGGCAGCACTGGAGGTTATCAGAACTGCTCTTGGCAGGGAAGGACCCTTTGTCGGGGGGAAATTCGCACAAGATGAAATCAGCAAAGAGGACACGTCGGAGGGGAATCGATTGAGGCTTGCATCTAGCCGGCGGCTGATAAATTGACATTCGATGGCTGAACCACCATGAAATTGTTGGCAATTGGATCTTATGGTTAACGTGATTTCATAAGAAAAACAGGCAATTAAACAGCGGAAGCATTAAATAAATAACCTGACTTCTGGGTTGGTGTAGTGGATGATGATCTGAGAAGAACACCTCTGATCTTCTGCAGTATATCCCAAAGTTGACTCTCTGGTGTTGTGTGGTCAACAATCCCCAGAGAGTTCTCAATCTGCTCCTAATCTGTTCTCTACGTAAGTGGCGCAGACTTAGGTTATTAGGAACTGAGATAACTTATATACTTGGGCTACTGCAGGGACCAGGAGGAGAAATTGGGCTGGGCCTCAATCAGATTTAATTAACCAAGCTTAGCCCAAAGCTTTTAATTAAATCCAATAATAATAATATAGTCCACTAAAATATTATTATTGCACTACCCATCCAATCCCAAAATTACGTTCTGGGCTCCTTCTTATTATGAGCCCGATAGTCTCCCCATGTTTAAGATATACAATGCTCATTAATTAATTAAGTTACTGACAACTCAAATTAATTAATATCTCATCTGAGAGTAGTACCACTCAACCTTATTATCATGCCGAAAATTAATCCACTTGCAAGATTTACATGATAAACCTTATGAGCTCCTCAAGGGGACATCATCAACCTATGACGGACATGGATTCCTTCTACAATCAACAGCACACTATAGAGACAACACTACTTCCCAACTCACCGAGTTTGTTGATTTAATACATTTAAATCTCACCGATTGATGAATCAAAGAAATATATACTGCCTTACGTGTCGAGGTTATTGTATAGGGATTAAGAGCATGAACATCCATAATAACAGAGATCAAGTTCTTCTATATAGACAGTACAAGTCGAACGATCTCAGACGGTCCTACTCAATACACAAAGCAGTGTACTAATGTGGTTCTATAGTCAAGACAAACTAATACCAAACCACACTACAACCATACCGATAGATAGTCCCCGTCTATCTCGGTTGTGAGCATCTGTTTATACTTTATAAGGAAGCTGATAATATGATCTTCCGCGTGTTGTCGCACAACATATTATCTATAGTATAAAGTAAATGGACTTTTGCACAAACATATAAATAAATAATTTATAATATGCAAAACAGTTTGATCATATGATTCTCATTTCAAATAAAATCGTTATTACATAGTTCAATACAAAAGCAAGGCTTTTAGTATACAAATCTAACAATCTCCCACTTATACTAAAAGACTACGCTGCCTTATCTGCTGACACGCATCTAATCCCCATTCCTTCTACATGCCCATCGAACGCTTTCGCTGGAAGGCTCTTAGTAAAAGGATCATCTAGGTTATCCTCAGATGCTATCTTAGCAACAACGACTTCCCCTCTTTTAATGATGTCTCGTATCAGGTGGTACTTGCGCTCAATGTGTTTACTTGCCTTATGGGCTCGTGGTTCCTTCGAGTTTGCTACTGCACCACTGTTATCACAATAAATTGTAATAGCTTTGGGCAAACCAGGAATCACATCCAAGTCCATTAAGAAGTTCCTGAGCCATACTGCTTCTTTAGCTGCCTCAGAGGCTGCTACATATTCAGCTTCCATGGTAGAGTCCGCAACGCATTTCTGCTTTACACTCCTCCATATTACGGCTCCTCCTCCAAGAGTATACACATAACCCGAGGTGGATTTACTAGCATCCCTATCTGACTGGAAATCCGAATCAGTATAACCCAAAGGTAACAAAGTATCTGCCCGGTAAACCAGCACATAATCCCTAGTCCTTCGCAGGTACTTCAAAATATGCTTTACCGCAGTCCAATGCCCTTGTCCTGGATTACTTTGATACCTACTGACCATGCCCACGGCATAACAGATATCTGGTCTCGTACATACCATGGCATACATGAGACTTCCCACTGCCGAAGCATAAGGGACCAGCTTCATTGCCTCTATTTCATGTTGTGTCTTTGGACACATTTCCTTAGATAGAGGTATTCCATGTCTGAAAGGTAGAAAACCTTTCTTGGAATCTTGCATGCTAAAACGAGTCAGGATTGTATCAATATATGAAGCTTGGGATAAGCACAACATTCTTTTCTTGCGATCCCTTATTAATTTGACCCCAAGAATGTGTCCGGCCTCTCCCAAGTCCTTCATCTCAAACTGCTTGGACAGCCATACCCTTACGCCCGACAATACCTTTACATTGTTTCCAATGAGCAGAATATCATCCATGTAGAGTACAAGAAATACCACTACGTTTCCGTCACACTTCTTGTATACACATGATTCATCCGGACATTGAATAAATCCATATGACTGGATTACTTCATCAAAACGGATGTTCCAAGATCTTGAAGCTTGTTTCAATCCATAAATGGACTTTTTAAGCTTACACACAAGATGCTCTTCGCCCTTTGCAATGAAACCCTCTGGTTGCTTCATATAGATGTTTTCCTCAAGACTTCTATTCAGGAAAGCTGTCTTGACATCCATCTGCCATACCTCATAATCCATATGAGCAGCAATAGACAAAAGAATCCGGATCGACTTAAGCATGGCCACGGGCGAGAAGGTTTCCTCATAATCGATTCCTTCTTTCTGAGTATATCCTTTAGCCACAAGCCTTGCTTTAAAGGTTTCCACCTTACCATCAGATCCTCTTTTTCTCTTATAGATCCACTTGCATCCAATAGCTTTTACACCATTAGGTGGTTCTACAAGCTCCCAGACATGATTAGAATACATGGATTCTATCTCAGATTTCATTGCGTTTTGCCATAATAGAGTATCTTTATCTTGCAGTGCCATGTTGTAATTCCATGGGTCGATTTCATGTTCACCTGGGATTAAATCAGAAGACTCTCCCAATCCCATGAATCTATCTGGTTGCCTCGCAACCCTCCCACTACGACGAGGCTCCACAGGCAATTGTGTATCAGGTGTGACACGCGGTGCAGTGTCCTGTGGTATATCCTCTTGCACAGTTGGTATATTGTTTGGTGTTTCCCTTCTAACTTCTTCTAGAACAATTGTACTCTTGGGTTTGTGATTCATTACATAATCCTCTTCCAAAAATCTGGCGTTCGTACTCACGATCACCTTTTGGTCATTAGGATCATAAAATAGACCACCCCTCGTTCCTTTAGGATATCATATAAACAGACAAACATCCGTACGCGATTCTAACTTATCAGCATCTTGCTTCAACACATGTGCCGGAGCACCCCAAATCCGAAAGTGTTTGAGACTAGGCTTTCGCTTTGTCCACAATTCGATGGGTGTTGAAGCTACTGATTTAGAAAGTACTAAATTCAGGATATAAGCCGCTGTATCCAAAGCATATCCCCAAAACGAGCTGGGTAATTCCGAATAACTCATCATAGATCTTACCATTTCCATAAGAGTCATATTCCTTCTTTCCGCTACACCATTCTGCTGGGGTGTGCCCGGTGCAGACAATTGGGATTCAATCCCATTTTCTGATAAATAATTCCTAAAATCTCCCAAGAGGTATTCGCCACCACGATCAGATCGTAGTGTCTTGATATATTTTCCAAGATGCTTTTCCACATCAGCCTTGTACTCTTTGAATTTATCAAAGCACTCAGACTTGCGGCGCATCAAATAAACATACCCGTATCTAGAATAATCGTCAATGAAAGTGACAAAATATTCATAACCACCTCTTTCCTGGACAGACATAGGACCACATAAATCTGAATGAACTAATTCCAACAAATCCTTGGCTCTATACCCCTTTGCCATGAAAGGCCTCTTGGTCATTTTTCCTTCCAAGCAGGATTGGCAAGTTGGATAATTTTCCACTACTAATGAACTCAGAGGTCCATCAGCTATCAACCTTTGAATCCTACTTAAGTTAATATGACCTAGTCTTATATGCCAAAGATATGTTTGGTTCATTTTAGAAGGTTCTTTTCTCTTATTAGTAGATGTATCATTCGCTTCAATTTGTTGCACTGTGGGAGAAATTGGATTAAGAGTATACAAGTTATCTATCAATGCACCATCACAGATAAAAATTCCATTCTTTCTTAAAACAACCTTGTCATTAAAAGAAACAGAATAACCATCCATAAATAATTTAGAAACCGAAATTAAATTCTTTCTAAAATTAGGTACATAAAGACAATTCCTCAAAACAAGAGTTTTATTCTTATTAAAAAATAAATAGATGTCTCCCACTGCAACAGCTGCTACTCTCGTAGCATTCCCCATGAGTATGGAAATCTCACCATCACTAAGCTGCGGGTTTGGTGGAACCCCTGCAAAGAATTGCAGACATGGTCAGTGGCTCCCGTATCTACACAACAAGTGTTAGCAGATACAGCCGCTAAACACGATTCAACAACTAGTATATAAGACTTACCATTCCTGTTCCCCTTCAGAAGAGGGCAGTCTGCCTTGTAGTGTCCCGGCTGCTTGCATTTGAAGCACTTGCCTTTAGGCTTCTTGACTGCACCAGTCTTTGCTTTCACTTTATTCACCGGTGCTGAATTTCCTTGCTTCTTCTTCTTCCTTCCGCCTATAGGCCTAGGATGAGGAGCATTTTCAGCAACATGAACCTGAGGAGGTCTACGAAATAGTTCTTCCGCCGCCACAAGTTCTGTCAGAAGTTCCACCAACGTATACATGCGTTTGTTCATACCATAGTTCAGGCGGAACTGCTCAAAACTCCTAGGCAAGCTTTGGAGTATGATATCGACCTGTGTTTCCCTATCGATTTCAGCTCCAAGAACTTCCAACTCGTTGAGTTGGCCCATCATCCTAAGGACATGTTCCCTTACGGGAGTGCCCTCAGCCATTTTGGTGTTCATTAAGACCGACATGCCCTTCGACCTAGCAGGATGACTCGGATGTCTGAAGAGTTCCCTAAGATTATGCATCATATCATAGGCGGTCTCCATAGCTTGATGCTGAGTCTGAAGCACATTTGACATTGAAGCCAAAATGTAACACTTAACCATCCTATCAGCTTTGACCCACTTATTATAAGCAACTCTTTGCTCTTCGGTAGAGTCATCAGTAGGTGCCGGAGGACATTCCTCAGTGAGAACAAAGATATAGTCTTCAGCAGTTAAAACAATGTCCATGTTTCGCTTCCAGTCAACATAGTTTGTGCCAGTAAGTTTATGCTCCTTAAGTATTACAGAAAGTGAGTTGAGTGCCATTTGAAAATCCTGAGAATCATAAATTAAATAAACAGATCAAACTCTTCGAATTTATCAATTTATATTGAATCCCTCAAAACAATATAAAATAAAATTCACCAACATTTCAAGCACCGTGGATTTGCATGCCACGTTAGGGTGGACGTATACAAACCCGAACATTTACAAGAGTAGGTTTTACCCATTAATATCATTCGTCAACCTGACTTTATGACAAAATAATTAATAGTCGGTTACTTTTTAGCCATGCAAATAACAGCAGTGACTCCGTTGGGGAGGATACTTATTATTTACACCTAAGTGTATACCATTATTTGATTCCAAGTCCGCTGCCCAAGCTTATGTGCCTTCAGTTGGTGAAAACCACACGCGCTCGGATAACTTTCTATAATCATCATGAAGAAGTTTGTACTAGTGAACCATGAATAAACTCATCCGTTATGGAGGAAGGCTCTAATGCCAACGCGCAAGTTTACTCATTTGACTTACAAACCAATAATGGAGGCCATGGGAATTTATTTACCAATCCCCTCTCCCACTTAGTTATTTAGCACAGAGGGTTTTTAACATGCATATAATATTTCATAATAAAATATACAACCTAGCATGCTTCTATTAAAGTAATTTAAATTAAATAAATCACATAGAACATGCCATACACATATATAACAATTAATTGTCAAGCAAAACAATTAAATCAATTATATATAATAATTAATTGCTTAATAATGTAGGATCAATAATGGGCCCAGGTATCCAAACATAATTAGCATAAAATGAGCAGCTCCATATTGTTCAATTAATAATACCTATTTACCCAGCCAATTTTATTATCATAGAACAAGCCCAAAACATATCATGGCCCAACATCACAAACAATTAAACAAAACCAGCAATAATAAGTGGCCCAGCAGCCCATTACAATTTAATAAAAATTGAGCCCAAAAACAACTGAATTATTAAAAAAAATAACCCAGCAGGCCCAACACCAAATTAAAAGGATTAAAGCCCCATCAGCACAGCCCAAAAAACACTCCAATAAAATTTGGGCCATCAGCCCAAAACCAAATTAGAGAAAAAAGGGCCCAGGCAGCCCATCACCAAACTGATGCCCTAAAACCACTGCCAGCCGCAGCATCAAGACGAAACATTCCCGGCACTCTGTTACACAGCCCATCCGCCGTCGGCACCACCCTCAGCCCATCGGAACGTCGCCATCAGTCCTTCTCCGATGAACCAACGGCCGGAGATCTCCTTTGAAGTCTGCACCACGCGTGTCGCCCAGCATCCAGTCGCCGCTGCCGCCATGACCACGCACTCAGACGTGCACGCAGTTCGAAGCATCACCGACGAGACTCGTAGCTGTCCAGTGATGAGTGTGTAAATTCACAAGTTTGGCGCTATGTTTTGTGCTAGTTTTGGAGAGTTTTGATGTGGAAATAGGTGGAAAACCTATATATATTGTGAAATAGCATGAATCAGGTGTTAGTGGAGCTATTTGAGTGTTTTCTTAGCAAAAACGGAGTGAAAGAGCCAAGAATCGAAGAGACGGAGTCGAAGCCACGCGAACCGCCCAAGAAATAGGTGGGTTCGACCTGGCTGGAGGAGGGTTCGACCTCTCCAGCAGGTCGAACCAACGTTGTTGAACATACAGAGATGGATTCGACCACGACTCAGTTGGTTCGACCTGGCCATCAGGTCGAACCATGGTCGAACCAGTTTGCAAGAAGGAGGATTCGACCACGACATTGGAGTTCGACTTGCCAGTTGGTCAAATCAGGAGCGGGAGTTGTCCAGTGCTGAGGTTCGACCTGGGGTTCGACCAAGGCCTAAGTGGTTCGACCTGTTCAGAAGGTCGAACCTGTGCAGAATTCTTCCAGTAGAGGGGTTCGACCTGGGGTTCGACCTGTGGCTAGGTGTTCGACCTGTTTGACATGGTCGAACCTATGTGCGAGAACTTACCTTATCCGAATTTTCGAGGCCGAAACGCGTGAGATCACTTAGAAAGCCCATTCCAAGCCCTAGAGACGTGATTACAAGTATAAAAGGAGGCTCATACAGAGAATAAAGAGAGCTTTTGATCGTCAATCATAAGAGAGACAAGAGTAGAGGTGGTGATCCATCCGGAGGGCTGTGACAGAGGTTCGCTGAAGGTTCAAGTAAGAATGATCAATCTAACCATGATTGTTCCTAGATCAATCATGGGCTAGAACCACCTTGGTAGTTCTAGGGTTATGAAAGTTTCATGATGTAATTCGTGTTTCGTGTGTAAAACTCCGTACAACACTACCTGTGGTTTGTTTTATAAAAGATTGCATATTTAATCCATACTCATAGTCGTTTTGTGCATCAATGATCGTTGTGTAGAGTCTGAATACATAACATGGTTATTGATTGAGTGAGTTCACTACTGAGCAGGGTTTATTGTTATAATTCTAAGTGAAGGGATTCCGAAGTATTATTAGAACTGTCTTATATGAATATTCATGAATTGAATTAAATTCGGGTTGATGAATAGGATGAAGAGTATAACTTTATAGTACCTAAAAAGGGAGATCAAATCGGGTTAGATTCTAGACGTAGAAGATAATTGATTATGATAGTACCTAGAAAGGGGGGTGAAGCATATCTCTTGCTCTGATGTTATTCACACGTGTCAAGCGCATATTTACTTGTGTCTATAGAGTAAACTGCATGGTCTAGTGATGCGTCCACAAACCACAGGGCAGAGTCGGACACCATCACATGAAAATACGAATTGCTAGTGAAACTGGATGACCCGACGAACTACCTATCATTCTTATTGATCACAACTCACTTCTCTCGACTCTTGTTATTTCTTTTTGTTATTTTGATTAGAAGTTATTATCCATTAAACCTTTACAATTACCAAACATAGTCTAAAATATACTAGAAGATAACAAAATTGATATTTATCCGTCCCGTGGGTTCGATATTGTAACTTGGTCATCTTCGCAACTACAATTGATATCCTTATACTTGAGGATTAATTTGTGTGTTGAGAAAACTCCTATCAAGGTCTTGGCGCCGTTGCCGGGGACGGCGTAAAATATCTTTTTTGTGTTATTTCTAGTTTATTAGGACTATTTACCTTGTTTTGTTGTTTTCTTTCTTATTCATTTTAGGTGTATGCTCACAAGATCAAAGAAAGGTAATCTTGAACCATATAATCCTGAGATTGGAGCATCATCAAGAAAGAAGAAGAAGAAGAAGAGCAAGGCAAAGACAAAAGACCCAACTGAAGCTCTGAATTTTGGAGTTGAGGTTGACGAGCAGATTTCGCAAGCGATTGAGGCTACAACTAAAGTTAATTTGGAAGTAGAAATAGTCAACATGGCAGCGAATCCGGATAATCTAGCCATCCGTGAGGTTTTCAGAAATAATGGGGCTGGAAATTATGAGCTTTTAGGAGCAAGGGGAACTAACACAGCGTTCGATCTTCATTCCGCTCATATTAGCATGATAGAAAGAAACTACTTTTCAGGAGGGTCTTTCGAGGATCCGCAGCAGCATCTGAACAAGTTCTTGGGCTATGCAAGTACTCAAAAAGACGTAGGAGAACATGAAGATGCTAGGAAGATCATTTTGTTCAAATTCTCGCTTACTGAAAAGGCGAGGGATTGGTACGATACTATTAATGCAGTTGAGGGCACCACGTGGGAGCAATTGAAGTTAAGGTTCTTGGAGAGGTATATGCCACCTTCGAAGGTGTTTAAGATGAAGCAGGATATTAACCAATTTGCTATCAGTGGAGGTGAGAAATTTCATGAAGCGTGGGATAGATTCAAGGACATGCTCAGGAAGTGTCCTCAACATGGGTTATCTAAAGCCCAATATATCAGTATATTCTATAATGGATTGGACTGTGAATCACGAGTGCTACTTGATGCTTCTTCTAATGGAGCATTGCTTACAAAGTCATCCGTTGAGGCCGAGAGATTGTTTGAAGACATATCGATGAATTTGAGGGATTGGCCTACTGATAGAGTTAGAGGTACGTATGTTCTTGGAAAGGTAGCTCAGGTTGAACAAGCAATGGTGAAAACTAAGAGAGAGGATGAGATCGTTTCGAGCTTGTCCAATATCAACAAGCTACTTGAGTCTCAACAGAAGCAGATCAGCGAGATATCTCAACGAGTGCCAATCATGCAGCAAGAGATGATGAATAATGGAACCATCCAAGATGAATTGGAGGAAGCAAATTATGCCATGGGTCAAAGTATTCAAGGAACGAGGTACCCAAATCAAGGAAACCGGAACTACCAAGAGAACTATCGAGGGAACTTTAATAATCGTGGTCCATCTGGTAGTTATCAACATCAACCAAGGAGGCCTGAATTTTCATGGAGCAATACGAACAATGCAGTGCAACTTCCGATGGGTGTTGATCCGGGAGAAAAGGTGGAAGAAGGGAAGCCTGGTTTCGAGGATACTGTGAACCGGTACATGGTAAAGAATGATGAAAGAGTGAACCGCCTTGAGGCAAAGCTTGAGAAAAAGATTGATGATCACCACAGAGATTTGTCCACTCAAGTGAAAGATCTCACATTGTTGATGGGTACAATTGCAGAGAATGTGAACACATTGACTCAAACTGTAGGAAAAGGGAAGTTTCCATCTCATAGTATAGAGAATCCGAAGTCGTGTAATGCCATCACACTGAGGTCGGGAACGCAGTACGAGGGACCGATGAGGCCGGAATCAAAGTTGGAATTTTCTAAGCCTCGGTTCGACCAACACGCAGAGGGTTTGACCAACTTTTTAGGTCGAACCCAGGTCGAACCTCATCGGCCAGAGCACTCTGTTTTGACACAGAAGCGGTTCGACCAACACGCAGAGGGTTCGACCAACTTTTCAGGTCGAACCCAGGTCGAACCTCATCGGCCAGAGCACTCTGTTTTGACACGGGAACGGTTCGACCACGATCAAAAGGGTTCGACCAACTCTTCAGGTCGAACCCAGGTCGAACCGAATGATGGAGATTATACAGAAAAGTGGTTCGACAAAGGGGGCAGTGGTTCGACCTCCAATGCTGGTCGAACCCAAGTCGAACCTCTGGAGCAGAATGAGATCAGTCTTCCAGGAGAGAGGTTCGACCAATACAGTCCTGGTTCGACCTCTCAGCCTGGTCGAACCCTAGTCGAACCTCGCCGAGATATTTTGTTTGATGCACCTGTTGTTCCTTTTGATGTTGATGCAACTCCAGTGGTATGGAATGAGCAAAGTACAGACATAATAGCTTAGAAAAAATGGGAAAGAGCTAAGCGATTAAGAGCCGAAAAGGAGAAAGCGGAGAAGGTTGATCGTGATGAATGGGGGATTCCCAAAACTAAGATACCTCCACCGTTTCCCTACAAGCTAGTGAAGAAAGGGTTAGAAGAAAAGTTCAAGAAGTTTTCAGAAATAATGAATAAGATAAGCTTGAACATCCCTTTTTCAGAGGCAATCATGGAGATGCCATATTATTCTCGATTCCTTAAAGACATATTGATGAAGAAGCGAAGCTTAACCGGAGTTGAAACGGTAAACTTATCTGAGAATTGTAGCTCAATTATTCAAAAGAAGTTGCCACCAAAGATGAAAGATCCGGGGAGCTTTACTATTCTATGTGAGATCGGGAATGGGCCAGCACGGCGAGCTTTGTGCGATCTAGGGGCAAGCATCAATTTGATGCCATTGTCCATCTTTCAGAAGCTTGGTTTGGGGGAGCTGACCCCGACAACTGTTGCTCTCCAATTGGCAGATAGATCAATGACGTTTCCGAAAGGTATAGTTGAAGATGTTCTAGTAAAGGTGGAGAAGCTAGTTTTTCCTGTGGATTTTATTGTACTAGAAATGGATGATGACAAGGATAATGTTCCTTTAATCTTGGGGAGGCCATTCCTTGCTACAACTGGAGCTATGATAGATGTTCGGAAGGGAGAACTGAAGTTGAGAATGGACAAAGAAGAAGTTCTTTTCAACTTGGACAAAGCAATGAAAATGCCAATGGAGTCCCAGTGTTATAGTATTGACGTGGTGGAGGAGATTGTGAAGGAGGATATGTCTCTGATCTTGTCAAAGGATCCTCTTTAGACATGTTTGATGGAGTCTCTTACTTATCCCACTACGGAGCTTGACGGACTTTCTAACGAGGTATGTATTGAATTTCTTGAAAACTTACTTGCTTTGGGTGATGACAGGTTTGCTTTGGAAAGAAATAAAGTGGAAGAAGTCAAATGGACCAGGAAGTACTTGCCTTTGGATAACGAAAACACTCCAGTGGAGAAAAGAAAAGAGGAGTTAAAACCATTGCCGGACCACTTGAAGTATGCTTTTCTTGGAGATAATGCACAATATCCGGTAATTGTATCTTCTTCCCTTAATGATGATCAACTTGAGGAGTTATTAGATGTCTTAAGGAAGTACAAGTCTACAATAGGGTGGTCACTTGATGATTTGAAAGGTATTAGTCCTTCGTATTGTATGCATCGGATTAGGTTGTTGAATGAAGCCAAAGCGTGTTCAGAATCAGCGTAGGGTGAATCCCGCAATTCAAGAGGTGATAAGGAAGCAAATTCTTACGTGGTTGGATGCTGGAATTATATATCCTATTAGTGATAGTCCCCATGTGAGTCCATTGCATGTAGTTGCTAAGAAGGGGGGCATGACTGTAGTGAAAGCTGAGGATGGAGAAGCTATAGCCACGAGAATTCCTACGGGATGGCGTACATGTGTGGATTACAGGAAATTGAATGAGAACACGTGTAAGGACCATTTCCCTCTTCCGTTTATGGATCAAATGTTGGATCGTCTTGCAGGGTATGAGTTTTATTGTTTCTTGGATGGATACTCGGGGTATAATCAAATCATGATTGCTCCCGAGGATCAAGAAAAGATCACTTTTACTTACCCCTTCGGGACCTTTGCTTTTAGGAAGATGCCGTTTGGATTGTGTAATGCGCCTGCTACTTTTCAGAGATGCATGATGGCAATTTTTGATGGTTTGATAGAGAAGATCATGGAAGTATTCATGGATGATTTTTCAGTCTTTGGTTCTTCTTTTGATATGTGTTTGTCTAACCTTGCTGTTGTTTTGAAGAGGTGTCAAGAAACTAATCTTGTCTTGAATTGGGAGAAGTGCCACTTCATGGTGAAGGATGGGATTGTTCTTGGGCATCATGTTTCCGCCAAGGGATTACAGGTAGACCGTGCTAAAGTGGTGGCAATTGAGAAGCTTCCACCACCGACCAATGAAAGAGGAGTGCGGTCCTTCCTTGGACATGCCGGTTTTTACAGGAGATTCATTAAAGACTTCTCAAAATACTCTAAGCCCTTATCTCATTTACTTGAAAAGGATATTCCTTTTGTGTTTAATGATGAGTGTCTAACAGCTTTTCAAGTTTTGAAGGAGGCGCTTATTACTGCCCCTATCTTGATCACACCGGACTGGACTCAACCGTTTGTACTTATGTGTGATGCAAGTGATGTAGCATTGGGTGTGGTGCTTGGGCAGCTAAGGGAGAAGAAGTTCTGCGCCATTTACTACGCGAGTAAGACTTTCGATGCGGCACAGAAGAATTACACAGTAACTGAAAAGGAGTTTTTGGCTGTTGTGTATGCATTCGATAAGTTTCGTCAGTATTTGGTTGGCATGAAGACGATTGTGTATACGGATCACTCAGCGATTCGTTATTTGATGGAGAAGAAGGAGACGAAGCCTAGGATCATAAGATGGATTCTACTACTACAGGAGTTTGACTTGGAGATTCGGGATAAGAAAGGAACAGAAAATGTGTTGGCAGATCACTTGTCAAGGTTGGAGACTAGGGAGCATTGTGATAATTCTTTCGAGTATATTGAAGAGATGTTCCCTGATGAGAAGATCATGGCTGTGGCTGTTGAAGGTACCGAGCGAGCATGTGTAGTTGCAGCGCAAGGTATGGATCCATGGTACGCGGATTATGTTAATTACATTGTCATTGGTGAAATTCCAAGGGATCTCAACCGATATCAACTTGCGAAATTTTGTAGGGAAGTTGAGACATTTATATGGTATGATCCGTTTGTTTACAAGATTTGTACAGATTCTATTGTCCGAAGATGTGTACCCGAGATGGAAATGGAAAGTGTGCTTGAGTTCTGCCATGCACAACCGAATGGGGGGCATTTCGGAGCGCAAAAGACTGCAGCTAAGGTACTTCAATCCGCTCTTTATTTGCCTACATTGTTTAGAGATAGTGAGAGCTATGTGGCGTCTTGCGATAGATGTCAGCGCATGGGTAATATAGGTAGGAGAGATGAGATGCCATTGCAGCCTAGCATAGTCGTGGAGATATTTGATGTATGGGGGATCGATTTTATGAGGCCTTTTCCCCCGTCGAATGGGTTTCTCTACATTCTTCTTGCGGTGGATTATGTTTCGAAGTGGGTGGAAGCAATTCCTACTCGTGTTAATGATTCGAAAGTTGTTTTATCTTTCCTGAAGAAATATATTTTGGCCCATTATGGAGTTCCGAGAGCATTAGTTAGTGATGGAGGTTCCCACTTCGTCAATAAATTTTTGGAGAAGGTGCTTAAGGATTATGGTGTTAAGCATAGGGTTACTACACCCTATCATCCGCAAGCGAATGGGCAGGCAGAGGTCTCCAACCGTCAAGTAAAGCAGATTCTGGAGAAAGTGGTAGGAACTAATAGAAAGGATTGGGCTATGAAGCTTGATGATGTGTTATGGGGGTTCCGGACCGCTTACAAGACGGTGTTAGATATGTCACCATATCAAATTGTCTATGGGAAGCCGTGCCACTTACCTGTAGAAATTCAACACAAAGAGTTTTGGGCTTTGCGTCGCTTGAACTTGACCCTTAAGGATGTAAAGGAGTTGAGGATAACTCACATGAATCAATTGGATGAGTTTAGGAGTCGTGCTTACAAGAATTCAGAGATTTATAAGAAAAGAATGAAGAGGTGGCATGATTCTAAGATTTCATACAAGGAGTTCAAGCAAGGAGATGAGGTACTACTTTTTAACTCTCGTTTGAAGATTTTTGCAGGCAAGTTGAAGTCTAAGTGGACGGTACCATTCATGATTCATCGAGCCTTAGGAGGGGGGAGTTATGAGCTTATTGACAAAGATGGAGACGTTATCATGGCGAATGGGCATCGATTGAAGCATTATAGGTCGCCGGATGATGCGTGTGTCATTTTTTATGATACCTTGTTCTGATTTGGTACCGTCGTGACTCTACGACGTTAAACATGAGCGCCTGTTGGGGGCTTGCCCTTCCATTTTATTGCTTTATTTATTTCGTGTGAGTAAGAAATTTTTGTATTTAAGATGCTTACCAATCGGCAATTACATCTCTTTTCAAACTTAGTTTTGACTTACGTTTTTACTAAGTTTGGGGGGGTGTGATGTTATTACCTCATTGAAGCATTAAGAGTATAATCTTTTCTTTGTATTGTTTGTTAGGGGAGTTGGTTTTTGCGGCCATATTGAAATTTTACTCGATTTTGATGTGACGATATTTTACAACTTGCCTAATGTTCAGTGGTTTTTGGTTGTGTTTTCTTTTACGAAGATACTCATGAATGATATTATGTGGAACAATTTCAGAAGTTGTGCTTTAGATTGTACCTAATGAAGTTGTGTTGAAGCTTGAAGTATGTAGTGCATGAAGAACACTCAGTTTTGGAAATCAGGAGGAAGGTTCGACCA
Source organism: Pogostemon cablin (assembly GCA_023678885.1). Taxonomy (NCBI): domain Eukaryota; kingdom Viridiplantae; phylum Streptophyta; class Magnoliopsida; order Lamiales; family Lamiaceae; genus Pogostemon; species Pogostemon cablin. The sequence continues at coordinate 43,035,722 of CM042957.1, read as the reverse complement.
ACTCTAGGAAGGGTTCGACCGGAGCCAGAGGTCGAACAAAAGTAGAGGAAGTCGAACCGGCGTTGAAAGTTGTCCAGAGAGGAGGTTCGACTAAAGCCACAGTGGTTCGACCTGATCAGGAGGTCGAACCTATGGTCGAACCTGTCAGTCGAAAGCACTCTGTTTTCCAGAAGAGGGGTTCGACCAATTCAAGGAAGGTTCGACCTGTTTAGCAAGTCGAACCCCTGGTCGAACCGAGAAGGTCGTTTGTCCAGAAGAGAGGTTCGACCTCACCATCCATGGTTTGACCTGTTCAGGTGGTCGAACCTGAGGTCGAACCAAGCCAGGTACGTGATTTAAGTTCGATTTTTTAGAGGGGTTCGATCACTTTTTCGAAACACCAAACCTCGAACCCTCTTCGAACCTCTACACCCTTGCACAAATTCTTCAATTACACTTGATTTTACACCGATTACACAACACTACACCTTGAATTATCGATTCGGTCGTGGATTTGGGCGGATTTCGTCACGAGTTAGGGCTGAAATCGTGATTTTTGGTTGTTGTGTGTTTTCGATCAGTTGTTCACCATGGGCAAGTCACAAGGTATGTTTTTCCAACTCAATTACTCTAGGATTGAAGGTTTAGGTAAGAAATTCGATGTGAATTAGAGGATTGATGTTGAGTATGGTTGAATTTCATGGTGAATGTTGATATTTTGATTGGTTTCATATGAATTCTTGTTTCTTGGTTTTTGGTTGATTGATTATTGATAGAACTTGGATTTTTATGTGGATTAATCAGGGATATAGAACATATCATAGAATGAGCATGTTGATTTGGTTTGAAATTGATGAAATTGAAGTAGTTCATTGAGGGAAACATGTTGAATTTTTGATTGAATTGCTTGAATTGCTTAATGCATGCTTGTTGGTTATGTTTTGATGATTAAGGAAGGTGTAATTGAAGATGTTTTGAGAATGTTGAATAAGCAAGTGGTGTTGAGATGATAGTTTGTGTGAATATGCATTGATGCTTGAAGTCTTGAGTAGAGTATGTGATGTGCTAGTACAATACTTGCTTTCTTGTCTTGTTGGTTGGATTGAAGTATTTGTTTTCAGGAAAGGGACAATGATCAAGTAAAGGAAAAGGAAAGGCAGAGGAGGAGAGATCAAAGAAGAGGCATGACAGACCTTCATATTTGGACAAAGTAACAAGAAAACTGAGGCTACAAGACCGTTTACCCGATAACTTCAAGATTAGGATGCAAGATTGGGATGAGATTAAAGAAAAGTGGGAGGAAGTTTCAGACAAGATAGCTCGCACTCGATACCAAGATGATGAAGCGATGAGGATAATGAGAATAGGGGATGATATATTTTGGATGTTTGATCAAGTAGGGATCCGAAGATTCATGGAGTTGAAGAGGCCGACGTACTTCCATGTTACAGTGGAAGTAGTTTGCTCGTTTGAGATGGAGAAGGACCCGCTTGGATATCCCTATCGGTGTACGTTTCAGCTTGGTGGAGTGAGTAGGAGATGGACGTCTGAGGATTTCAACGAGCTGTTTGAGACGTCTTTGGAGATCCCTCGTTTAGAAAATGCTGTATTCAGTGTAAAGCGATTTTGGAGGGAGATCACTGGGGAGATTCATGATTATAAGACCAGATAGGCTCGTGCTTCCGCAATAAAACCCAGTCTGAGGTACATGGACCGCATCCTGAGCAACACGTTGTTCGCCCGCTCGGAGGGGAGTGTTGTGTCTAGAGGAGAGTTATATGCCCTGTGGTGTATGCTGAATGGAGTGAAGTTCAACGTTGGAGCTTATTTTATTGCTCAGCTGAATCGATTCAAGACCATTGGTTTTCAAAAGGTGAATATTGGAGGGTTATTCACGATCTTGGCTGAGCATTACAACTTGGATCTCACCGGCATTACACCAGTAGAAGGAGAACCCGATTTGATTATGAGCACGTGCGCGAAGGGAGGATTTGCCCATTTTAGAAATGGAGATTGGTTTTTCACGAGAGGTCTCAAGCCTTTCGAATTTATGTTCCCCTTCGACGTGAGCAACTTGACAACTATTCGGGAAGCAAGGAATAAGCTAATGAATTCTCTTGGACACACCGCTTTATCCGTGGCAGCGAAGTCGGGTGGTGATTGGAGAGCGGTAGCACAGATGTGTGCTGAGGGGAGGATGGCTGAGTTACAGCAGATCGTTGATCAAGGAGAGTTCCGTCCACCTCAGCCACAGCAGCCTGAAGAGGAGGATCAGGTAGATGAGCAGCCGGAGATGGAGATTCTGGAAGGAGAGCAGCATGATGCGCCTCAGCATGCTCCGGGACCGCAGCAGCGGCGAGCAGTTCCAGGTACTCGGGAGCAGCTTCGCTTGATTCATGAGCAACTGATCGCGGTGGTAGCTGCACAGCAAGAGACGAACAGGCAACTCGCGCTCGCTAACGCCAACTACGCCACGCTGAACGAAAGGTACTCTGCCTTGGATGAGCGTGTTGGTAGAGTGAGTAGTCGAGTGGATATGATGGATAAGCACATTACCAGTCTATGCCGAGCTGTGGAAAATAGAATGGATGAGGATGACGATGATGATGAGGATGATGATGCTCCTAGGGAGTAGTTTCAGATTTCTTTTGGCTTCTCCGATTCATCTTATCTCCCGTTCTTCTTTTATTTTTACAGATTGGGGTGTGATTCATGTGTGAGTGGCATGTACCTGATATAGTTGATCTTGTATCGTTGTTTTGTATATGGGTTATTCTGTGCATTCATATGTTTACGTGTTTATTTTCATTTGGAAAGAGCATGAATAATTTGTTAAGTATATGGAATTCATGAGGAATTGATTTTGATTATGTGCTATGAGGAGTATTAGGAATTGATTACCTATGTGAGGATTTGAGCCTTTATCATGATTAATCATGATAGTTTATTCTTGAGAGAATCATTCGTATGAACGTATTCTAGAACTTGGCTTGGAGTCTTGTGTGAAACTTACAATTGATGAAATATTAGGATATGATCTTAGGCCATTTTTGATTAATTGAGTCACTTAGCCAAATTTTACCTTTCATAATGATTTTATAAATCTTTGGTAGCCCTGTTTGAGCCTTTTAAAAGCTTTTTCTTTGGCAAGCCAAATATAAGAGCCTTAATTACCTTATTTGAGCTTTGAAAATACCCTATCCATTGGTAGAGAGAATAAGGTGAATAAGTGTGGAAGAAACAAAGGGAAGATGGAATGAGGTTCAGTAAGAAAAGTGCATGGTTAAATCTTGTTAGGGATAGTGCCTGAAATTGGTACCCCGAATTGCTTATACATGGGGCTTGAAGTTTTTAAGAAACAGTCAAACGATGTTCGAGAAGGGTAGTGCCTATAACTGGTACCCGAGCAGTTAATAGAAGAATGATGTTGATGCAAGGAAGAGAAGGAAAATTGAAAATTGCAAGTGCAAGAGAAGAATTGGAGGAGAATATGAAGCCGAATGAGAAATCAAGAACCTCCAAGGTAACTCTCTACTAGTGTATTAAGTTACTATGACCAAATTTTCCTACCCTTTCCAAAGAGCCAACATTACAACCTAGAAACAAGTCCTTTGTGATCCTAGTATTAATCTAATGAAAGTTTATTTTTTGAGACCTTTGCCAAGCTTATGGTTACGCGTGAATATGAATTGATATGAGTGTTTATACTAGCCTATAGTGCCTCACGCACGAGCGAAAGAGAGTAAAGACTTATCTTGTCAGTGAGATTACTTAGTACTCCGAATGGTGTGTGATTGGATTGATTTTACATGAGTGAAATATTTGATGCAAGTAATTCTTGTTTGATTCAGTGAAGTGGCATGTGTAATATGTGTTTTACTTGATCTTGTTGAATTATACACGACTCCTGTGGTTTAAATTGGTTGTCTCGGGATGAGCAACATGTAAGTTTGGAGGTTTGATGAGTGTGTAAATTCACAAGTTTGGCGCTATGTTTTGTGCTAGTTTTGGAGAGTTTTGATGTGGAAATAGGTGGAAAACCTATATATATTGTGAAATAGCATGAATCAGGTGTTAGTGGAGCTATTTGAGTGTTTTCTTAGCAAAAACAGAGTGAAAGAGCCAAGAATCGAAGAGACGGAGTCGAAGCCACGCGAACCGCCCAAGAAATAGGTGGCTTCGACCTGGCTGGAGGAGGGTTCGACCTCTCCAGCAGGTCGAACCAACGTTGCTGAACGTACAGAGATGGATTCGACCACGACTCAGTTGGTTTGACCTGGCCATCAGGTCGAACCATGGTCGAACCAGTTTGCAAGAAGGAGGATTCGACCACGACGTTGGAGTTTGACTTGCCAGTTGGTCGAATCAGGAGCGGGAGTTGTCCAGTGCTGAGGTTCGACCTGGGGTTCGACCAAGGCCTAAGTGGTTCGACCTGTTCAGAAGGTCGAACCTGTGCAGAATTCTTCCAGTAGAGGGGTTCGACCTGGGGTTCGACCTGTGGCTAGGGGTTCGACCTGTTTGACGTGGTCGAACCTATGTGCGAGAACTTACCTTATCTGGATTTTCGAGGCCGAAACGCGTGAGATAACTTAGAAAGCCCATTCCAAGCCCTAGAGACGTGATTACAAGTATAAAAGGAGGCTCATACAGAGAATAAAGAGAGCTTTTGATCGTCAATCATAAGAGAGACAAGAGTAGAGGTGGTTATCCATCCGGAGGGCTGTGACAGAGGTTCGCTGAAGGTTCAAGTAAGAATGATCAATCTAACCATGATTGTTCCTAGATCAATCATGGGCTAGAACCACCTTGGTAGTTCTAGGGTTATGAAAGTTTCATGATGTAATTCGTGTTTCGTGTGTAAAACTCCGTACAACACTACCTGTGGTTTGTTTTATATAAGATTGCATATTTAATCCATACTCATAGTCGTTTTGTGCATCAATGATCATTGTGTAGAGTCTGAATACATAACATGGTTATTGATTGAGTGCGTTCACTACTGAGCAGGGTTTATTGTTATAATTCTAAGTGAAGGGATTCCGAAGTATTATTAGAACTGTCTTATATGAATATTCATGAATTGAATTAAATTCGGGTTGATGAATAGGATGAAGAGTATAACTTTATAGTACCTAAAAAGGGAGATCAAATCGGGTTAGATTCTAGACGTAGAAGATAATTGATTATGATAGTACCTAGAAAGGGGGGTGAAGCATATCTCTTGCTCCGATGTTATTCACACGTGTCAAGCGCATATTTACTTGTGTCTATAGAGTAAACTGCATGGTCTAGTGATGCGTCCACAAACCACAGGGCAGAGTCGGACACCATCACATGAAAATACGAATTGCTAGTGAAACTGGATGACCCGACGAACTACCTATCATTCTTATTGATCACAACTCACTTCTCTCGACTCTTGTTATTTCTTTTTGTTATTTCGATTAGAAGTTATTATCCATTAAACCTTTACAATTACCAAATATAGTCTAAAATATACTAGAAGATAACAAAATTGATATTTATCCGTCCCGTGGGTTCGATATTGTAACTTGGTCATCTTCACGACTACAATTGATATCCTTATACTTGAGGATTAATTTGTGTGTTGAGAAAATGCTCATCATCCAGCGCCGCGGCTCTTCGCCGCGCACCACCGCGTACTACTGAGACCATCCATCTGCGCCGTTGCCAGAGTTCAACGACATTGGCGCAACAAGATGCCACCCCCGTAGGCAGCCGCTCCACAGCCATCGCTGGTCAGCTGCGCGCCACCACCAGCGCCGCCAGATCCTACATCGACTTGCCCCGATCCGCCTGGATCTGCCTCTAATCTCCCAGCCAGAGCTCTTCGTCTATTGGGATCATCAGCGATGTCCACCAGTCTCGAGTGTCACCGATCATCTCCGATCCAATCGGGATCGGCGTGAACTCACTCGGGACATTCTGTTCTGGTCCGTCCAGTCGCGCCGCTTCCAGCACCGTCCAGACGCCGCCGCGACAAAACTGGTCCGGCTGCAGTCACCAGCCGTCATGGTCCGCGCCTTTCAGACCCTGCCGCCACCTCCAACGTCCACGCGTCGCCGGACGAACATACATAGAGTAGGGGGTGTGTGTATGATGTGATGATGACCGACTGACTTTGTGTGACCAAGATAATATGTACCATGTATTCAATCAAAAAAAAATACATAACAACAGTAGATCACACAACAGTACATCACAAAGCGATTACCAAGTTAATACTGCAGTCACATAACCACTTTCATACCGACTGACTGACTGACTGACTTTGCGATTAAAACAGATTAAATCAATAAATCAAATAATCACAAACCCATCCTTACAAATCACGTTTCACCAAGAAACCATGCTCTTATACCAATTGTTGGCAATTGGATCTTATGGTTAACGTGATTTCATAAGAAAAACAGACAATTAAACAGCGGAAGCATTAAATAAATAACCTGACTTCTGGGTTGGTGTAGTGGATGATGATCTGAGAAGAACACCTCTGATCTTCTGCAGTATATCCCAAAGTTGACTCTCTGGTGTTGTGTGGTCAACAATCCCCAGAGAGTTCTCAATCTGCTCCTAATCTGTTCTCTACGTAAGTGGCGCAGACTTAGGTTATTAGGAACTGAGATAACTTATATACTTGGGCTACTGCAGGGACCAGGAGGAGAAATTGGGCTGGGCCTCAATCAGATTTAATTAACCAAGCTTAGCCCAAAGCTTTTAATTAAATCCAATAATAATAATATAGTCCACTAAAATATTATTATTGCACTACCCATCCAATCCCAAAATTACGTTCTGGGCTCCTTCTTATTATGAGCCCGATAGTCTTCCCATGTTTAAGATATACAATGCCCATTAATTAATTAAGTTACTGACAACTCAAATTAATTAATATCTCATCCGAGAGTAGTACCACTCAACCTTATTATCATGCCGGAAATTAATCCACTTGCAAGATTTACATGATAAACCTTATGAGCTCCTCAAGGGGACATCATCAATCTATGACGGACATGAATTCCTTCTACAATCAACAGCACACCATAGAGACAGCACTACTTCCCAACTCACCGAGTTTGTTGATTTAATACATTTAAATCTCACCCATTGATGAATCAAAGAAATATATACTGCCTTACATGTCGAGGTTATTGTATAGGGATTAAGAGCACGAACATCCATAATAACAGAGATCAAGTTCTTCTATATAGACAGTACAAGTCGAACGATCTCAGACGGTCCTACTCAATACACAAAGCAGTGTACTAATGTGGTTCTATAGTCAAGACAAACTAATACCAAACCACACTACAACCATACCGATAGATAGTCCCCGTCTATCTCGGTTGTGAGCATCTGTTTATACTTTATAAGGAAACTGATAATATGATCTTCCGCGTGTTGTCGCACAACATATTATCTACAGTATAAAGTAAATGGACTTTTGCACAAACATATAAATAAATAATTTATAATATGCAAAACAGTTTGATCATATGATTCTCATTTCAAATAAAATCATTATTACATAGTTCAATACAAAAGCAAGGCTTTTAGTATGCAAATCTAACAGAAATTCCATTGGAAAACTCCACGCTCTGTTGCTTATCGATCAGATGATCAATTGCTCCCGGGATCCTGATGTCACGTCCTCGAATCACTCGAAATCTAAACAGTTGGGTACAGAGAAGAAGGCATGCGGTGGGGTTCGAAAGGGAAAAAGAATTCAAATGTTGGTTTTCTTGATTACCTGAAGGTGTGAGGCCATTTTTCGCTAATCATATGTTGAATTGGTTGCGGTGTGAGGATTTTTCAGAGTAGGGTTGAGAGGAGGATTCTAGAGAGAGGATTATTTTGGGGGGATAAATTTGAGTCAATAACCATGTCTGTCCCACGTTTAACGGTTTACGTGATTAATTCTGTTAGGCTATCCCCATCAACAACCAACAACAACCCAACCCAACAATATTATATTTATTTCTCTCTCATCCAGTACCTATACAACCTACAACCAACCCAATTTTTATTTTTTTATACTTCATCAACAACCCAACACAACCTACCTTTTTGATAAAATATTCATTTATCTCTCATTTATATTTATACAATAATTATTATTAAATTACATAATATTATTTTGAAATTTTTTAATAATCATATTTAAAATTAAAATAATCTTATATTTTAAAAAATATTTAATTTCATAATTATAGTAAAAAATTCTTTTAAAAACTCACAAAAGAATAACATATGAACATCATAATAAAATTAAAATTATAATAATGATATAAAAATTACATAATTTAAATACAAAAGGGGAAAAAAAGCATGAAATATAAAATTATAAAATAAATGTTCAAAAGAAATGAGAAGAAGATATAATTTGAAATTGAAAGAAGAAAGAGAATTTTTTATTGTGATATAAAATGTGTTAATATTATACTATATTTGTAAAGAAAAAAAATTAAAAATTTTGATTATTTTTAAAAATTAATAATTTAAATATTATTTATTAAAAAATAAAATTATATTTATAAAAATAAAGTTCAACAAATCAGAATGTGACAAGTGTCACCCTGTGAGATGAAAAGCATGGGTGATGACCTGAGTCGTGGGATGATCCGGTTGTGCAATATCTTTCATTTTTTATTTTTTTAATTCTCATTTCTTTTATTGTTTGTGGACGACCGATGACACAAGGTCATCAATGGGAATAGCCTTAGTTATTATTAGAAAATGAGTAAAAATTTCTATGGGACTAAGCATGTAAGAAAAAGGACTATATTGGCACTGACTAATTCTTATGGGACTAATAATGAAATTTTCCCTAATTTTGTGGGATGAAATAGGTGAAAAATATAATTTGGGGATCAAATTGGAGCAAAATTAGAAGTTTTGGGATGAAAATGAATGTCCTAAATACTTTGGAACCTTTTCAAATAAAGTATAAAGTAACGAGTTGATTTATATATGGGTTAATTACATAAAAAGTCCTGACCTTTTCGCCGATAGCAGATTAGTCCAAACTGTTGAATATATACAAATAAACACCCGACCTTCCACATGTATTGCAATTCGAACCACCGGGCAGCTGAAACCCTGCCCGGTACTGACATGTCTTCTTTTCTGGTGATGATGTGTCTTCTTTTTCCATATGCCCACCAACTGCTATGCCACCTGTTAAAAATAAAATGTTAAAGGTAATATTCATCTTTCTACAAATTCACTTCACCTCCCACACGTCACTCCAACCTTCTCTCTCCTCCCATGCCGACTCCCTCCCTTCTCCCCTTCTCTTCCTCATCTCGCCGCCGCCGCCCACTCCATCGGCGTAAACTATAGCACTCTCAGTGACAACCTCCCCCACCAACTCAAGTGGCGCAATTCCTGAAAGACAAAACCACCATCGATCTCATCAAAATCTTCGACGTCAACCCCGACATCCTCTGTGGCTTCGCCAACACCAGAAACCTTGTCGCCGTCACAATTCCTAACGGTGAGATCCCTGTCCTAACAGATGCCGTCCACGCCCGTCAATGGCTCTCCATACATATTTACCTATTTTACCCCAGACCAAAATTAATCACATCCTCGTCGGAAATGAAATCCTCCACTGGTGCCCACAGAACCTCGTCGACAACCCCGTTGCCGCCATGAGAACAGTCCATGAAGCTCTCCTCCTCTCCAATATCACCGACATCAAAGTCACCACTGCTCACTCGTTATGCATCCTCGAGTCATTGGAGCTGCCGCACGGCGAAGTTCTGACCTGGATGGGAATATCTGCTGGGCTCATCTTCAATATTCTGTAGTTCAACTGCTTTCTGCCGCAGTCGAATGCCGGTGGGTACGAGCTGGGTAGGTTGAGTTGGAGGAACTCCAGGTGTGGAAAGCCCACCTGTGGCAGAGATTTGGCGGCGAGAAATCGTCAGTTTTTTCAAGGGATGAGTGGGAAAGATTGTTGAATGTCTAAGAAGTTGGGTTTTGGAAGAATTTCTGAGAAGTAGGTTCTGTAATATTACCTTAATAATTTTTTTAGCAGATGGCATTACATCTGGAGAAGACTTGAAAGAAAGAGGAACACGTGGAGGGGATGATGTAATAAAAAATGCCACGTCACCACCGAGCAGGCCTCCCGCTGCCCGGTGGCTTGATTTGAAAAATGGGTTAAAGGTTGAGTATTTATTTGTAAATATTGAAAAATTTGGACTAATTTAAAATTTGCGAAGGTTGGGACTTTTGGCATAATTAACCTTTTATATATTAAACTCTGGGCGTGATTGGTACGATGGAATGGGGTGGGAATGGAATCGTCATTCTTAATTCTATTTACATTCTTGGGATTGGTATGTTTTTAGTGATAGGAATCACGATTACAAAGGGATGTGTATTCCCTTACATGTGGGAATGGGTATTCCTCCCACCCCCATGGTATTGTCCATTCTATTCCCTCGTTCCCCCCACCCCACCCCACCCCACCCTCACACACACACACATATAATTATAAATAATATTCTTTTAATTTATAAAATATTTATTTATATAATTATAAATATGTTACTATTATTCTATTCAACATATAATATTTATTAAAATCAGTTGTATTAAATTATTTAATAAAAATAATATAATAAATCATTTAAAATCTAAATACAATATTAAATATTTTTATATACTCAAATCAGTAAAAAAATATATAATTAAATTAAATTCTTAAAATTTTTAAATATAAATGTATATAATTATTTTAATATTTATTCAAAATAAAAATTAGTAAATTATATATAAAAAAATTAATATTGTTAATTAAATTGAATATATACACGTAATATAAATATAAATATAATTTTTTATACATAGTTTAATATTTTTTAATGGGTCACTTACTATTGGATACATAAAATAATGCATAATTGCTGTAAACTACATGACTCAAAGTACTATTACTCATAACTACACAATTATGATTGTGACACCATACCCCTATGTATTTACATAATTTGTTTGCACAATTTAGTTTTGCACAATTTGGTTTTGCACAATTTGCTTTGCACAATTTTATTTTTGCACATTTTGTTTGCACATTTTAAATTCCGACAGCAGGCGACGGCGGTCAGCGGCGGTCAACGGCTGTCCGGTCGGCGATCAACGCCGGTCAAAGGCTGTTCGGCCGGCGGTCAACATCGGTCAACACCGGTCAACGGCGGATGGGTGGGTAAGGGGTAGAGTTTGTAGTTTAAAAGTGTATGAGATTATAAGATTATATTTGGTATTTTACTTTAATATTTTGTATTTGAGAGTAATTATTTGAATTCCTTGTATCTCATAGTAATTTAGGTTAAAAATGTGTATCTATTAGTGATTTTCCCTTTTTTAATATATATAAATTTTTTATTTGTATTTTAAATTTTATTTCTATTTTAAAAATATTAATAATTTATTTTTTATAATTTAATATTTTCTATAATTATAAAATATATAAAATCTTCATTAAAATTTTAATTAATTTAATATTTTGAATAAATTAAATTTAAATGTAATATTATAAAAATACTATTAATGAGATTGAAAGAATACAAATTATATTACTTAATTATTCCTAAACCACACCAATCATGATAAAAATAATTTTTAATCATTCCATTTCCAATACTATTCCATTCATAAGTTCGTTTCATTCCACTATTATTCCATTCAGTCATACTAATCTAATAGTAAGTTTTCTATTAATTGTTAAGTACTCCCATCCCAGGCTAAAAGGACAATTTTTCCATTTTGGTCGTTCCACCCAAAGAGCCTCATTTTCTTTTTTACACATATGAGACCCATACACCTCCTCTAATATAATTAAATGTTGGGATCCACACTCTTACTAATACAACTATCTACTACACATTAAATAATAATACTCAAAGTAAATGTCCCTCCTAATGAGAGACGGAGGGTGTAATTCATTTTAGTAAAATTAGAAAAAAAGAGATATATATAAACATTTACAAAGAAAGTATTAAGACATAGTAAATGTAGAGCCGTCAAAACGGGTTTGGGCCCGCGGGCCGGCCCGCCCCCGCCTCCAAAATAGGTGGGTTGGGCCGTAGAATTTACAGCCCGTTTGGAGGCGGGCCTAAACGGGCTGGCCCAAACGGGGGCGGGCCTAGGCGGGCTCAACCCAAACGGGGGCGGGTTGGCCCGCTTGGGCCCGCCATAATTTTTTTTTTTTTTTTTTTTACGAATGTTCAAGTGTTTAATATTACAAATATTTGTTGTTCATTTGTTAAATATTTTTTAAAATAATGAATTAAATCTTAACATGAATTTAAATATTTTGTACCTAAATATGTAAATAATTTAAAATCCTATTTTGCTTGATTTTGAATTTTTTTTAATTTTTGAAATTTTAATATATAAATGTATATATATGGACTAGAAGCAAATGCAAATTATAAACCTTTAAGATATCTAATCATTTGAAGATTGACAAGGATATAATCAAATAATTGACCAACATGAAGATTGAAATATTTATATTATGATGTTATGATGGATGAGTTTTGAATACTATACTTATAGTTTATACTTATTTTTTTTGATCGAAAAATTTTTATTAATAAAACATATGAAGTTAATTTAAATATTATACTACTTTATACTTATGTTTTGAGTTTTGTGATTCACCTTTAGAACTAGTAAATTTTTTGTGATTAAATTTGTGTTATTCAAGGATAATTAGACTTACATTGTTTTATTTGAGATTCTTAATAAAGTATATAATTTAGTAAACTTTATGTTATTTGATTAATGATCTTTCTTTATGTTTAATTGTTCATGGAGTCATTTTGTAAAATCTATATTTATATTTTAATTATTTAATTAATATTATAGATTTTGTAAGAGTGTCCATCATTTAGATATTTTATTTTCAAATAATAATAATTTTGCATACTTCTATCATTTTGATATTTTATTTTTAAATAATGATAATAACATCGTAAAAAAAAAAAAAAGAGACGGGTTGGCCCGCCATAACCCGCCACCCGCCTTTAAATGGGTTGGGTCTAGCAATCCTAGCCCGTACCCGCCTACGGCCCGCCCCGCCTAAGCCCGCCAAAAGGCGGGTTGAGGCGGGTTTTGGCCCGCCCCGCCCCGCCGGCCCGTTTCGACAGCTCTAAGTAAATGACATGAAATGAATACACAATTAATTAAGAATCCAGCTGGACCAATATTAATATTGAAAATAAAATTAACAAAAGGATAAAAGCAATAAATTCGATGAAGCAACAACAGTGTAGTGAATGAGAAAAAGAAGTCAATACCCGAACCACCACCCTTGATAGATGGTAAGGCCACCATCACCATTCATGGCCTCAACAGATAGCAAGGATCATATCTGGTGCGCTCTTGACTTCTGATTCTCAAACCATTAATTTACTACCGTACATACTTCCACTAAACTACCTACCAACTACCCTTAATAACTTCAATTTTCACCCCTTGTAGGGTTTTTTTGGGGGGGTGGGTGAGTTAAAAGGTGTTGGTTGTTAGGATGTTAACCCTGGATCAGTTGGCTTCTCAGATGCACACTGAGGACTCTCTGGCTCGACGTTAGACTCCGAAACGTTGACGTTATCTGAGAAGTGATCAACACTTGCATTTCCAAGAACCGAGCTGATTTGCTGAACAATGTTGCATAAGTGATGGTTGATTGCTGTGACACTGGAAAGATTGAGCTTTGCGCCCGGGATCGTGCTTGCAAGAACTTGAAGGCAGACGGTTACGAGGCAGCCGGAGTCTTCTTTGATGTTACCCTCATTGTTGGACATAGTGGAGTCACTATTTGTGTGTTCCATTGGGACTATGACAAACCCCACTGGAAGGAGAGGGATGCAGGATGGATCCTTACCGTTCATTGCCATCTGGATTGCATCCACATCAATGGTGGTGTAGACAACTAAACTCCCTGACTCATCTGAGCAGGTTTCTTGAAGTACTAGTTCTACGCTCTGCGATGAGTTGCTAGCAACCTACAATCATGTGAACATTGCTGTCACGAAATCTTTTGTAATGGAAGTACATTTCAAGAAATTTGGATTTGATCAAAACTGTACATTGATGCGAAGAAGAGAAATGCAGTTTCCAGGATTTGATCCATTAGCAATGTGAGCCACTTCATGTAATGAATTACCATTGGAGAGAACTTCCAGCTGCTCAAAACAAATCCTAATTGTTATTGAACAAGGTTGTATGATGAGGAGGATATACATAAGAAATGAAGGAGTTGGAAGTTGTGTAAAGAACCTGAGCCCTCAGACGCTCATCCCTCAAGAAATCGAACACCTGTTTATGTTGATACGGTAACCAAGTAGTCGACACCGCACTAAGAATCAAACCATTGGGCTGTCCAGGCTCGGTGACCTTTCTTGTAGTTATACGGACGGTGTCATCAACAGAATCAGATAGTGCAGTCCAAGATTGGCCATATGAAGTGCTGATATTGAGACTGAATGTCCGTATCATTCGTTGAGCAAGATTCATCAGACTTTTTCTTGCTTCCGGAGATGGAATCACTGCAACCAGAGAAAGTATACAGAAAAGAAATAAAGGAAAGAGTAGACATACATGCGCTTAGATGCATGCATGGTTAAGATTAAGGTTGTGTTATCTTGCATTGCCTATTTAATGTGGATAGTGTTGATTGGGGTGATAGAAGTTTACCTCCTAGGTCAGATATGTTTCTGGCCATCAGGCTAGCAAGCCTCTCGCATTGACGCTGCAGAACAGCTAACCAGCGACGCGCTCCAAAGGCCACACCACTGCTGACAAAACTACTTAAAACATGGTTGATTGAAGCATCCTCAACCTCAGCATGTTCAACCCATGTTACCTAAAATTTGAAGAAATGTAAGCTGATGATCATATGTGAATTCAACTATTTGGAGACAAGTTTCAGATTCCATGAAGTAATGGGATGTTACCCTAGAGTATCCATTAGGCATATCTTGAATGATGCAGCCAGAAGGACGTCGTTTGTAATAGGGAAACGGAGGAGGGTAGTCATTTTGGAAGCCGTCAAGGGGGAAATCAACAATGGCCCAAGTTCCCTCCTCTGCATTATGTTGACAGTATCGGAGGAAGTGAGCCTCTCTTGTAGGAACAAGAGGGGATAGTACTTGTAGCTCTGCATACATCTACATGCCACGGCACAAATTGAAGCAATGATTGAAGCAATGATATCAAATTATTTGCAGCTTTGTAATAAGAATATTTAACTAAATAATCATCTTTGAAATATATTAATTACCAGGTGAATTGAACCACTGGCATGGCCAGAGACCTCTGAATACACTACTTGAAGTGTTTTTGCCCTGGAAATAATGGAAGGGAACAGCTCCATCCATTTATTCTGAAAGGCAAAAGAGAAAATGATATGATCCTATTGATCTCATGAATATATAATTATTTAATTCATACATGACTGATTATTATATATATATTCCAAATCAGGATCTTACTGCATCAAGGAATGCATCAACTAGAGTGATGCTATTCATTATGACCACAGCAGTATCTCTGGTTGCTTCAACCCTTAACTCAGAAGGATGTTGTTTGAGATTCACAGACCAAGAAAACATTCTTGCATACTCTTCAGTATTAAGCACCATCTTCCTCGTGTCCGATGCTTGAATCCAAAGAGGCTCACAGGTTTGGCACATTTTAACCAATTCATCAATTGATGATACTGCCAACTCCCTAGCCAGAGATTTCTCCTCTTCCAAGATCAAAGCATTCCCCGGAAATTGGGAGTTTTCGGGTATGAAGGGTAAAGGGATCATATAATCAGGGGGGCAGCTGTTCATGGGGTCTTGATGATCAAGTACTTTTCTTGGATATGCACATGACATATCTAACTCCAATGAATGAGGAAGAAGATCAGAGCTCGGCCCCATTGGCTGCATTGGACGTCCGGTGTATTGCGAAACGAGGCAGCAAACGCGCTCAAACTACATCACATCATGAAACAATCTGAGTACGTTAGATCTTTTCAATATGATGATCAAACTCAGATATTTAAACTAATACTCCCTCCATCCCATAGAAGTTGACACACTTTCCTTTTCGGTTTGTCCCACTAAAATTGACACATTTCCTTTTTAATACATGGACCCACACAAAAAACAATTAATCTATTTTCATGGCCCCACATCACCTCTAATACAACTACCCACTACACATTAAATATTATTTCTCTCACTTCACTTTACTCCACTTTACATTAAATTATTATACTCCTTAATCTTCGTGCCCAAAAAAAATTATACCAACTTCTATGGGATGGAGGGAGTAGTAACTTTGTGTATGTAATTTAATCATATGTACAATTTTTTGAGACTCTTGCTTTTAAATCAAGGAAATAAATCAGTACTGGCCAGCCTGCGTTACATCTATATATAAGGAGAGAGCTAGAGTACTGTTCTATAAGCCGTACTTTAGTTAGCGAGTATGATGATGTTTACAGATGAAAGTGACTGTGAAGTTACAAATTTATAAGAGAAATTAGTATAAAATGACAATTGAGCACGGCATATTTAATTATTAAATTAACTTAATTTAACCAGAAAACCAAAAATATATGATTAAGTTAACGGAAAAATATTGCCAAAACATTAATGATCTAATTAAAACATTTCGCAGAGATAGAATTGTTGTGATTTAAAAACTAAGAGTGAAACCGTCTCACTCACTAGCTATGTGATCGTTTTAACTTTTTTTTTTCTTTTCTTAATTAGTTATTACCTTTAATTCATGAACGAATACACTTTTTCGGTTCTTCCCACACAAATTTATGTAAAAATTAATTAAATATCGAAATCATATTTACATTTAGCTTCATAAAAATATAAAAAGTCAGGAAAAAAAAATGATTGTAGTGATTATTAAAAAAGAAAAGAAAAAAGAAATAGAATATTTGAGTTACCTCCTCCTTGAGCCGAGCATTGTCAATTCGTAGCTGCTGCTCGTCATAGACCATCTCCCCCAACATGGCTGGACCTCCACAGTTAGGGCACACTATATTCCTCAGCGTTGCTTGCAGCCTATAATTCTCTGTCTTTAAGCTCTCATTTTCTGCCCTAAGTACCACATTTTCTTGCCTGTCTTGTTGAGCCTATTAATAATTAAATATTAATCTTATATTAATGACAAACATTCTTATCTTAAGTGCTGATTAATTTAATAAAACAATAGCCTAATAAGGACGCATTAAAGTGTCATGCAGCAGCGGAGTAGGGTTGACTGCACAACCCAACCCAACCCAACCCAACCCCCCACTGCATACATTAATGGCAATGCAGGGCTTGAAAGCAACCCTAAATTAAATGATACGAGACTTTCACTTTCTTGTTATTAGGGCTTTGGGTTTTTGACCCTTGATTGATGGCAGTAATTAAATTAATGAACACAGCCCAGCTCTCATGGTGGCCAGCTTGTAAACTGCTGTTCAATATACTTGTGTTTTATTAACAGCTGGACGAAAACGAAACCCCCTTTTCTATCTCTCTTAATTTCTCTCTCTAGACTGCGCACCTTCATCTGGGTTCGGCGATTTTGGAACCAAAACTTGACTTGTCGTGGTTTGAGGCCAAGTTCTTGGCTTAGTTTCAGTCTTTGTTTATCGTCTGGATGTGGGCATTCCTTGAACAATCTGGATGATAAGTTCAACACACATCAGCAAACTAAGAGAGAGGGTGGGGGAGAGTGGTGGAGTAATCGTACGATTCCATTTCTTGGATCTGTCGGGCAGTGTGGCGGTGGTAGCGCTTCTTCTTGGTCTGAGGTTGGAGGTCCTCCGCCTCCAACTCATTTCCCGACGCTCCTCCTTCAATGTGCTCACTTCCAGACCCACTTTCCATCTCCTCTTTGCTTTTACCCATTTCTTCTTTCTGCTTAGTTTTCATCTCAACATTAATACCTCATTTAACCTAATTAATATGTACAATGATGTATGTAAAGTTCTTACTGGAATGATGGGAGAGGAGAAAATGTTGAAAGGGTTGATGTTGGACATGAAATTGAAGTTGGGATTCTGGATCGAAGATGAAGAGTAGAGGGAATTATCTGAGGGAATAACATTCCCTCCCATGCTTGATACAGACAGCACTTGACAATCTCCAAACATTTTTGCCCCTCTAATCCTTAGTTTGAACCTTCGATCTCACTTGCAAGAATGCCAACACTATTACAGAAAAAAAAAAGTACAAGGCAAATGAACACTGCATCAAAGTGAGAGAATTCGATAAAACCCCAGTTTAAGGGTTACATATATATCACTGATAAATTAAACTCAAGTTGCAGAAAATTCGAAAAGTAGGATGCTATAAATCTTGTAAGAAATGCCGGAGAAAAAAGGGATTCCTGAAAAAATGACATGCAGAAAAGAAGAGAAAGGTGGCAGGAGGTGTTCTTCAACGTTTCACAAGTCAAAAAGACTAATCGTATGGTAGTCAGAAAACCACCATGGGAATTTAAAATCAAGAGAAAGAAACCACCAAAATTAATGAAAAGAGTTGAAAAAAATGAAAGTGCAGAGAGGGGTGGGTGGGGTGGGGGTGTTTGGAGAGCTAGAAACGAGTGATAGTAAATACCCCCTTCGTCGTGTCGGTTGTGCTTTAAAGTCTTGCTCTCCCTTCTTCTTCCTCCTTGGTTTTTTCTTCTTTATGTCACTCTTTCTTCACTCACCAAACACACATCTTTTTCTACCTATTTTTTCTCTCTCTACACTCTTGCAGAGTCAAGATGTTTAATGCTATTTCCCATCTCTCTCTGTAGCAGTAATATTCTGAATTCATCCAACGGGGAATGGCGTGGCGAGGTTAAATGCAAGCTTTAACTGCGAGGTGTAAAAGAAACCGATGTAACGCCGGGTGATGAGTGGGGTGGGGTGGACACGTGGGATGATTTTGATTGGCTACGGACGCGTTTCTTTATAAGAGTGTGAGCCCCTACATAAGTCAAACCTTTTTCATTGCTGTAGTTGAAACGCCTTTCCTTTCATCCTTTGTGTTTTCAACTGTGTGGGTGTGGCCACTCAACATTTACCAGCCTAATTAATCCTCAAAATTGGGTCATCATCTTCTAAATTCGAGAATTAATTGTGTTAATTTAAGTTGGTAGAGCGACCAAATTAATAACTTTAATTGAAGGTCACGGATTCAAAGAGTCTTTTTAAAACTATAAAATGATATGTGTTATTCAAAATGTATTTTTTTGAAAATTTTAAGTTATATATATATATATATGATAACTTTTAAAAGTATGAATGTGTGGATACTCTTAATTATGAATCGAAAAAATATTTATATTTTAAAGCTATATTTGTTTGAGGTTTTCGTAGGTTTTGAAATTACAATTAAAATGATATAATTTACAGCAAGTCTTGTGTGAGCAGTGAAACAATTTTATGGTTTCAAAATTATTTCACTCTCGTTTATAAATGTTATCTCTTTTATTTATATACTAGAAATTGTTAATGGAATAGTTCATTGCACTATTATCATTTTTCATCGATTGAATATCACTTTTCTTTAATGATGTTATCATTTTTTTTCATTTTACATGAAGATATACATGAGACGATCTCACATAAGTCTTTGCCTAAAGTCTATGCATTTTGTTTTCGCAAGTTTTAACTTTTTTTAAAATAATTGCTTAATAGGTGGATAATGAGTAGTGATATCACTGATATGTGTAAAATGTATTAATTAATGTAAGAGAAATGATGAGAAATAAGTGAGAAAAAAAGAAAAATGGCAGACTTTTGTGTGACCGTCTCACGGTGAGACCATTTAATACTTTCGTAATTAGTTATTACTTTTTATTATAAATGTTATCACTTTTCTTTTAAAATGTTATAAATACTTTTCATTTATATTATAAATTATTTATAAAATAGTTCATAAAATCATTATCACTTTTCATTAATTTAGTATAATTTTTCATTATAAAAGTTATCACGTCTTATCCGACTCACGGAAGTCATTCCGTGGTCTTTACCAAAAAAAATACTAATTAGAGAGCGTAATGTATAGAAGTGAGTTGTTGAAAATTAATATAATCTTTAGTCTTTTATATTTATTATTTCCTTAGTAAGGAGCATGCTTTGCTCTCTTCTAATAAAAAGGCGGCATTATTGCCACTTGAAACTTTACTAAGAGCATCATAATAAAAAAATGATAGTGAATTTTCTGTTTTGGCCATAACCTTAAATTATACCCATACTAATTCTAATAACCTATTTTACTAAATCCAGTATGCCTTTACAATTCTAACAACCTATTTTACTAAGTCCACCCAATATAATTTATATGTCAACCCAAATACATCCCCACCACAAAAAAAAAAAAAATAACAACTCAAAGAACTATCTATCGCAAAAAGAAAACAAAGAACATAAGAGGCGAGATAGAAGGAGAAGAGATGAAGAAAAGAACAATAAAAGGGGAGAAAAGAAGCAACGCCCTCTAAAGCTGTCACCACTCACATTATTTGCATAACCAATATCTGTTTCCATATTTATTGCTTTAGATATTCCAATGATATTATCACCTATGTTGGTGCCTTTTTTCTGTGTATCAAGATCCTTATCAGAAATTTCTTTGTGAAATCTAGCTTCCTCTTCATCCAATTTTTTGAATAAATGATAATTTATTCAGATACTTCAAAAAGGGCCAAGGCCCAAGTCCACTTTACAACTCACACAAACGAACAAATAAGATCAAACTACGTCATAGCTAAAAATAAAGAAATCTAGCTACAAGCAATAAGATAGAGTATACGACTCTATCAACAATCGGGCGAACACCTTCAATCAATGCATCACAGCGTGCCTTCCAGATGAAGAACATGCATACATAGAGCGCCAACGCACGCCGCGCCTTTTTCTTCACATGAACCTGACGGTCCTTGTGGATCCACTTGATACCCGCCTTTACTGTTGTTACCATTCTATTCCACCCCACATCAGTTCGCACACGATCCCATACCTCCTTTACAAATGGACATCGAAAGAAGAGATGATCTCTCGATTCCAATCTGCCGACGCATAAGACACACTCCAACAGCCCTTCAACCCTTCTACATCTATCCATAGTGTTCAACCGATTCGTCACGGCCAACCACATAAGAAAAGCATATTTCCTCGGAATCCACGAACACCACAACTTCTTATAAACATACATCACTTGGCCAACAATAGCAACTCTGGAGTAGAGTCTGCCTGTCAATAACCGGCCCATCACCGAACATTCAGAAAGGGTGTCGACCAAGTCCCCCTCTAATCGAGCACAAATTCTATTCCATGCCTATAGTATCTCCTTCCACATAATAGAGGCACTCGAACGCGCCTTAATGTCCCAACACGACTCTTGGGTAAGATAGACTGAGTTAATCCACTTAACCCACATAGATCTCTTCTCAGAGTGCACATCCCACAGTACTCCACATAAGGCTACATGATTGAGAAGCTCCACATTTCTCAACCTAAGCCCGCCTTGCTCTTTGGGTAGAATAACTTCGCTCCATCAAATAGCACCTCGAGCAGAGCCCTATAGAAAACTCCTGATCATTCTCTCTACCCTATCAATCACAGCCTTAGGGATCTTCACTATAGATGCCCAAAAATTCAGCACCCCATACACACCAAAACGTATGAGTTCAAGCCAACTCACATATGAGAGAGATCTGCGAGACCAACCTCGAATTAGGTCTGCTACCTTAGTGACAAGTGGCTCGAACGCCGAATCCCTCAATTTCTTGCCAATCAATGGGATGCCCAAATAACGAACAGGTAAAGTACCTTCCTGAAAATGCAAGACTTCCCTGATCCTCAGTTCCTCAACAGGCGGTACCTCTGCCATAAAC
Organism: Pogostemon cablin; assembly: GCA_023678885.1. NCBI lineage: Eukaryota > Viridiplantae > Streptophyta > Magnoliopsida > Lamiales > Lamiaceae > Pogostemon > Pogostemon cablin. The sequence goes on along the minus strand of CM042957.1, from coordinate 43,013,810 downwards.
AAATTGGATTTTGCCTCACTGATTTCCAATCCAGAAATCCCTAAAAAGTTCTCAATGCTTTGGTAACCACTTCGGCGGAAGTACAGTCACCATAAGCGAAAAGAATCAAATTGTCTGTAGTGAAATTTATACTTATCACGAAAGGCGAGTCTTCTAAAACATTTTGGAGAAATAATCCATACATAATACGAACAAAAGAGAAGAAAGGGGGTCCCTTGTTGGATTGTATACTAAAAGTCTAGCTTTTCATATGAACAATGTTATAACAATATTTGAAATGAGAATCATATGATCAAATATTTTACATATTATAATTTATTTATATGTTATTGTATAAGTTCACTTACTTTATAATGTAGATAATATGGTGTGCAGCATCGCACGGAAGATCATATTATCGGCTCCTTATAAAGTACAAATTGATGCTCATAATCGAGACAGACGAGGATAATCTATCAGGATGTTTGTAGTGTGATTTGATATTAGTTTGTATTGACTATAAAATTATATTAGTGCGCTTTGTGTGTATTGAGCAGGACCGCTTGATATCGTTCAACTTATACCGACTATATAGAAGAACTTGATCTCAGTTATTATGGATGTTCGTGCTCTTAATCCCTATACAATAACCTCGACACGTAAGCTCCTCAGGTTTAAATATTAAATCAACAAACTCGGTGAGTTGGAAAATAGTGTTGTCTCTATGGTGTGTTGTTGATTGTAGAAGGAATATGTGTCCTATTAAATAGGTTGATGATGTCCCCTTGAGGAGCTCATAAAAATTATCATGTAAACCCTGCAGGTAGATTTATTCTGGCATGATAACAAAGTTGAGTGGTACTACTTGATGAGATTGAAAATAAGCGTGTTTTAGTGTCCAATTTAACACCTTTTTTTATAGGAATTATTGTTATATATTAGCACAAGTATCTTATATTCAATATATGTGAGAAAAAGGTGCATTTTAGGTGTTTTATTGTGTTTTATGTGGAGAAAGGATCAAAAGTACAAAGTTGGAGAAAAGGTTCAACTTGTATAGGAATGCTGAAAAACGCACGTCCAACTTGTGTAATTTTTCTGTGTTTTTATAAAGCTCTGAAGTGGAAGTGTGTACATGGTTGGAAATCTACAGAAGGGATGATCATTTTGGCATAAGGATCGGAATTCAAACAAGAAAGTAACGATCAAAATGGTGACGTCGCACATGCTGTATTTACTTAGCACGACTATACCAATTTTCATGACTTTTTGCACCTTTAAATATTGAAGTTTCTATGAGTTCTGTATATGAATAGAAAGTCAAGGAAGAGAGGATCACGTAAGCATAAGAATCATTCAAATCTGAGCTCGGATGTGGAAGTTAAGCATAAAACGGTGAGACTACGCAGTGCTGCTCGACCTGCCGCTCGACCTGGAGCAGTTTGGTCAAGTGGGGACACGAAATCCTATTTTTGGTAATTCCTTACCTCCAGTAGCGTGTATTTTTGTGTTTTCCAAGAAAAATCTCATCCAAGGTCCATAATGAGAGCTTACAAGTATAAAAGGGGATGCAGATCACATCATTATTCATTTTGGACAGCAATATAATCATCCTACACCCCATAAGGGGGGATCACCCCCAAACCATCATCCACATCCTTTCCTCTATCCATCCATCACTGTGAAGATTCGTCTGTGGAATCAAGAGGAGAACTAAGAGGAGGATTCAAGACGGAGAAGGACGCGACGACTCCCACATCTAGGGTTTTATTCATTTCCTAATTTATCTTGTATTTTCTAGACATATGGGTAAGATCTATCCAACCCCCATTATTGTTCTTTGCAACATTATGGGATAGAACTGTTTTGGTAGATCTAGGGTTTATGAAGGTTTTATGAATTAGTTAAACTCTTTTGTGTGTCCTTCGTACAACACTACTTGTGGATTAATTTTATATATGATTGTGCTTTCTTAATCCATATTCACGATCGTTTTGTGCATCTTCAATTAATATATAGAGTCTAAATATATATCTTGGTTGTAGATTGAGTGCGTTCACCGCTGAACAGGAGTCTGTTATTATTCTAAGTGAGGGGACTTCGAAGCTTCATTAGAATGTCATATATGAATGTTTATTAATTGAATTGAATTCGAGTTAGTAAGCAGGATAAAGAGGGTTATTTAATAGTACCTATAAGGGGAGATCATATCGGGTTAGATTGCAGACGTGGAAAATAATTGATACTGATAGTACCTAGAAAGGGGTGAAAATATGTCTCTTGCTCTGAGGTTATTCACACGTGTTACACGCATATTTATTTGTGTCTATAGAGTAGATATGCATGGTTCAGTGATGCGTCCATAATTCACAAGGCTGAGTCGTCCTGCACTTGAGAGGGAAGTTAAATAGTAAAATTGGATTTTCCTAGAGCTACCTATTCTCCATAATTTATTCACTTTCATATTCTTTTAGTGTTATTTAATTTATTTGTTATTTTATTTAATTTTTTAGTAGTTGATAATCAAATCTCAAACTTAATTGTCTTTCGTCTTAATTTAGTAAATAATTAAATTGATAATATGCCATCCTTTGGGTTCAATATTTAACTTAGTCACTTGCTTAAGCTGCAACTGATATCCTTAATACTTGGGGATTAATTTTGCGTGCAAAGAAAATGCGCATCAAGTTTTTGGCGCCATTACCGGGGACAGTTGTTATTATTAGTTTATTATTTCTAGTTTGATTAAGACTTCTATTTGTGATTATTTATTTCTATCCAACCTTAAATTTTTTGAGGTACTTGTGCACTAGGAAAAGGAGAGGAAGGAAAGAAGAAATAACACACTTAGCTAAACATGGCTGAAGCAAGGCAGAATTCGGATAATGTTGTCATACGTGAAAATTTCAAGTGCAATGAGATTGGCAACATGTGGTTGATAGGAGCAAGGGGGGAAGATGATGATTTTGAAATACATCCCGCTCTTATTAACATGGGTGAGAAGAATCCCTTTTCTAGAGATTGCTTTGAAGATCCATATCAGCATCTCAAAAGATTTCTTGGTTATGCAAACATATAGAAGGGTGCTTGAGCTAATGATGTCATATTCAAGTTTTCATTAATTGATAAGGCAGAAGCTTTGTATGAGACTCTTGATACCACAGATTACACTATGTGGGACCAACTGCAACAGAAGTTTTTGGAGAGATACATGCCACCCTCAAGGATCTTAAGAATGAAACAAAACATTACTCAATTTGTGATGAATCAGGGTGAGAAATTTCATGAGGCGTGTGATAGGTTTAAAGATCCACAACATGGAATGTCTAAGGCTCAATACATAAGCATCTTCTACTATGGATTGAATTGTGAGTCGCGTGTCATTATTGATGCATTATCAGGAGGAGCGCTATTATCTAATACAGCACTTGAAGTAGAAAAGTTATTTGAAGATATCTCTATGAATTCTCATAACTGGCCAGTATAGAGAGATAGAGGATCATATGTACTTGGTAAGGTGGCACAGATTGAATATCAAGTGGATAAGCCAAATAGGGATGATGAGATCGTCTCTAGACTAGCTAATATCAACAAGCTACTAGAGTCCCAGCAGAAGCAGATTACAGAGTTGACACAAAGGAGCCTAGTAGGCAGCTGCAAGAAGTGAAGAGTGTTGAAGATACCTCCAATCAATACATGGCAAGGAATGATGCAAGGGTTGACCGCATCGAAGCGAGTATAGATTCAAATCATGAGGAGTTATCTAAGCAGATGAAATACCTTACCTTGTTATTGGGGGAAATGGTAAAGAATGTGAACAAGTTGAAGCAAACTATAGAGAAGGGTAAGCTCCCATCTCAAAGTATTACGAATCCTAAATCTTGTCATGCCATCATATTAAGGTCAAGGACGCAATACGAAGGTCCAATAAAGACAGTGGATAAAAACGAAGGAGGCAGGAGCCTTGTTCAACCAACTCTACCCAGTTCAACCAGACCTGATGGTCGAATTGAGGTCGAACAGTTTTCAAAAAATAGAGTTACGATTTTTAATTTTTTATTCTGCCATTCGACCAAGGCCCTACTGTTCGACCAAACAATTCAGGTCGAACCATGGTCGAACAGGAACAATTGGAAAAGACAGATCGAGTTCAGTTTACAGAGTCCCCATTCGACCACACTCATGCTGTTCGACCAGACCATTCTGGTTGAACAGTGGTCGAACAGCTTCACACATCTCCTGATAAGTCATATCTTAGCGTAATTATTTGGTCGAAATTCAAGTCTATTTGATTGAATTATATGTTATTTATGTGCTAATATTGACTTATTTTGTCTTTAAGAAATAATTGTTTTAATTATATGAATTGATGTGGAAACAGGCTGTTAAGTGGAGCAAATTAGGAAACAAATCAGCTAGCATATCTTCCACATATTTTTACAACCAAATCCTCTCCAAATCTGATGGATGCTTGATCAAGGAGGAAAAATACGGCACAGAGATTCTGGAAATCAAGAAAAAAAGGAAGAAATCAATTAGGTTCTTGGGGGAAAAGAAGATAAATAAGGAAGGTTGGTTGAGAGCACGTCACACATGGTTTTTTAAGAAATAAGGGAAGAGAGAGACGACTGCAAGGCAGATTCTGGAGCGTGAAAGTGAAGAATGTTCTTAGTTGCAATTTCTAGTAAAATGTTTGAGAGCAAAGAGACTCTATTGTTGTTGTACATGTGTGACCAACCAACAACATTTATAAGTATGTCGTCCTAAGGGAAAGTAAACTTATAGTTGTATCCGGATTCGTCATTGATTGTGCTTTGTAAGAGTGACAAGATTGAAGGTTTGGTTTTATACTACTTATGATTCTAATCAATTAACTAAGAAATCAATTAACAACTAAATGTATCAAATATCAAACAAATGATAAGATGAATGGAATGTGGATAAAATGCACTTAAGAAGAGAGCAAGGCTAATCATACTCATGATTAAGAAACTAGCTAGATAAGCATGACTCTTAATATTGAACTTCATTAATTATGGACTAAAAGCAATCACGTTTTTAACCCTAATTCCTATGGCCAAGGCAATTAGGTTATCGACTCTTTGACAAGTCTAAATCTCCTAGGATTGTTCTTACTCTTAATTCCCTTGAGGTACTATGATCATAGATTGGTTCTTTTCACTCAATTTCTTAAGTGTCCCCCTACGAATGTTCTAAGCATAAGAAGGGTATGGCTTACCTCCCCTCACACTAACATGCATGCACATTTTAATATATGATTCAATTAAACCACTAATCATAATATTGGAATGACCATCCTTACACTATGAATATAGAATTTAATCACACAAGTATTGAAATGAAACATGATCCATTAATCATAAAAGAAATTCCAAAATTAAGTCAATTCAATATCTTAAATCCTACATATCTAGAATTCTTCTCAACCAATTATATGATTAGCCCTACTATAGGAATAGCCACTACACATTGTGTTTAGATCAATACATTCAAAGGCTTGCTCCATTTGAGCCAAAATAAGAAGAAAATCAACAATTGAAAAGTAGATTGGCTTCCCTTTTGTGAAGAAGGTCTTCATTCTTTCCAAAATGCTAAAATCTTCAATCATTGATGCTTTCCTTTTCTTAAAGTGATGGAAGGATGAATTGATGGATGGATCCTTGAAGATCAAGTTGATTAGATGGAGTAAATATATGGAGATGAATAAAATGGATCTAGTGTGTGAAAATATGGTATGGGTGATGGCGTTCGGACCATTTGGTTAACGTGACCCGTTAGAATATCATGCGTTTCTATCATATCACAGCGGAAGTAATAAATCATAGAAACGATTACCGTTCACCAGGGTATGTTGATGAAGATTGATTCTCGCAGGCAGCCTGCGCAGTCCCACGAGAATGGCCATAACTTCCTCGTCTGATGTCGGAATTGAGTGATCTTTACGTTTAGACAATCCTCTCTTCGACGGCTTTCCGTCAGTATATTGATCATCAAATTCTGAGCACTTTACGATTTTATATCAATTTCGCAAGGTGGCGGACAGCAGCAGCAAACTACCTTCTGATCTTCTGCCGTATGTCCCAAGTCCGATCTCGACGTCGTGTGGGCGATGATCTACGAGACCTCCTCAATCTGCTCTCAACCCTCATCACACGTGAATAATGAATTAGATCAGATTAGGGTTCCAGATAAGCTGAGGTGACTTATATACATGGGCTACAGCAGGGACCAGGAGGAGAAATTGGGTTGGGCCTCCATTGGGCTTAAGTATCCAAGCTTAGCCCAAAGCTTATACTTATGTCCAATAATAATAATATATTCCACTAAAATATTATTATTGCACTACCGTACCAATTCCAAAATTACGTTTTGGGCTCCTTCTTATTATGAGTCCATTAGTCTCCCCATGTTTAAGATATACAATGCCCATTAATTAATTAAGTTACTGACAACCCAATTAATTAATATCTCATCCAAGAGTAGTACCACTCAACCTCATTATCATGCCGGAATAAATTTCACCTGCAGGGTTTACATGATAATCCTTATGAGCTCCTCAAGGGGACATCATCAACCTATGACGGACACGGATTCCTTCTACAATCAACAGCACACCATAGAGACAGCACTACTTCCCAACTCATCGAGTTTGTTGATTTAATTACATGTAAATCTCACCCATTGATGAATCAAAGAAATACATACTGCCAGGGGCGGACGTATCAAGGTGGTAGGGGGGGCACTGGGCCCCCCTGAACTTCTAAAAATTACTAGTATAGATATATAAATTTTTTGAAATACCTTTGTGTCCAAGTGGTGAAGTGAGAATGTTTTAGTTTTAAAGGTTCCGTGTTCAATTCATGCAGCACTATTATTTTTTTTCCTTCTTCTATTTCTTTTATTTATTTATTTTTCCTCTAAATAACATATTTGTTTAATAATTTTAATGACTTTAGTTTCAAAATTGTTACTCTTACATAATACAATTAAAAATACAAAAATATCTTTAGAAAAATGTTAGTAAAAGTTGGTAAATAAAATAATTCTTCTTAAAATTTGTAGAACAAAAAACATATGAGAAAAGTTGGGCCCCCCTCCACGAAAATCCTGCGTCCGCCACTGCATACTGCCCTACGTATTGAGGTTATTGTATAGGGATTAAGAGCACGAACTTCCATAATAACTGAGATCAAGTTCTCCTATAAGTCAGTATAAGTCGAACGATCTCAAGCGGTCCTGCTCAATACACACAAGTGCACTAATGTGATTCTATAGCCAAGACAAGCTAATACCAAACCACACTACAACCATCCCGATAGAGAGTCCCCGTCTATCTCGGTTGTGAGTATCTGTTTATACTTTATAAGGAAATCGATAATATGATCTTCCGCGTGTTGTCGCACAACATATCATCTACAGTATAAAGTAAGTGGACTATTGCATCGAACATATAAATAAATTATAAGATGCAATCAGTTGATCATATGATTCTCATTTCAAATTAATTGTTATAACATTGTTCATACAAAAAGCTAGACTTTTAGTATACAATCCAATAGTGGGAGTGTGTGTAACTACTATAATTGTGTGTTCTTCTCCTCAATTTCACACAACTCAGCCTTTTATATCACTTAGGGACCTTCTAGAAGCTTCCGGATTATTCTGAAATTTAAACTGCTTTTTGCACCTACACGGGCCGTGTAGCAGCACACAACTCGTGTAGTGCACACCCAGTTTGGCATGTTCTGCGTATTCCCGGACACGGCTCATGCAACAGCGCACGGCCTCTCCCATGGGCGTGTAATATTTTTTGATGATTGCTCACGGCCTTCTCGAACAGTCCCGTGTTCCACACATGGGGCGTGCGCTGGCGCACGACTCGTGCGTCGGAACACGGCCTTGTCCTGGGCGTGTCCTACATTCTAATGCTCGAACACGGCCACCTCGGATAGGCCTGTGCTCCATAACGGGGCGTGTCTGAGCGTGCCCTATTCTTCCTTCTTCGTTTTGCTCCCGATTCTGTTTTTCTCCATTTCTTGACTTGTTTTGCACATATTTAAGCTCATTTTCAAATTTCTATCAATCCATACCATATTTCTCCTAATTGCATATAACTCCACCAAAAGTCACACAAATATGGATGAAAACATCCAAAAATCTACAAACAAATACACTAAAATCTAGGTGAAAATGACAACGATCAACCCTCCAAACTTAAAGTGTTGTTCGTCCTCGAACAACGAAAAATGATAAACAAGAGGAGTAATTTTCACCTAGAAAAATACCTAACAAACATCAACCACAACACATCACAAGTCATAAGGACTACAAAATCACATTAAGTATTCCTACATAATCAAACTTATAACATAAAAGATTAACAAGTTCAATCTTAAGATGACAAAAGAGTAATCAAATCCCTTCTGATCCAAGCCTCTCATAGGATATCAAATTCACTCAATACTTTATGAAGTAGGGTTTAAACAACACTCATCAACCGGTTAGAACCGACTCACCATAGGCTTGCTCATGGACTATGTTCACAAGCCACCTAGCTTCAATAAGTGATCAAATAGGTCCTTATCTTTGGATGTAATGTTTAGGATCTTTGGTAGGGTAGGAAACTTTGGGTAATAGTGTCTATTCACGTGTAGATAATCGAAGAGATGATTCTTTTCTCCAACATCTTTACTTTCAAACTTCCTCCCTTTGTCAATTATTCAAAAGCACTAAACATCAACATATCATGGATTCATTGAGCTTCTTTTGACTTGCATACTTCCTTTCTTTGACTTTTGTATTCCTTGAGCATATTTTATGATTTTATCCTTTTTCCTCTTTTTTGTTGAAGTTGCATTTGCTTTTAACTTGAGCTCTTTCATCCTTTTTCTTGATTCACCCTTTCTTCCATTTACTTGCATATTTTTCCACATCTTCCCTCGTAGACTATCATCTCCTCAATCACCCACACCAAGGTTATATATATAAGGCTTAAGTGGGTTTTTATGGATTGTATTGTGCTTAAATCACAAAGAAAAGGCTTATAGGCTCAAATTAGCTAACTAGGGATGATGTTTGGGTAAGAAAATTTATGGCTATGACTTATGTAACAAGGATGGCCTAAGATCATATCACAAATTTCAACCATTCGGGCTTCGTTCCTATAGTCCTTGAGCAAATTCTAGTTTGTTTAAGTTCAACCGGTCCTCTCATCAAGAAGATTAACTATGGAGACGCGGTTGAGGCTCAACTCTCACAATCTTTTGCTTTAATAAAAAAGAAACATAATTACCCTTCATACATCTCAAAATTGAACAAATTATGTAATTCATGTCACAATTTTAACTAGTAGAAATCTTTAACATGCTTGCCATCACTTATCACAAATAATGCATCATAGTTCATATTCAAAAACATATAACACCTTCCCAAAACATACCACCAAACCAACTCTACAAAAAATAAAATTCAAACATAACACAATAGCAAAGACTCACCAAACAAGAAACATAACAACAACATATAACATACATGACTAAAATCATCCATCTCAAGAATCCAAAGCACATAAATTCACCATCAATAACAAGTAAGCTCAACTTCCCATCACATTCAAATTAAGAAAATCAAACTAAAATACCAAAAATAACAGAGAATAAATCGCATAAAATAAAAATAAATCCAAAAATAAAACCTCCCAAAACAAAACAATTAAAGTACAATCCAATCCAAATCTTAAAAAATCAAATCAAGTCTAACATTCTCCAAATGAACTACTAGAAGTGATAAGCACTAAAATGACTCCCTCATGGCTACGAAGGTAGAGGTGGACTGTAGGCATTCCATGGTATGTAAGCACAAGGCGATGCTCGAAATTGGAAGTTGAACATCATCGTCATCATCTCTTCCATGTTGTTGGAGTGCACCCGAGACTGCTCCTCGTAGTACTCCCTACGACACTGTCCAGTCGAAGTTCTTGAATATGCATTCCATGCTCCTGTTGTACCTCTAGAATCTCCCTCATCTGTGCTCCATATGTCTGCTGCACATGCCTCATTTCTCTCACTTAATCCATCATGTAGTTTCATCGATCATTTCCATGCTCGGGGCCCATTGGTAGTTGCTGCTGCTGCTCTTCCTCCTTAAACTACGGTGGCTCAGGAGCTTGCTCATCGAACTCCACCTGATGATGTGGTGGTTCCTCCTCGACTCCTTCCATAGGGACCGACTCAGCTCTCAAATTGGCTAGCTCGAGGTTCTCCTCAACCCTCATCTGTCGGAGAACCTCCTCCATTTCTTCTCTATCTCTTTTGTAGAATGCTCTCACACCTCTGGAGTGATTAGCACTAGCCATTACTGATGAGTGATATTTTCACCTAGATTTTAGTGTCTTTTTATATGTGTTTTCGTATATTTTTATCCGTATTTTATGTGTTATTTGGTTGTGTTTTGTGTTTTTATGGAAATGTGTGTGAATGAGCTTAATTCGGAGTTGAAACGAAGGAGAACGAGCCAAAACAGTGAAGAAAAACAGGAGCCAGCACCAACACGGGCCATGTAGCCAACACGGCCCTGTAAGAGATGGCCGTGCAGCGATACCAGTTTGTCCAACACGGGAACCTTAAGGCCGTGTCCAGTCACACGAGTCGTGTTGGCAGCACGAGCCGTGTCATCAACACGGACCTGTAAGCAGAGGCCGTGTGCCGACATCAGAAGACACAACACGGCCACCTTATGGCCGTGTTACCGAGCACGACTCGTGCTGTGTAAATTCCTGGAAAAAAATCAGAATCCTTCTAGAAGCCTCCCAAGGGGTATAAATACCCCTTTATTCAACAATTGAGAAAAGATCCGAATTCCAACCCTTCTACACACACCTCACACACCATTTCCTCCATTTTTCACCTTCACCTTCATCCATTCTTCACCCTTTGGATCTACCTTCATCCAACCATCAAATCCTTCATCCAAGTAGCTAGAGAAGCAAGGAAGAGAGGTGAATTGCAAGGGGGAGAAGAAGATCACCATTGGAGACATCCAAGGGAGTTTTCATCCAAACTTTGTATTGAAACCTATTGTTTATCATGTTTTGTAAGGAATTTAATGTCTATGTTAATTTTCTTATGGATATGAGAGGCTAATCTCCCTTGTGAGATTAGCAATATGAATTGTGTTGGATAATTTTTGGTATTTTGCAATTGAATGATTATGTTGATTGGGTTAATTGATTTTCTATCATTGATGCTTTAGATCTTGAGGTTTATGATGATTTGTGTGTTTAATTGTTTTAAGCATGTGATTAGATTGAGAAGTCAATTGCATATTTAGGATAATTAAGTGAATCATTTCATCAAACACTTCATGTGCATTATAGATTGTGAAGAGATTGAGAAGTCCTTCATAGTTTAGAACCCTTTGATAGAACATATCATTTATTAGATTGAGAAGTCAATAGATTATATGAAGGGACTCTCATTTCAAGCTTAGTACCTGGTTGGAATTGTTTGAGTGAGAACCAATCCAATGAATGTCATTCCATATCCTATTCATTCCGAGAGGGAGTTTAGGTGATCTTAGTGTTGGCCCTTAGCCTTTTTCCCATGACACATGAATTCATTGCATGATACCTAGATTTTCCATGCTTTAAGTATTGTTAATCTCATCTCTATCTACTTGGCTCATTCATCCATCTTCCATTCATCTATCCTTTTATTTTATTGTTATTTCTTGATTATCTCCCCTTCTCGTTCATCTCTATAATACTATGACAAATACGAGATCGCTTAGACCCTAGTACCTTCCTCCCTGTGGTTCGATAATTTCTTTAATTGGTCATACCACTATATTATGGCTAATCAAATGGCGCCGTTGTCGGGGAGGCAACGGTTGCTAGTGGTTTAACGAAGGAGTGTTTCGATTGGTATTAATAGAGATATTTTTATTGCTTTTTATTAGTTGTTTTGGAAAATTTTTGATCTCACTTGTTCGTTTTGATAGGTACTTCAAAAATACCTTGAGAGAAGGAGAAGGGGGATCAAAGCCAAAAATAGCAAGTTTGAAGAAGAATTGTAGTAAGCCTTGAGAAAAGCGTCTAAATGGATGGTTGGAACGAATTTACACATGTCTTTGGGGATCAATTTGCAAGGGTTCCACCTCCACAATCAAGAGGTTATATGAATGAGAGTAACTATGGTTACAATTTCCAAATGAATCAAGATAGCTCTCAATACTACAATCAAGGACGAAATGGAGAATGTCAACAAGCTTACAATGCAAATACATTCCATCCATATCAAGCATACATTTATTCTCCAACAAATCCCAACACCAACACTTATTCTCCACCAAATCCCAACACCAACACTTCTCCTCCATTCCAAAACTACACCTTCCTTGAATTATATACCCAAGTTACTTTGGAAGTGACAAGACAAATGAGGATGATGAATCAAGGTGCTTATGGTCAAGTCTTGTCTAATTCAAGTTTGGGGGGTGCTCAAAATGTGCAAGGTGTGTCGATTCCTAGTCCTATGGAGCAAGAAGAGTGGAGGATGCCTACGCATCAAGTAGGAGATGTTTCTTTCATGGGAGTGGATGATTTCCAAGAAAATTTTCAACATAACTATGAAGGAAGTTTTCATGGGAATTATCCACCAATTCAAGAATGGAATTGTGACAACCAAGAGGGGGGAGACTTTCAACAAGTCGAAGAAGAAAAATCGTCTGTAGACGTCTTGATTGAAACGATGATAGCAAACCTTGAGGAGAGCAACAAAAGAGCTGAAGCTAGTTTTGAAGAATGGAAGAAAAGAAATGAAGCAAGTTTTGAAGAAATGAAGAAAAGAAATGAGGCAGATGAGAAGAGGTTTGAAGCCTTGGAGCATCAAGTGAGCCAAATTGTAAGTGCTTTGACCAATTTTCAACAAGTTGAAGAGCTTGAAGAGGAGAGTAAAGTTGAAGAAGAGTTGGAGAAAGAAGAGAATCTGGGGGATGAAGAATCAAATGAGGTGATTGAAGAGCCTATTGAGGCAAATGATGTTGATGAAGAGGAACAAAATCTAGAAACAAATGATGATGACTTGAAGAGTGAAATGAGCATTTCTAAACCTTTAAACTCTTTAAGTTGCTTTGAACTTGATAATATTGTTTACATTGATTTTGTTTTACCCATTGATTTTTCTCATATCCTTAGAAACAAAAGAGAACTCGAAGAGATGTTGGAGATCTATTTGGTAAGGAGGAATAAGTGGTGTTCAAGAATGGAGAGGGCAATGTAGTGTAAGCTCAAGAGAGTTGAATTTTTAAAGCCATGCTCGAAGGATGTAACGGAGGTCGTCACTTGCTACAAATGCCTAATAGAGGAAGAAGCACAACGGTTAAAATTCGATGGCAAGGACGAAAGATATCCGTGGCCATTCCGATGAGTTCTCCATATCCCGTCCGGCTTGAAGACGTTAAACTTAGCGCTAGATGGGAGGCAACCCATCATTATCTTTATTGCTTTATTTATTGCTTTCAATAAGGATGGTGGATTTGCTTGTTTTGTATTTTTGGTATGTATGTTGATTGTGCTTGTGAGGAGAATGCGTATTGGACAAACGATAAGTGCTTGATTTGAAGTGTGAAAGTAAGTCACACCACTTTTTGCAAACTTACCTCGAAACTCTTGTTTCAATTTAAGTTTGGGGGGATATGGCGTGGTGTGACATACTTTGTCTTGAAAGCATATACTTTTCGTATTTTTGAGCTAATTTTAAAATTTTTCTCATGAGTTTGGTTTGATTTTGGTATGATTGGTGGTGTTAAAGTGCATGATAATCCATATTTTTAATGAAATTGTTGAGCTAATGGTTTTGTTGAGCATGTATGAAGGGTATTGGAAGCACGAATTGAGCTCAGAGCTAACAACTTCCACTATCAAATGCTTATTGAGGGAGTTCATTCTACACCCTACCACTTTTATGTGCTTAGCATAATTTGATTTGATTTGTATTGATGTGATTTGCATGCTACTTCATTTGTTATGTTTTGGTATGTTTACTTTTCGTAAGTTAGGATTTCCTTTTCAATCAAGGATGGGAGGATTGTGAGCTTACATTGTTATGGATGATTTGAATGTGTGCTTTATTGTCGAATGATGGTGATTTTTATTTTTGCATGTTATGTGTTTTTGTTTCGTTCTTTGTTTGTTGAGTCTTTATTTTGTGTTTTGTGTGTTTTCTTATTTTTGTCTTGGTATGTTTGGTGGTTTGTTTAGGGAGGTTGTGAGTCATTTTTGAATATGAGTGATGATATGTTGTAGTGATAAGTGATGACAAGTTATGATTAAGAATCTCTACACTTTCGAATTGTGACATGTTTTACTTAACTTGTTCAATTTGGAGATGGATATGGTGTAATAAGTTCCTTAAGGTTCGAGCATAAGCTTGTGAGAGTTTGAGCCTCAACCGTGCATCCATGGTTAATTTCTTTATGAGTGGATCGATTGAGCCTTGATAAACTAGAACTTGCTCATGGACTACGGGAATGAACCCGATTGGTGGAGGTTAGTGATATGATCTTAGGCCATCCTTGTTACTATAAAGTCATTGCCATATATTTCCTTACCTTATACATCATCCCTAGTAACCACTTTGAGCCTTAAAGCATATTCTTTGTGATTTGAGCACATTACAAGCCATGATTACCCACTTAACCCTTATATATATAACCTTTGTGTGGGTGATTGAGGAGATGATGGTTTACAAGGTTTGATATGAGAAATGTGCAAGAAAAAGAAGGAAATGGTAAACAAGCAAGAAAAGGATGAAAAGAGCTAAATCAAATACACATGCAAACTTCAAAGTAAAAAGGAGCAAATCAACAAAAATACGCTCAAGAAATTCAAAAGTCAAAAGAAAGAAAGCATGCAAATTAAAAGAAGCTCAAGAAATCCAAAGGAATGATAATGATTAGTGCTTGTAATGAGAAAAGAAAAGAAAGGAAGATAGAAACGTGAAGAAGTTGAAGAAGCTGATCATCTCTTCGATTACTTACACTCAATGAGTCACTCTTATCCATAATCTACCTACCCTTACCAAAAAGCTTAACATTACATCCAAAAGTAAAGTCCTTTTTGATCATTAGTTGAAGCCTTGGTGGCTTGTGAATGTAGGCCATGAGCAAGCCTATGGTGCGTCGGGTTCAATCGATTGATGAGTAAAAATTTACCTACTTTAAAGAGTGTTGAGTGAAATTTATAACCTATGTAAGGCTTGGACTAAAAGGGACTATATTACACTTTATTCTCTTTTGATTGAACTTGTTAATTTCTCATGTTATGATTTTATTGATGTAGGATGCCTTAGCATAGTTTGTAATTCTTATTGCTATTGATGTGTTATTACTTATGTTCGTTTAGTCTTTTCCTAGGTGAAAATCACTCCTCATGGTTTATCATTTTCGTTGTGCGAGGACACACAACACTTTAAGTTTGGGGGTGTGATGAGTGATATTTTCACCTAGATTTTAGTGTCTTTTTATATGTGTTTTCGTATATTTTTATCCGTATTTTATGTGTTATTTGGTTGTGTTTTGTGTTTTTATGGAAATGTGTGTGAATGAGCTTAAACCTATAATTTTCACTTTTTATTTAATGCTAGATATGATAAGGAAGATGTAGGAAAAAGCGGATCTCAATTCGGAGTTGAAACGAAGGAGAACGAGCCAAAACAGTGAAGAAAAACAGGAGTCAGCACCAACACGGGCCGTGTAGCCAACACGGCCCTGTAAGAGATGGCCGTGCAGCGATACCAGTTTGTTCAACACGGGCACCTTAAGGCCGTGTCCAGTCACACGAGTCGTGTTGGCAGCACGAGCCATGTCATCAACATGGCCCTGTAAGCAGAGGCCGTGTGCCGACATCAGAAGACACAACACGGCCACCTTATGGCCGTGTTACCGAGCATGACTCGTGCTGTGTAAATTCCTGGAAAAAAATCAGAATCCTTCTAGAAGCCTCCCAAGGGGTATAAATACCCCTTTATTCAACAATTGAGAAAAGATCCGAATTCCAACCCTTCTACACACACCTCACACACCATTTCCTCCATTTTTCACCTTCACCTTCATCCATTCTTCACCCTTTGGATCTACCTTCATCCAACCATCAAATCCTTCATCCAAGTAGCTAGAGAAGCAAGGAAGAGAGGTGAATTGCAAGGGGGAGAAGAAGATCACCATTGGAGACATCCAAGGGAGTTTTCATCCAAACTTTGTATTGAAACCTATTGTTTATCATGTTTTGTAAGGAATTTAATGTCTATGTTAATTTTCTTATGGATATGAGAGGCTAATCTCCCTTGTGAGATTAGCAATATGAATTGTGTTGGATAATTTTTGGTATTTTGCAATTGAATGATTATGTTGATTGGGTTAATTGATTTTCTATCATTGATGCTTTAGATCTTGAGGTTTATGATGATTTGTGTGTTTAATTGTTTTAAGCATGTGATTAGATTGAGAAGTCAATTGCATATTTAGGATAATTAAGTGAATCATTTCATCAAACACTTCATGTGCATTATAGATTGTGAAGAGATTGAGAAGTCCTTCATAGTTTAGAACCCTTTGATAGAACATATCATTTATTAGATTGAGAAGTCAATAGATTATATGAAGGGACTCTCATTTCAAGCTTAGTACCTGGTTGGAATTGTTTGAGTGAGAACCAATCCAATGAATGTCATTCCATATCCTATTCATTCCGAGAGGGAGTTTAGGTGATCTTAGTGTTGGCCCTTAGCCTTTTTCCCATGACACATATGAATTCATTGCATGATACCTAGATTTTCCATGCTTTAAGTATTGTTAATCTCATCTCTATCTACTTGGCTCATTCATCCATCTTCCATTCATCTATCCTTTTATTTTATTGTTATTTCTTGATTATCTCCCCTTCTCGTTCATCTCTATAATACTATGACAAACACGAGATCGCTTAGACCCTAGTACCTTCCTCCCTGTGGTTCGATAATTTCTTTAATTGGTCATACCACTATATTATGGCTAATCAAATGGCGCCGTTGCCGGGGAGGCAACGGTTGCTAGTGGTTTAACGAAGGAGTGTTTCGATTGGTATTAATAGAGATATTTTTATTGTTTTTTATTAGTTGTTTTGGAAAATTTTTGATCTCACTTGTTCGTTTTGATAGGTACTTCAAAAATACCTTGAGAGAAGGAGAAGGGGGATCAAAGCCAAAAATAGCAAGTTTGAAGAAGAATTGTAGTAAGCCTTGAGAAAAGCGTCTAAATGGATGGTTGGAACGAATTTACGCATGTCTTTGGGGATCAATTTGCAAGGGTTCCACCTCCACAATCAAGAGGTTATATGAATGAGAGTAACTATGGTTACAATTTCCAAATGAATCAAGATAGCTCTCAATACTACAATCAAGGACGAAATGGAGAATGTCAACAAGCTTACAATGCAAATACATTCCATCCATATCAAGCATACATTTATTCTCCAACAAATCCCAACACCAACACTTATTCTCCACCAAATCCCAACACCAACACTTCTCCTCCATTCCAAAACTACACCTTCCTTGAATTATATACCCAAGTTACTTTGGAAGTGACAAGACAAATGAGGATGATGAATCAAGGTGCTTATGGTCAAGTCTTGTCTAATTCAAGTTTGGGGGGTGCTCAAAATGTGCAAGGTGTGTCGATTCCTAGTCCTATGGAGCAAGAAGAGTGGAGGATGCCTACGCATCAAGTAGGAGATGTTTCTTTCATGGGAGTGGATGATTTCCAAGAAAATTTTCAACATAACTATGAAGGAAGTTTTCATGGGAATTATCCACCAATTCAAGAATGGAATTGTGACAACCAAGAGGGAGGAGACTTTCAACAAGTCGAAGAAGAAAAATCATCTGTAGACGTCTTGATTGAAACGATGATAGCAAACCTTGAGGAGAGCAACAAAAGAGCTGAAGCTAGTTTTGAAGAATGGAAGAAAAGAAATGAAGCAAGTTTTGAAGAAATGAAGAAAAGAAATGAGGCAGATGAGAAGAGGTTTGAAGCCTTGGAGCATCAAGTGAGCCAAATTGTAAGTGCTTTGACCAATTTTCAACAAGTTGAAGAGCTTGAAGAGGAGAGTAAAGTTGAAGAAGAGTTGGAGAAAGAAGAGAATCTGGGGGATGAAGAATCAAATGAGGTGATTGAAGAGCCTATTGAGGCAAATGATGTTGATGAAGAGGAACAAAATCTAGAAACAAATGATGATGACTTGAAGAGTGAAATGAGCATTTCTAAACCTTTAAACTCTTTAAGTTGCTTTGAACTTGATAATATTGTTTACATTGATTTTGTTTTACCCATTGATTTTTCTCATATCCTTAGAAACAAAAGAGAACTCGAAGAGATGTTGGAGATCTATTTGGTAAGGAGGAATAAGTGGTGTTCAAGAATGGAGAGGGCAATGGAGTGTAAGCTCAAGAGAGTTGAATTTTTAAAGCCATGCTCGAAGGATGTAACGGAGGTCGTCACTTGCTACAAATGCCTAATAGAGGAAGAAGCACAACGGTTAAAATTCGATGGCAAGGACGAAAGATATCCGTGGCCATTCCGATGAGTTCTCCATATCCCGTCCGGCTTGAAGACGTTAAACTTAGCGCTAGATGGGAGGCAACCCATCATTATCTTTATTGCTTTATTTATTGCTTTCAATAAGGATGGTGGATTTGCTTGTTTTGTATTTTTGGTATGTATGTTGATTGTGCTTGTGAGGAGAATGCGTATTGGACAAACGATAAGTGCTTGATTTGAAGTGTGAAAGTAAGTCACACCACTTTTTGCAAACTTACCTCGAAACTCTTGTTTCAATTTAAGTTTGGGGGGATATGGCGTGGTGTGACATACTTTGTCTTGAAAGCATATACTTTTCGTATTTTTGAGCTAATTTTAAAATTTTTCTCATGAGTTTGGTTTGATTTTGGTATGATTGGTGGTGTTAAAGTGCATGATAATCCATATTTTTAATGAAATTGTTGAGCTAATGGTTTTGTTGAGCATGTATGAAGGGTATTGGAAGCACGAATTGAGCTCAGAGCTAACAACTTCCAGTATCAAATGCTTATTGAGGGAGTTCATTCTACACCCTACCACTTTTATGTGCTTAGCATAATTTGATTTGATTTGTATTGATGTGATTTGCATGCTACTTCATTTGTTATGTTTTGGTATGTTTACTTTTCGTAAGTTAGGATTTCCTTTTCAATCAAGGATGGGAGGATTGTGAGCTTACATTGTTATGGATGATTTGAATGTGTGCTTTATTGTCGAATGATGGTGATTTTTATTTTTGCATGTTATGTGTTTTTGTTTCGTTCTTTGTTTGTTGAGTCTTTATTTTGTGTTTTGTGTGTTTTCTTATTTTTGTCTTGGTATGTTTGGTGGTTTGTTTAGGGAGGTTGTGAGTCATTTTTGAATATGAGTGATGATATGTTGTAGTGATAAGTGATGACAAGTTATGATTAAGAATCTCTACACTTTCGAATTGTGACATGTTTTACTTAACTTGTTCAATTTGGAGATGGATATGGTGTAATAATTTCCTTAAGGTTCGAGCATAAGCTTGTGAGAGTTTGAGCCTCAACCGTGCATCCATGGTTAATTTCTTTATGAGTGGATCGATTGAGCCTTGATAAACTAGAACTTGCTCATGGACTACGGGAATGAACCCGATTGGTGGAGGTTAGTGATATGATCTTAGGCCATCCTTGTTACTATAAAGTCATTGCCATATATTTCCTTACCTTATACATCATCCCTAGTAACCACTTTGAGCCTTAAAGCCTATTCTTTGTGATTTGAGCACATTACAAGCCATGATTACCCACTTAACCCTTATATATATAACCTTTGTGTGGGTGATTGAGGAGATGATGGTTTACAAGGTTTGATATGAGAAATGTGCAAGAAAAAGAAGGAAATGGTAAACAAGCAAGAAAAGGATGAAAAGAGCTAAATCAAATACACATGCAAACTTCAAAGTAAAAAGGAGCAAATCAACAAAAATACGCTCAAGAAATTCAAAAGTCAAAAGAAAGAAAGCATGCAAATTAAAAGAAGCTCAAGAAATCCAAAGGAATGATAATGATTAGTGCTTGTAATGAGAAAAGAAAAGAAAGGAAGATAGAAACGTGAAGAAGTTGAAGAAGCTGATCATCTCTTCGATTACTTACACTCAATGAGTCACTCTTATCCATAATCTACCTACCCTTACCAAAAAGCTTAACATTACATCCAAAAGTAAAGTCCTTTTTGATCATTAGTTGAAGCCTTGGTGGCTTGTGAATGTAGGCCATGAGCAAGCCTATGGTGCGTCGGGTTCAATCGATTGATGAGTAAAAATTTACCTACTTTAAAGAGTGTTGAGTGAAATTTATAACCTATGTAAGGCTTGGACTAAAAGGGACTATATTACACTTTATTCTCTTTTGATTGAACTTGTTAATTTCTCATGTTATGATTTTATTGATGTAGGATGCCTTAGCATAGTTTGTAATTCTTATTGCTATTGATGTGTTATTACTTATGTTCGTTTAGTCTTTTCCTAGGTGAAAATCACTCCTCATGGTTTATCATTTTCGTTGTGCGAGGACACACAACACTTTAAGTTTGGGGGTGTGATGAGTGATATTTTCACCTAGATTTTAGTGTCTTTTTATATGTGTTTTCGTATATTTTTATCCGTATTTTATGTGTTATTTGGTTGTGTTTTGTGTTTTTATGGAAATGTGTGTGAATGAGCTTAAACCTATAATTTTCACTTTTTATTTAATGCTAGATATGATAAGGAAGATGTAGGAAAAAGCGGATCTCAATTCGGAGTTGAAACGAAGGAGAACGAGCCAAAACAGTGAAGAAAAACAGGAGTCAGCACCAACACGGGCCGTGTAGCCAACACGGCCCTGTAAGAGATGGCCGTGCAGCGATACCAGTTTGTTCAACACGGGCACCTTAAGGCCGTGTCCAGTCACACGAGTCGTGTTGGCAGCACGAGCCATGTCATCAACATGGCCCTGTAAGCAGAGGCCGTGTGCCGACATCAGAAGACACAACACGGCCACCTTATGGCCGTGTTACCGAGCATGACTCGTGCTGTGTAAATTCCTGGAAAAAAATCAGAATCCTTCTAGAAGCATCCCAAGGGGTATAAATACCCCTTTATTCAACAATTGAGAAAAGATCCGAATTCCAACCCTTCTACACACACCTCACACACCATTTCCTCCATTTTTCACCTTCACCTTCATCCATTCTTCACCCTTTGGATCTACCTTCATCCAACCATCAAATCCTTCATCCAAGTAGCTAGAGAAGCAAGGAAGAGAGGTGAATTGCAAGGGGGAGAAGAAGATCACCATTGGAGACATCCAAGGGAGTTTTCATCCAAACTTTGTATTGAAACCTATTGTTTATCATGTTTTGTAAGGAATTTAATGTCTATGTTAATTTTCTTATGGATATGAGAGGCTAATCTCCCTTGTGAGATTAGCAATATGAATTGTGTTGGATAATTTTTGGTATTTTGCAATTGAATGATTATGTTGATTGGGTTAATTGATTTTCTATCATTGATGCTTTAGATCTTGAGGTTTATGATGATTTGTGTGTTTAATTGTTTTAAGCATGTGATTAGATTGAGAAGTCAATTGCATATTTAGGATAATTAAGTGAATCATTTCATCAAACACTTCATGTGCATTATAGATTGTGAAGAGATTGAGAAGTCCTTCATAGTTTAGAACCCTTTGATAGAACATATCATTTATTAGATTGAGAAGTCAATAGATTATATGAAGGGACTCTCATTTCAAGCTTAGTACCTGGTTGGAATTGTTTGAGTGAGAACCAATCCAATGAATGTCATTCCATATCCTATTCATTCCGAGAGGGAGTTTAGGTGATCTTAGTGTTGGCCCTTAGCCTTTTTCCCATGACACATATGAATTCATTGCATGATACCTAGATTTTTCATGCTTTAAGTATTGTTAATCTCATCTCTATCTACTTGGCTCATTCATCCATCTTCCATTCATCTATCCTTTTATTTTATTGTTATTTCTTGATTATCTCCCCTTCTCGTTCATCTCTATAATACTATGACAAACACGAGATCGCTTAGACCCTAGTACCTTCCTCCCTGTGGTTCGATAATTTCTTTAATTGGTCATACCACTATATTATGGCTAATCAATTACCAAATTAGCAAACCTCCTTCGAGTGTACACTGTAGTGAGCTCCGGAGCTGGCAAAGGAAATGGAGCCCCTTTTTTTTACCTTAGACAGTACTGATTCCCTGCTATAGACAAGAATTCCATCCTCATTAATTACTGATAATTCAATCCTTCACTCACCATCCTGTTTTCATCCCTGCAAGATTTATTCCCAAGCCTTGAGCGATCATAGTAATCATACCTCCTAACATCAATCATTAAGAAGATTGTCTCTTGGCAACTCTCTCCGCATGTTGCACAAAATACGCTGCAACGTTTAGTTCTAGCTCATTATATATGCAGTATATGATGTATAGCTGCTTCTCTCCCACTGCTCCACTTTCAAATCTCCCTAAGATAGTGTTCGAGACAATCTTCTCTAGGTACCTCATGACTGGATTCCTTATTACAGTTCCTTTCGAGGCTCTGGGAACATATCCTGCTTTCTCTGTCCCATCATTCACAAAACTTTTCCACTATTCTTGCTGATTAAAGCCACCTCCACAATAAAAGCTCTGATGGTCTTGACATGGTGGGCATCCAAAGAATCCATCCAAAATATGTAGAGGGATCTTTCTTCTCATCACGTTATCCAATTGGAACGTAACTGAAATAGGAAAAGTATTTCTATCCTTCTTGACTTGAAATGTACTCATGAACTCAACAGTTAGATGGTAGTAAGTAGTGGGCCTTTTATCAAAAAAATGCTTCCATATGTGAAAACCTAAACAACTTCCTCAAATCTTCCTCTATTCCTAACCCTTCCATTGTTGTTGTGTCTTGAAATCAGGTTGGCTTAATCTTAGGGGCGAGTGTTTACCAACGAAGCACATACTTTCTCCAATACTCTTCAAATTTGACCCCAAAGTATTCCAGATGGATCCCATTTTCCATTAATTGATCATCGAGATTAGCTAGTTCCCCCGGATCGGTAATGATGATGAAATCCTCATTCCTTGGTCTCAATCTCGTCTCGGCCATCTACAATTTACATCAATGCTCAAGTCATATTCAATTTCATCTTTAAAAATGTTAATGCATTAAGTTTAGATTCCACTCTAGTTATTCAACTATGTGTGATCTATACTATGCATAACATTACACATTCATATCATTATAGCTTCAAGCATCACCACAAGTATTCAACTTCACTATCACTCCTTCCAATTATCCATGAACTTACACCTCAATTCGTATCATGCTTGCACATATTTTCCTCATATAGGTTCCAAATTAAACCATCACTAATCACTATGGACATATGATCTCAAAATTAGACAAAATTTTCACTTAGGCATTTCATCAAACACTTGGCATGCATAATATTTCAATATACTTTCAAAATAAAATCCACATTGCCTCATGCCCAAATCCTCAAAACCTAAGCCTATTTCATGTCAATTTCATCATCATACAATATTCCCAATCATTGTGCCATGTTATAATCACTCAATCTATCCAAACTCAAACTTATGTCTCATGAACCTTAATTTTGCTTTCAATTCAACAATTAAATTGGTACATGTATGTTCAACACTTATACACACATTCTAAACTCACTATAGCACAAAGCCCATGCATCAATTTACTCAATTTCTATCAACATTCAAGTTAGGGCTCATAGAGTTCATACCTTAGATGTAGGGTTTGAATGAGTACTTGTGATGTAAAACCTTGAAGAACTTCACTCTCACTTACTCAAACTAACCTCAATGCGGGCAATATACGAACAATGGATGGAGGTTGGAGTGTATTTGGACTCAAAATCGAACTTCTCAGTCCGTATGGGGTGAATGGGTGTGTTTGAAACCATTCTGAAATCGGGCTTTTAATTTCTGCCTTCAGACACTACAGGGTCGTACTCCGCTACACGGCCTCAGTCATGGCCGTGTAGCATTTTCTGATGCTCGAGCACGGTTGTGTGTTACAGGACTGTGTTCCGCACACGGCCCAGGTTTCTGACCCCTGCACGGCTCGAGTTTGGAGCTTGCCCTCGACTCTAGGCAAGTAGCCTCTTTTGATGTCAGTACACGGCCAATCCTTACAGGGCCGTGTACTGAACACGACTGGTGTAGCCATCTGCCCTATTCTTCTAAATTTCACACTTCAACCTTATTTTGCCTTGTTTTTGCACTTCTCGTACACTGTATTCATGCTTAAAAATATCTCAAAGCATTAACACCACAATTATGATCAAACAACGGACAATCATGTACTTTAACACCTCCAAACGTACCAAAACGATCCTAACTCATGAGAAAATGTTCAAAATCGACCCATTTTGCCACAAGACAATGTAAACACACAAGATATATCAAGCATATTCAAGTGGTGAGTTACACCACGCACTCTCCCCCCAAAAATAAATCAAAACAAGTTTGAGAATTAAGTTTGCAAAAAGTGGTAAGACTTACCCTTGTAGTTTCCACCAATGACCTTCATGAAATTACCTCGTGATGACTTATGTGCACGTTCCAAAATCCAAGTATGGCCACCACCCCCCAAACATAAATTAACACAAGTATTAAAATTTAAGTTTGTAAAGAGTGGTGTGGCATATATTTTCATTCCAACTGTAGCACCTTTGTCTTTCATCATATGCATTTTTCTCCATGAGCTTCACCACCTACATACCAAATCTACAAGAAAACAATTAAAAACAAAAAGAAAAAAAATAAAATCTACACTACTAAACAATCAAAGAAGTTCAAGAAGAGAGGGTTCCCTCATACACTATCTCCTTTTGAGAAGGAGATAGGTAATGTTTAATCCGATGACCATTTACCATAAACTCATTATTAGGACCCTTAAGCTTCAACGTATTTCCACTTAACACCTCAAGCACTTCATATGGTCCCATCCATTTAGACTTAATCTTTCCTGGGAACAACTTAAGCCTCGAATTGAATACAAGAACTTTGTCCCCGGGAGCAAACGTAGTTTCCTTTACCTAAGCATCATGCCATCTCTTCATATTCTCTTTGTAGATGATTAAGTTATCAAATGCCCTTCCTCTAAACTCCTCTAACTCGACCAATTTCAACAACCTTGCTTGACCACTCTCCCCTTCATTCATATTAAGACGTTTAATAGCCCACAACGCACGTTGTTCCAACTCCATGGGAAAATGGCAAGCCTTTCCATAAACCAATTGAAACGGTGACACACCAAGGATGGTCTTAAAAGCCATTCGATATGCCCATAAGGCATCGTCAAGCTTCTCTGACCAATCCTTCCTCCCCCCATTGATTGTCTTCTCCAACACTAACTTGATTTGACGATTGGAAACCTCCGCCAATCCATTTGCTTGAGGGTGGTAAGGTGTATCCACTCGATGCTCTACTCCATATCTTTTCAACAATCCTTCCATCAACTTATATACAAAATGAGATCCTCCATCACTCACTAAAGCACGTGGAACTCCAAACCAAGCAAAAATATTCTTCTTCAAGAATCTTTGCACAATTAAAGCATCATTTGTCTTCGTGGGGATTGCCTCCACCCACTTGGACACATAATCCACAGCTAACAAAATATACATATATCCTTGAGATGAGGGAAACGGTCCCATGAAATCAATACCCCAAACATAAAAAATTTCCACATCAATTCTTGAGCTCATTGGCATCTCATCTTTCTTACCTATTCCCCCTACTCTTTGACATCTATCACATTTAGTCACAAACTTCTTTGCATCTTTAAACAACGTAGGCCAATAAAAACCCGATTGTAAAATCTTATCCCCCGTCTTTTGATGACCAAAATGGCCGCACACAAAGACGAATGACATAGCTCAAGAATCCCCACAACTTCTTCATTGGCCACACACCTTCTTATGACTCCATCATTGCAAATCTTAAACAAAAAGGGCTCATCCCACAAGTATTTCTTTACTTCAACATAAAACATTTTTACCTTAAACTCATTGAGCAACGTGGGCTTGATTCCATAAACAAGAAAGTTGACATAATCAGCATACCGAGGTGACACTTTCACCATGAGAGTACACACTTGCTCAACTTCAACTTGAAGAATTTCCTCATCCGGGAACTCATCCCCAGTCGACTTCATGTCTTCATTCTCTCCTCCATTTTCCAATCTAGACAAATGATCCGCGATCACATTTTCCACGCCTTTTTTATCCTTGATCACCACATCAAATTCCTGTGAAAATAACACCCAACAGATTAAACGAGATTTAGCATCTTTCTTACTTATTAGGTATTTTACGGCCGCGTGATCCGTGTAGACAATAGTTTGTGTTCCTATCAAGTATGGCCAAAACTTCTTAAAAGCATACACGACGGCTAAAAATTCCTTTTTTGTTGTAGTGTAATTAACTTGGCACGAATTCAATGTCTTTGAGGCATAATAGATTGCTCTAAACTTATTCTCCCTTGTTTGCCCCAACACCACTCTTACGGATTGATCACTAGCATCACAATGCAATTCAAATTGTAGGATCCAATCTGGGGTAACGAGTATTGGGGAGGAAGTGAGAGCATCCTTGAGCACCTGAAATGAGACACGACATTCATCATTGAAGTTAAATGGACAACTTTTTCAAGTAGTTTACAAAGAGGTTCAACAATTTTTGAAAAATCCTTAATGAAGCATATATAAAAGCCCGCATGACCTAAAAACGATCTCACCCCCTTCTCACTAGTAGAAGGGGGAAGACGTTCTATGGCTATCACTTTAGCTCTATCTACTTTTAAACCATGCTTTGAAATATGATGCCCCAAGACTATCTTATCGGTTACCATAA
Organism: Pogostemon cablin; assembly: GCA_023678885.1. NCBI lineage: Eukaryota > Viridiplantae > Streptophyta > Magnoliopsida > Lamiales > Lamiaceae > Pogostemon > Pogostemon cablin. The sequence goes on along the minus strand of CM042957.1, from coordinate 42,986,774 downwards.
AGTAGCATTTTTCCAATTAAACACAAGATTCGATTCTTCACACCTCTGCAACACAATAGTGAGATTAGTCAAGCAAATATCATAAGAGGAACTATATACGAAAAAATCATCCATAAACACCTCCATAATATTTTCAATTAAACCATCGAAGATAGACATCATACAACGCTGAAAAGTGGCAGGGGCATTACATAGACCAAAAGGTGTCATTCTAAATGCAAACGTACCATAAGGGCATATGAATGTTGTCTTCTCTTGGTCTTCTGGGGCAATCAATATTTGATTATACCTGGAATATCCATCAAGAAAACAATAGTACTCATGTCCCGCAAGTCTATCCAACATTTGGTCTATGAATGGCAATGGGAAATGATCTTTACGAGTATTTTCATTCAATTTACGATAATCAACACATACTCTCCAACCCGTGATAGTTTGGGTGGCAATTGTTTTATTTGTATCCGATCGAACAATTGTCATACCATCCTTTTTAGCCACTACATGTAAAGAACTCACATATTGACTATCACTAATTGTAAAGATAATTCCCGCATCAAGCCATTTTAACACCTCTTTTCTTACCACTTCTTGCATTATAGGATTCAATCTACGTTGGTTTTGCACACACACTATGCCAAAACTATGGAAAGACAATGGGGAATCCTCGTTGTCGTAGCCCCTCTAGCTCCATAGTTAACCTGGCAGTTGTTAAAGCTCCAGACTTTTAACAACAGTGATTGAACTGTTGTCGTAGCATATCTTTAACAACGGGGAATCCCCATTGTCGTAGCTCTAAAATTCCATTGTTAAAATTGATATTGATCACGAAAATACATTTTAATAACAGGGAATCCCCGTTGTCATAGCTATCTACCACAATGGGGATCCCCGTTGTCATAGCCCAGAAGCTCCGTTGTCAATTCGGGAGTTGTTAAAGGTCACACACTTTTAACAACGGTGCTTCAACTATTATTGTAGCTATTTTTTTCACAATGGAGTATCCCTGTTGTTGTTAGTATATTCCCCGCTGTTGTATCCAACTACGACAATGGGGATTCCCAGTTGTCGTAGCCCTCAATGCTCTGTTGTCAACCCGACAGTCGTTAAAGGTTCCATATTTTTAATAACGGTGTCTGAACCATTGTTGTATCTCATCTTTAACAATGGTGAATACCCATTGTCATAGGCGATGGCCATGTTGTTTGTTTGGTAGTTGTTAAAACAAGCGACTTTTAACAATGGATAATCTTCGTTGTCGTAGATATTCAAACTTTCTATTTTTTTTTATTTTCACCAGCTCAAAAGGTTAATAAAAAATATAAAAACACAATATATTATAAAAAAATTATCATCAATCCAAAGCATCATTACACCGTTGCTTATCATACAAAAACATAATATTTCTTTAATAGGTGTTAGACGAAATACAGAGCCTCTAGGAGATATATAGTTGCCTATAGTGCTTGTCCTCAGCAGACTTGTAGAAAGGAGATATTCTTCTTGGGGTAGCAATATCAATTTCTAGGATACTAGAAGATAAACCACACAGCTCCAAATTCACATGATGCCACCAACAAAGTGTCATTGAAATTCTCAATAGCAAGAGGCATAACCTGCAGCACAGAATGGAAAATTAGTAATATTACAAGATGGAAACAACACAGTTTATTTGAGTTTTTAAAATCCAGCTTCATATTGAATCTTTAACCAGCCAAAGTTATCATGAGAACATTATGAGCTTGTTGATGCGCGTTTTCTTTGCACGCAAAATTAATCCCCAAGTATTAAGGATATCAATTGCAGCTTAAGCAAGCGACCAAATGAATATCAAACCCAAAGGACGACGTATTATCAATTTAATTATTAACTAAATTAATTAAGACGAGTTGTGGCAATAAAGATTTGAGGTTTGAATTGTTAAACTACAAAACGATTAATTAAAATAACAAATAAAATAAATAACACAAGAAGAATACGAAAGTGGAGCAAGAGAGAATAGGTATCTCTTAGATAATCCAGTTTCACTCATTAATTTTCCTTCCGCGTGTTGATGTCCGACTTTGCCTTGTGGAATATGGACGCATCACTAAACCATGTATATCTACTCTATAGACATAAGTAAAATGCGTGTAACATTTGTGAATAACCTTAGAGCAAGAGATATAATTCTACCCCTCTTTCTAGGTACTATCAGTATCAATTATTCCCCTGGCCAATTGGTACTCTAACCTGATATGATCTCCCTTTATAGGTACTATAAAATTATCCTCTTTATCCTACTTAATAATCCGAATTCAATTCAATTAATAAGTATTCATATATGATAGTTCTAATGAAGCTTCAGAGTCCCTTCACTTAGAATCATAACATAAAATCCTGCTCAGCAGTGAACACACTCAATATATATCAAGATATGTATTCTGACTCTACATAACAGTTAATGATGCACAAAACGACCGTGAGTATGAATTAAAAAGGCACAATCATACATAAAATAAATCCACAAGTAGTGTTGTACGGAGTTTACACATGGAAGTTTAATTAATTAGATAAAACCTTCACATCCCTAGTTCTACCAAAAAGGCTATAGCCCATGATGTTTCAAAGAACAATCATGGGTGTTGGATAGATCTTACCCGGATATTTGGAAAATTACAAAATAAATTAGAAAATGATAAAACCCCTAGATGTGGCATCGTCGCGTCATTCTCTGTCTTGAATCCTCCTCTTGGTTCTTCTCTTGATTCCACAACGAATCTTCAAAGTGATGGATAGATGGAGGAAAGGAAGTGGATGATGGTTGGGGGTGATCCGCCCTTGTGGGGTGTGGAATGGTTGTGGCCTCTCTTATGGCTCTCTTGTTGTTTTTCTCTTATTGTTTCTAATGGTGTGATCTACATCTCCTTTTATACTTGTAAGCACTCCTTATGGACCTTGGATGGGCTTTTTCTTGAAAAATACGCAGAAACATGCACTTGGGGTGTAAAAATTAGATCCGAACGCGTCCCAGGCATGAAATTCGACCTAGGATTTGACCTAGGACTTGGTCGAATCGAAATCGGCGATAATTCACACTTCAGGCATTCAATTCGACCAAAATTGCTTGAATTCGACCAAGTGCTCAGGTCGAATTCAACTGTCATGGTCGAATCCTACTTGCGCCGTTTCACTGTTTCGCGTATAACTTCCACATCCGAGCTCCAATTTGAGTAATTCTTGCGTTCTCACGATCATTTCTTTCTTGGATTTCTATCCATATAAAGAAATCACAAAAACTCCAAGATTTGAATCTGTAACAAGCCATGGAAAGTAGAACATCCATTCTGTTTGGCACAGCTCGCGCGACGTCACCTTTTTGCTCATAACTTCCTCGTTTGGAACTCGATTGAGGTGTTCTTTACGCCAAAACGACCCTCTCTTCAGTGGCTTTCCAACTATGTATCATTTTATCAGTTTTGATCTCCACACAAACACAGAAAAATTACGAAAGTTGGCTGTGCGTTTTCAGCATTCTTGCACAAATTGCACATTTTCTCCAACTTTGCACTTTTCATCCTTTTTCCACCTAAAACACAATAAAACACCTCAAGTGCATCTTTTTCTCACATACGATGTATATAAGACACTTGTGCTAATATATAACAAGAATTTCCATCAAAATGTGTTAAATTGGACACTCAAACACGCTAATTTCCACTCTCGTCAATCCCCTAAACTTACCCATTGCTCGTCCCGAGTCAACAAAATAAAAATAAAGTGAGAGAGAGTAAGAAAATTAGTGGAGAAACAAGGACTACGACTAATACCCCATTCAAAATACAATTGTCATCAACTTAGGTCATGCAACTCTAATTACATGTAATAATCAATTCGTAGCATACAAGATAAGACAATCAACACCAATTCAAATGGTCCATTCACATGTTCTCACGGGAAGTATATATCACTCACACTCAAGTGTAAAAGATGTACACTAATGGGTTAAGGTGTTTATGCTCAAATTCAATTCAAGTGCATGCGTAACCATAAGCTTGCCAAAAGTCTCAAACTCTCCACCAATAAAAGTATGATTCAACAATGGTATCAAAAAAGACTTTTCTTTTGAATTTAATGTTGGCTCTTTGGTTAAGGGTATGAAATATATGGATAAGTGACTCAAAACTCGGATCAATCAAGCATGCACTCTCTCTCGATCTTTTATTCTTCCTCTTCACTACAATTAAGCACATCCTCCTCCTCAACTCTTTCATTTTTTTTTTCTTTCAAGCACAACATTTTTTCCTTTTCTTTTTTTTCCTTCTCTCTTTTTTCTCTTGAGGTACCATTTTCGAGTACTATCTCGCGCATCTCCCATAGGGTACTAGATTTAAGCACTACCCTAGGGTGTTTAGTTCAATGGAGTACTAGATTTAAGTACTACTCCATGATTTTTACTTAGATGCAATTTCAAGCTAAATCACTATTTCAACACCAATTTCATTCCTTCCCAAGCTATTATAAAACTCCATCAACACACTTTGAAAAATCATTAATTCTCTTCTAGAAGGACAATCAACACTAAAAGAAATTCGGATGCTCAAAGTGGTTATTTCTCGTAGACTGCTAAAAAATGTGGTTTTTAGGCTCAATGGGGCTAACTAAGGATAAACATCATTAGATAGGGAATTATTTGGCTAAGTGACTCATAAATTCAAGGATGACCTTAGATCATCTCCCATCATCTAACACACATGTAGTTTCAAATAAGACAAGAGCCAAGTTCTAGAATACATACACAAGAACGATACTCCCCAGAAAAGAAAATATCATGTGATTACGTATCATGATCAACGATGCTCAAAATCTCACATAGGTTTTTAACAAGTAACAGAGCACTTTTCATGGTAAGCAATATCCCACAAGTACACATAGAACTTCATATCACAACATAACTCAAGTACACTCCCTTCATTAATACAAAGAGCATATAAATTTAGGCATAGTTACAAAATATAAGCTCACATAGATCACCACCATAAACTCAACCCATCATTCCATGAATTAAAAGCACACATAAGAATTAAAATAAGGGAACGAGGGCACCTGATTTTTCTTCAATGAATGCACGAGCTCATCGAGTCAAAGCCTCAATGTAGAACTCGTCTTGACACTCTTTTACCTTTTTCTATCATCAAAGCTCAAATAAACTCATCATCATAGGATTCATCAATAATAAAATAAGAGAACTATAAGAAATACTCAATTGACTATCTAGTCGACTCCACACACTAAAAACACCACTGAACACTAGGCAAATTGCAAAAAAATTAACACATCAAAATCGATTAAAGTTTCAACATACCGCAAAAAATCAACTCCCCTAGCAGATATTACAAAGAAAAGATTATGCTCTTGGTGCTTTAATGAGGTAATAACATCACACCCCCCCAAACTTAGTAAAAATATAAGTTGAAACTAAGTTTTAAAATAATGCAATTGCCGATTAGTAAGCACCTCAAATATAAAAATTTCTTACTCACACAAAAGAAATAAAGCAATAAAATGGAAGGGCAAGCCCCCAACAGACGCTCATGTTTAATGTTGGAGAGTCACGATGGAATACCGCTTTTAACTATTGGATTAAAAGGGTGGTCTTCTCGCATGCTTAGCTTCAAATACTTTTTTTCCCTCTTCTTGTCCACACTCAACACCTCACCCTTCTTGGTAACAAGAATATGATCCTCAGAATTTTCTTCCTCCCATGTCCAATAATGTCACACAGGCCTATCTATCCAACAGAGCTAGTGATCAGATCTAGTCGGCATCAAACTAATCTGGCTGTCTAGATACCTCCTTGTCAATCTTCCACTTAAATTTAGAGTCATCTGTCCTATTAAAATCAAGATTAAACAAGTTAGAAATCACATCTATGCTCTTGCATGATTGAGTCTCCATGGGCATCTTCATTGCATGATCAAGAGAGAAAAGCACATCTTCATTATCCATCTGCAGTCTAAGCTTCTCGGCTCTCAATATCTTTACTCTTTCCCACTTCTTCTCCATTATAAGCTCAATATTCTGCTTATGTAATGGTACTAGAGTAACATCAACATCATGTGGTGCATTCGACGCGTAAAACGACACAGAACGGTTGGATTCGACCTAGATTTGACCAGGGCTGCTGGTCAAATTGGATATGTAGTGGTCGAATTGTGCACCTGAAAGTCCATTCTCTCCCTGTTTGTTGGATTCGACCTGGATTCGACCTTGATGCTTGTTTGAATTGAAGTGCTCTTAGTCGAATTGAGCTTCAGTATGAATTATATCATTCGATTCGACTTGGATTCGACCATGAGATCTGGTCAAATTGGATGGCTTCAGGTCAAATCGAACTTCTGATGAAATAGAGTGCTCCAGAGGGTAGGATTCGACCTGGATTCGACCAGAAGGTCTGGTTGAATCCTAGTATTTCTGGTCGAATCGAGGCTCTGTTACTTCCGAATCATGCCCAGGTGTCTTATTCGACCTCTCCTATTGAATTCGACCAGGATTGTTGGTCGAATTAGGGTGGAATTGGGCTCCCGACATCTCTGATTTCTGTTCTGGCCTCATCGGTCCCTCATACTGCGTTCCAAACCTTAACGTGATGGCTTTATCTTCTAATTTTTGAATCAATAGATTCACGTTCGCGGTCATCTGCCCCATAACAAAGTAAGGTCCTTCAACTGCTTAGATAAATCTACATGATCAACATTTATGGTATCCTCAAGACGATCAATCCTTGCATCATTCTCAGCCATGTATCGATTAAAGGTATCTTCAACACTCTTCACTTCGTGCTGCCGCATACTAGGCCCCCTTTGTGTCAACTCTGTAATCTGCTTCTGCTGAGACTCTAGTAGCTTGTTGATGTTAACTAGACTAGAGACGATCTCATCATCCCTATTTGGCTTCACCACTTGATGTTCAACCTGTGCTACCTTGTCAAGTACATATGATCCTCTATATCTCTCTACAGGCCAGTCACGTGAATTCATAGAAATATCTTCAAACAACGTTTCTGCTTCAAGTGTTGTCTTAGATAACAATGCACCTCCAAATGATGCATCAATAAGAATACGTGACTCACAATCCAAACCATAGTAGAAGATGCTTATATACTCAGCTTTAGACATTCCATGTTGTGGGCACCGCCTGAGCAAGTCTTTAAACCTGTCCTACGCCTCATGAAATTTCTCACCATGATTCATAACAAATTGGGTGATCTCCTGCCTCATTCTTAAGGTCCTTGAGGGTGGCATGTATCTCTCTAAGAACTTCTGCTGCAGTTGGTCCCATATAGTGCAATCATTGGCATCAAGAGTCTCATACCAAGCCTCCACCTTATCAATCAAAGAAAATTTGAATAGGGCGATTCGCCTAGCATTGTCATTAGCTTCAACTCCCTTTTGAGTATTTGCATAACCAAGAAATCTTTTGAGGTGCTAATATGGATCTTCAAAGCAACCTCCAGAAAAGGGATTCTTATCTACCATGCTAATAAGAGTGGGATTTATCTCAAAATCATCATCTTCCCCCCTTGCTCCTATCAACCCCATATTGCCAATCCCATAGTTCGTGAAAATTTCACGTATGGCAACATTATCCAGATTATGCCTTGCTCCGGTCATATTTAGCTTAGTGTGTTACTTCTTCCTTTCCTTCCTTCCCTTTTCCTAGTGCACAATACCTCAGAAAAATTCAAGGTGAGATAGAAAATAAATAATCACAATTAGAAGTCTTAATCAAACTAGAAATAATAAAATCAATAATAACAGCCTTCCCCAAGTATTAAGGATGTCAATTGCAGCTTAAGCAAGCGACCAAGTGAATATCGAACCCAAAGGATGGCGTATTATCAATTTAATTATTACTAAATTAATTATGATGAATTGTGGCAATAAAGATTTGAGGTTTGAATTGTTAAACTACAAAACGATTAATTAAAATAACAAATAAAATAAATAACACTAGAAGAATATGAAATTGGATCAAGAGAGAAAATAGGTAGCTCTAGGATAATCCAGTTTCACTCATTAATTTCCCTTCTGAGTGTTGATTTCCGACTCTGCCTTGTGGAATATGGACGCATCACTAAACCATGCATATCTACTCTATAAACACAAGTAAACATGCGTGTAACATGTGTGAATAACCTCGGAGCAAGAGATATAATTCCACCCCACTTTTTAGGTACTATCCGTATCAATTATTTCCATGGCCAATTGGTACTCTAACCCGATATGATCTCCCTTTATAGGTACTATAAAATTATCTTTTTATCCTACTGAATAATCCGAATTCAATTCAATTAATAAGTAATCATATATGATATTTCTAATGAAGCTTCGGAGTTCTCTCACTTAGAATCATAACATGAAATCCTACTCAGCAGTGAATACACTCAATCAATAACTAAGATTCAGACTCTACATAACAGTTAATGATGCACAAAATGACCGTGAGTATGAATTAAAAAGGCACAATTATATATAAAATAAATCCACAAGTAGTGTTGTATTGAGTTTACACATGGAAGTTTAATTAACTAGATAAAACCTTCACAACCCTAGTTCTACCAAAAAGGCTCTAGCCCATGATGTTACAAAGAACAATCGTAGTTGTTGGATAGATCTTACCCGGATGTCTGGAAAATTACAAGATAAATTAGGAAACGATAAAACCCCTAGATGTGGTGTCATCGCGTCCTTCTCCTTCTTGAATCCTTCTCTTGGTTCTTCTCTTGATTCCACAACAAATCTTCAAAGTGAAAGATGGATGAAGGAAAGGAAGTGGATGATGATTGGGGGGTGATCCACCTTGTGGGGTGTGGTATGGTTGTGGCCTCTCTTATGGCTCACTTGTTGTTTTTCTCTTATTGTTTCTAATGGTGTGATCTACATCTCCTTTTATACTTGTAAGAACTCCTTATGGACCTTGGATGGGCTTTTTCTTAAAAACACCCTGAAACACGCACTTGGGGTGTAAAAATTGGATCCGAATGCGTCCCAGGCATGGAATTCGACCTAGGATTTGACCTAGGGCTTGGTTAAATATTGGTCGAATCGAAATCGGTGATAATTCGCACTTCATGCATTCAATTCGACCAAAATTGCTTGAATTCGACCAAGTGCTCAGGTCGAATTCAACTGTCGTGGTCGAATCCTACTTGCGCCATCTCACTGTTTCGCGTATAACTTCCACATCCGAGCTCCAATTTGAGTAATTCTTGCACTCACACGATCCTTTCTTTCTTAGATTTCTATCCATATAAATAAATCACAAAAACTCCAAAATTTGAATATGTAAAAAGCCATGGAAAGTAGAACATCCGTTCTGTTCGGCACAGCTCGCGCGACGTCACCATTTTGCTCATGGCTTCCTCGTTCGGAACTTGATTGAGGTGTTCTTTATGTCAAAACGACCCTCTCTTCAGTGGCTTTCAAACTACTTATCGCATCATCAGTTTTGATCTCCACAAGAACACAGAAAAATTATGAAATTTGGCTGTACGTTTTCAGCATTCTTGCACAAATTGTACCTTTTCTCCAACTTTGCACTTTTCATCCTTTTTCCACCTAAAACACAATAAAATACCTCAAGTGCACCTTTTTCTCACATACAATGAATATAAGACACTTGTGCTAATATATAACAAGAATTTTCATCAAAATGTATTAAATTGGACACTCAAACACGCTAATTTCCACTCTCATCACTTGTTTTCTTTGCTTGATAAGTGGTAATGCACACTCTATCCTCATTATTTAGAAGTTTGTTTTGGTGAATAAACTTTTTGCAATTAAACAAGTTATTTTATTTTAAATTTATTCAAATATAGATTGATTGAGACTTAATTAATAGTTAGTTTCCTTCTTTTTACTTAAATAACTTTCAGATTTCTCATACTTTGCAGCATTATTAGTGTTTCTGTTGTTATAACAAAGCCTACAATCATATGCAATCACATTTTCTTTATCATCCAAAATCTATATTTGAATACACATTAATTCTCAAGAGGGCAGCACATAGGTTTTTAATATAGCACATCCAAACGATATTCCCTTATATTTTGTACAAAGCTTTCATATAATTATGTAGTCATATCTATTCTGTGTGTACTTTTATATACATCACAAAAGCAAAAACAAACAGGTCTTGATCTTCTAGTTCCTCTATAAGCAAAACTTCTAAAGGTGGGTATGTATAGTTACTAGAGAAATCACAAATTTGCCTTCATCAATCACCAAGATCAAAAGTTCATGTAACTTTGATGATTTAAAATCACCAATAAAATGCATATACGCATTAACCTTTTGAAAGAGACCCTCAAATAGAAAAATAAGGCCAAGTAGAAAATTGCAGAATATTTACCTATCCTAAAACAGCAATCAGTCCGAGTTATACAATCATTTACAAATTTGTAACTACACAACTACAAACACGCAAGCAATCATATCTAAGAAGAAATGCTTTACGACACAATTTTAATAACGAATCTTAAGCTAAATCCAAAGCAGAGACAAAACAATGTTCCCACTTCAGAAAGACAACTTAAGCTCTTATTATTTAACATAAGGCAATCTATGCAATGATAAAGAAAAACAGACAGATGTAACATGGAAATGGACCATTTGGTAGTCATGAAATGAATCCATTATAATATTAATAGACATGTTTTGTGTTTACTAATTGAGTTCATCACAAACTAATCATGGTGTCACACTATCTATAATGAAAAAATGTACAGCAGAATACAGTTGGTTTTAGGAGCAGAATTAAAACTTACAGATGAGAGAAGAGACTGTTCATTCTCAGTTATTTGTGCAAGAAGGATTTGTACATCTGATTGGATATTTTTTTACCGCTTGATAGAGTTTCAAGGTGTCTCTGATGCTTATTATCAAACTTCAATTTATGGACCCTTGCTGAAAGGACATTCTTTAAAACAGGTAATGCACGCCCACGATACAAATATTGTTCATGTCCAACATTGGCTCCCTAAAACAGACCAAACAACTTATGAAACATGTAACAAAAGAGGGGATATAACCCGTATGATTAAAGGAAACTTGGGCAACAGATTCATAACTTAATTTCATAATTATAGTTTTAATTACCGAGAAAAGATAGAATATCATTTCAGATTTTAGAACCTGAAACTTTCCTTGTATTTTCTATGACAAATTGAATCATTCACCATCTGTGAATCTTTTTGAAGTTTAAAATATAAAAAAGCATGACATGTTGTGACAAATAGGTTCTTATCTCAACAAACCTAGCTAACACGTGTCAAATCAAATATCTCTATTAAGTAGGCAACATAAAATAAAATTACTAGATATGGAAGAAGAAAAGTTAGTACCTGATAATGATAATGCTTAATACCTGCATGCTCGAAAAGCTCAAGACTTGTTGTAAGCCAATATAGATTCACTCCTTGGGAAATAAGAATCCAGAATCCCCTTTACTATCTTTTGACAATCATCATATAGTGTCAAAAAGAACTATAGAGCAAAGAGAATCATTCTCAGTTTTCAAACTCAAAACATAGTGACACAGATTTTTTTAAAAAAAAATTAAGATTTAAGTGCAATAATTTGGGCTATTTATACCTTAATAAATGGGCACCTTCCTCACAGTTCCTTTCTAATCTTTGATAATCTCACATACGACACAAATTTGAGTAAGTAATTGACTGCTATATAATGAATTTCACAAATTGTACAGATTTTTTGCAAGTACAAATAAGAAATATTTATAAGTACCTCTACAATGTTGAACAACCTGCTTAAGTTACTAAATTTATATCCATTGTTCTATCATAATTTCAAGAATTTCATTTTATGATCAATTTATTTCCAAGTTCTGATTTAAAAAAAATCTAGAAAAGTAATTTAAATCTAAATTACTTATCACGGACAACTTAAATCTAAATCACTTATCAAAGAAGAGGGGAGCCAAATATCTAGCGTAAGTACAAAACAAGTAATAATAGAGCTTGCAATAGATGATTCAAGAGTGATAATCAGTTATCTTATATGGGTTGTTTTCGATTTTCTATTCAATGAAGTAACAGTATGTTACCCCAACATTACTATCGTTTCATATCAAATGTAGTTCATGTAACACTTAAACATCAAATAATCCTTGAGAAGAATCTCTAAACAAAAGCAATCTAATAATATCAGAAAATCCTTTATATGCAGCCCTGTTCAGAAGCAAGAGGGAATAAAGGCATGTACAATTTCTAAGAACAAAGATCACCATTAACAAGAAAAGCAAAAAAACTCAAAACTAGCATATCGAACTTGAAGCCTCTCATTTTTCTTAAAAGTTTAAAGAAATGAAAAGAAAAAAACCAAAATATTCGAAAATTAAAAATATGAGATGTGGATTTTTGTAGGCAGACGATTTAGAATTTGTCTTTTTTGGCTTATATAAAGCTAACAATAATAGTTGCAACTAATTCCCTCCATTATTGGATAAAAATACTTTCATCTAGTCAATTTTGGACTCTATCTCCACTGACAAATTAATGAAGAGGAGTAGGATATGCATGAGATGAGACCTGATGAGTTATTAACAACCCATTGAATATACAAGAGATAAGGTTCACATTCTAGGGTTCCCAATGAATAGAAGTGAGGGATGACGTGAGTATTTAGTAGAAAGTTGGATTGATCTGGATAGTGATTGAGAAATAGGTATATGAAAGTGGAGCAGGCTTTTTAGTGAATAGGAAAGAGAGTAATATTATTGGTTTTCTTGATTTTTACATGTTTGACACCACCTACCCTCCTATTTATAAACAAGTGTGTGGCTGGTCCACTGTTACTACTTATCCCATAAACTTCTAGCTACTTCTAATCTAACATAACAACTTATCTTTAGTATTCTGAAATATTTTATACTTATCTACACTCAAGTCGGCAAGATGATAACTTAGGAGCAAAATCTAGATTATTCTAGGTGTTTTAAATGTGCATTAACTTTTATCAAATTGCAAAAATTCCAAATGATCTTAGCATATGGCATTTCAAGGGATATCTTAAAATTTGAACTTGCATAAGATACAGAAAAATAGAGCAGTTATCAATTATGTACATAATAAAAAAAGATAGAAAAATTAAGAAAAGCTATTTGTTAGATTTCCTAAACTTGAGAAATGCATGTGGGATGGTTCTCTTGCTTGTTGAACCCAACTAAAGGTGTTATATATTTCAAATGATCCTCACTAGTAACACCAATATAAAAGGCCTTGTCGTTCTAAAAGGCCAGCGGGTTACCCTGAACGTACAACGTACTATGTCCAAATAGGTATTGCGTTCTTTTTTGTTTTCTTCGCTTTTCAATTGGATTTATTAGTTTCAAAACATTACAAGTACAAACTTTCCATGTTGAATCAACAAATTTTACCTGTTGCTAAATTGATTGAAACAAAAAGTAAAATTTAAGGATTTAGAAAACTCTATGAAAAAAATAGATATGGGAAAATATTATCTGCCCAAATGCGTACAACTGTGTGGATTGTCTACACTCGGTGTATTGCCTAATTATACACAATATAGGCCATGCTGACTCTTGATTCTTTATTTTCATACTTCCAATATAAAACATACAAAAAATAGGTAGTGCTTGCTAAGCAAGCAATAAATAAAAGTATAGAAGATAAGGATAAGCATACGTTACACGCGCATCATTTAGCTTAACGTTGTTCTCCTGAAATCTCCTTCAATTTTTCCTTCAACTCACCATTATGCAAGAGCAACAACAGTGTTAGAGTACTTGAACTATATAAGAAGACTATGGAGATGTAAGTAAAATTAAGCATGTTAAGAATGATATTAGATTCTCCAACAAACAACCCCGTTAATGAATATTTGAGGGGATGTTGGCTAGTGGCTGCAATAAACTCATAGTTACAGCTCAGGAAATTATGCAAACATTCTAGGTTTCGTTATATGCAAGTTTTTACTTGAGAGTAAAAGCATAGACGTGCCTATTGCACTACTCCATTAAGATATGTGTAAGACTTCAGCTCGTGAAAATCATGTCTATTGTAATTGGTCATTAATTCTATCATTCCATGACTAATCATTGCAAGACAGGAAATAAAGCAAAACTAACATATACTTTAAATTTGAGAAGTATTCATGCTTGATGGATTTAGTTATGTCACGAGGAAGGTTTGTTCGACATCTAGCATCCAACAATAAGTAAATTGCAGCTAGAGAAGTTCCTAAGCAGAATAGAGGTGTGCAGCTCCACCTCATGCGCTATTCTTCTAGCCTCTTCAATATTAGTGTTTCGCACCCCCCAAAATATGTCGCAAAGCTATGTATTAACTTGTCTTACATACATATAATTCTTTACAAATTAGTAATTTATTTTAATAATGTATTTTTACACTATACAACTAATAAATTGTAAACGATATCAAATTACTATCATCAATGACAAATATATATTAAGCATTTTTATTGTTCAAGCCTTATAGGTGCATGTTTTGGTGCACCTTGGGTGGTCGGGCACGAGGAAACCCTTTACACCTGCAACAACTATATTAAAAGCACAGTAGATAAGGTATAATAACCCTTACAACATGTACATATATTTTCCTTTTTAGTTTAGGTTTTCAATAAAATATATTAAGAATTCTCTTTTTAATTTCATATCCTCTATTATTATAATATCTTAGCCCAACTAGATTTTTTTTAGAAAGCCCAAAACCTATTTATTTATTTTTATGGCCCAAAAGGCCAGCCCTATAATATCTTAGCTCAGCTAGATTTTTTTTAGAAAGCCCAAAACTTATTTATTTATTTTTATGGCCCAAAAGGCCAGCCCTATCTTAGCCCAACTATATATTTTTTTTAGAAAGCCCAAACTTATTTATTTATTTATTTTGTAGCCTAAAGTTTTAGCCCACTTAAATGGCCTGATATATAATTATTAAGGCTAAAGTTAAAAAAAAAAAGAGAGAAGAACGGGAGAAGAAAAACAAAAGAGGGGAAAGAAGAGAGTGAAGAGGAGAAACCCTTGTTGATCAAATTTTCCCTTACAACCCTCATCCTAGGTGGTTTCTAAGTTGTTTTGAGGTAAGTGGTGTGTGAATTAAGCTTCCTTCTTCCATGGTTTTGTAATTTTATGGGGTTTTTCATTTTGGTATGTGGGTAAATCGCAGAGTGTTCGAACTGATTTTGACATAGCTATTGCCCTCGAAAGTTTGCAACTTAATTTCTGTATGTAGGTGAACTCGTTAGATTTTCACAGCCACTTGAAATGCCTCAATCCGATTATTCTACAATTAATTATGATTTTTCTCGTAAACTGCCGCTAGCTGAAAATTTTCAGAATTTTTATGTCGAATTCAAACTTATTTTCTATCGTTTCGTTTAGTTAATGTATTGAAACGGGTTATGTGGGATTGGAAACTGATGTTAAGGAGTTACATGCCATTTTATTTAATATCGACTCGTTCGAACTCGATTAGGATTTGTTTTTAGCAATGAAAGGTGATGTTATCGCTAATAGTTAGTTATATTTAATTTGTCTTTAATTGCTCATCTCCTTTCTGGGTAAAGAACCATCGACGAAGGGCAAGGGACCGACTTCAGATTCCGGAGAGAGTTAATCACTTCCTTGTGAGTTGATAATTCGAGAACGCCTTCTCTTGTGGGAAGTGTGGACCCTCGAAAAATGTGCATTTATTTTAGTTTTAGTTAATTGATAAGAAAATTATTTGGTATTGTGTTATGTGGTAAAGAGCCTGATTGGCTCGATTGCTCTGGTTAGTGTCCTGTTAGCTATTTTATGAGTATTATTGATTTTAACTTATGTTGAAGAGCCTTGACGGCTTGATATCTGATAGCATTTTTTGTGAATTATTTGAGAATTGATTTCTATTTATTCTTGTGTGCCAATTAAGACTCTAACTTGAGTCGTTATTCTTCTTATGATGCATATGCATATGAATGTCTGGTACCAAGGTTAAGTAGCCCGAATTGGTCACGGTTCGGGTGAGTTTGAACGACATTGATTAAGTAGCCCGAATTATCGCGGTTCGGGTGAGTTAGAGTGACAACTAAGTTGCCCGTTGCTTGGTAAACCCAGGTGAGTTAGATCTAATGGGGCATCTATCCATTTGCCAAATACTGATACTCTGGAGGGTGATCGTTAGATGGATCAGTCTATTATAGGCTCAGTCAACGTTATCGGTGTGGGACATGCATGTCATATATGTTTATATGTTTGATCATTTCAAGTATTCACGTCGATATTGAATTGTGAACTTTAGCACTTGGCGTGTTGAGAAAGAATATTAATGTGCATTTTATATAGAGTAACGGTGATGGACTTGGACTGTCTCTTGACGGATAGCTCAGTTCGAGAAGGATATTAACTACCCACGCATCTTTTATGTGATAACATGTTGTTTGAACTAATTGTGTTATTTGTAAATGTGCACTAAGGTTTTTATTTTCATTAATATGTATACTGAGTGAAAATTTGTTATTGTGGGACGAAATGTTGGATCTTATGTTATGAACCGCGAGTGGGAATACATGCTTCGTATAAGGGTCGGGGTGACCGGCTTATCACCTCACTGAGCTAGTGGTTTTGCTCACCCCTATCATTCTTTCCTTTTCAGGCTGTTGATATCGTTTTGGTTGGAGGTTTGCCTATCGTTTGCTCGTCATCCAATCAGTGTTTTGGGTACTTTCTCTTTTATGTAAATTGACGAATTCATTGGCGAGATTGTATAGTTTATATTTGGTGACCCCCTTGATGTTCTTTTTTGTACCCACATGATGTTATATCGTTCATGTATATTTTCTTTAAACTAAGTTACATCGTTGTATTTTGTACCTTTGTAAATCCTTGTTGATACTTTATGAGATAATGTCCTCGAGTTGTACCCGTTGTTATTAGTTGTTCAGTTCTACAGGTACTTGATAGCAAGCCTTACGTTTTCTATAAACTTTGTGGAGTGGAGTGCACCCATTCTGTGAAATTTATGGTTAACGTGGCGGTTGTCGCGTTCTGTCTAGGGTCGGGGCGTGACAACTTTCTTGGTATCAGAGCCTGGTTTTATGATTCTCATTCTTTTTGAGTCAAGCCAATGGGTCCAACTTTGTTTCTATGTCATCCTAAGGTATCGTATTGCCTTGATGTTGACCTTGCATTTTCTTTTCTTTCTTCCTTTCAGTCATTATGGCACCTCCAGTTCATCGTCGAGGTCGAGGTCGAGGACACGCTCCTCGTGATCCTCCGAGTCCTCTACTCTCTTTTGTTCCTCATGGACCTCGAGGACATGTTTCTTCTGATCATGTTGTTCCTCCGATGATTACGGACCCTATCAATTCTGATCATAGGGTGCCGATTTTCCAGGTAGAGTAACCACGGGCCTAGTTGCGGGTTGAGCACATGATGACACCGGAGCAGTACCAATTGTATTATGATCATATTCGAATACATGGTGTTCCACCACCTACAACAGCTCATACGACTACGATTGTCACTGAAGAGGTTCTTCGTGCTAATGAACCGATTCGACCTAAAACTAATGTATCAGTTTTTACTCCAGAAATGGCTTTAGGAGGTTCTACTTCTCGAGGTGCACTTTTTATACCTGAATTGGTGAAAGCAGTTGAAAACATGGGACTTCGAAATTTGACGGTGCAAGAGGGCATGGTTAAAGGAGATTACAGAGACCTTTGACACCTTGATGATTGAAGAATGTTATCATGTGGTCATTGCGACCAAGCTGTTAGGCCCAGATGCACGACGATGGTGGCAGAATCTAAAAGAGACATCTTCGGTTACCATTACGTGGGATATCTTTATGGAACGATTCAAAGATCGATACTTCTCTCAGTACATCAAGGATCAGAAGAGAAAGGAGTTCTTCAACCTCTTTCAAGGCATTATGTCGGTCGTGGAGTACGAAAGCAAATTTTTGGAATTACGAGAATTCGCTTCTGATTCATATACGATGAGAGACTTATGCAAGAGATTTGAAGATGGTCTTAATTTAAATATTCGAGATCGCATCAAGTCTGGAGACAAGTACGAGAGTCTTGACGATCTCGTAGAAGAAGCCCTGAGGGTAGAAAGTTTAGTTCAGGTGAGACATAAGCTTGCAGAACGATCTCAAAAGAAAAGGCAAGGAAGCGCATTTCCAGGAAATGCATCGAAGGTGCATAGGGGTGTGTGATCTTCGCATGGCGCACCAAGTTCGGTATCTATTAGTTTTCCTCAACCTCGGGAGCAGTTTAGTAGAGGCGTGAGTAATGTCTCGGGATCAGTTGGTGAAAATCGCAAGTGCCAAAATTGCTTAAAATATCACGACGGCCCCTGTAAGGCTCCTCAAGTATGTTTTTAGTGTCGACAGCTGGGGCATATGCGAAGTTCTTGTCCTCAGCTTATGGGAGCTAGCAGTCAGTGTTCTGGTTAGCTTCGTGGTAAACTAACATATTCTACACCCAGAGATACTCGATCTGCAGTTACCAGAGTGCCCGATGCTTCAAGCGGCCATAGTACTCAATCACCTATGCAAGGAAGAAAGCAAACTAGAGTATTTCATATTTCCCAGGAAGAGGCTCGCTCAGATCCAAAGGTTGTGATAGGTAATTTATAATCTGAGTATTTTCACATGCTAGATCTAACCCCGCCTTGTTATGCCACTTGATTACGAATAAAACATTCGTAAGAAATTTTATCTTTTCGAATTTTTTAATCATAATCTCACCTAATATTACTTCTTTAGGCCATGTGTTTGTGGGAGACCATTAGGTCTATGCTTTATTTGACCCGGTTCTTGTAGGTCTTATATCCGAGATGATCTTACTGCAATCTTAGATTATCATATCTCTCATTTGTCACCTGGAATCATCGTTCATACCCCTCTTGGAGAGCATCTAATTCGTGATTCGGTATTCCTTGGTTGTCCATTGAAGATCAAAGATGTCATTCTAGAGGCTGAATTGATACCATTGTCTTTGATTGATCTTGATGTTATTCTTGGCATGGATTGGTTTTCTTCTCATCATGCAATTCTCGACTGCCACGAGAAGCTTGTTATTTTTTGTAGACCAAGATTCTCAGAACTTGTTTTTAAAGGTAAACATCAAACGAGATCCCTCTCTTTTATTTCAATGTTGACTGCACATAAATTAATGCGTAAGGGTTGTGAGGCATTCTTAGCATT
Source organism: Pogostemon cablin (assembly GCA_023678885.1). NCBI lineage: Eukaryota > Viridiplantae > Streptophyta > Magnoliopsida > Lamiales > Lamiaceae > Pogostemon > Pogostemon cablin. Next base: position 42,967,543 of record CM042957.1, on the reverse strand, counting down.
TGTCATCGATACTTCTCTTTCTGAAACTAAACTAGATGACATCCCGATCGTGAATGAATTTCCTAATGTCTTTCCTGAAGACTTACTAGGACAACCTCTGAATCGAGAGATTGATTTTTCCATTGACGTACTTCCTGGAATCACACCTATATCGATTACTCCATATCGAATGTCGCTTGTTGAGCTCAAGGAACTCCAGACACAACTTGGGGAATTATTGGAGAAGGGGTTCATACGACCTAGCACATCTCCGTGGGGTGCTCCAGTTCTTTTTATCAAGAAAAAAGATGGACCACTTCGCCTATGTGTCGACTACCGTCAATTGAACAAGGTGACAATCAAGAACAAATATCCTCTTCCAAGAATCGATGATCTGTTTGATCAATTACAAGGAGCAACTGTGTTCTCAAAAATTGATTTGCGATCTGGTTATTACCAACTCAAGATTAGGAAATCTGATATCCCTAAGTCTGCTTTTTGAACCAGATACGGTCATTTTGAATTATGTGTTATGCCTTTTGGACTCACAAATGCTCCTGCAGCTTTTATGGATCTTATGAATCGGGTCTTTCGGCCGTACTTAGATAAGTTTGTCATCATCTTCATTGATGACATTCTTATTTATTCTAAATTGGACGACGAGCATTCTTATCATCTAAGAATTGCTCTAAACATTCTCAGAGAAAATCAGCTTTATGCTAAATTCTCGAAGTGTGAATTTTGGCTTCGTGAGGTAAGCTTTTTGGGTCATCACATTTCTAAAGAAGGAATCTACGTCGATCCAGTGAAGATTCAAGCTATACTAGATTGGGAGCGTCCAAAGAACATGACAGAGATTCGTAGTTTTCTGGGATTAGCTGGATATTATCGACTGTTTGTCAAAGACTTTTTGTTATTGGCTTCATCTTTGACTAAATTGACTCAGAAAGGGGTAAAATTTGAATGGAGTGAAGAATGTGAGGAAGCATTTCAAGAATTGAAAAGACGACTCGTTTCAGCTCTTATTCTTGCTTTGCCAGACCCATCGATTGGAGAATTTATCATTTATAGCGACGCCTCGAGACAAGGATTAGGATGCGTTCTCATGCAAGAAGGAAAGGTTATTGCCTGCGCTTCAAGGCAATTGAAGAAGAACGAAGAAAATTATCCTACACATGATTTAGAGTTGGCTGCAATCGTCTTTGCATTGAAGATCTGGAGGCACTATCTGTATGGTGCAACTTGTCGGGTTTTCACTGATCATAAGAGCTTAAAGTATATCACTACGCAAAAGGAGCTCAACCTCAGGCAAAGGCGATGGATGGAGTTGATTAGTGACTATGACTTAGTCATCGATTATCATCCTGGCAAGGTGAACGTTGTTGCAGATGCTCTGAGTAGAAAGTCTTCTACCTCACTTGCTTCGATTCAATCTTTTTATATTCCTATGTTGGAGCAATTTAAATCTTTACACATTTCGCTCGATTGTGAAAAGTCTAATGATTTTGCCTTAATCGCCAAATTCAAGGTTAGACCTACCTTGTTCGAGCAAATTTGAGAAAGACAATCACACGATGTTCATTTATAACAGAAGATAGCGAAGCTAAATCAAGGAAAAGAAATAGAATTTCAAATTTGGGATGATGGACTTCTTACTTTTAAAAATCGTGTTTTTGTTCCATCAGAACTTGATGTTCGTAGAGCTATTCTTGAGGAAGCCCATTCTTCAGCCTATGATATGCATCCTGGTAGTACCAAAATATACAGAACACTTCGGGAGCATTATTGGTGGCCAAGTATGAAACGGGACATTGCTGAATTTGTATCAAAGTGCTTATCATGCCAACAGATTAAAGCGGAACACCAAAAACCAGCCGGCATGCTTCAACCACTACCTATTCCTTAGTGGAGATGGGAAAACGTCATAATGGATTTTATTTCTGGTTTACCTCGAACCCAAAAGGGTCATGACTCAATTTGGGTCATTGTCGATCGTTTGACGAAATCGGCACGTTTCCTTCCAGTGCATACCAACGAATCTTTAGAGAAACTTGCCAAGTTATATGTCGATGAGATTGTGAGATTGCACGGAGTACCAGTGTCAATCATATCTGAACGTGATCCAAGATTCACTTCCCGTTTTTGGCCTGGTCTGCAAAAAGCGCTAGTTACAAAATTACTATTCAGTACCTCGTTTCATCCACAGACTGATGGACAGTCAGAGAGAACCATACAGACACTAGAAGACATGCTATGTGCAGTGGTGTTGAATTTGGGAGGTAGCTGGGATAAGTACGTGACTTTGGTGGAGTTCGCTTATAACAACAGTTATCATTCAAGCATTGGAATGCCCCTGTACGAAGCTCTGTATGGCTAAAAGTGTCGAACACCGCTCTTTTGGGATGAGGTTGGCGAGAGACAAATTGAACAAGTAGAGCTTATCGAAGATGCGAAGGCAAAAATACAACTTATTCGAGACAGACTTAAGGCAGTGCAAGATCGACAGAAAAGCTACGCAGATAATAGGAGGCGCGATTTGCAGTTTAATGAAGGAGACAAAGTTTTTCTAAAAGTTTCTCCATGGAAGGGCGTGTTGCGATTCCGTCGTCGAGGAAATTTGAGTCCAAGGTATATTGGCCCATTTACGATGGTGCAAAGGATTGGTCATGTCGCGTATTGACTTGAGCTACTATCGAAATTGTCGAAGATTCACGATGTATTCCATGTCTCTATGGTTAGAAAATATGAACCAGATCCTTCGCACGTGCTCAAATATCCCCAAGTTGTATTAAAGGAAAATCTATCGTACGAAGTACAACCTATTCAAATTGTTGATCGCCGAGAGAAAATGATTCATAATAAATCCATTCCTATGGTGAGAGTTCTATGGAGAAGTGATCAAATTGAAGAAGAAACATGGGAACCAGAGTCAGTCATGCGTCAACACCATCCAGATCTCTTTTCATCTCTAGGTACGTTTATGTTTCGAGGACGAAACTTTTTAGAGGAGGGGATACTTTATAATATCTTAGCCCAACTAGATTTTTTTTAGAAAGCCCAAAACCTATTTATTTATTTTTATGGCCCAAAAGGCCAGCCCTATAATATCTTAGCCCAACTAGATTTTTTTTAGAAAGCCCAAAATCTATTTATTTATTTTTATGGCCCAAAAGGCCAGCCTTATCTTAGCCCAACTATATTTTTTTTTAGAAAACCCAAACTTATTTATTTATTTATTTTGTGGCCCAAAGTTTCAGCCTACTTAAATGGCCTGATATATAATTATTAAGGCTAAAGTTAAAAAAAAAAGAGAAGAACGGGAGAAGAAAAACAAAAGAGGGGAAAGAAGAGAGTGAAGAGGAGAAACCCTTGTTGATCAAATTCTCCCTTACAACCCTCATCCTAGGTGGTTTCTAAGTTGTTTTGAGGTAAGTGGTGTGTGAATTAAGCTTCCTTCTTCCATGGTTTTGTAATTTTGTGGGGTTTTTCTTTTTGGTATGTGGGTAATTCGCAGACTGTTCGAACTGATTTTGACATAGCTATTGCCCTCGAAAGTTTGTAAACTTAATTTCTTATGTAGCTGAACTCGTTATCTTTCTGTAGCCACTTGAAACGTCTCAATCCGATTATTCTACAATTAGTTATGATTTTTCTCGTAAACTGCCGCTAGCCGGAAAATTTCAGAATTTTTATGTCAAATACAAACTTATTTTCTATCATTTCGTTTAGTTAATGTATTGAAATGGGTTATGTGGGATTGGGAACTGATGTTAAGGAGTTACATGCCATTTTTATTTAATATCGACTCGTTCGAATTCGATTAGGATTTGTTTTTAGCAATGAAAGGTGATGTTACCGCTAATAGTTAGTTATATTTGATTTGTCTTTAATTGCTCATCTCCTTTCTAGGTAAAGAACCATCGACGAAGGGAAATGGACCGACTTCAGATTCTGGAGAGAGTTAATCACTTCCTTGTGAGTTGATAATTCGGGAACGCCTTCTCTTGTGGGAAGTGTGGACCCTCGAAAAATGTGCATTTATTTTAGTTTTAGTTAATTGATAAGAAAATTATTTGGTATTGTGTTATGTGGTAAAGAGTCTGATTGGCTCGATTGCTCTGGTTAGAGTCCTGTTAGCCATTTTATGAGTATTATTGATTTTAACTTATGTTGAAGAGCCTTGACGGCTCGATATCTGATAGCATTTATTGTGAATTATTTGAGAATTGATTTCTGGTTATTCTTGTGTGCCAATTAAGACTCTAACTTGAGTCGTTATTCATCTTATGATGCATATGCATATGTATGCCTAGTACCAAGGTTAAGTAGCTCGAATTGGTCACGGTTCAGGTGAGTTTGAGCGACATTGATTAAGTAGCTCGAATTGTCGCGGTTCGGGTGAGTTAGAGTGACAATTAAGTTGCCCGTTACTTAGTAAACTGAGGCGAGTTAGATCTAACGGGGCACCTATCCATTTGCCAAATACTGATACTCTGGAGGGTGATCGTTAGATGGATCAGTCCATTATAGGCTCAGTCAACGTCACCGGTGTGGGACATGCATGTCATATATGTTTATATGTTTGATCATTTCAAGTATTCAAGTCGATATTGAATTGTGAACTTCAGCACTTGGCGTGTTGAGAAAGAATATTAATGTGCATTTTATCTAGAGTAACGGTGATGGATTTAGACTGTCTCTCGACGGAGAGCTCAGTTCAAGAAGGATATTGACTACCCATGCGTCTTTTATGTGATAACATGTTGTTTGAACTAATTGTGTTATTCGTAAATGTGCAATAAGGTTTTTATTTTCATTAATATGTATACTGAGTGAAAAATTATTATTGTGGGACGAAATGTTGGATCTTATGTTATGAACCGCGAGTGGGAATACATGCTTCGTATAAGGGTCGGGGTGACCGGCTTATCACCTCACTGAGCTAGTGGTTTTGCTCACCCCCATCATTCTTTCCTTTTCAGGCTGTTGATATCATTTTGGTTGGAGGTTTGCCTATCGTTGGCTCGTCATTCAATCAGTGTTTTGGGTACTTTCTCTTTTATGTAAATTGACGAATTCATTGGCGAGATTGTATAGTTTATATTTGGTGACCCCCTTGATGTTCTTTTTGTACCCTCGCGATGTTATATTATTCATGTATATTTTCTTTAAACTAAGTTACATCGTTGTATTTTGTACCTTTGTAAATCCTTGTTGATACTTTATGAGATGATGTCCTCGGGTTGTACCCGTTGTTATCAGTTGTTCAGTTCTACAGGTACTTGATAACAAACCTTACGTTTTCTATAAACTTTGTGGAGTGGAGTGCACCCATTCTGTGAAATTTATGGTTAACGTGGCGGTTGTCGCGTTCTGTCTGGGGTCGGGGCGTGACAATTATGATGCCAACCATTCACATTTCACATCAATTACACATTTGCAGCTGTTCTTCACTTACTCTTAAACATTCTAGGAAGCAAGTTACCTACAAGCTTTTAAAGCATTCTTTATCTCTTGGTCTTCTAATATATTTCTTGCACTCAGAGAAACACCTGTGAGAACCACATTAATAAACAAACTAGAGTAAAAAGTGTGAAAATTTAAAACATCTATGTATAAACCTTTGACCAATAACATTTAAAGCAGCTTATCCTTGAATACAAAAGAAGCTAGCATTAACACGTGTAAGTCAAGCTCAAAATTCCTCCCACTGTCAGGCAATAATCCAACTTAAAATGAATACTTCAGTTGAATGAAATAATTTGTAAAAAAACAAGCGTGAAAATTCACAGGGGGGAAACCTAGAGAACCTTGAGCTTTACATTCCCCTAAACGACTACAAAGGTGAAAAAATAAGCCCTAGCCACCTGTGAATTTAGAAGTGAGATTAATTATGAATCCAGATAGAGAGAGAGAGAGAGAGAGAGAGAGAGAGAGAGATAGAGAGAAGAAGAAGAAGAAGAAGGTACCATAGCAAAGCTGCTCTTACCTTTAAATGTTATGCTTCTTACTTTAGAAATTACCCAAATGAAGAGCAAATAACGTCATTCGGAAATAAAACATCGCCCTAATTGCTCAATGAAAAACTATACCCAGCACATTAATACACAAAAAAGAAATTTGAAAGCCCCCAAAAATTTTGGGGATACACACTTTGCATTTAACGAAATAAAAAAATAAAATAAGAGGGAAAGACTTATGTAGGTGTAACAGTAGTCCGTAGCAATTGAGAGAAGGGAGATGCTGCTCCAAGAATATGACCGGAGCGACTATGGTGGATTAACGGTGGACGATGGAAGAACCATTAATATCACTGCTGCAAGAAGGAAACCCGTTGTGGTTTCGTTTAGGGCAGGAGATCAGGTTCGGCGGATGGATTTCACGGTAGGAGAGGTTCTCAAGATGAATTTTACGCAGGTGGGGTTCCTGCTTGATGAATTTCACGGCAGGTGAGGTTCCTGCCGGATGAATTTCATGGCAGATGAGTTCTCACCGGATGAATTTGGCTGCGATCGATGATGTAGGGCTAAGAGAATCGATCTATAATTAGCTAAGAATTCTATTTATATGAATTGATTTTTCAAAATTAAAAATAATAAAAAATTAAATAAAATGGTTAGAGTTGGATTGAAAACAGAGTTATAACAACGGAACACAATTCTCCGTTGTCAATGAGCGCGCCATCCCATGAATAGCGACGGGGGTTTAATTTTTATTGTATTTCACACCTAACAATGGGTTTTAAAATCTCCATTGTCTTTACAACGTTGTCTTTCCACAGTTTTAGCATAGTGACATGATTTCTCATCATCAATCAAATGAATCTTACGCATACACAAAGAAGGACTTATACCATTCAAGTCTTTTATACTCCAACCAATAGAAGATTTATGCTCTTTTAAGACTCTCAACAATTTTTTCAATTCTAAATCATTAAGGGAAGAAGATACAATTGCCAGATACGTCTCATTCTCTTCTAAGTAAGCATATTTCAAATGCTCCGGTAATAGTTTCAATTCCACCTTCTTTTCTTGCACTTCTTCTTTTGGTTCTTCATCAAGTTTCTCCACTTTTGCTTCCTTTGCTTCCTCACTTATGAGTTCTCTACAAGCATTTAAACCATGTAATTCATCAATCATTACATCATTTTCAAGAAAAAAGAAGAGTTAGATTTTATACAGTCAATAGTGTAAGAGTGGCGTATGATAATTTCCAACGGATCCTTGGAGTGAAGATGATACATTTTCTCTTCAATAATGTTGTCCACAACCTCCAATCTTCTACATTCCTCCTTATTCTGAGGATACCACATAGCCTCTCTTAATGAAAATATCACTTCTTTCTCATTCACCCGTAAAGTTAGCTCCCCTTTCTCCACATCTATCAATGCTTTCCCCGTGGCAAGAAATGAATGACCAAGTGATGCGCGTTTTTTTTGCACACAAAATTAATCCCCAAGTATTAAGGATATCAGTTGCAGCTTAAGAAAGCAACCAAGTGAATTATCGAACCTAAAAGATGGCATATAATCAATTTAATTATTAACTCGAAGAATACGAAAGTGGATCAAGTAGGAGAATAGGTAGCTCTAGGATAATCTAGTTTCACGCATTAATTTCCCTTCCGTATATTGATGTCTGACTCTGCCTTGTGGAATATGGACACATCACTAAACCATGCATATCTACTCTATAGACACAAGTAAACATGCATGTAACAAGTGTGAATAACCTCGGAGCAAGAGATATAATTCCACCCCCCTTTCTAGGTACTATCAGTATCAATTATTTCTCTAGCCAATTGGTACTCTAACCCGATATGATCTCTCTTTATAGGTACTATAAAATTATCCTCTTTATCCTACTTAATAACTCGAATAATATTCAATTAACAAGTATTTATATAAGATAATTCTAATAAGACTTCAGAATCCCTTCACTTAAAAAATAACATGTAATCCTGCTCAGCAGTGAACGCACTCAACCAATAACCAAGATATGTATTTAGACTCTACATAACAATTAATGATGCACAAAACGACTGTGAGTATGAATTTAAAAGGCATAGTGTTATATAAAATAAACCACAAGTAGTGTTGTACGAAGTTTACACACGAAAGTTTAATTAATTTATAAAATCTTAAAAACACTAGATCTACCAAAACGGTTCTAGCCCATGATGTTGCGAAGAACAATCATGGGGGTTGGATAGATCTTACCCATATGTCTGGAAAATACTAGATAAATTAGGAAATGAATAAAACCCTAGATGCGGGAGTTGCCGCGTCCTTCTCCGTCTTGAATCCTCCTCTTGGTCCTCCTCTTGATTCCATGAATGAATCTTCAAAGTGATGGATGGATGGATGAAAGGATGTGGATGACGGTTGGGGGGTGATCCCCCTTGTGGGGTATAGGATGATTTGTGGCTCTCTCTAATCCAGTATGACTCTATAATGAATAATGATATGATCTACACCCCCTTTTATACTTGTAAGCTCTCCTTATAGGCTTTGGATGAGCTTTTACTTGAGACATACGCCAAATTTGGTAAAAAAAACCCAAAACTACCAAAAATAGAACCAGCGACATTTTGTTGACTTGTCCTTCAGAAGTCGAGCAAGGCCTCCAAGTCGAGCAATGGTCGAGTAAGCTCTCTGTAAGTTTTTGGTCAATTTGCTCGACCAAACTCCATCTGCTCGACCAAGATGATGCTGGTCGTGCAACATCTCCAAGTCAAGCAAGCTTGTGCAGTCTCACTGTTTCGCACATAACTTCTACATCCAACCTCCGATTTGAGTAATTCTTACGCTCACATGATCCTCTCTTTATTAGCTTTCTATCCATATAAAGAAATCATAGAAATTCCAACATTTGAATGTATAACAAGTCACAGAAAGCGGTACAGCCATTCTGTTCGGCACAGCTTGCGCGACATCACCATTTCGATCATAATTTTCTCGTTTGGATTCCGATTGAGGTGTTCTTTACGCCAAAATGATTCTCTCTTCTGTAGCTTTCCAACCATGTATCACACTTTCAATTCATAGCTCTACATGAACACAGAAAACTTACACAAGTTGGACGTGCATTTTTCAGCATCATTGCACAAATTGCACCTTTTCTCCAACTTGGCACTTTTGATCCCTTTTTCCACCTAAAACACAATAAAACACCCTTTTTCTCACATATATCGAATATAAGATACTTGTGCTAATATAACACAACAATTCTCATCAAAAACTGTTAAATTCGACACTAAAACACGCTTATTTTCAGTCTCAACACCAAGTATCAATAGAACATTGGCATCTTTATCCATATCAAGTACCACAAAATCCACAGGAAACACAAACTTGCCAACTTTGATCAAAAAGTCTTCCATAATTCCTTTTGGATACGTCAATGATCAGTCGGCTAATTGAAGTGTGACCGATGTCTGTTTGACCTCACTAATACCCAACTTTTTGAAAATTGATAAGGACATCAAGTTAATGGTAGCCCCCAAATCACATAAAGCTTTGTAGTTCTCATGCTCTCCTATCTCACATGGAATAGTAAAACTCCCCGGATCTTTCAATTTATGGGGAGGTTTCTTTTGTAAGATGGCACTACACTCCTCCGTTAAGTTCACCATTGCAAACTCTCCCAAGTTTCTTTTCTTTAACAAGATATCCTTCAAAAACTTGGAGTAGTTGGGCATTTGGAGCAAAGCATCCGCAAAAGAAATATTTACATGTATTTTCTTCAACATCTCAACAAACTTGGCAAATTTCTCTTCTAATCCCTTTTTCAAGTATCTTTGTGGAAATGGAATTGAAACGGGCATCTTAGGTATTCCCCATTCATCCCTTTCAAACTTCTCTTCACTCTCTTTACGTTTTGCTTCTCTACATCGTTCCCATTTCTTTGGAGACATCACTTTTTCTTCTTCAAGTATAGGGGTACTTTCATCCTTTTCAACATTCTCCATTTCTTTCTCTTTCCCTTCTTCATCCACTCTTTCCATAGGCTTAAGTTCACACTCTACTCCCTCTACTTCTGTTGGCATAGAAGGCCCTTCATATTTTGTTCCACTACGAAGTTCAATCGCCTTGCATTCCTCCTTCGGGTTAGTAATGGTCGTAGATGGAAACTTCCCTTGACGATGAACAACCCCCCTTTCAATTGCCATTTGACTCATTTGTGTTTCCAAAGCTTTGAATCTATTATCACTCAACTCTTTCTCTTGTTTCATAAAGTCAAATCTTTTATCATTCACCTCTTTCTCTTGTTTCATAAAATCAAATATCTTGGCCATTTGATCCTCCATTGTAGGCTTCCCTTCACCATTTTTGAGCTTTCTCTAACAGATTAGTGCCCGATGGAAGAGTAAGGGCATTCCCTTTATTCCCATATGACAATTCTCATACCTATGAGGTTGATTGAAATTTCCTTGAAAATTACCTTGCCCCCATCCTCCTTGCCTTTGTGGATATCCCCCTCCATGATTACCAAAATTACCACCATAATTTTCTTGAAAGTTCCTTCCTTGCATGAAGGCAACTTCCTCAAGTGACATCTCCGGTGGACACCAAGTATCTTGAATTTCAAAATTAGAGGACATACCTTGTTCTGGCATAGGTGTAGGCATTTGAAAACTTTGAGAAGATTGACCGATATTAGGCATAGACATGCCTTGTTGAGGATTATGAAACACTTGTTGATTCATCAAAGATAAAGGCATACCTTATTGAGGATTCGAAAGCATTTGTTGATTCACCATAGGTGTAGAGTTTGGAGAAACTTGCAAATTAGCATTCATCCTCTTAAGTATCTCCGCGATGGCCTTGTCGGTCATATCTTCCTTAGGCACCTCCACCTCCACCTTTTTCACTTGTTGCAAGCACACTTCTTCCATCTTAGCTATTCTCTCCCTTTCATACATACCCGCAACTCAATCCATAGGCCATTGACCCGTATTCAAAGCAATCTCTTCACATATAGAAATAGCTCTCTCTGGATTTTTCCCCAATATGGAACCTCCTGACGAAGCATCAACAAGCATTCGTTTACTCCCATTCAATCCAGCATAGAAAAATCTTACTTATTGATCTTCGAGGAATCCATGTTGTGGACACCTCCTTAGCATCTCTTTGAATTGGTCTCATGCTTCACTAAATGTCTCAAGCAGCATTTGCTTGAATTAAAAAATTTGCCCTTTGAGATGCAACATCTTTGAAGGGAGAAAATATTTTCTCAAGAATTTTTGTGCTAACTCTCTCCACGTGGTATAGGATCCCGGCGGTGTAGTATGATACCAAGCTTTAGCTCTATCTTTCAATGAAAAAGAGAAGAGCTTTATTTTTACAATATCCTCACCTACCCTGTTAATCTTGATCGTGTTGGCTAACTCTATGAATTGGGATAAGTGAGTATTTGGATCCTCCATTGTACCACCACCAAATTGGTTTACTTGTACCATGTTAATCAATCCCGTCTTTATCTCAAATTTGTTCACATTAAATGGTGGTCCCATTCCATAATTCCCATATTGCGGTTGGAAGTGATCACTGATATTCATTCCCGCTTCATTGCTTCATTCAGTACTTCTTGTTGTGCCATCAAATGTTGAATGATTGCTTGCAATTGTTGATTATGCAAGTGAACTTGTTGAACATTAGCTAGTGGCACAAACTCCGGATTCACATGTCCTCCTCTAACATTATCACTCCCTTGTTGAAAATTCCTCAAATTACCATCTTCATCAACCATATTTTCATTATCCATTACGTTTTCCAAAACTTCCTCCGTAGGCTCTAACACTCCTTTTCTTTGTCTTCTTAAGGTAGGTTCTAATTCCAAGTTCAAAGGTTCAATAAAGTGAGACCTTGAACGCATTTTCATGTACCTATAAGAATTTCCAAATTATTTCTCCAAGTAACCAAGATAAGTAAACAAGTAAACAAATAAAAGAAATATCCTTATCAAAATTAATCAAATTCAAACTCGTTAAAAACAAAAGTTCAACATCTCCTCGGCAACGGCGCCATGTATGAACAATGTTATAGAAATTTATTTGAAATGAAAATCATATGATCAAATGATTGCATCTTATAATTTATTTATTTATATGTATGATGCAATAGTCCACTTACTTTATACTGTAGATAATATGTTGTGCTACAACACGCGAAAGATCATATTATCGATTTTCTTATAAAGTATAAACAGATGCTCATAACCGATATAGACGGGGACTCTCTATCGGGATGGTTGTAGTGTGGTTTGGTATTAGCTTGTCTTGGCTATAGAATCACATTAGTGCACTTTGTGTGTATTGAGCAGGATCGCCTGAGATCGTTCGACTTATACTGACTTATAGAAGAACTTGATCTCTATTATTATGGATGTTCATGCTCTTAATCCCTATACAATAACCCCGACAAGTAAGGCAGTATGTATTTCTTTGATTCATCAATGGATGAGATTTACATGTAATTAAATCAACAAATTCGTTGAGTTAGGAAATAATACTGTCTCTATGGTGTATTGTTGATTGTAGAAGGAATTCGTGTCCGTCATAGGTTGATGACGTCCCCTTGAGGAGCTCATAAGGATTATCATGTAAACCCTGCAGGTGGACTTATTCTGGCATGATAATGAGGTTGTGTGGTACTACTCTTGGATGATATATTAATTAATGGAGTTGTCAGTAATTTAATTAATTAATGGACATTGTGTATCTTAAACATGGGGAAACTATCGGGCTCATAATAAGAAGGAGCCCAAAACATAATTTTGCGATTAGAGCGGTAGTGCAGTAATAATATTTTAATGGTATATATTATTATTATTGGACTTAAGTATAAGCTTTGGGTTAAGCTTGGATTCTTAAGCCCAATGGAGGCCCAACTCTAATTTCTCCTCCTGGTACCTGCTGTAGCCCATATATAAGTCATCTCAACAGTTCTAACCTGAAGAAGAGACACGCCTAAAACGTGAAGAGGGTAGACGAAATAGCAGATTGAGAAGATCTCGAAGATCGTCGCTCGCACGACGTCGAGATTGGACTTGGGAATACATCATAAGACTAGTTGGTTGTTTGCTGCTGCTGTCCCCCACCTTCTCCGATTTTTATAAAATCGTACAGACTTCATAACAGGATGTGTGATATACTAGTGGAAATCTACGAAAGAGAAGATCGTTTTGGCGTGTAGATAACTCAAATCCGAGATTGGATGAGAGAGTTATGTCCAAAACGGTGAGGATGCGCACGCTGCCGGCAAGAATCCATCTTCTTCAACATACCCTGGTGAAAGGTAATATGTTTCTTTGGTTTCTTGCTTCTGCTGAATTGGAAACGTATGTAACCCTAATGGTTCATGTTAATCAAATAATCGAATGCCAACAATTAGTATCAGAGCTTTGATTTCGTGGTGTAGCGTGACATGTTAGGCTAGGGTTTTTATCTGTAATTGATGTTAGGGTTTTAGAATTGTTTTCTTGTTAAATACCCTAACTATACATGACACACGAACACCACATGAAGGCTTGATGGGGTTGGGCATCGGCAGCGTTGGGCGGAGGTGGCACGATGGTGGCGCGGTAGGCGGCTGGTGGCGGCGCATATCATGCAATGGCACACAAGCCTGCGTGCTTGTGGTATGAATTTTTACGACTATAGGCAGACGTGCGGCTGGAGGTAGCGAGATCCATGGGCGTAAGTGGCATTAGGGTATATGATTGCCATCAATAAGAGGCTACAATGGCATTTGCTGGTGTCACTGTGGTTGCTCACACATATTGCCGAGCAATCACGTTCTGGCTGTTATTGTTGACGATGATCATGCCGATGAATGATGTTGGTTGGCCGGATTGGATGAGCAATGACGGTGGAAGGCATAGGCAGCACCATCGATGGGACAAGCTATTGTTCAATGTGACTTGCGGCGCAGTCCAAGTTCTCCATCAGTGCTGTTAGAGGCAGCGGCATGACCTGCTGGCCTCACTGGCACAACTGGAAGGGGTGGCTGGCACAAACAGCAGGCACAGATTGGATGGCTGGAGGCTCGCTGGATGCTGGCGTGCGGGCAACGGTCGGAACAGGGACGTTATCGCAATAACAACGTTGGTGTGTGGCACAAGTCAGAAGGTTCTGAGTGGGTCTCCATGCTTTTCCAAATGAGTTACTAAGGATTCTGATCTGGTCTGAAAGATGGCTGGGCAAGTCATCAGATTTCCGAACGGGCCTTATAAAATTCCAAACGGGTCTAGCCAGCATCCGGGCGAGTCTTGATGATTCCACAGCGACTCGATCTACTTTCTAGGCGTGGGTTCTAAACTCCGTGTGTGGTGCTCGATGATGAGCAAACGGCCATGTGGTGCATCTGATTGACGAGCAGGATGCCCAGCGCTCAAACTCTGAATTGGGCTGGATGCTCGGAAGTGTGCAGGCTATGCGCTGGTGGTACTGGTACCCATTGGCAGGGATGGTCCGGCGTGGCTGCTCATTGGATGTAGGTGGCTGGCTAGGCTGGCTGCTTGGCAGCTGCTGGACGAGCACATAGCTAGCAAAGCTATCGGGCGGCGATTGGAAGAAACCTGCAACGACAGCCACGATCGTCCCTGCATTAGCGATGCCTTATCAAGGCATGATGAAGCTGGATGATACTGCTGATTAGTGACTTCCAATCGCAGTGAAGCATGGCAAGCATCGACAAAGCGTGTATGAACGAAGGCTGAGCGGGGCTGTGTGTGTTCGTTTATCCTAGCGGTGAGTTGTGGTGCTCGGATGAGCCCTGGCCGGCGATGGTGCGAGTACAGTGATGGGATGTCTTGGTGCACAAGCTAGGGCTCTCACTATTCATTTTACACTCGAATTGAGCTAAAGGTCGGGGGATGGCTCGACTCGAGTTGTGGTCGCAGCAGACGATATGTAGAAATAGATGCTACTCAACTAGAGTTCAAGCGAAGGATGTCGCTTGAGTTGAGTTTGGCTCTGTAGCATGGCTCGTCATTTTGTGTTTCAGGGCACTGCCCCAAGCCCCGCGACCTGTCCTGGCAGGTCGATCCCTGCGACCTCATCGGGGAGGTCGAACCTCGCACAGTCGCAGCTGCTCATTTTTATGATTGGTGGTGAACAATCGAATTTGCTAATATATAACTGTTCATAATTTAATTTAATTATCTGATATTTGTTATACATGTTTGCATGATTCTCTAGGATTTACTGCCTTGTTTGCCCTAATAGGAGCATGCTAAGTTGCGTATTTTATTATGAATATTATATGCATGTAAAAACCCTCGGTATTAAATAACTAAGTGGGAGAGGGGATTGGTAATTAATTCCTGCGGCCTCCATTATTGGTTTGTAAGTGATGTGAATAAACTTGCGTGTTGGCATAGACCTTCCTCCCCATCGAATGAGTTTATTCACGGATCACTGGTATAGACTTATTACATAATTATTGTTTGTAATGTGATGCACATGAACTTTCGTGTTGGCATAGACCTTCCTCCCTATCGAATGAGTTTATATGCGGTTCACTGGTACAAAATTATAATTGATGACTGTAGGAAGTTATCCTAGTGCGTGTGCATTTCTCTATCTGTAAGGCACTTAAGCCTGGGCAGCGGACTTGGGGTCAAATAATGGTGTACACTTAGATGTAAATAATAAGTATCCTCCCCATCGGAGTCACTGCTTTTATTTGCATGGCTAAAGAGGAACCGACTATTAATTATTTTGTGACGAGGTTAGGTTGACAAATGAAATTAATGGGTAAAATCTTCTCTTGTAAATATTTGGGTTTGTAAATGTCTGCACTATCGTGGCTTGCAGACTCACGGTTCTTGAGATATCGGTGAATTTTATTTTTATATTATTTTGAGGGAATCAATATAAATGGATAAAATTCGAAGATTTGATCGGTGTATTTATTTGTGATTCTCTGTAATTTCAAATAGTTTTGTCTTGCTTATTATTTACTAAAAGAAACATATTTACTTGTCCAAAATTAGATGATTAGAAAAGAATCTTGATTTTTTAATTTTACTGCTTAGGAAAATATAAGTGTGTTCTCACTAAGGATATCCCATGATGCCTTTTAAAATCTCTATTGAAGAGGTGAGAGGCTCATAGAAATATGATGGTCTCATTTGACTCTTTAGATACTTGAGTAATTTAGATAGGCGGGAGGTCATGGTTGAATTGATGAATGAATTGGAAATGCTCGGAGTAAAAACTGAAGGGGAAACCTAGATCAATTAATTCTCCATAATTTGCCTGGGTGTTTTGAGCAAGTTCTACCTGAAATACAAGAGGTAGTATATGGTGGGGAACTTCTGACAAAACATGTGACGAAGGAAGCCATTTTCATCATGATGTGAACAAGGTTAGTATCTCATTCATTAGTCATTGAAGCATGATTAGTGATGGCATTTACTGACATGTTGAGTGTAGATACTGGAATCACTAAATGTCTGCAATTAAGTGATGATGAGATTGTTATATACATGGGTAATACTACAAGAGTAATGGCTGTTGCAGTGGGAGTTATTTATTTATCTTACGATATGAATAAACGGTTGTTTTTGAGAAATTGCCTTTACGTATGTTTTTCATAGAAAGAATTTAATTTCAGTTTCTATGTATTTACGGATGGATACTTCATTTCATTTAAATGACATGATCATTATAATGAAGAATGAAGTTATAATCTGTTGTCGTACGTTGGTGGATAATTTGTACTCTTAAATCATGTTTATCCCACGGTTGCAATAAATAGTGATTAATAATGCATTTTCTAATCCTAATAAGAGAAAGACTCTTATGGGAATGATTAGATAGATGATGAATTATTTGAAATTACTAAATTCATTTTATGGGTATGCCCTAGAAACAGCATATCTTATAACGTTTGTTTATTTTTGGGATATCCTAGAAAAATGAAGGGTGATGATTTATTTAGTCCAAAAGATTGAAGGGTAATTGTTAACACAAACACTAGATTTTTGGAAAAGGATTATGTATTAAATCATAAACCCATGTATAAATGTTTTAAAGGAATTGAGAGGGAAAACTAAAAATATTAGTAACAAGTGTACAAGAGGATATACCACAAGGTAAACTGCAACGCGTGTCACGTCTGATACACAATTACATGTAATGTCTTGTCATAGTGGGAGGGTTGTTCGACAACCCATGAGATATATGTTTTGGGAGAGTCGTGAGACTTGGTTCCTAGTAAACATGAAAATGACCCATGGATACAATGAAGCACTACAAGATGAAAATGCAGAATCTTAACAAAGTGCAATGAATGTTGAAATAGAATCAATGAATTCTAAATTAGATTTGGGAGCTTGTAGGACCACAAAATGGTGTAAAAGCCATTAGAAATAGTCATACAAAATAAAAGAGGATCATATGGTAATGTGAAAACCTTGGAAGTAATGCTTGTTGTGAAAAGGTATAATCAGAAATAAAAGGTTTGATTATGAGGAAATCTGTTCGCCAGTAGCTATGCCTAAATTGATCCGGATTTTTTTTGTTGCTACTTATATTAAATTATGAGGTATAGCAAATAGATATCAAGACAACTTTCTTGATTAGAAGTCTTGAAGAACATGTCTATGTGAAACAACCAGAGTGATTCATTGCAAAGGGCTAAGAGCATTTTGATTTTAAGATTAAAGGTGTCCATCGATGGACTAAAGCAAGCTTCAAGATCATGAAACATCTATTTTGATGAGGAAATCCATGCATATGGATTTATTCAATGCGCGGATGCGTCTTGTGTATTGAAAAAAGTGATGGAAACGTGGTAGTATTACTTGTACTATACGTAGATAGTATCTTGTTCATTGGAAAAGAGTATTGTTGGACGTATGGGTATGGTTGAGAAAGCAGTATGAGATGAATGACATAAGAAAAGCAAAATAATATCCTTTTGATCACGATAATACGGATCATAAGAAAGGATGTTATGTTTGTCTCAAGATTCATGAAATGATACAATCCTTACTCATTTTAGCATGTGGCTTTATCTAAGGAAATGTGTCTTGAGACACAAAATAAGATAAAGGTGATGAAAGCGGTTCTTTCTGCTTCGGCGAATAAGGAAGCTTAATCTAAGATATGCTATGCATAAGAATGGATATCTGTTTCATTAAACGCATGGACAGTGGGTTTCAAAGGTAAACTGAAAAAAGAATGTTGAACTGTGGTAAGATATGTACTTATGTACCTGAAAAGGATCAAAAATTATATGTGGACTTACCGAACAGATTCACTGCTTCTTATGGGTTACATAGATTCAGATTTTTCAAATCAGTTAGGGACGACAGTAAATCCACCTCAAAGGTTATGTGTTTAATTTTAAGAAGTAGAGCTATAATGTGGAGGAGTGTTATATAGAAATATATTTCAGACTCCGGACTCCATCATGGAAAGATGATAAAGAGGAGCCTGTGAGGCGGCCAAAGTATCTGTATGACTCTACAAACTTCATGATGGACTTTGAAGTGTTTCTGAGTTTGCCCAAGATTATCACAATTTATTTTGATAATAATGGTGCAGTTGCAAACTTGAAGTAATCATGAGCCCATAAGACAATTAAACACAGGAGCGCGAGTACCACCTGTTACAAGAAATTGTATGATGAGGGAAAATTTGTTGTCACCTAGATTGCATTGGATGATAACCTAGTAAATTCATTTACAAGGACCTCAAAGTGAGAGCTATTGATGGTCGTGTAGTGAGAGTGAGAATCAGATGTATGATAGAAGACATTAAAGCATAGTCTTTTAGTATAAGTGGGAGATTGTTGGATTATATGCTAAAAGCCTAGCTTTTTGTATGAACAATGTTATAACAATTTATTTGAAATAAGAATCATATGATCAAATGATTGCATCTTATAATTTATTTATTTATATGTACGATGCAATAGTCCACTTACTTTATATTGTAGATAATATGTTGTGCGACAACACGCGGAAGATCATATTATCGGTTTCCTTATAAGTACAAACAGATGCTCACAACCGAGATAGACGGGGACTCTCTATTAGGATAGTTGTAGTGTGGTTTGGTATTAGCCTGTCTTGGCTATAGAATCACATTAGTGCACTTTGTGTGTATTGAGCAGGACCTCCCGAGATCGTTCGACTTATATTGACTTATAGAAGAACTTGATCTCTGTTATTATGGATGTTCATGCTCTTAATCCCTATACAATAACCTCGACACATAAGGCAGTATGTATTTCTTTGATTCATCAATAGGTGAGATTTAAATATAATTAATCAACAAACTCGGTGAGTTGGGAAATAGTGTTGTCTCTATAGTGTGTTGTTGATTGTAGAAGGAATCCGTATCCGTTATAGGTTGATGATGTCCCCTTGAGGAGCTCATAAGGATTATCATGTAAACCCTGTAGGTGGATTTATTTCGTCATGATAATGAAGTTGATTGGTACTACTCTAGGATGAGATATTAATTAATGTAGTTGTCGGTGACTTAATTTAATTAATAGACATTGTGTATCTTAAACATGGGGAGACTATTGAGCTCATAATAAGAAGGAGCCCAAAACGTAATTTTGGGATTGGAGCGGTAGTGGAGTAATAATATTTAGTGGTGTATATCATTATTATTGGACTTAAGTATAAGCTTTGGGCTAAGCTTGGATAATTAAGCCCAATGGAGGCCCAACTCTAATTTCTCCTCCTGGTCCCTGTTGTAGCCCATATATAAGTCATCTCAACTGTTCTAACCCAAAGAAGAGACATGCCTAACACGTGAAGAGGGTAGACGAAACAGCAGATCTCAAAGATCTCAAAGATCGTCGCCCACACGACGTCGAGATTGGACTTGGGAATACATCAGAAGACTGGAAGGTTGTTTGCTGCTGCTGTCCGCCATTATCTATGATTTTTATAAAATCTTACAAAACTTAAAACAGGACATGTGATATATTGGCGAAAAGCCACGGAAGAGAGGATCATTTTGGCGCATAGATCACTCAATTCCTAGATCGAATGAGAGAGTTATGTCCAAAACGGTGAGGCTGCACAGGCTGCCGGCGAGAATCCATCTTCTTCAACACACCCTGGTGAAAGGTAATACGTTTCATTGGTTTCTTGCTTCTGCTGAATTAGAAACATATGGAACCCTAACAGTTCACGTTAACCAAATGATCAAATGCCAACATGGCTTACCTCCCCTCACACTAACATGCATGCACATCTTAATATATGATTCAATTAAACCACTAATCATAATATTGGAATTGCCATCATAACACTATAAATAGAGAATTTAATCACACAAGTATTGAAATGAAACATGATTCTTTAATCATAAAAGGAAGTCCAAAATTAACTCAATTCAACATCTCAAATCCTACATATCTAGTATTCTTCTCAACCAATCATATGATTAGCCCTACTATAGGACTAGCCACTATACATTGTGTTTAGATCAATACATTCAAAGTCTTGCTCCATTTGTGCCAAAATAAGAAGAAAATCAACAATTGAAAAGTAGATTGGCTTCCCTTTTGTGAAGATGGCCTTCCTTCTTTCCAAAATGCTAAAATCTTCAATCATTGATGCTTTCCTCTTCTTAAAGTGAAGTAAGGATGAATTGATGGATGGATCCTTGAATGTCAAGTTGATTAGATGGAGTAAATGTATGGACAGCAACACAATCATCCTATCCTCCATCCATCCATCACTGTGAAATAGTATCATCCTTTTCAATGAAACCCTCTGGTTGCTTCATGTAGATGTTTTCCTCAAGACTTCCATTCAGGAAAGTTGTCTTGACATCCATCTGCCATACCTCATAATCCATATGAGCAGCAATAGACAACATAATCCAGATTGACTTAAGCATGGCCACAGGTGAGAAGGTTTCCTCATAATCGATTCCTTCTTTCTGAGTATATCCTTTAGCAACAAGCCTTACTTTAAAGGTTTCCACCTTTCCATCAAATCCTCTTTTTCTTTTATAGACCCACTTGCATCCAATAGCTTTTACACCATTAGGTGGCTCTACAAGTTCCCAAACTTGATTAGAATACATGAATTCTATTTCAGATTTCAATGCATTTTCCCATAATTGAGCATCTTTATCTTCCAGTGCCTCGCTGTAATTCAATGGGTCAATTTCATGTTCACCAGGGACCAAGTCAGAAGACTCTCCCAATCCCATGAATCTATTCGGTTGTCTCATAACCTTCCCACTACGACGAGGCTCTGCAGGCAATTGTGTATCAAGTGTGACACATGGTGCAGTGTCCTGTGGTATATCCTCTTGTACATTTGGTATAATGTTTGGTGTTTCCTCTCTTACTTCATCTAGAACAATTTTACTCATGGGTTTGTGATTCATAATATAATCTTCTTCCAAAAATCTAGTGTTTGTGCTAACGATCACCTTTTGGTCTTTTGGATTATAAAACAAACCCCCTTTCGTTCCTCTAGGATATCCTATAAACAGACAAACTTTAGTATGTGATTCTAACTTATCAGCATCCGCCTTTAACACATGTGCCGGGGCACCCCAAATCCAAACATGTTTGAGACTAGGCATACGCCCTGTCCACAGTTTTGTGGGCATGGAGGCTACCGATTTAGAAGGTACTAAGTATAAAATGTAAGTTGCTGTTTCTAAAGCATGTCCCCAAAACGAATTTGGTGATTCCGACAGATCCTTGGCTCGATACCCCTTTGCCTTAAAAGGACTTTTGGTCATTTTTTCTTCCAAGCAGGATTCGCAAGTTGGATAATTTTCCACTACTAATGAACATAGAGGTCTATCAGCTATCAACCTTTGAATCCTACTCAAGTTAATATGACCCACTCTTAGATGCCAAAGATACGTTTGGTTCATTTTCAAA
The DNA here is from genome assembly GCA_023678885.1 of Pogostemon cablin. Taxonomy (NCBI): domain Eukaryota; kingdom Viridiplantae; phylum Streptophyta; class Magnoliopsida; order Lamiales; family Lamiaceae; genus Pogostemon; species Pogostemon cablin. The sequence continues at coordinate 42,945,678 of CM042957.1, read as the reverse complement.
GATTCTTTTCTCTTATTAGTAGATGTATCATTCGATTCAATTTGTTGTACCGTGGGAGAAATTGGATTAAGAGCATATAAATTATCTATCAATGCACCATCACGGATAAAAATTCCATTTTTCCTTAAAACAACCTTGCCATCAAAAGAAACAGAATAACCATCCATAAACAATTTAGAAACCAAAATTAAATTCTATCTAAAATGAGGTACATAAAGACAATTCCTCAAAATAAGAGTTTTATTCTTATTAAAAAATAAATAGACGTCTCCCACTGCAACAGATGCTACTCTTGTAGTATTCCCCATGAGTATGGTAATCTCCCCATCACTAACCTGTCGGGTTTGATGAAACCCCTGCAAAGAATTGCAGACATGATCAGTGGCTCTCATATCTACACACCAAGTGTCAGCAGATACAACCGCTAAATACGATTCGACAACTATTATAAAAGACTTACCAGTCATGTTCCCCTTCAGAAGAGGGCATCAGCCTTGTAGTGTCCCGGCTGCTTACATTTGAAGCACTTGTCTTTAGGCTTATTGACCGCACCAGTCTTTGCTTTCACTTGGTTCACCGGTGCTGAATTTCCTTGCTTCTTCTTATTCCTACCGCCTTTCGGCCTAGGATAAGCAACATTTTCAGCAACATGAATCTGAGGAGCACGACGAGATAGTTTTTCCACCGCCACAAGTTCTGTCAGAAGTTCTGTCAATATGTTCCAATATTTGTTCATACCGTAGTTCAGGCAAAACTGCTCAAAACTCTTAGGCAAGCTTTGGAGTATGATATCGACTTGGGTTTCCCCATCGATTTTAGCTCCAAGAACCTCCAACACATTGAGTTGGCCCATCATCATAAGGACATGATCCCTTACGGAAGTGCCCTCAGCCATTTTAGTGTTCATCAGCACAGACATGCCTTTCGACCTAGCAGGACGACTCTGGTGCCCAAAGAGTTCCCTAAGATTATGCGTCATATCATAGGTGGTGTTCATAGCTTGATGCTGAGTGTGAAGCACATTTGACATAGAAGTCAAAATATAGCACTTAACCATCCTATCAGCTTTACCCACCTATTATAAGCAACTCTTTGCTCTTCGGTAGAGGCATCAGTAGGTTCCGGAGGACATTCCTCAGTGAGAACAAAGATATAATCTTCAGCAGTTAAAACAATATCCATGTTTTATTTCCAGTCAACATAATTTGTGCCAGTAAGTTTATGTTCTTTAATTATAACAGAAAGTGAGTTGAGTGCCATTTGAAAATCCTGAGAATCATAAATAAATAAACAGATCAAACAGTTTGAATTTATCAATTTATATTGATTCCCTCCAAAACAATATAAAATAAAATTCACCAACATCTCAAGCACCGTGAGTCTGCATGCTATAATAGTGTGGACGTATACAAACCCAAACATTTACAAGAGAAGGTTTTATCCATTAATTTCATTTGTCAACCTAACTTTATGATAAAATAATTAATAGTCGGTTTCTCTTTACCCATGCAAATAACAGCAGTGACTCCTATGGGGAGGATACTTATTATTTGCATCTAAGTGTATACCATTATTTGATCCCAAGTCCGCGGTCTAAGCTTGTGTGCCTTACAGATGGAGAAATACACACGCGCTCGGATAACTTCCTATGATCATCATAATGAAGTTCGTACCAGTGACTCATGAATAAACTCATCCGATGGGGAGGAAGGTCTATGCCAAAATGCAAGTTTATTCACATCACTTACTAACCAATAATGGAGGCCACGGTGTTAGATTGTATACTTAAAGCCTAGCTTTTATATTGAACAATGTTTTAACAATTTTATTTGAAATGAGAATCATATAATCAAACGTTTTTCATATTTTAAATTATTTATTTATATGTTTGTGCAAAAGTCCATTTACTTTATACTGTAGATAATATGTTGTGCGACAACACGTGAAAGATCATATTATCGGTTATCTTATAAAGTATAAACAAATGCTCACAACCGAGATAGACGGGGACTATCTATCGGGATGGTTGTAGTGTGATTTGGTATTAGTTTGTCTTGACTATAGAATCACATTAGTAAGCTTAGTGTGTATTGAGCAGGACCGCTTAAGATCGTTCGACTTGTACTGTCTATATAGGAGAACTTGATCTCAGTTATTATGGATGTTCATGCTCTTAATCCCTATACAATAACCTCGACACTTAGGGCAGTTTGTATTTCTTTGATTCATCAATGGGTGAGATTTACATGTATTAAATCAACAAACTCGGTGAGTTGGGAAGTAGTGCTGTCTCTATGGTGTGCTGTTTATTGTAGAAGGAATCCATGTCCGAGATAGGTTGATGATATCCCCTTGAGGAGCTTATAAGGTTTATTATGTAAATCTTGCAAGTGGATTAATTCTGGCATGATAATAAGGTTGAGTGGTACTACTCTCGGATGAGATATTAATTAATGGAGTTGTCAGTAACTTAATTAATTAATGGGCATTGTATATCTTAAACATGGGGAGATTTTCGAGCTCATAATAAGAAGGAGCCCAATACATAATATTGGGATTGGATGGGTAGTGCAGTAATAATATTTTAGTGGACTATATTATTAATATTGGATTTAATTATAAGCTTTAGGTTAAGATTGGGTAATTAAATCCAATTGAGGCCCAATCCAATTTCTCTTCGTGGTCCCTGCTGTAGCCCAATATATAAGTTATCTCAGCTTCTGGAAACCTACAATTCTGCGCCATTTTTGACGTGAGAAAAAAGGAGAGATGCAGATTGGGAGAATCCTGTAGATTGTTGGCCACACAACATTAGGATTCTACTTGGGTCATACAGTAGAAGATCGAGAGGTAGTTCTCTGCAACGATTCAACCTCTACATCAACCCTGAAGAAAGGTAAACTTATATTTTTCTTCTACTGTAATTGTTAACTTTAATTCCTAATGGATCACTCTGAGCCAAACGATCAAAGAGCCAACACGCAAGAATTAATTATAATCCCCTCTCCCACTTAGTTATTTAATACCGAGGGTTTTTAATATGCATATAATATTCCAATAATATAATACACATCTTAGCATGCTCCTATTTAAGTAATTTAAAAAAAATAAATCACATAGAACATGCTCACATATACAAAAATAATCGTCAAATAAAACAATTAATGCAGTTATATATCACGAAAGAAACACGGAAAAACAACCAATCATGAAAATGACCCCTGCTGCTCGAAGGACAACACCTGCATGACTCGTACAAGGCTTCCGCATGAGTCGTGCCATCCATTAACCAAGAAAATGTGCACGCCTGGTCAGAATGTCGCCTGCATGACTCGTGCAGTTCATTGGCATGAGTCGTGCCCTGCTATCCATGCTCCACGCTGTGTTCTCCCTTGGTACGACCCCTCACCGCCAGGTGCATGACTCTTTGTGCAAACCACATCCGGCAGTCATGCCGCGCATGCCCAGCCATCTCCTGCCTCGACTTTCTTATCCTGCATGCCAAGAACTCGCTGGCATGACTCGGCCGACTATTGTTGATGGTCATGTCGTCAGCCAACTAGAGTCATTTCGTGTCGCTTCCTAGAGCTGATTGGCTGGAGCAACAGACCCGACCAGCAACATCTAAAGACTCAATCAAAACCACCATGGACTCACTCGAAAGTTACTGAGATGCATCCGAAAGCAGTCGTCGACTCGCCCAAGAATCGATGCTGCTCACGTCCTACACTGCTCACAACCTGTAATTGATCACCACCGCGAGATCCTTCCAGTCGACGTCGTACCATCACCGATCATCATCGTGAGATTCTTCCAGTCAATGCCACACCATCACCGATCACCATTTTGAGATCCTTCCAGTCGTCACCGTATCATCACCCATCACCACTTGTATCCCTTCACCAGACCAAATCGATCACGATGAAGTTTCGATAGGAAAGAAATAAAAGCCTGATCTAAGACAGCCTAGACACACTGGGAAACTCCAGCCCACTCGCCTAGGATGACTCTCACAGTCTGCCATGGCTGCCGTCATCCACCGTAGGTGCTGAAGCAAACCCTGCCGCCGAGTGCAGTCGACTGTCGCGACAACCTTTCACTATATCAACTTCCATAATCCTATCGCTAGGTTCGCACGTCAAGCCTCTCGACACCAAGCCTCCAGCCCATCACGTGTTGGATTGTATACTAAAAGTCTAGCGTTTATATGAACAATACGTTAACAATTAATTTGAAATGAGAATCATATGATCAAATGATTGCGTCTTATAATTTATGTATATGTATGATGCAATAGTCCATTTACTTTATACTGTAGATAATATATTGTGCGACAACACGTGGAAGATTATATTATCAGTTTCCTTATAAAATATAAACAGATGCTCACAACCGAGATAGTCGGGGACTCTCTATCGGGATGGTTGTAGTGTGGTTTAGTATTAGCTTGTCTTGGCTATAGATTCACATTAGTGCACTTTGTGTGTATTGAGCAGAATCGGTTGAGATCGTTCGGCTTATACTGACTATATAGGAGAACTTAATCTCTGTTATTATGAATGTTCGTGCTCTTAATCCCTATACAATAACCTCGACACGTAGGGCATTGTAGAAGGAATCCGTGTCCGTTATAGGTTGATGATGTCCCCTTGAGGAGCTCATAAGCATTATCATGTAAACCCTACAGGTGGATTTATTTCGGCATGATAATGAGGTTGAGTGGTGCTACTCTGGGATGAGATATTAATTAATGGAGTCATCAGTAACTTAATTAATTAATGGGCATTGTATATCTTAAACACGGAGAGACTGTCGGGCTCATAATAAGAAGGAGCTCATAACGTAATTATAGGATTAGAATGATAGTGCAGTAATAATATTTTAATGGTATATATTATTATTATTGAACTTAAGTATAAGCTTTGGGCTAAGGTTGGATACTTAAGCCTAATGGAGGCCCAACTCTAATTTCTCCTCCTGGTCCCTACTGTAGCCCATATATAAGTCATCTCAACTGTCCAAAAACCCTAATCTATGAGATTGATCATGCCTAACATGTGAGTGAGGGTTAGGGAACAACAGATTGAGAAGATCTCGAAGATCGTCGCTCACACGACGTCGAGATTGGGCTTGGGAATACAACAGAAGATCAAGAGGTCATTTGTTGCTGCTGTTTGCCAACTTGTATGATTTTTATAAAATCGTACAGACATTTAAATTCAATGTGTGATATACTGATGGAAAGCCACGGAAGAGAGGACCGTTTAGACATGTATATCACTCAAATATGACATCGGATGAGAGAGTTATGCCCAAAACGGGAGGCTGCACAGGCTGGTGGCGAGATTTATCATCTTCAACATACCCTGGTGAAAGGTAATACATTTCTTGTTTTCTTGCTTCCGCTGACTGTTAGAAACATATAGAACCATAATGGTTCATATTAACCAAACGATTAAATGCCAACATCATGGTCTTTCACCAGCCACCGCTGGGTATAGCCATCAGGCCCGTGTGTGTGTGTGGTTTCCAGCGTATTCAATCATCAACGTTTACTCGCAAATTACTTTTGATAAAGCACATAGGATATATGGATAATTCACACATATACTAAACCCTAATTCTCATGCTTTCTATATGACAATTAATCACGTATAGCAAATAATCCCTAGCCTAACGTGTCACGCTTCACCACAAAACCAAAGCTCTGATACCAATTGTTGGCGTTCGATCGTTTGGTTAGCGTGAACTATTAAGGTTCCATGTAAACTAGATCAGCGGAAGAAATAAATCAAAGTTTACTATACCTTTCACCAGGGTATGTTGTTATTGTACAGCTGTAGAGAACAACCTCTCGATCTTCTGCGGTATTCCCCAAGTTCAATTCTGACATCGTGTGGACGATGATCTTCTGGATCTTCTTAATCTGCTTTCTCTCCTCTCTTTCATGTTGAAAACGGCGCATAGTGATGGTTCCAGGAAGCTGAGATAACTTATATACGGGCTACAGCAGGGATCAAGAGGAGAAATTGGAGTTGGACCTCCATTGGGCTTAAGTATCCAAGCTTAGTCCAAAGCTTATGCTTAAGTCCAATAATAATAATATAGTCCACTAAAATATTATTACTTCACTGCTGCTCCAATACCATAATTACGTTATGGGCTCCTTCTTATTATGAGCCCGATAGTCTCCCCATGTTTAAGATATACAATGCCCATTAATTAATTAAGTTACTAACAACTCAAATTAATTAATATCTCATCCGAGAGTAGTAAATAAATAATTCATAATATGCAAAATGTTTGATCATATGATTCTCAATTCAAATAAATGGTTAAAATATTGTTTCATACAAAAGCGAGACTTTTAGTATATAATCTAACAATGGCCACATGCGCCAATGTGCTCGTCAACTTGTTATCCTCATTCCGGATCGTATTTAACTATGGTACATGAAACATAAAAGAGAAGGGCCTAGAACCCCTAGTGTAGAACCAATCTCCATCACGATGGTGAGCAAAACCAGCTTTCACGCATGCACTCATGACTAGATCCAGATCTTCCAGGATAGGTGTAATACCAGTAAAGTTCATGTGGTAATGCTCAGCCACAGAAGTCACCAATCCTCCAATATTCACTCGCTGGAATGTAGAACTCCAAAATTTGTAGAGCTGCTGAATCAAGTACGACCCCACATTGAACCTTACTCCATTCAACCTGCACCATAGATCATACAACTCACCCCTCGATACACAACTCCCTTCAGACCAGGTGAATAGTGTGTTGCCTAATACTCGATCCATATATCGAATCATGGGTTCCTAATCAAGGAAGCGCGATCATCCTTGGTCTTAAAATCCATGTCCTCTCCAGAAATGGCTCTCCAAATGTCATTCGCCTTGAAATGCCCATTCTCATTCCTGGAGATCCCCCCAGAGTCTCGAAAAACACATTGAAGTCCTCAACTGTCCATTTTCTCATCTCGCCCCCCAGCTGAAATGAACACTCATAAGGGAGCGGACTAGTGCCCTTTTTTATAGTGATCGAACACAGTACCTCAACAGTAACATGGAAGTACGTCGGCTTCTTCAGCTCCATGAAGTGACGTATCCCTACCTGATCAAACATCCACATGATATCATCTCGAATGCGCATTGTAATCATCGCCCCATCATCCTGGTACCTCGTTCGAGCCATTTTGTCAGACATATCACCCCAACGATCCTTTATCTCCTCCCAATTCTCCATCCGAATCTTGAAATCCTTAGGCAGCCTCTCCTTAAACCTTAGCTTCTTGGTAACTTTGTCCTCACGAGACGACCTATCTTATCTCTTCTTTGATCGAACTTCAGTCTCCTTTTCTTTTCCTACAAAATAGTACTTCAATACCAAACGGATACAAGAAAAGCAAACTAAATCCAATGCAACTAACTATACATTAAACTCTACTCAAGACTTCAAGTTTTCATGTATAATCATCTTCAAACAAGCATGCTTCTTCTTCATCAAGAATTCATCAATCAAAACATTCACATGCTAATTCAGTTCCACTTCAATTCTAACTTCTCAATTATCAACAATTTCAACACCCACTTCACTTTCTTAAGCATGTATTCAACAATTCAACACAATTCAACTAAAAATTCAACATTCTTCACTTCAATTCTCCATAACTCATCAATTTCATGTAAACATCAAGGTCTAACAACAATTTAACAATTAAAATTGGACCCATCAATTTTTCAATTGAAAATTCAAGCCATAATTCAATTTGCACCATGGATTATAATGAAAACAAGTCCAATCAACTTACCCACTCCAAAATCAAGCAATAGAACTTCAATCCTAGGGTAATAGGGTCAAGAGAACATACCTTTTGATCCGGCCATGGATTAATATGAACAAGTGCAAAAAATCCCCAAATTCATTGAGAAACCCTACTTTTGCAACTAGAACGCTCTAAATTCATGACAAATCAAGTGTACGTAGTGTGGAGTGTGATTTAATCGGAGATAAATTGAGTGAAATCAAAGTTTGGAAGAAGAAATTCTTGGTTCGGCGAGGATTCGAGTTCCGGTGGTGTGTAAAGTGATCAAAACAAGGGTGAAAATTAACTGAAATTCACAACTTACCTGTGTGATTCGACCCGAACGGGTGGTTGAACCACCTCGTCATGGTCGAATCGTGCTTCTAGACACATTCAGAACCTCAGTTTGACCTGAATGACATGTCGAATCAAACTGTCGTGGTCGAATCGGCCTGTTACATACTTTCAGGTGGCTGGTTCGGCCCAAACACTTGGTCGAATCACACCTTCATGGTCGAATCGACCTATAGCAAACTCTATGATTTCTGATTCAACCTCTACCGCTGGTTGAAGCCTGGTCGAACCACATTGTATTTGGTCGAATCGACTGTAATGAACTTCTAGGTTCATAATTCGACTTGAGCTGCTCGGTTTGACCACTCTCCTTGGTCCAATCATGGTTGAATCGAGCTCCTGTTCCTTCTAAATTCACTATTCTTCATTCCCTGCACATTTCAAGCTAAAAAACGAACATTAGGTACAACATAGAGCAAAACTAAGCTAGAGAACCACTTAAAAGGCTCTAAAATTGTGTGTATATACCCTGCATACGACTCAATAAAGAAAACACCACTAATCATTAGGCAAATTGCAAAAAATCGACAAATCTAAACTGGTGAAAGTTTCAATATGCCGTAAAAAATCAACTCCCCTAATAGACGTTACAAAGAAAAGATTGTACTCTCCATGCTACGATGAGAGTACATCACACCCCCAAACTTAGTAGAAACTATAGTCAAAACTAAGTTTGCAAGAAGATGTAATTTCCGGTAAGTTAGCACGTCAAATATAAAAATTTCTTACTCACACTAATGAAATAAAACAATAAAACTGGAGGAAAAGCCACCAACAGGTGCCTTTGTTTAACATCGGAGAGTTACGATGGTACCATATCAATGCAAGGTATCCTCAAAGAGGACACAAGCATCATCGAGCGACTTATAATGCTTCAATCGATGCCTATTCGCCACTATAATGTCTCTTTCCTTGTCCATGAGTTCAAAACTCTCCCCTCCACAGGCTCCATGGATAATGAACGGTCCCGTCCACTTTGATTTCAATTTTTCTGAAAAGTGCTTCATAAGAGAGTTAAAGAGTAATACCTCATCACCTTGCTTGAATTTCTTGTAACTGATCTTCGAATCATGCCTTTCTTCATTCTTTCCTTGTAGATCACCAAATTCTTGTAAGCTTGATTCCTAAACTCGTCTAATTGATTGATTTGAGTCATCTTCAACTCCTTTTGATCCTTAAGACACAAGTTCAAGCTTCCCAACACCCCCAAAAAGCTTTATGCTGAATCTTGGGTAGGGTCATGGCTTCCCATAGACGATTTGATAAGGGGATATGTCAAGCACCGTCTTGTACGTAGTTCAAAACCCCCACAAAACATCATCGAGCTTTATAGCCCAATCTTTCCTATTGGTTCCGACAACTTTCTGCAAAATTTGCTTAACTTGTTTGTTGGAGACCTCGGCTTGCCCATTCGCTTGAGGGTGATAGGGTGTAGTAACCATATGCTTAACACCGTAATCCTTGAGCACCCTCTCTAGAAGTTTTTTGACGAAGTGAGTGTTGGATTGTATACTAAAAGTCTAGCTTTAGTATGAATAATGTTGTAATAATTTATTTGAAATGAGAATCATATGTTCAAATGATTGCGTCTTATAATTTATTTATATGTTTGGTGCAATAGTCCACGTACTTTATACTATAGATAATATGTTGTGCGACAACACGCGGCAGATCATATTATCAGTTTCCTTATAAAGTATAAACAGATGTTCACAACCGAGATAGACAGGGACTCTCTATCGGGATGGTTGTAGTGTGGTTTGGTATTAGCTTGTCCTGACTATAGAATCACATTAGTGCACTTGTGTGTGTTGAGCAGGACTACTTGAGATCGTTCGACTTGTACTGTCTATATAGAAGAACTTGATCTCAATTATTATGGATGTTTGTGCTCTTAATCCCTATACAATAACCTCGACACGTAAGGCAGTATGTATTTCTTTGATTCATCAATGGGTGAGATATACATGTAATTAAATCAACAAACTCGGTGAGTTGGGAAATAGTATTATCTCTATGGTGTGATGTTGATTGTAGAAGGAATCCGTGCCCGTTATAGGTTGATGATGTCCCCTTGAGGAGCTCATAAGGATTATCATGTAAACTCTGCAGGTGCATTTATTCCGGCATGATAATGAGGTTGAGTGGTACTACTCTTGGATGAGATATTAATTAATGGAGTTGTCAATAACTTAATTAAATAATGGACATTGTATATCTTAAACATGAGGAGACTAACGGGCTCATAATAAGAAGGAGCCCATAACGTAATTATGGGATTAGAACGGTAGTGCAGTAATAATATTTTAGTGGTATATATTATTATTATTGGACTTAAGTATAAGCTTTGGCTAAGCATGGATACTTAAGCCCAATGGAGGCCCAACTCTAATTTCTCCTTCTAGTCCCTGCTGTAGTCCATATATAAGTCATCTCAACTGTTTGGAAATCCTAATCTATGAGATTATTCATGCCTAACACTGTGAGGAGGGTGAGGGATCAGTAGATTTAGAAGTTCTCGAGGATCGTCGCCCACACGACGTCGAATTTGGACTTGGGAATACAGCAGAAGACTAGAAGGTTGTTTGCTGCTGCTGTACGTCACATTCTACAATTTTTATAAAATTGTACAGACTTCAGAATAGGAAGTATGGTATACTGAAGAAAGCCACGGAAGAGAGTATCATTTTGGCATGTAGATCACTCAAATCCGACATCGGATGAGAGAGTTATGCCCAAAACGGTGAGGCTGCGCAGGCTGGTGGCGAGAATTCATCGTCTTCAACATACCCTGGTGAAAGGTAATACATTTCTTGTGTTTCTTGCTTCTGCTGCGTGTTAGAAATGTATGGAACCTTAACGGTTCATGTTAACTAAACAATCGAATGCCAACAATTGGTATCAAAGTTTCGGTTTCGTGGTGAAGCATGAAACGTTAGGCTAGGGTTTATGTTTTAAATATGGTTAGGGTTTTGTATATTAAATGTTATACTTGTATACCCTATACGTTGAAGATTATTCATGGCTGGATGGAATACCGCACGGCGGTGCGATCGGCGGATGGCGGCAATGGCACGCGGCTGCACTGTAAAAGACATGGACAACCCAAATTCAGCACGTCATGACTGCGTTGGGTAGGTGTCTTGGCATAGTAGGGCTGCACGATTGGGCCATGTTGTCGCACAGCTGATGTGTGGTGGGCTTGACGATGGCACTGGACTACCGTGGAAGCGGCGGATGAACGACAGGGCCAGATCACCGTACTACTTAAGGATGATGCTAAAGTGCAGGCGGCACAATGATGAGGCAGGCGCAAGTAGTGCGCGGCTGCAGGCAGGCCAATCGGGACTTGACGTGGCACAAACACATGGCGATTCAGACCGGCGATGCGAGTCTCAAAGCATTCCTGGAGTGTCTCATGCAATTTTCAGTGAGTCAAGCTCGTTCCATGCGAGTCTACAATGCGGGCAGGTCATGTCTGCACTGTTCCGAGCAAGTCTGATTATTTCTAAGCTCGAGTCGAGCGGTTAGCATGTGACAGAGCTTGTGTTGAGTCTTCAGGCATTTCCGGCGAGTCACATTCTAATTTCCGAGTGGGTCTGAAAGGTTGCGGGCGAGTCGACCAAGCTTTTTGATCTGGTCAGAACAAGATTCCGGTCGGGTCTTCACATTCTTCCAGTCGAGTCTACTGGTCGATGAATGATATTGATCAAAAAATATTGGCATGGTCATCAGTGACATCGGCATGGCCAAAAAAGCTTTGCCGCATGAGTTACGCTGGGGAAAACATAGCTAAAGCTGTTGGCATTGGTCCCTCCGGCGAGCGATGACTGCGGGTGCACTGATCAGAAGGGGCTCTTATCGATGGAGGCTGATGCATGATCATGGGCTATCAGTTTGATGTGCATGGCTGTCAGCATGCCCTATAGGCATGGTCGGCACATTTGGCTGATGAGATGGCGTGACTGGGAGCAGCGACGTCACGGCGGGATTGCTGGATGGATGCATATGGCGGTGCTCCAATGCGCTGGCCTAGCAGCTATGGCTACAGCCGTTAGAGAAAGCAGCAGATGAACATCGCATCTACGTGGGGTGCAACATACTAGTCGGATGCGATTGTTGCAGTTGCTTACATTCATGCTTGGTGGCGAACAATCTAATTCGCCATGATATATAATTGTTGATAATTGATTTATTTATTGATTATTATTATATATATTATGAATGTTCTCTGTGATGTACTACCTTATGTGCCATAATAGGAGCATGCTAAGTTGTATATTTTATTTTAGAATATTATATGCATGTAAAAACCCTCGGTTTTAAATTACTAAGTGGGAGAGTGGATTGGTAAAAAATCCCCGTGGCCTCCATTATTGGTTTGTAAGTGATGTGAGTAAACTTGCGTGCTGACATAGACCTTCCTCCCCATCGGATGACTTTATTCAAGGATCACTGGTACAGACTTCATTAAATAATTATTGTATGTAATGTGATGCACATGATCTTGCATGTTGGAATAGACCTTCCTCCCCATCGGATGAGTTTATTTGCAAATCACTGTACAAACTTATAATTGATGACTGTAGGAAGTTATCCAAGCGCGTGTGTACTTCTCCATCTGTAAGGCACCTAAGCTTGGGCCGCGGACTTGTGTTCAAATAATGGTGTACACTTAGATGTAAATAATAAGTATCCTCCCCATCGAAGTCACTGCTTTTATTTGCATGGCTAAAAAGGAACCAACTATTAATTATTTTGTCATGAGGTTAGGTTGACAAATGAAATTAATGGGTAAAACCTTCTCTTGTAAATATTCGAGTTTGTAAACATCCACACTATCATGACTTGCAGACTCACGGTGCTTGAGATGTCGGTGAATTTTATTTTTATATTGGTTTGAGGGAATCAATATAAAAGGATAAAATTCGAAGATTTGATCGGTGTATTTATTTATGATTCTCTGAATTTTCAAAATGGTTTTAATTCACTTATTGTTTACTAAAAGAAATATATTTACTTGTCCAAAATTAGATGATTAGAAAAGAATCTTGGTTTCGAATTTTACTGCTTGAGAAAATATAAATATGTGTTCTCACTAAGGATGTCCCATGATGCCTTTAAGGTCTCTAGTGAAGAGGTGAGAGGTTCATAGAAATATAATGGTCTCATGCGACTCTTCAGATACTTGAGTAAGTTATAAAGGCAAGAGGTCATGGATAAGTTGATGAATGAATTGGGACTGCTTGGAATAGAAATCGAAAGGGAAACCTAGATCAATTTATTTTTCATAGTTTGCCTAGATGTTTTTGAGCAAGTTCTACCTGAAATACGAGAGATTGTATATGGTGGGGAATTTTTGACAAAACATGTGGCAAAGGAAATTCAATTTCATCAAGATGTGAACAAGGTTAGTATCTCATTCACTAGTTGTTGAAGCATGATTAGTGATGGCGTCTACTGACACGTTGTGTGTAGATATCGGAATTACTAAAAGCATGTAACTAAGTGATGATGAGATTATTATTGGGTATATGGGTATACTATGAAAGTAGTGGGAGTTGTTTATTTATCTTATGATATGAATAAACGTTTGGTTATGAGAAATTATCTTTACGTACGTTTTCATAGAAATAATTTTATTTCAGTTTCTATGCATTTACGGATGGATACTCCATTTCATTTAAATGATATGGTCATAGTGATAAGATATTGAGCTATAATCTGTTGAGGTACGTTAGTGACAATTTGTAAACTCTTAAATCATGTTTATCCTATGGATGCAATAAATAATAATTAATAACGCGTCTTCTAATCTTAATCAGAGAAAGACTCTTATGTGAAGTATTAGATAGATGAAGAATTATTTGGAATTACTAAATTCATTTTATGGGTATTCCTAAGAAACAGCATGTCGTATAATGTTTGTCTATTTGTGGGATATTCTAGAAAATGAATGGTGATGATTTATTTAGTCCAAATGATCAAAGGGTGATTGTTAACACAAATACTAAATTTTGGAAAATGACTATGAATTAAATCATAAACCCATGTATAAATTGTCCTAAAAGAAGTGAGAGAGAAAACACAAAGTATTAGTACCAAGTGTACAATAGGATATACCACAAGGTAAACAGCGACGCGTGTCACGTTTGATACAGAATTGCATGTAGTGCCTTGTCGTAGTGGGAGGGTTGTTTGACAATCTGTAAGATATATATTTTGGGAGAGTCGTGAGACTAGGTCCCTAATAAACCTGAAGTTAACCCACGGATACGACGAAGCATTACAAGATCAAAATGTGATATCTTAGTAAGTGCAATGATGATGAAATAGAATCGATGAATTCTAAATTAGATCTGGCTGCTTGTAGAACCACGGATGGTGTGAAAGCCATTGGAAGTGGTCATACGAAATAAAAGAGGATCACACGATAAGGTGAAAACCTTGGATGCAAAGCTTTTTGTGAAAATGTATAATCAGAAAGAAAAGGTTCGATTATGAGGAAACCTATTCACCAGTAGCTATGCCTATGTTGATCTGGACTCTTTTATCTGTTACTACTCATATGAAATATGAGGGATAACAAATAGATATCAAGACAGCTTTCCTGATTGGAAGTCTTGAGAAAAACATCTACGTGAAGAAATCAGAGTAATTCATTGCAAAGGGCTAAGAGCATAGTGATAGTAAGCTTAAAAGTGTCCATCGATGGACTAAAGCAAGCTTCAAGATCATGGTTGATAAAGCGGTATGAGATGAAGGACTTAAGAGGAGCAAAAATATCTTTTTGATCACGGTAATACGGATCACAAGAAAGGATGTTATGCTTGTCTCAAGCTTCATGAAATGATACGATCCTTACTTGTTTTAGTATGTGACTTTATCTAAGGAAATTTGTCTTAAGACACAAAAGAAAATAAAGGTGATGAAAGCGGTTCCTTATGCTTCGCCAAATAAGGAAGCTTAATCTAAGGAATGCTATGCATAAGATCGGATATCTGTTTTGCCTAAATGCATGGATAATGGGTATCAAGGTAACCCGAAATAAGAATGTTGAACTGTGGTAAGACATATATTTATGTTCCTGAAAAGGACTAAAAATTATATGTGGGCTTATCGGACAGATTTGCTGCTTCTTATGAGTTATGTAGATTCTGATTTTTCAAATCAAATAGGGACGGTAGTAAATCCACCTCAAAGGTTGTGTGTTTAATTTTAGGAAGTAGAGTCATAATGTGGAGGAGTGTTATATAGAAATATATTTCAAACTCCGAACTCCATAATGGAAAGATGATAAATTGGAGCGTATGAGGCAGCCAAAAGTATCTATATGACTCTAAAAACTTCGTGATGGACTTTGAAGTGTTTCTAAGTTTGCCCAAGGTTATCACAATTTATTTTAATGATAATGGTACAGTTGCAAACTTGTATGAATCACGAGTCCATAAGCAATTAAACACATGGAGCGCAAGACCACTTGTTATGAGAAATCGTATGATAAGGGGAAGGTTGTTGTCGCCTAGATTGCATCGGATGATAACCTAGTAAATCTATTTACAAGGACCTTAAGGTGAGAGCTTTTGATAGTCGTGTAGTGGGAGTGGGAATCAGATATATGGCGGAAGACATGACAACATAATCTTTTAGTATAAGTGGGAGATTGTTGGATTGTATACTAAAAGTCTAGCTTTAGGATGAACAATGTTATAACAATTTATTTGAAATGAGAATCATATGTTCAAATGATTGCGTCTTATAATTTATTTATATGTCCGATGCAATAGTCCACTTACTTTATACTGTAGATAATATGTTATGCGACAACACGCGGAACATCATATTATCAGTTTCCTTATAAAGTATAAACAGATGCTCACAACCAAAATAGACGAGGACTCTCTATCGTGATGGTTGTAGTGTGATTTGGTATTAGCTTGTCTTGGCTATAGAATCACATTAGTGCACTTGTGTGTATTGAGTAGGACCGCTTGAGATCGTTTGACTTGTACTGTCTATATAGAAGAACTTGATCTCAGTTATTATGGATGTTCGTGCTCTTAATCCCTATACAATAACCTCGACACGTAAGCAGTATGTATTTCTTTGATTCATCAATGGGTGAGATTTACATGTAATTAAATCAATAAACTAGTTGAGTTAGGAAATAGTATTGTCTCTATGGTGTGCTGTTGATTATAGAAGGAATCCGTGTCCGTATCGGTTGATGATGTCCCCTTGAGGAGCTCATAAGGATTATCATGTAAACCCTGCAGGTGGATTTATTCCTGCATGATAATGAGATTGAGCAGTACTACTCTCGGATGAAATATTAATTAATGGAGTTGTCAGTAACTTAATTAATTAATGGACACTGTATATCATAAACATGGAGAGACTAACGGGCTCATAATAAGAAGGAGCCCATAACATAATTATGGGATTCGAACGGTAGTATAGTAATAATATTTTTGTGGTATATATTATTATTATTAGATTTAAGTATAAGCTTTGGGCTAAGCTTGAATACTTAAGCCCAATGGAGGCCCAACTATAATTTCTCCTCGTAGTCCCTGCTGTAGCCCATATATAAGTCATCTCAGCTATCCGAAAACCCTAATCTATGAGATTATTCATGCCTAACACTGTGAAGAAGGTGAGGGAACAACAGATTGAGAAGATCTCGAGGAACGTTACCCACACGACGTCGAGATTGGACTTGGAAATACAGCAGAAGACTGGAAGGTTATTTGCAGCTGCTGTCTGCCACCTTCTACGATTTTTATAAAATCATACAGACTTCAGAATAGGACGTATAGTATACTGAAGGAAAGCCACAGAAGAGAGGATCATTTTGGTGTTTAGATCACTCAAATCCAACATCGGATGAGAGAGTTGTGCCTAAACGGTGAGGCTGCGCAGGCTGGTGGTGAGAATTCACCGTCTTCAACATACCCTGGTGAAAGGTAATACGTTTCTTATTTTCTTACTTCCTCTGCATGTTAGAAATGTATGGAACCCTAACGGTTCACGTTAACCAAATGATCAAACGCCAACAGTAATAACCTCCATCACTTATAAGTGCTCTAGGGACTCCATAGCGGGCAAAGATAGGTTTCTTCAGGAAAGACAACATGGTATTTGAATCATTCAAGCATGTAGGAATGACCTCTACCCACTTAGAAACATAATCCACTGCTAAAGGATGTAGAGAAATCCATTAGATGGGGGAAACGGCCCCATAAAATCAATCCCCCATACATCGAAGATCTCCATAACAATGCTCGGCTGAAGTGGTATCTCATCTCTCCTACTTATGTTTCCCATTCTTTGACATCTATCACATGTCACTAAATAGGATTCACAGTCTTTAAACAAAGTAGAACAACAAAGAGCAGATTGAAGTACCTTAGCTGCCGTCTTTTGAGCTCTGAAGTTCCCCCGTTAGGTTGTGCATGACAAAAATCAAGAACACTCTCCATCTCCATCTCGGGAACACACCTACGGACAATAAAATCCATACAAATTTTGTAGACGAATGGATCATACCATATTAAATTCTCAACATCCCTCTTAAACTTCGCAAGTTGATATCTGTTGAGATCTCTTGGAATTTCTCCAACGGCAATGTAGTTGACATAATCAGCATTCCATGGATCCATACCTTGAGCAGCAACTACAGAAGCTCTTTCTGCTCCTTCAGCAAACACCACCATGATCTTCTCATCAGGGAACATATCCTCTATGTATTCAAAAGAATCATCACAATGCTCCCTTGTCTCCAATCTTGATAGGTGATCCGCCAAACATTCTCCGTTCCTTTCTTATCTCGGATCTCCATATCAAATTCCTGTAGAATAAGGAATTATCTAATGATCCTTGGCTTCACTTTCTTCTTCTCCATTAAGTACCGTATCACAGAATGATCCGTATACACAATGGCCTTCATGCCAACCAAATACTGTCGAAACTTATTGAATGCATACACTACAGCTAGAAACTCCTTTTCAGTGACAGTGTAGTTCTTTTGTGCTGCATCAAAAGTCTTACTCGCATAGTAGAAGGCGCAGAACTTCTTTTCATTCATCTGCCCAAGCACCACTCCAAGTGCTTGATCACTTGTATCACACATAAGTACAAATGGTTAAGTCCAATCCGGTGTAATCAAGATAGGTGTAGTAATAAGTGCCTCCTTCAAAACTTGAAAAGCTGTTAGGCATTCATCATCAAAACTAAAAAGAATATCCTTTTCAAGTAAGTGAGACAATAGTTTGGAGTATTTTGAGAAGTCTTTAATAAATCTCCTATAAAATTTTGTGTGTCCAACGAAGGACCGCACTCCTTTTTCATTTGTAGGTGGTGGAAGCTTCTCAATCGCCACCACCTTTGCTCTATCCACCTGCAATCCTTTAGTCGAAATATGGTGTCCAAGAACAATCCCATCTCTCACCATGAAGTGGCACTCAAGACAAGATTAGTTTCTTGACATCTTTTCAAAACAGTAGATAGGTTAGGCAAAAAAATATCAAAGGAAGAACCAAACACAGAAAAATCATCCATAAAAACCTCCATGATCTTTCTATCAACCCATCAAATATGGCCATCATGCAACGCTGAAATGTAGCAGGTGCATTACACAATCCAAAAGGCATCTTTCTAAAAGCAAAAGTTCCATAAGGGCAAGTAAAAGTAGTCTTTTCCTTGTCTTCGGGTGCAATCATAATTTGATTATAACCCGAGTACCCATCTAAGAAATAATAAAATTCATACCCTGCAAGACGATCAAGCATTTGATCCGTGAAAGGAAGAGGGAAGTGGTCATTGCATGTATTTTCATTTAGTTTCCTATAGTCAGTACACACATGCCATCCCGTAGGAATCCTAGTGGCTAGAGTCTCTCCATCATCGGCTTTCACAATAGTCATGCCCCACTTTTTAGCTACAACATGCAATGGACTCACATGGGGACTATCACTAATTGGATAAATAATTCCTACATCTAACCATGTTAGGATTTGCTTCCTAATCACTTCTTGAATAGCGGGATTAATTATCTGCTGATTCTGAATGCTACTCTTAGCTTCATCTAACAATCTTATATTATGCATGCAATATGATGGACTAATACCTTTCAAATCATCAATGGACCAACCAATCACACACTTATATTTCCTAAGCACATCTAATAACTCATCGAGTTGATCATCAGTTAGAGAAGAAAATACAATTATCGAAAATGTTTCATTGTCACTTAGATAGGCGTACTTCAAGTGCTCCGGTAGCAGTTTCAACTCCTCCTTCTTTTCTTCTTTGATTGTACTTTCTCTATCTAAAGGCAAGTATTTTCTAGTCCACTTCACCTCTTCAACCTTGGTCTTTTTTTATTCATACATGTCATCACCCAAAGCAAGTAGGTTTTCCAGAAAATCAATACATACCTCATTGAGAGCTTATCTAGCTCGGTGGGGGGAAAAGTAAGAGACTCCGCTACGCATGTCTCCAAGGGATCCTTAGAAAGAGTCAAAGACATATCTTCCTTCACGATCTCCTCCACCACATCGATGCTGTGACACTGCGTCTCCATCGGCATCTTCATTGCTTTATTTAAGTTGAACAAAACCTCTTCTTTATCCATGTGCAGCCTTAGCTTACCCTTTTGCACATCAATCATAGCTCCATCCGTAGCAAGAAATGGTCTCCCTAAGATAAGAGGAACATTATCCTTGTCATCCTCCATCTCGAGTACAAGAAAGTCCACAGGAAAGACTAGTTTCTCTACTTGCACTAGAACATCTTCAATCATCCCTTTCGGAAAAGTCATAGAACAATCCGCTAGTTGTAGAACAACCATTGTGGGAGTTAACTCCCCCAAACCAAGCCCTTGAAATATCGACAAGGGCATAAAACTGATGCTTGCCCAAAGATCGCACAAGGCTCGTCGTGTCGGCCCCTTCCCAATCTAACATAGAATAGTGAAGCTTCCTGGATTCTTAGACAAATTCACTGTCTCAATTCTGTTCAAGCCTCTCTTCTTCAAAAGTATGGCATTTTAAGAGTGCTTCAGAGAAAGGAATGCTCAAGCTTATCTTGTTTATGATATCTGAAAACTTCTTGAACTTTTCTTCCAATCCCTTCTTTACTAGCTTGAAAGGAAACGGATGAGGTATCTTAGTTTTAGGAATTTCCCATTCATTACGTTCAACCTTCTCTGTTTTATCCTTCTCGGCTCTCAATCTCTTTACTCTTTCCCATTTCTTTTCTGCGATAAGCTCAATATTCTACTCTTTGAATGGTATGGGAGTGGCATCAACATCATGTAAAGCATTTGGCATGCAAAATGGTGCAAAACAATGCGGTTCAATCGAGGTTCGACCAAGGGTGCTGGTCGAACCAAGTGAGTAATGGTCAAATCGTTCGTTAGAAAGACATTTCTCCCCCAAACAGGTTGGTTCGACCATGGTTTGACCAACTGGGTTGGTTGAACCATGTTGATCGTGGTCGAAAAATGCTTCAGAGAGAATAAAATGCTCAGGATAAGGGAATTTGACCACGGTTCGACCGATGGGTTTGGTCGAACCAAGATAGTCATGGTCAAATTGCTCGGTGGAGATCTCCGGAGGTTGCCCAGCTATCTGGTTCGACCAACTCTGTGTGGTTTGACCAGTTATTTTGGTCGAATCACTATCAAATTGGGCTTCTGGAGCTTCAAAACTTGTTTCCAGCATCATTGGTCCCTCAAACTGTGTTCCAGATCTTAACGTGATGGTATGGCACTGCTTTGAGTTCGCTATACTTTGCAATGGGAACTTACCTTTCTCCACGGTTTGCGTTAATTGGTTAACATTCCCGACCATCTCACCCATCAACAACGTCAAGTCCTTCATTTGCTTAGAAATATCCTCATGATTTACATCAATTTTCTTTTCAAGCTTGGCCTCAAGACGATCTACTCTTCAATCATTCCTTGCCCTGTACCTGTTCACTGTATCCTCAAAACTAGGTTTTCCTTCTTCGACCTTAGCACCCGTATCAAGACCAATAGGAGGTTGTATTGCTGGATTAGGATCTCTCCATGAAAACTCTGGCCTCCTTGGTTGTTGATAATTACCCGGGTGACCACGATTATTGTAGTTCCCTTGGTAACTCTGATTTTCTTGATTTTGGAACCTCGTTCCTTGAATACTTTGACCCATGGCATAGTTCGACTCTTCTATCCCATCTTGGCTAGCTCTTTCATTACACACATCTTGCTGCATAATTGGTACTCGCTGAGCTATGTCATTAATCTGCTTTTGCTTAGACTCAAGTAACTTGTTGATACTAGCCAAACTAGAGATGATCTCATCTTTCCTACTTGACTTTACCATTGTGTGCTCAACCTGTGGTACTTTTCCAAGAACATAAGTGACTCTCACTCTATCAGTTGGCCAATCTCTTGAATTCATCGAAATATCCTCAAAGAGCTTTTCGGCCTCAAAAGATGACTTTGTAAGCAATGCTCCATTAGAAGAAGCATCAAGTAAAACTCGAGAATCATAGTACAATCCATTGTAAAAAATACTGATGTATTGAGCTTTAGAAAGCCCATGCTGTGGATACTTTCGAAGCATGTCCTTGAATCTCTCCCAAGCCTCATGAAATTTATCATTACTATGGATAACAAATTGATTGATTTCTTGTTTCATCTTAAACACCTTTGAAGGTGACATGTATCGCTCAAAGAATTTTACTTTCAATTTCTCCCAGGTATCACATTCCGCAGCATCAAGATTTTCGTACCAATCTCTCGCCTTTTCATTCAGCGAGAACTTAAACAAGATGATCCTCCTCGCATCTTCATGAGCTCCTGCATCTTTCTGTATACTTGCATAACTAAGGAACTTATTCAGATGTTGCTGAGGATCTTCAAAGGTTCCCCCAGAGAAGGGACTCCTTTCAATCATGCTGATAAGAGCAGGGTGTAGATCAAAATTAGCTCCAGCCCCTCTTGCTCCTAACAGCCCCGCATTCCCTCCTCCGTTATTCTTAAAGACTTCACAAATGGCAAGATTTTTTGGATTCGCTGCCATGTTGACTACTTCTCCTTTCAAGTTAAATTCGATTGTAGTTTCAGTTGCTTGCGGATTCAGCTCGTCAACTTCAACTCCTAAATTAAGAGCCTTTGTTGATTCTACATTCCTATTCTTCTTCTTCTTCCCCTTCTTCTTCCTTGACGATGCTCCAATCCCCGGATTATAAGCTTCTAAATCACCTACCTTTGACCTAGTGAGGATACACCTAAGAAAATTAAGCGTTAGAAAATAAAGACAAGAATAATACAGTCTCAATTAAACTAGAAATAATAAATTAATAATTAATGCCGCCCCCAGCAATGGCGCCAAGAACTTGATGAGCATTTTCTCAACACAATATTAATCCCAAAGTGTTAAGGATGCTATTGTAGCTTTGATAAGTGACCAAGTGATTATCAAACCCAAAGGACGTATTATTATTAATTTAATTATATTATAACGTATTAAGACTACTATGGCAAAATATTTATGTGATTAAGTAACCAATAACTAAATAATTTAAAGAATAATTAAAATAAATAACAGTAGAGGTTGAACGGAAGTGAATAAGTGAGAAGATAGGTAGCTCTTCGGGCCATCCAGTTTTACTCATTAATTTTCCTTCCGTGTATCAATGTCCGAATCTACCTAGTGGAATATGGAAGCATCACTAAATCATGCAAATCTACTCTATAGACACAAGTAAATAAGCATGCGACACGTGTGAATATCCTTGGAGCAAGATCTAGGTACTACCAGTATCAATTATTTCCCGTGCACTTAGTACTCTAACCCGATATGATCTCCCTTTATAAGTACTATGAAGTTATACTCTTTATCCTACTCATTAACCCGAATAAGATTCAATTAATAAGTATTCATATAAGATAGTTCTAATAAGACTTCGGAATCACTTTACTTAGAATCATAACATAGAATCCTGCTCAGTAGTGAACACACTCAATCAATAATCAAGATATGTATTCAGACTCTACATAACAATTAATAATGCACAAAATAACTCTGAGTATGAATTATAAAAGCAAAATCTTATATAAAATAAACCGCAAGTAGTGTTGTATACATACAGAAGTTCAATTAACTTATAAAACCTTCATAAACCCTAGAACTACCAAAGCGGTTCAAGCCCATGATTGATCGAAGAACAATCATGGTGGTTGGGTAGATCTTACCCATAGTCTTGAAAATTATAAGATAAATTAAGATGCGAAGTAAACCCAAGATATGGGCACTGTCGCATCTCTCTCTATCTTGAATCTTCACTTGATTCTCACTTGATTCGATAGACGAATCTCTCTCCATAGCTCCATGGATGGTGGTAGGGTTTCAGATGTTGTGTAGAATGAAGGTGGTGAATGGCTATCTTTTTCCTTTCGTAGGGTCTTTCTTTTATACTTATGACCTCTCCCTATGGACCTAGGATGGGCATTTTGAGCGAAAACACACACTGAAGGTGTAAAAATATGGATTCGGACATCTCCAACGTATCAGTTCGACCAAAGCTCTTGGCCGAACTACTTCTTTCTAGTCGAACCACAAGTTGAACCGGCCTGTAAAACACTTCCAGGTTATCAGTTCAATTTGAATGGCTAGTCGAATTAGATGTACTCCTGGTCGAACTGCAACTGCTTCTCTTTAAGCTTCTGGTTCGACCATGCTTGGTTAAACCACACTTCTTCCATTTTCTCTCGCCTGGTTCGACCACAGGTGCTATTCAAACCAACTTCCTCTTGGTCGAATCGGGCACATGAACCCTCCTTTTCTAGTTCCGTTCACTTCTATCCTGCTTTCCTTTGAAAATCCACTCAAACGGACTAAAACACACCTGATTCATGACTTATACAATACAACTCTATTTCTCTTGACTTTAGAGCAAATCTTATATCATTATCACATGAATTAGGACTCAAAACATGTGAATTTACACACTCATCAGAGCCCATAACGTAATTTGGGATTAGAACAACAGTTTTTAGTGGACTATATTATTATTATTTGACATAAGTATATGTTTTGGGCTAAACTTGGACACTTAATCCCAGTGGAGGCCCGACTCTAATTTCTCCTCCTGGTTCCTATTTTAGCACATATATAAGTCATCTCAGCTTATCCAGGATCCTAATTCACACCTAATTCAAGTGTGAGACAAGAGAGGATCTTGAAGATCGTCTTCCATACGACGTCAAGATTGGATTTGGGAATACAGCAGAAGATCAAGAGATTATTTTTTGCAGTTGTTCTTCTCCAACATACCCTGGTGAAAGGTAATGCAAATTTATATTCTTACTTCCGCTGATATAAAATTGCATGGAACCCTAACGGTTCACGTTAACTAAAAGATTGAAACTAAAAATTGGTACTAGAGCTTCGGTTTTATGGCTAAACATGACATGTTAGGCTATGGTTTATGTGCCAAACCTGGACTAGGATTTAGAATATTATTATTTTTGTTAAATACTCTATCCGACCAGGATGGCACTATTATCTCTGACGAACGTTGACGTGTGACTGACGGCAAGAAGGAGCAACAGCATGAGCATTTCTGGCGGGATGAGATGGCACGTGATGTGCTGTCTGGCGGCTGGGCACTCATTATCAATATTTGAGATTGCACGCAAGGCGCTCAGAGATTCCGCATGGCGCATGGCGGCTAGCACATGGCCATGCGATGGAGCTGAGTGGCGCACACAGGACTATGCTGGATGCGCATGGACTGTGCACAGGGTCTGCAATTTTGGGGGCTAGCGGCAGGAGGAACATCGCATGGTGGCTTGGCGTGCAGGATACCATGCGCCTGACGGGCCACGAGATGGCGCAAGGTAGGAGCATGGTTCTAGGTGGGTAGCACGATTGCACATTGGTGGCTCATGAGCAGCGCGAGGCTGGATGCAATCAGCGTGAAGATAGCTCTTGTACGATAGGTGGCTGACATACAGGGTGAGCGCAGGGTGCCGCACACGATAGTATTTTTGCGGTGCACATCGGCGTGCTTAGTGCACACGGTGGCGTGCTTGGTGCGCACGGCAGTGTGCTTGGCACACATGAAAGCATGTAAGAGCACACAGAGTGGAGGTTGGGTGGCATGGATAAAGGTGGCCACTGCATGATCGGTGGCCATACAACCAGTGTGTGAGCGACACGACCCTGACGGGCTACCGGCATGACCATCGACAATAATTGGCATGCGCAGACATGCAGGTGACAGGAAGCAAGGCTGACTGGAGACATGGGAAGTCTTGGAAATTGGCATGACTGGAGCAAAGTCATCTGGTGGCGCTGCTGGTGGGTGGTGTGTCGAGGCAAAAAGGCATGGTGATTCTGCTCGGTAGGTGACACGACCATAAGCGGCAGGCATGAGGGCCACTGGAGGCTTGCGCATGAGTCATGCTGGAGGATTGCATGACTGATGAGGGCTGGCGGCACGTGTCGTGCCGGTCGGCGGCATGACCCATGGATGCACAACGCGAAGGGAGTAATGGCGATGTACGGCAGTGGCACAACCCATGCAAGTGAGCTGCACGAGTCATGAAAACGTGCGGTGTGGGACAGGCTGATCTCTTTGTTTGTTCGATGTGTGATCATGTGTGATTAATTTTCATGAATATATAACTGTCATAATTTGATTTAATTATTTGATTATTGTTATATATGTACGCACGATTCTCTGTGATTTACTTCCGTATGTGCTGTGATAGGAGCATGCCAGGTTGTATTTTTTTAAATATTATATGCATGTAAAAACCCTCGGTGTTAAATAACTAAGTGGGAAAGGGGATTGGTTAATAATTCTCACGGCCTCCATTATTGGTTTGTAAGTGATGCGAATAAACTTGCATGTTGGCTATAGTGCCTTCCTCCCCATCAAATGAGTTTATTCACAGATTGCTGGTACAAAGTTCTTTGTGATGATTGTAGAAAGTTACCCTAGCACGTGTGATCTTCTCCATCTGAATGGACATAAGCTTGCGCAATGGACTTAGAATCAAATAATGATGAACACTTAGGTGCAAATAATAAGTATCCTCCCTATCGGAGTCACTGCTGTTATTTGCATGGTTAAAGAGGAACCGATTATTAATTATTTTGTCATAAAGTTAGGTTGACGAATAAAATAATGGGTAAAACCTTCTCTTTTAAATGTTCGGGTTTGTATACGTCCATACTATTGTGGCATGCAAATTCATGGTGATTGAGATATCGGTGAATTTTATTTTATATTGTTATGAGGGAACCAATATAAATTGATAAATTTGAATATTTGATCTGTGTATTTATTTACATGATTCTCAGTATTTTCAAATGGTTTTATTTCATTAATTTTTAACTAAAAGAAATTATATTTACTGGTCCAAAATGAGATGATAAGAAAAGAATTTTGGTCTTGATTCTTACTGTTTAGGAAAATATATGTGTTCTCATAAAGGATGTCTTGTGACGCCTATTTAAGTCTCTAGTGGAGAAGTGAGAGGTTCATAGAAATATGGTTAATCTCATATGACTCTTCGGAGGCTTGCTTGAGTAAGTTAGAAAGGCAAGAGGTCAGGTTGACTTGATGAATGAATTGAAAAACATGGACAAAAATTGAAAGGGAAACCTAGGTCAATTTTGTTCTCTATAATTTTTCTAGATCTTTTGAGCAAGTTCCACCTGAATTACAAGAAGACGTATTCAGTGGGAAACTTCTGACAAAATAAGTGGTGAAGGAAATCAATTTTCATCAAGATGTGAACAAGGTTATTGAGTACATGGGTAAGCTATGAAAGTAGTGACTATTGTAGTGGGAGACATTTATTTATTTTATGATAGGAATAAATGTTTGATTTTGAGAAATTGTCTTTAAGTACGTTTTCATGGAAGTAATTTGATTTCAATTTCTATATTTCTATGGATGAATACTCTATTTCATTTGAATGATATTATCATTATAATGAAGAATGGAGCTATAATCTGTTGTAGTACATTGGTGGATAATTTGTACACTCTTAAATTATGTTTATCCCACTGATGCAACAAATTGAAATTGATAACGCGTCTTCTAATCCTAATAAGAGAAAGGAACATTTGGATATGAACTAAAAATACCTTTGGCATCTGAGACTAGGTCATGATTGCTATGACAAGGCAAAGGGTTGAAGAGCCAAAGATATATTGGAATTGGTTCATTCTGATTTATGCGGTCCTAAGACTAACCAGGCGAGAGGTGGTTATTAATATTCGTCACCTTACATGACGATTGTTCTAGAAACAGATATATTTATTTGATGCACTGCAAGTTTGAGTACTATGATTAATTTAAAAAGTGCACGGCTCATGTGGTTAAGGATTCTCAAAAATATATTAAGTCATTACGATTTAATCGTGGTGGCGAGTACCTCTTAGGATAGTTTAGGAGCTATTAATTTATCAGAGGTTAGGATTGAATCACATATTATCAACACCGGGCAAACCCCAGATGAATGGTGTGGTGGAAAGAAGGAATAAGACTTTTATGAAATTGTTATATAGATGATGAGTTATTTGGAATTACTAAATTCATTTTATGGGTATGCCTTAGAAACAACATGTCGTATGAATGTTTGTCTGTTTGTGAGATATCCTAGAAAAATGAATGGTGTTTTATTTGATAGTCCAAAATATCAAAGGGTGATTATTAACATGAACACTAGATTTTTTGAAAAGGACTATGTAGTAAATCACAAACCTATATATAAATTGTTCTAAAGGATGTGAGAGGGAAAACACAAAGTATAGTACCAGTTGTACAAGAGGATATACCACAAGTAAACTGCATCACGTGTCACATCTAATACACAATTTCATGTAACACTTTGTCGTAGTGGAAGGGTTGTTCTATAATCGCATAGGTTTATGTTTGGGGAAAGTCGTGAGACTTGGTCCCTACTAAACATGAAATCAGCCCATGGGTACGACGAAGCACTACAAGATGAAATGTGATATCTTAGCAACTTAAAAAGATTTCTGAAATAGAATCTATGGATTCTAAATTAGATCTGGATGCTTTTAAAACCGCGAAATGATGTGAAAGTCATTGAAAGTGGCTCTACAAAATAAAAGAGGATCAGACAGTAAGGTGATACTTTGAAACAAGGCTTGTTGCGTAAAGGTACACTCAGAAAGAAGGGTGAGTTCGAGTATGAGGAAACCTTTTCATCAGTAGCTAAGTTTATGTCGATCCAGATTCTTTTACTTATTACTGCTCATATTGAATTATGAGGTATAGCAAATAGATGTGATAAAGACCATTTTCGTAATTGGAATTCTTGAGGAAAATATCTATGTGAAGCAACCAGAATGATTCATTGCAAAGTGCGAAGAGCATTTTGAGAGTAAGCTTAAAAGTGTCCATCGATGGACCAAAGCAAGCTTTAAACTCAAAGTACATCTATTTTGATGAGTAAATCCAGTAACATGGATTTCATAAATGCTCGGACAGGTCTTGTGTATTAAAAAGAGTGACGAAAAAGTGGTGGTATTTCTTGTACTGTACGTAGATGATATATTGCTCATTGGAAACAGTGAAAGTGTATTGTCAAGCGTATGTGTATGGCTGATAAAGAAGTATGAAATGAAGGACTTAAGAGAAACAAAATATATTCTTGCGATCATGGTGATACGGATCACAAGATATGATATTGTGCTTATCTCCAGCTTCATGAAATGATGCAATCCTTACTCGTTTTAGCATGTGACTTTATCTAAGGAAATGTATCCTATGACATAAAAGAAGATAAAGGTGATGAAGGCAGTTCCTTATGCTTTGGCAAATAAAGAAGCATAATCTATACTATGCACGAGAATGGATATTTGTTTTGCTAAATGCATGATCAGTGAGTATCAAGGTAACCCGTAACAAGAATGTTGTACTGTAGTAAGAAATATTTATGTGCCTAAAAAGGACTAGAAATTATATGTGGGCTTACCGGACAGATTCATTGCTTCTTATGGGCTACGTAGATTAGGATTTTCTTATCAGATAGGGACGACAGTAAATCAACCTCAAGGTTATGTATTTATTTTGGGAAGTTGAACCATAACATGGAGAGTGTTATATAGAAATATATTTTAGACTCTACCATGGAAAGATGATAAATTGGAGCCTCTGAGGCAGCTAAAGTATCTGTATGACTCTAGAAACTTCGTAATGGACTTAGATGTGATTCTAAGTTTGCCCAAGATTATTACAATTTATTATGATAATAATAGTGCAATTGCAAACTTGAAGGAATCATGAGCCCGTAAGGCAATTAAACACATTGAGAGCAAGTACCACCTGTTACGCTAAATTATATGATGAGGGGAAAGTTGTTATCGCCAAGATTACATAGGATGATAACCTAGTACATCCTTTTACAAGAACCTTAAAGAGAAAGTTTTTGATGGTCATGTAGTGGGAGTGGGAATCAGATGTATGGTAGTTGACATGGCAGCATAGTCTTTTATTATAAGTGGGAGATTGTTGGATTGTATACTAAAAGTCTAGTTTTTTTATGAACAATGTTATAAAAATATTTGAAATGAGAATCATATGATCAAATATTTTTCATATTATAATTTATTTATATGTTATTGCAAAAGTCCACTTACTTTATACAGTAGATAATATGGTGTGCGGCGTCGCATGAAAGATCTTATTGTCGGCTCCTTATAAAGTATAAATAGATGCTCACAATCGAGATAGACAGGGACAATCTGTCAGGATGGTTGGAGTATGATTTAGTATTAGTTTTTCTTGACTATAAAATCACATTAGTGCTCTTTGTGTGTATTGACCAGGACCGCTTGAGATCGTTTGACTTATACTGGACTATATAGAAGAACTTTATCTTAGTTATTATGGATGTTCATGCTCTTAATCCCTATACAATAACCTCGACACGCAAACCAGTATATATCTCTTTGATTCATCAATGGGTGAGATTTAAATATTAAATCAACAAACTCGGTGAGTTGGGAATAGTGGTGTCTCTATGGTGTGTTGTTGATTGTAGAATGAATCCGTGTCCTATTAAATTGGTTGATGATGTCCCCTTGAGGAGCTCATAAAGATTATCATGTAAACCCCGCTGGTGGATTAATTCCGACATGATAACAAGGAGTTCATAATTAATGGGCATTATATATATTAAACATGGGGAGACTGTCGGGCTTATAATAAGAAGGATCCCATAACATAATTTGGATCAGAGCGGCAATGCAGTAATAATATTTTAGTAGACTATATTATTATTATTGGAATTAAGTATAAGTTTTGGACTAAACTTGGATACTTAAGCCAAATGGAGTCCCGACTCTAATTTCTCCTTCTAAACCCTGTTGTAGCCTATGTACAAGTCATATCAGTTTATCCGGAACCCTTATTCACACCTAATTCACATGTGAGAAAATGGAGGAATACAGTAGAAGATCAAGAGGTTGTTTTCTGTAGCTATTCTTCTCCAACATACCCTGGTGAAAGGTAATGCAAATTTATATTCTTGCTTCCGCTAATATAGAATTGCATGGAACCCTAACGGTTCATGTTAACCAAACGATCGAAGGCCAACATCCCCTTGCCTCAATCCCCTCTTTTCCTCAAAGAAACCCTCCGGTAATCCATTGATTAGAATAGAGTAGGAGGTGGTAGTGACACACTCCATGATCCACCAAACCATCTTTGGCGAAAACTGTAATCCCATGAGGACATCCCCGAATAAAGTCCCAATCTACTGAGTAATTTGTTTTTTGATATCCACCTTAAAAGCCATACGCCGAGTAATACGAACTATAGCCCAACCATAATTTTTCACCATTTCCTACGCCAAAATGATGCAGTCTCTCCTCGTGAAAAGTCCAAACTGACTCTCAAAACCAAACCATCCATCACATATGCAATGCGCCCTACAATGACCTTAGAGATGATCTTATAGAGCACATTACAACATGAGTTGGGGCGGAAATCCATAACACTAGGGTCATGAGTACCCTTTGGTATTAGAGGTATGAACGTGGAATTTATCTATCGTAGAAGCCGCCTAGATTTAAAGAATTCCTCAACAGCAACAACCACGACTCCTCCAACTACCTCTAACGCATCCTTGAAGAATTTGGAGAATAACCGCTGGGTCCAGGTGCCTTGTTGATATTAATACGCCAGATAACATTTTTAACTTCATCTACTTAGATAGGAGCGATCATCTCAGATCTATATTCATTAGTCAGTACAGTGCCCCATTCAAAAACAGAGAAATCACACTAGTTCCTCTGATTAGAAGAACCCAATAAGCCTCTGTAGAAAGTAAGAAACTCCTCCACTACCTCCTCAGAATCTGGTTACCTTTGTTGGATTATATATTAAAAGCCTAGCTTTAGTATGAACAATGTTATAACAATATTTGGAATGAGAATCGTTGATCAAATGATTGCATCTTATAATTTATTTATATGTCGATGCAATAGTCCATTTAATTTATATTGTACATAATATGGTATATGGTGTCGCACGAAAGATCATATTGTCTAATCCTTATAAAGTATAAATAGATGCTCAAAACCAAGATAGACGGGGACAATCTATCAGGATGGTTGTAGTGTGATTTGGTATTAGTTTGTCTTTACCATAAAATTATACTAGTGCACTTTGCGTGTATTGAGCAGGACCACTTCAGGTTGTTCGATTTATACTGATTATATAAAAGAACAAGACCTCTGTTATTATGGAAGTTCATGCTCTTAATCCCTATATAATAACTTCGACATGTAATTCAGTATTTATTTCTTTGATTCATCAATGGGTGAGATTTATTTATTAAATCAATATGCTTGGTGAGTTGGGAGATGATAACTATCTCTATGGTATGCTGTTGATTGTAGAAGGAATCCTTGTCCTAATGAATTAGGCTGATGATGTCCCCTTGAGGAGCTCATAAGGATTATCATGTAAACCCTGCAGGTGGATTTGATCCGGCATGATAATAAGGTTGAATGGTACTACTCTTGGATAAAAGATTAATTAATTGAGTTGTCAGTAACTCATTTAATTTAATGGGCATAGAATATCTTAAATACGGGGAGTTATAGGAGCTCATAATAAGAAGGAGCCCATAACATAATTTTGAATTAGGGTGGCAGTGCAATAATAATTCTTTAGTGGACTGATTTACTATTATTGGGCTTAATTATAAGTTTTGGGTTAAACTTGGATGCTTAACCCCAATGGGAGGCCCAACCCTAATTTCTCCTCCTGGTCCCTACTGTAGCCTATAAATAAGCCATCTCAGCAGTCTCTGGACTTAGAATTCACACCTAAATCAATGTTTAGATGAGACATCAAATTTCTCATCTGGTAAAAGAGAACGTGAGAAATTCGAGGGAGACTGCGGATTGGATCGCCTAGAGGATCGTCACCCACATGACGTATAGATGAGACATAGAAATATAGCAGAAGATCAAGAGGTGGAAAAAGGATCTAAATTACAAAGTTAGAGGAATGCTAAAAAATGCACGCTCAACTTCCATGATTTTTCTTGATGTGGTGGAGGAGATCATTAATGAAGATGCCGATGGAGATGTAGTGTAACAGCATTGATCCTCTTGAGACATGCTTGATGGAGTCTCTTACTTTTCCCACTATGGAGCTAAATGAATTCTCCAATGAGGGATGTATTAAATTTCTTGTAAACTTGCTTGCTTTGGGTGATGACAGGTATCCATTAGAGAGGACAAAGGTTGAAGAGATCAAGTGGACTAGGAAGTACTTGCCTTAGGACAGAGAGAGTGTACCTAAAGAAGAGAAGAAAGAGGAGTTAAAACCGCTACCAAAGCACTTGAAGTATGCCTACCTAGGTAACAATAAAAAATATCTGGTAATTGTATATTCTTCCCTTGATGATGATCAACTTGAGGAATTGTTAGATGTGCTTAGAAAGTATAAGTCTGCGAGTAGTTGGTCTCTTGATGATTTAAAGGGGATTAATTCTTCCTATTGCATACATAGAATAAGATTGTTAGATGAGGCCAAGAGTAGCATTCAGAATCAACGGAGGGTAAATCCCACTATTCAAGAAGTGATTAGGAAGCAAATTCTAACATGGCTAGATGCTGGGATTATTTATGTTATTAGTGATAGTCCCCACGTGAGTCCATTGCATGTTGTTTCTAAAAAAGGGGGCATGACTATTGTGAAAGCCGAAGATGGTGTGACTTTAGCCACTAGGATTCCTACGGGATGGCGTGTGTGTACGGATTACAGAAAACTGAATGAATCAAATGCTTCCTTTCATGGATCAAATGCTTGATCGTCTTATGGGGTATGAGTTTTATTGTTTCTTGGATGAGTACTCGGGGTATAATCAAATCATGATTGCACCCGAGGACCAAGAAAAGACTACTTTTACTTGCCCTTATGGAACTTTTGCTTTTAGGAAGATGCCTTTTGGATTATGTAATGCGCTGCTATATTTCAGCGTTGCATGATGGCCATATTTGACGGTTTGATAGAAAAGATCATGGAGGTGTTTATGGATGATTTCTCGGTATTTGGTTCCTCTTTTGATATTTGTTTATCTAACCTTGCTACTATTTTGAAGAGATGCCAAGAAACTAATCTTGTCTTGAATTGGAAGAAGTGCCACTTTATGGTAAGAGATGAGATTGTTCTTGGCCATCATATCTCAGCTAAGGGATTGCAGGTGGATAGAGCAAAGGTGGTGGCGATTGAGAAGCTTCCCCCACCTACGAATGAGAAGGGAGTGCGGTCCTACGTTAGACACGTAGGTTTTTATCAAAGATTCATAAAAGACTTCTCGAAATATTCCAAGCCCTTATCTCATTTACTTGAAAAGGATGTTCCTTTTGTTTTTGATGAAGAATGTCTAACAGCTTTTCATGTTTTGAAAGAGGCGCTTATTACTGCACCTATCTTGATCACACTAGATTGGACTCAGCCATTTGTACTTATGTGTGATGCGAGTGATTTAGCACTTGGAGTGGTGCTTGGGCAGTTGAAGGATAAGAAGTTCTGCGCCATTTATTATACGAGCAAGACTTTTGATGCAACACAAAAGAACTACACGGTGATTGAAAAGGAGTTTCTAGCTGTGGAGTACGCATTCAATAAGTTTCGAGAGTATTTGGTTGGCATGAAGACTATAGTGTACTTGATGGAGAAGAAGGAAACTAAGCTAAGGATCATTAGATGGATTCTTCTTTTGCAGGAATTCGATATGGAGATCCGAGATAAGAAAGGTACAGAAAATATTTTGGCAGATCACCTATCAAGGTTGGAGACAATGGAACACTGTGATGATTCTTTCGATTATATAGAAGAGATGTTCCCTGATGAGAAGATCATGGTGGTATTTGTGAGGGGCTGAAAGAGCATGTGTAGTGGCTGCCCAAGGGATGGATCCATGGTATGAGGATTATGTAAATTACATTACCGTAGGTGAAATTCCGAGATATCTCAACCGATATCAACTTGCAAAATTCAAGAGT
This sequence comes from Pogostemon cablin, assembly GCA_023678885.1. Classification (NCBI taxonomy): domain Eukaryota; kingdom Viridiplantae; phylum Streptophyta; class Magnoliopsida; order Lamiales; family Lamiaceae; genus Pogostemon; species Pogostemon cablin. The sequence continues at coordinate 42,910,952 of CM042957.1, read as the reverse complement.
GATGTTGAGACATTCATATGGTATGATCTGTTTGTTTACAAGATATGTACGGATTCAACAGTTCGTAGGTGTGCCTGAGGTGGAGATGGAGAGCGTTCTTGACTTTTGCCATGCATAGCCTAACAAAAGGCACTTTGGGGCTCAAAAGACGGCAGCGAAGGTACTTCAATATGCTCTTTATTGGCCTACCTTGTTTAAAGATTATGAGACCTATGTGGCGACATGCGATAGATGTCAAAAGATGGGGAACATAAGTCAAAGAAATGAGATGCCACTTCAGCCGAGCATTGTTGTTGAGATCTTCGATGTAACGGGGATCGATTTTATGGGGCCTTTTCCTCCATCTAATGGATTTCTTTACATCCTTTTAGCAGTGGATTATGTTTCTAAGTGGGTGGAAGCCATTCCCACTCGCGTGAATGATTCAAGGACTGTTTTATCTTTCTTGAAGAAACATATCTTTGTCCATTATGGAGTCCCTAGAGCATTAGTGAGTGATGGAGGGTCTCACTTTGTCAACAAGCTTCTTGAGAAGGTGCTTAAGGATTATTGAGTCAAGCATAGGGTTACTACACCCTATCACCCTCAAGCGAATGGGCAAGATGAAGTTTCAAACCAACAAGTTAAGCAAATTCTTGAAAAGGTAGTCGGAACCAATAGGAAGGATTGGGCTATGAAGCTCGACAGTGTTGGATATGTCACCATACCAAATCGTCTATGAGAAGCCATGCCACTTACTCGTAGAGATTCAGCACAAAGCATTTTGGGCATTAAGGAGTTTGAACTTGTCTTTAAAGGATCAAAAGGAGTTGAGGATAACTCATATTAATCAATTGGATGAGTTCAGAAATCGAGCTTACAAGAACTCAGAGATCTACAAGGAGAGAATGAAGAAATGGCATGACTCGAAAATCTCATACAAGGAGTTCCAGCTAGGTGATGTGTATTACTTTTTAACTCTCGTTTGAAGATCTTCGCAGGAAAATTGAAATCAAAGTGGATGGGGCCTTTCATTATCCATAGAGCCTGCGGAAGGGGAAGTTTCGAGTTGATGGACAAAGATGGAGATATTATAATGGCGAATGGGCATCGTTTGAAGCATTACAAGTCACCAGATGATGCTTGTGCCATCTTTGAGGATACCTTGCACTAGATTGGTACCGTCGTGACTCTCCAACGTTAAACATGAGTGCCTGTTGGGGGTCTTTTCCTCCCATTTTATTGCTTTAATTTCATTGGTGTGAGTAAGAAATTTTTATATTTGACGTGCTTATCATTCGGAAATTACATCTCTTTGTAAACTTAGTTTCGACTATAGTTTCTACTAAGTTCGGGGGGTGTGATGTACTTACCTCATCATAGCGTGGAGAATATGATCATTTCTTTGTGACGTTTGGTAGGGGAGTTGATTTTTTACAGTATGTTAAAACTTTAGCCTGTTTTGATGCATCAATTTTTATTGCAATTTGCCTAGTGTTTAGTGGTGTGTTTCTTTCTAGTGTAATTGTGGAGTTACACTTGACGTTATATGGTTTTAAAGAGTTTCTCTAGCTTAATCTTTGGATATCTTGATACTCAATGTTGTCCTAGAGTTTGAATGTTGCAGGGAGATACAAGAAGGGTATGAAGTTTAAGAAGTTCGAGAAGTTGTTCGACCAAGGCTATATGATCGGGCAATGGTTGAACGAAATGCATAATTCTTCCAGAGAGGTTGTTTGACCAAGTAGTGATTGCTCGACTAGGTGTGTAAAGTCGAACGACAGTCGAACAGGATAGAGGAGAACATGGGGGGCATGACAATGAATGTTGCTCGATTTCCAACACATGTTCGACTGACAAATTTAGGTCAAACGGATGTCGAACGAAATGCACGAAATGTCCAGAAAGGTTGTTTGACTTCGATCTTGTTGCTCGACGAAGGAGTTTAAGTCGAGCAACAGTCGAACAAAGTGAATAAAACTTACAAAGACTTTGTTCGACTAAACATAGGTTGTTCAACCAAGACTTGAAAGTCGAGTGGAGGTCGAGAAAGTCAGGGAAAAATAGAGACTCGATTACACGCATTGCTCGACTTCCACATGTTGTTCGACCACAAAGTGCTGGTCGAACGAAGGTCGAGCTAGGCAATTTCAAGGGTCAGATCTAGGTCATTCGACTTATGGACCTTGTTCAACCATCCCTCACAAGTCAAACTACAGTCGAACGAGGTCTGGAGCAGTTTTAAAAAGGTAAAATTTTATTCTGTTTGACACAAAACCATCACCCTTTCTCGAGCACCATTTCCAAACCATAAGTACTTCCTCTTAACCTATTTTCTACACCTAAGTCTTTCCTCCCACACACTTCACATCCGAATTTGAGGGTTTGCAAGATTCAATCTTGGGTATTCACTCGAATCTTTGGGAATTTTTGCTCTCGTTCACCACACGTGCACCATGTTTGGCAAAGGTATATTTTCTCTCACTATTGATTCTTGAATTTCATTGTGGATGATTGTTCAAGATTTGGTGAGTGGAGTTCGCTTAGTTTGGGTTGGTTTGATTGTTGAATTGCTTGAGTTTTTATCCAACATTGCATTTGAAATTTTCTTCAATTGTGCATCGTTGAATTGTGAAATACTCGGGAAATTAATGTTGTACGAAGCATGGGTGAGAGTTCAATTGCGAATTATGCATATGGGTTCTTTGAATTTGGGTGATTTTATGGTGCAATTGAGGGTAGAAGTTTAGCATATTTTAAGTGTTGACTTGGTGAAATGTGGAGTTGATTTGATATTATGTTCGTGAGTAGTAGTGTTAGATTAATTTGATCTTGATATTCTTGATTGAAAGTGTTGGTTTAGAGTTCAATTGTGATTGATAGAAACTTGAAATTGAGTTGAACTGGATACATGAATTTGAAGTCTTGAGTAGGATTCATGTTAGACATAGGCTTAGTATTGTTCATCTCTTTTTATTGCGTATTGAAGTATAACTTTTGTAGAAAAATAGAGTGCTTTTTCTTCGAAGAGAAAAGGATATAGGTCACCTTCATTGGGGGAGTTAGTAAAGAAAATCAAGATGGATAAAAGAAGGCCAGATAAAAGGAGGCTAGTGGATTTTGGGATCAAGATTGGCAATTGGGAATAGAAACGGGAGTTGTGGAATGCAATCTCTCAAAAGATCAGAAGGACTAGATACCAAGATGATCGTGCCATGATGGACATGAACATTATCAATGATATTCGTTGGATGTTTAATCATGTGGGCATAGCAAGATTCATGGAGATGAAGAGGGAGACGTACTTTCACATTACTGCGGAGGTCTTATGCACGCTGAGAGTGGAGAGTGGTGATGGATATCTTCCGTCTGGTATTCATATGCAAATAGGTGGACAAGAATAGATGATATGGGCTCATGAGTTTAATGAGATAATTGGCTGTGAGAATGTAGTTTGAACGGAGAGTAATGACTTCAAGCCGAATGAGTTTTGGAGAGCTATCACGGGGATGCAAGAAAATTATAATTCTAATACTTCGAAGGTTGCTTTCATTCACAACCCCATGATTGCTTATATGGACTGGATTTTGGGGAACACGATGTTTGCAAGGTCTGAAGGAAGTTGTATTCCGAGAGGGGAGCTCTATGTCTTATGAAGCATGCTCAATGGAGTTCGCTTCAATGTAGCAGCCTACTTTTTCCATCAGCTTTACAAGTTCACAATGCATGGATTCCAGAGAGTAAACATCGGAGGGTTGATCACCATTATAGTGGAGTATTATAGGGTTGACTTGAGTAGGTATGCTCCTATTCAAGGTGATCCGGACTTGATCTTGACCTCATGTGTGAGGATGGGGCTGATTGAGTGGGAAGATGATACTTGGATTTTTATCCGAGGGAAGGAGCATCGAACACTTCAATTTCTGTTAGTGATAGCTGATGTTACCACTGTGAGGAACAACAATAACTTTTTGATGAATACTACGGAGCACACAGTGATCTCGGAGACATGATTGGGAGGAGGAAATTGGAGATTGCTAGCGGAGTTGCGTGAGCATGGAATCGATTTGGATGATGACATGATTTTGATCGGAGACCCGACTAATTTTGAAGAAGAGGAGCCACAACCACCACCTGCTTTTAATTATCAGGAGGACATGCCTTCGGTGCAGCCTCAGCAGCCACTTGAGCAGGTGTTTTTCGAGCCACCACCACAACCACAGCCGCAACAAGATTATTGGGTGGCCCAGGATTATTTTTATCGGGAGCAATTCCGACTGATGCATGAGCACTTCGCCACACTCAATGCGAACCAGCAAGAAACAAATAGACAGCTGGCACTTGCAAATGCTAACTATGCTGCACTCAACACATGTTATGATGAGATGGATAGATGGTTGAGGCAGATGCAGGATCATGGGCGTGTGATGGATAGGAATCTCAATGCTCTTCATAGAGATGTGGACCAGTTGCGCTTGGAGATGGGAGATGATAATGATGAAGGGGGTGCTGATGATGATGCTCTGGAGGAGTAAAGAGAGTCAGGTCTTTTATTCTTTTCTGACTCTTCTCATCCCCATTCACTTTTACACTTTACAGATGCAAGATTGAGTGTTGTGGGTGTAGTTTGTGATTCATGTGTGAGTGGCATGTATTTGATAGTGGTGATGATTGACTGATGATGGGAAGTTTATTGCTTATATTATTAGTGATAAGGATTCATGATATGTATGGGCTTTTATTTTGATGCATGTTGATTTGTTGATGACGAGCATGTTCTATTTGTACTTGTAGTTCATAGAAAATTGATGTTGATTGCATGCTTTGAAGAGTGCTTAGGATTCTATTAACCCTGTGAGGATTTGAGCCTTGTTGATCGTGCTATACGCATGATCGTTTATTCTTGAGAGTGGTTTGTATACTCGTATTCTAGAACTTGACTTGGAGTCTTGTGTGAAATCTATAATTGATAGGTACTAGGAAATGATCTTAGGCCATTATTGTTAATTGAGTTACTTAGCCAAATTTATCCTACCCTATTATATGATTATCATCGGAAGCCATTTTGATCCTTTAAGCTTTTTCTTTGTCAAGCCTTGGTAATGAGCCGTTTACCTTTTGAGTTTTGAACACCTATTACTAGTAAAGAGTGGAGGTAGATGAATGCTCTATGAAGTTTTGAAGAGGAATAGAAGGAGAGATTTGGTAAAATTAGAATCGAGAACAAGAGGTTAAATCTTGCGAGGGATAGTACTTGAAGCCGGTATCCCGAATGCTAGAGAGGGTAGTGCCCGAAACTGGTACCCTTATACTTGAAGAACACATGAATTGGTATTTTACTGCGAAAAAGAGGTTGATCCAAGTAAAGATGGAGGAATGGCCTATGAATGTGATCGTTAAAAGGACGAAGGAGTGAAGAAGGGAGCAATTGAAAAGTAATATACCAAGGTAATTCTTTACTAGTAAAGTTAGTCACTTATCTATATTCTTCCACTTGTACCAAAGAGCCAACATTACAACCTTTAAGAAAGTCCTTTGTGATCCTAGTATTGAGTCGATTATGGATAGATTTTTGAGACCTTTGTCAAGCTTATGGTCACGCAAGTATATGAATTGAAATTGAGTGTTGGTATTAACCATTAAGTGTACATATTGCACTTGAGAGAGAGAGTAAATACTTACCCGTGAGCTAGATGACTTAGCACTCGTAGAAGTATTGTGATTAATTGATGTTTTGTGTGAATGAAAGGTATGACTGCATGTTTTGAGTTGATGTAATTGCATGTGTTAGGATATGTTGCGCTTGATCTTGTGATTACACTCTCTGGATTTGTTTGATTTTTGTTGCCTCGGGACGAGCAACATGTAAGTTTGGGGGTTTGATGAGAGTGTAAATTCACGTAGTTTGGGCACTGATTTATGTGGAAATGGAGTACGATTTTGTCTTTTATTGAGACAAATCAGATTTTTTACGAAGAAGTCATGAATTGGAGGATGGTTAAGGTTGTTTTGAGCATATTTGTAAAACAGGTGTTAAAGGCTCGGAATTGGAAGACATGATTTTAGAGGCAAGATTTGAGTTCTGTTTGACCTCAAGAGCTTGTTCGACCAACATCACTGTGGTTAAACAAAGGAGGCCAAGTCGAGCAGATTGTTCAGATCTGTCTAGAGAGCTAGCTTGACTTGGAGGAGTTGCTTGACCAACATCGCCTTGGTGGAGCAGAGGAGCAATGGTCGAACAAAGTGAACAAAATGTACAGAGACTTTGTTCGACTGGAAGGTGTTGCTCGACAAACATCAATTTGGTCGAGCAGAGAAGGCAAATCGAATAGAATGTGCGAAGTTGTCCTGAGAGCTTGCTCGACCAGTTGCTCGAGTTAGAGGCCATGCTCAACCAGTCCAGGCCTGGTCAAACGGAGTTTCACTACTGCTATTTATGGTAATTTCGGATGTCTTTTACCAAATTTGACGTGTACTTCAAGCAAAGGCCCATCCTAAGTACATAAGGAGGTCCCATGAGTATAAAAGAAGAGCTTTCACAAGAGAAGAAGGACACAATCATCATTCATCATCCATCTACCACTGAAACCCTACCATCCGTAGGGGTCTTGAGATACGTTCGTCTGTCGCGTCAAGTAAGATCATACCAATCAACCGTGATTGTTCCTAGATCAATCATGGGCTAGAACCGTTCTGGTTATTTCTAGGGTTATGAAAGTTTTATGAGTTAATTAAATTTCCACGTGTAAACTCCATACAACACTACTTGTTATTTATTTTATATAAGATTGTGCTATTTCAATTCATACTCACGGTCATTTTGTACACCATTAACTGTTATGTAGAGTCTGAATACATCTCTTGGTTATTGATTGAGTACGTTCACCGTTGAGCAGGATTACATGTTATAATTCTAAGTGAAGGAATTCTGAAGTCTTATTCGAACTATTTTATATAAATACTTGTTGATTGAATTGTGTTCGGATTAACAAGTACGATAAAGAGTATAACTTAATATTACTTATAAAGGGAGATCAAATCGGGTTAGAGTATGCACGGGAAATAATTGATTATAATAGTACCTAGAAAGGGGGGTGAAGTATACATCTTGCTCCGAAGATATTCACATGTGTCATACGCTTGCTTACTTGTGTCTATAAAGTACGCTTGCATGGTTTAGTGATGCGTCCATAAACCACAAGGCAGAGTCGGACATCAACATATGAAAAGGAAATTAATAAGTAAAATTGGATAATCTGAAAAACTACTCTATTACTTACTTGATCAAAATCAAATTTTCTCTATTGCTTGATTATTTACTCTGCTATTTCAATTATATCTTATTTAGTTTCGTAACCAAACCAAATCCAATTTACCAACATAATCTTATTTAATTGGAATATAATTAAATTGATAATAATCCGTCCCTTGGGTTCGATAATCACTTGGTTGCCTATCAAAACTACAATTGATATCCTTTATACTTGGGGATAATTTTATGTATTGAGAAAACGCTCATCAATGCTCTATTTTCTGTTCCGCCTTTCGACCAAGGCACTACCGTTCGACCATAATATTTTGGTTGAACCATGGTCGAATAGGCACCTGTGGAAAAGAAAGATCAGGTTTAGTTTACAGAGCCCCCGTTCGACCACACTCATCCTGTTCCACCAGAATATTCAGGTCGAACTATGATCGAACCAACACTGGACAAACTGAATCCATTTATAGACTCTCCGCTCGACCGCACTCATGTTGTTCGACCAAGTCATTCTGGTCGAATAGTGGTCGAACAGCTTCACACACCTCCCGTTTTAATACCGAATGTTGCACCTGTTATTAAGAACACTCCAAATCCATCACAAGAGCAGAATACTGAGCTTATAGTTCAGAAGAAGTAGGAAAGAGCCAAGAGATTGAAAGCCGAGAAGGACAAGGTGAAGGAGGTTGAACGTGATGAATGGGGAATTCCTAAAACCTAGATACCTCCTCCGTTTCCTTCAAGGATTGTGAAGAAGGGATTGGAAGATAAGTTCTATAGATTTCAAGATATAATGAACAAGATAAGCTTGAACATTACTTTTTTTCAAAGCAATCATGGAGATGACGTACTATGCCCAATTTCTTAAGGATATCATATTGAAGAAGAGGAGCTAGAATGGAGTAGAGACAATTAATCTATTAGAGAACTGCAGCTCGATCATTCAGAGGAAGCTGCCAGCTAAGTTGAAAGATCCGGGAAGCTTCACTATTTTATGTGAAATTGGAAGGGGGCCGCACAAAAAGCTTGGGGGAGCTCGCTCCCACAACAGTGGCTCTATAATTGGTGGATAGGTCTATGACTTTTACGAAGGGTGTGATTGAAGATGTACCTGTGAAAGTAGATAAGCTTGTCTTTCCTGTGGATTTTCTTATGCTAGAGATGAAAGATGACAAGGATAATGTCCCTCTTATCTTTGGGAGGCCATCCCTTGCCACTGTTGGAGCTATGATTGATGTCCAAAAGGGGGAGCTTAGATTGAGAATGGATAAAGAAGAGGTTTTATTCAACCTTGATAGGGCAATGAAGATGCCAATGGAGACGTAATGTTACAGCATTGATGTGGTGGATGAGATCGTAAAGGAGAATATGTCCTTGATCCTATCGAAGGATCCCTTGGAGACATGCTTGGTGGAGTCTCGTAATTTTCCCACCACGGAGCTAGACGAGCTCTCTAATGAGATATGTATCAAATTTCTTGAAAATTTACTTGCTTTGGGTGATGACATGTATGAATCTAAAAGAACCAAGCTTGAAGAAGTTAAGTGGACTAGGCAATACCTCCCATTGGATAGAGAAAGCACATCGAAGGAAGAAAAGAATGAGGAGTTGAAACCACTACCGGAGCACTTAAAGTACGCCTACCTTGGCGACAATAAAACGTATCCGGTAATTGTATCTTCTTCTCTTACTGATGATCAACCTGAAGAGTTGTTAGATGTGCTTAGGAAGTATAAGTCTGCTATAGGTTGGACTCTAGATGATTTGAAGGGTATTAGTCCATCATATTGCATACATAAGATTAGGTTACTAGATGAAGCTAAGGGATGTATTCAAAATCTAAGGAGGGTTAATACCGCGATTCAAGAAGTGATTAGGAAGCAAATCCTAACGTGGTTAGATGCAGTAATTATTTATCCAATTAGTGATAGTCCTCATGTGAGTCCACTGCATGTTGTAGCTTAAAAAGGGGGCATGACTATTGTGAAAGCCAATGATGGTGAGTCCTTAGCCACTAGGATCCCTACGGGATGGCGTGTGTATATGGATTAGAACAAACTAAATGAAAATACATGCAAAGACCACTTTCCTCTCCCTTTCATGGATCAAATGCTTGACCGCCTGCCTGATATGAGTTTTGTTGCTTCTTGGATGGGTACTCGGCTCATAATCAAATCATGGTTGTGCCCGAAGATCTAGAAAAGACGACTTTTACTTGCCCGTATTGAACCTTTACTTTTAAAAAGATGCCTTCTGGGTTATGTAATGTAGCTACTACATTTTAGCATTGCATGATGGCCATATTTGATGGTTTGATAGAAAAGATCATAGAGGTGTTTATGGATAATTTTTCTGTTTTTGGTTCCTCCTTTGATATTTGTTTGTTTAACCTCTCTACTGTTTTGTAGAGATGTCAAGAAACTAATTTTGTCTTGAATTGGGAAAAGTGCCACTTCATGGTGAAAGATGAGATTGTTCTTGTGCATCATATTTCAGCCAAGGTATTGCAGGTTGAACGAGCAAAGGTGGTGGCCATTGAGAAGCTTCCACCACCTACGAATGAGAGAGGAGTGCGGTCCTTCCTTGGACACGCTGGATTCTATAAGAGATTTATTAAACACTTCTCAAAATACTCCAAACCCTTATCTCACTTACTTGAAAAGGATGTTCCTTTTGTTTTCAATGAAGAATGTCTAACAGCTTTTCACGTTTTGAAAGAGGCACTTATTACTACACCTATCTTGATCACACTGGATTGGACTCAGCCGTTTGTACTTATGTGTGATACAAGTAATCTAGCACTTGGAGTGGTGCTCGGGCAGCTGAAGGAAAAGAAGTTATGCGCCATATACTATGCGATCAAAACTTTTAATGCAGCATAAAAGAACTACACTGTCAATGAAAAGGAATTTTTAGCTGTTGTGGATGCATTCTACAAGTTTCGACATTATTTGGTTAGCATAAAGACTATAGTGTATACGAATAATTTTGTGATCCGGTACTTGATGGAGAAGAAGGAAGCGAAGTCTAGGATTATTCGATGGATCCTTCTTCTACAAGAGTTTGATATGGAGATCCGAGACAAAAAATGAACGGAAAATGTTTTGGCGGATCACCTATAAAGATTAGAGGCAATAGAACATTTTGATGACTCTTTTGAATACATTGAAGAGATTTTTCCGGATGAGAAGATTATGGCAGTGTTGTTGAAGGAGCGGAGAGAGCTTTCGTAGTGGCCGAGCAAGGAATGGAACCATGGTATGCGGATTATATCAATTACATTGCCGTAAGTGAAATTCTGAAATATCTCAATAGGTATCAACTTGCCAAATTCAAGAGAGATTTTGAGACTTTCATATGGTATGATCTGTTTGTCTATAAAATTTGTACAGATTCTATCGTTCGTATGTGTGTACCTGAGATGGAGATAGAGAGTGTTCTTTATTTTTGCCATGCACAACCTAACGTGGGGCATTGTGGAGACCAAAAGACTGCAGCCAAGGTACTACAATTTGCTTTATATTGGCCTTCATTGTTTAGAGATTGTGAATCCTATGTGGCGACATACGATAGATGTCAAAGGATGGAAAATATAAGTAAAAGGGATGAGATGCCACTTCAACAAAGCATTGTTGTAGAGATCTTCGATGTATGGGAAATTGATTTTATGGGGTCGTTTCCCCCATCTAATGGATTCCTGTACATCCTTCTTGCTTTTGATTATGTTTCTAAGTGGGTGGAAGCGATTCCAACGCGCATGAATGATTTAAAGACAAATTTATCATTCTTGAAGAAACATATTTTTGCCCGCTATGGAGTTCCTAGAGCACAAGTAATGGAGGTTCACACTTCGTCAACAAGCTCATTAAAAAAGTTCTCAAGGACTATGGTGTTAAGCATAGGGTTACTACACCCTATCATCCTCAAGCGAATGGGCAAGCAGAAGTCTCTAACCAGAAAGTAAAGCAAATCCTGGAGAAGATGGTTGGAACCAATAGGAAGGATTGGGCTATGAAGCTCGATGATGTTTTATGGGGGTTCCAAACTTCATCCAAGACTGTGCTAGAAATGTCACCTTATCAAATCATCTATGGAAAATCGAGCCACTTACCCGTAGAGATTTAGCGTAAGTCTTTTTTGGGCAGTAAGGAGCTTGAACTTGTCTATAAAGGAGGCTAAGGATTTGAGGTTGACTCATATCAATCAATTGGATAAGTTTAGGAGTCAAGCTTTTAAGAATTCAGTTATCTATAAGGAGCGAATGAAGAAGTGGCATGACTCAAAAATCACTTATAAGGAGTTCAAGCAAGGAGATGAGACATTACTTTTTAACTCTCGTTTGAAGCTTTTTGTAGGAAAATTAAAATTGAAGTGGACGGGGCCGTTCATTATCCTAGAGCCTGCAGAGGGGGAATTTTTGAAATCATGGACAAAGACGGAGACATCATAGCGGTGAATGGGCATCGATTGAAGCATTACAAGTCGCCGGATGATGCATGTGTCATTTTGAAGATACCTTACATTAAGTGGTACCATCGTGACTCTCCGACGTTAAACAAGAGCGCCTGTTGGGGGCATACTCTCCCGTTTTTTTGCTTTATTTATTTCGTGTGAGTAAGAAATTTTTATATTTAAGGTTCTTACTAATCGGAAATTACATCTCTTTGCAAACTTAGTTTCGACTATAGTTTTTACTATGTTTGGGGGTATGATGTACTTACCTCATTGAAGCACCAAGAGTATATTTTTTTCTTCTTAACGATTGCTAGGGGAGTTGATTTTTTATGGTATATTAAACTTTAACTGGTTTTGATGTGTCGGCTTTTTGCATTTTGCCTAGTGTTTAGTGGTGTTTTATTTATTGTAGTGTGACCGGAGTATTATACATTTTTTATATAGTTTAAGAGTGGTTTTCTAGCTTTTGTTTTGGCTATTATGATGCTTGATGTTGTCCTAGAGTTTGAGTTTTATAGGGAAAGATGAGAAAAGTACAAAATTTTAGAAGTTCGGAAGCTTGTTCGACCAAACTTCTATCGTTTGACCATGGTACTGAGATCGAACAGTGGTCGAACGAAGTGCCTGAATGCGAAACCAACTTATAGAAGCTCAGTTCGGCCAACACATCCTGTTCGACTAGCATTCTGTGGTCGAACGACGGTCGAATGGAGCAGAGGAGAACAAGGTGTGGTTCTTCAATTTACAGAGGTGCAGTTCGACCTCACACTGTAGTTTGACCATGATAGCCTGGTCAAATGGAGGTTGAATGAAGTCACGTTTTATGGGCCAGCAATGCAGTTCGACCAGAAGCCCTAGTTCAACCACCCAGTTCGAGTCGAACTGGGTCTAGAATCGCGAATAAAGGTCAGTTTCTACGTGTTGTTCGACCAATTCCCATCACCTTTTCTAGAGCTCTTGTCCCTACTTGTAAGAACTTCACTCTAAACTCTTCCCACACTTAATCCTTCCACTCCACACATTTCCACAATCAAGTTTTGAAGGATTCAAGTCCGATTGAGTGCTATTTCATTTGAAATTTTTGGGGATTTTTTGCCGTACATCACACACACCATGACCGGAGATAAAGGTATGTTTTTGTACTTTGCTACTCTTGAATTGAAGGATTATGCTTATTGAAGGTTGGGTGAGTGGATTAAAACATATGCTTAGTTGGATTTGATGTGATTGAATTTGGTGTTCTTGTTGAAATTTTACATGAATTTGCATGATTCAATTTACGTTAGATTGTTGAAATTTTATGAAATTGATGATGCATATCTTGCGGGCTTGAGTTTAATTTCTAATTATATGTATGGGCTCGTTGATTTGAAGTGTTGATGTTGTGCAATTGAATATGGGAGATGAGCATGCTTATGGTTTTTGTTGAGCTTATGTTGAAGTTGAGAAGCATGTATAATGTGTGTAGTAATTTTAAGACTATTGATTGTAATTGTCTCATGATTGAAAGTGTTGAGCATATATTTTTTATGATGATTAGATGAACAATTGAAATTTGGAGAAATTAAGTTTTGAGTTGATTATGGCATGCGAATTTGAAGTCTTGAGTAGAATTCATGCTTTAATAAGTCTTAAGATTGGTATATTTGCTTTATCTCTTTTGTTTTGTATTGAAGTATAGCCTTTGTAGGTAAAGAGATTGCTTCATCTTCTAATAGGCAGGAGACTAAGTCTCCTAGGAAAGGTGATGTAGCCAAGAGATTAAAGTCTGATAAGAGGAGACCTACCGATTTTGGTATAGAGATCGAAGATTGGGAGGAGAAAAAGGAGTTGTGGGCAGCCATTTCAGATAAGATAATGAGGACTCATTATCAAGACGATCAAGCGATGGTGGAGATGAACATCATCAACGATATTCGTTGGATGTTTAATCAAGTAGGGATCACTAGGTTCTTGGAGATGAAGAGGGAGACATATTTACACATTACTACTGTGGTTTTATGCTCGATGAGAGTCGATCATGGAGATCATTATCTTCCCTATGGTTTGTGGATGCAGATTGGTGGGCGGTTGCAGCTGATGTATGTCAGTGAGTTCAATGAGATGATTGGTTTTCTGAATGTGTCTACGGTGGAGCATGCGGATTTTAATGCAGATGAGTTTTGGAGATCTATCTCGGGGAGGCGAGGTAGTTATAATTCGAACACTTCTAAGGTTGCTTTTATCCGCAACTCCATGATAGCCTATATGGACCAGATTCTGAGCAACATGTTGTTTGCTCGATCCGAGGGCAGTTGTATTCCAAGGGGGGAGTTGTACGTGCTCTGGTATATGTTGAATAGAGTCCGCTTCAACGTTGTGACATACTTTTTCCAGCAGCTGTACAAGTTCGCTAGTCATGGTTTCCAAAGACTCAACATTGGAGGGCTGATTACTCCATTACAGAGTATTATCGAGTTGATCTGAGAAGGCATAGGCCGATCCGAGGGGATCCTGACTTGATTCTGTCATCCTATATGAGGATGGGGTTGGTTCAGCGGATGGATGATGTTTGGATGTTCATCCATGGCAATAATCCTATTTCTTTTCAATTTCCATTGTCGAATGTTGATCTCACTACAATTCAGATCAACACCAACTTATTGATGGATACCTCGGAGCATAGAGCAATTTCCAAGATTTGTTTGGAAGAGGGAAATTGGAGTCTAGCTAAGATGAACCTATAAAGAGTCCACATTGATGAAGATATGACTTTGGTAGGTGATCCAGCTAATTTCATTGACGAGAATCAGCCACAACAGCCAACTTATGAGCACCCGGAGATGGATTTTCCTCCGATGCAGCCATCGCAGCAGCCACAGCTACAGCATGAGTACTTTGAGCCACCGCCACTATAGTAGCAGGATTTTTAGCATGCCCAGGATCATTTCTATCGGGAGCAGTTCAGATTGATGAACAAGCATTTCGTCACTTTGTATGGGAACCAGCAAGAGAAGATTCGATAGCTGGAATTGGCGAATACAAATTACGCTACGCTTAACCTCCGATATGATGCTATGGATAGGAGATTGGGAGATCTTAATGAGAATTATGAAGCTTTGGACAGGAAGATCGATACCTTGCAAAGGGAATTCGATGATTGGCGCAATGATAATGATGATGATGATGCTCCGGAGGAGTAGTGGCGCCAGGTTTTTATCCTTGTCTATTTCTTCTCACCTCCATTCTCTTTTTCACTTTACAGGTTGAGTAATTGTGTGGGTGGTTGAGTATTTGTTGAGATTCATATGTGAGTGTTTTGTATTTGATGTTGATTAATGATGATGGATACATTGGATATGTTTGATTTGGATGTTGATTAGATTGATTTGGAGAGTATGATGTTACTTCTTGAGTATGCATGTACACTTATTTTTGATGCATGTTATTTTTATTGATGATAGGCATGTACTTTTATTACTTATAGTTTATGTAGAGATATTGATTGCATGCTTTGAAGAGTGCTTAGGAATCTATTACCCATGTAAGATTTTGAGCCTTATGAAATCATACTATGTCAATGCATGATAGTTTATTCTTGTGAGTATTGTTCATATGTTCATATTCTATAACTTGGCTTAGAGTCTTGTTTGAAATTTATAATTGATAGTTACTAGGACATGATCTTAGGCCATGATTGATGATTGAGCCCTTTAGCTAAATTTTATCCTACCTTGAAGTTCATATCATTGGAAGCCCCGTTTACCCTTTAAAAGCTTTTTCTTTAGCAAGTCTATGATAAAAAGCCTTATTTACCTCTACTTTAGCTTTGAAATACCCTATTTACTAGTAAAGAGTTAAGGTGAATAAATTGCTAAGCCATGAAATTGAAGAAAATAAGGGAAGAAAATTGTGCTAGTGATGAGTAAAAAGATTATGGTTAAATCTTGTTAAGGGGTAGTGGCTAAAACTAGTACCCCAATTGCTTGAAAGGTTAGTTCCCGAAATTGGTACCATTGTCTTCTGAAAAAGAAGAAAGATGTTGATTCCAAGTGAAGAAGAAGAAGTATTAAAAATATCATGAGAATGATGAAGGAAAAGAAGTATTATTGTTGTTTGATGAAAAGCAACTCTCCAAGATAATTCTCTACGAGTAAAGTTAGTCACTTTATCTATATTCTCCTACCTTTACCAAAGAGCCAACATTACAACCCAAAGAACAAGTCCTTGGTGATCCTAGTGTTGAAACAATTATGAATTAATTTTGAGACCTTTGTCAATCTTATGGTTACGCGAATATATGAATTGATTTTGAGCGTATATACTAACCCTTTGAAAGTGTATATCTCTTACACTTGACCACGAGAGTAAATACTTACCTAGTGAGCTAGATGACTTTGCACTCATAGAAGTATTGTGGTTGATGGATATTTTTGCATGGATGAAAGGTATGATGGATGTATGTTTTGAATTGATATAATTGCATGTGTTAAAATAGGTTGTGCTTGATCTCGTGATTACACTCTCTTATTTTGTTTTGATTTTTGTTGCCTCAGGACCAGCAACATGTAAGTTTTGGGGTTTGATGAGAGTGATAATTCACGTGTTTTGAGCTCTGATTTGTGTGGAAATTGAGTATGATTTAGTCTATTATCAAGACGAAATGGGATGTTTATAGAAAATCCACGAATCTGATGCTACTGAGGTTATTTGAGAATATTTTTATAGGAAAATAGGTCTGAAGTACTCGGAATCAGAAAATATGATTTTCGAGGTGTAATTCGACCTGGGAAGGCTGTTCGACCAATATCTGCCTGGTCGAACAACAGTGGGGATGTCGAACGAGAGGTGTTTCAACTTACAGAGAGGTCATTCGACTAATGAAGCCCATTTGACCAAGCAAAGCAAGGTTTAGTTGCGTAAGTCAAGTCAAACGGCAAGTAGAGACAAAGTCCAATTTATGGACATGCCGTTCAACCTTAGTTCGACCAAGAGATCCTGTTCGACCATGTCAGGTCTGCTCGAACAGAGACATAGCATCTCTGAAACATTGGGATTTTACCTCTAGTGCGTGCACGTGCATGTTTTCTACGAAAAATCCCAGTAAAGGTCCATAACGAGAAGCTACAAGTATAAAAAGGCGTGCCGATCACACCAAAAAGAGAGTTAGATTCCACATCCATCCTACACCACATCCAAACCCTAAATTCATTTGCAGGAGCTGTAGAGAGATATTCATGCATCGAATCAAGTGAGAACCAAGTGAAGATTCAAGACGGAGAGAGAAGCGATGATGCCCAAATCTAGGGTTTACTTCGCAACTTAATCTTTCTAGTAATTTTCAAGACTATGGGTAAGATCCATCCAAACACCATTAATGTTCTTCAAAGCATCATGGGCTAAAACCGCTTTGGTAGTTCTAGGGTTATGAAGGTTTTTATATAGTTAATTGAACTGCCGTGTGTATCCTCCGTACAACACTACTTGTGGGTTTATTTTATATAAGACTATGCATTTTTAATTCATACTCGGAGTTGTTTTGTGCATCATTAACTGCTATGTAGAGTCTGAATACATATCTTGGTTATCGATTGAGTGCGTTCACTGCTGAGCAAGATTACATGTTATGATTCTAAGTGAGAGGACTTCGAAGCTTCATTAGAACTATCTTATATGAATACTTATTAATTGAATTGAATTCGGGTTAGTAAGTAGGATAAAGAGGATAATTATATAGTACCTATAAAGGGAGATCATATCGGGTTAGAGTACTTAGTGCACGAGAAATAATTGATACTGATAGTACCTAAAAACGGGGGTGTAATTATATCTCTTGCTTCGAGGCAATTCACACATGTTACACGTTTATCTTCTTGTGTCTATAGAGTAGATTTGGAAGGCTTAGTGATGCATCCATAATCCACAAGGTAGAGTCGGACATTGACATATGGAAGGGATATTAATTAGTAAAACTGGATGGCTCGAAGAGCTACCTATCTTCTCACTTGTCAACTCTCGTTTATCTCTACTGTCTCTATTTTATTTTCTATTTAGTTATTTGTTCATTAGTTTAATAACTATTCTCCAATTAAATTACCAACAATAGTTTCTTTTAGATTAGATAATAATAAAATGATAACCAACTATTCTTTGAGTTTGATAAATATAACTTGGTCGTTTATGTAAGCTACAATCGAATACTTCATAATTGGGGATTATAATTGTGTGTTGAGAAAACACCCAACAACAGAACATTCACCAGTCCTCGTACATTCCAGGCAAGGAACCTCATCTATGAGATGGGTCTGGATGTTTAGCTCCGGGATGAAGGTTCTTCTTCCTAGAAGCTGGAGGCTCCTGTATAACAATTCCAGGTGTTCAATTTTTAGTAACACCATTCTGATGATGTCGAAGGGGTGGAGAATGATCACTCTCCTCTTCCTCTACATACTCCTCATATGACGAGGAACTCATCACCGAGGGCCACGGCTCTTATAAGGTCCCTTACTTTGATCAACTTTCATCGGAGTCTTGCCCTCATATTTACTTCTACGCAGGCCTTCCAGCTCCTCAAAAACCTGATAACGTCCCAAAGAATGGACAATACCCTGAGCTCTCACCTGCACACTCGGCCTATCCTCCACCTTCTTCTTCTTCTTCTTCTTCTTTTTATTTTTCTTCTTCTTTTGCTTCTCTAATCTGTCCACATCCTTCCCACTCGTCTCACCCCTATCGATTGTAACCTTCTTCACCCCTTCCTCAGCCACAGCACACATACCAACAATATGTCCAAACTTCCTACAATCAACACAATACGAAGGGAGTTGCTCATATACTACCGACTGGATAAAGCGACCCCCAAGGAAGAGGAGCTCAATCTCATTCGGAAGATCCTAAGACATATCAAAATCCACTCGAACTCTGTCAAAATAATTCCTACCCTTCACACCAGATTCCTCATCAATCATAATCGAACGGCCAATCTTGGAGGCTATCGTGCTAATGTGTTCCGTACTTCAAAATTCAAGAGGACATAGCTCGAGTCGAGTTAGGTGATACCCTAGGCAGAGCATCAGCTTTGTTTTCCTGCACACTTTGGTTGCTAGACTCTCCCACCACTCTGCCACCTGACCTACATTGCCTATCGGAAATAGCCTTGACCCCCTGTATGCTTCCATCTCCAGCCACAATTTGGTACCAAGCTCTTCCATCTAGACATGGTACAGTAGATACATCGCCACTACCTAAATCCCCCAACCCCACCGGCGAATTCACTCCATCGCGGGGAGAAGTAGCCGTGCGATCTTCAAATTGCTGGATCAACTCCGTCATCCCCTTAACCCCAATATTGGCATCTGTATCAACGCCAACTCCTGCACATTAATCTCCATATCCGGTCGATCTACACAAAAAGACTTCATCTCGACAGCAACTTTCAGAAAAGGGTCAGCCGCGAGAATCAGGGGCTTCACTGGACCCTCGATTTCATGGGTTTTCCCCATTCTAATAAATTGCCTCTCATCTACCACAAGACTTCCCTTCACTCCCTTTAGAATTGACGAATCCTTGGATTTCTTCCCCATTGTAAAAGAGACCTAGAAGAAGAGCATCAAGACCTACGAATTGAAACTCCCCGCTTAGAAACCCTAGCCGCTAGGATTGGCAGTGCCGCCTGTTGACATTGCCGTCAGGAGCAGCAGTGAGTTGAATACTAAATCGGGCCAACAATTTGATGAGGATGAAAATAGATTTCTAGAAAAAGATGGGTTTCCAAAAACCTTAAAGAACCTGCCGGCGTGAAGACAATATATGTCCAATTCAGGAGGTGGTGCCGCTGCTAGAATCTTGCCGCAGTGAAGGATCTGTGAACAAAGGACTAGGAACATGTTCAAAGTATTCACTTGTTTGGAAAGCATGATTTTTAGAGAGAGAATTTCTAAAAAACCTAGAGCAACTCAAAACTTCCCTTCTTCCTCTTCCTCCATTTCTAAAATATACATATAATTTGCTAGTGATGTAACCTGAAATAATCTCCATAAAAATTCATCAATGTACTCCATCTGTCCACAATAATATTTACATATTTTCAATTTGGACGTCCCACCTCAATAGTTATATTTCTCTTTTTAGTAAATGAGACCTACACATGTAAAACAATTAATATATTTCTATGGGCCTACACACAACAATTATACAACTAACTGATGAGAGTGAAAATAAGCGTGTTTTAGTGTCCAATTTAACACCTTTTTAATGGAAATTATTGTCATATATTAGCAAAAGTGTCTTATATTCAATATATGTGAGAAAAATGTACTTTTGAGGTATTTTATTGTGTTTTAGGTGGAAAAAGGATCAAAAGAGCAAAGTTGGAGAAAAGGTGCAACTTGTGCAAGAATATTGAAAAACGCACGTCCAAATTGTATAATTTTTCTGCATTCGTGTGGAGATCAAAACTGAAAGTATGATAAATGGTTGGAAAGCCACAACAGAGAGGGTAGTTTTGGTGTAAGAAACACCTCAATTGGAATCCAAACGAGAATGTTATGATCAAAATGGTGATGCCGCGCAAGCTATTCCTGCTCAGTATGGTTGTATCACTTTGCATGACTTTTTATACATTCAAATGTTGGAGGTTTTGAGAGTTCTATATATGGATAGAAATCCAAGGAAGAGACGATCGCATCAGCATAAGAATCACTCAAATTGGAGTTTGTATGTGAAAGTTATACGCGAAACGGTGAGACTGTACAAGCTGGTTCGACCTTGATGACATGGTTCGACCATCCATGAAGGTCGAACCATGGTCGAACAAAATGCCTAAACAGCTCTATATCCATATTTTTACACCCCAGTGTGTGTATTTTCATGTTTTCTAAGAAAAAGCCCATCCAAGGTCCATAAGGAGAGCTGATGAGCATTTTCTCAGCACACAATTAATTCCCAAGTATGAAGGATATCAATTGTAGTCTCGAAAGGTGACCAAGTGAATATCGAACCCAAGGGATGGCGTATTATCAATTTAATTATTATCTAAATTAATTAGGACAAGGCAATTACGTTTTAATGGTTATCTAACAACTAATATGCTGGAAATTAAATAACAAATAAAATAAACTATCACTCGAAGGATACGAAAGTGGATCAAGTAGGAGAATATGTAGCTCTAGGATAATCTAGTTTCACTAATTAACTTCCCTTCCATGTGTCAATGTCCGACTCTGCCTTGTGGAATATGGACGCATCACTAAACCATGCATATCTACTCTATAGACACAAGTAAATATGCATGTAACACGTGTGAATAACCTCGGAGCAAGAGATATAATTCACCCCCCTTTCTAGGTACTATCAATATCAATTATTTCCCCATAGGATTGGTACTCTAACCCGATATGATCTCCCTTTATAGGTACTATGAAATTATCTTCTTTATCCTACTTATTAACCTGAATTCAATTCAATTAATAAGTATTCATATATGATAGTTCTAATGAAGCTTCGGAGTGCCCTCACTTAGAATCATAACATGGAATCCTGCTCAGCAGTGAACGCACTCAATCAATAACCAAGATATGTATTCAGACTCCATATAATAGTTAATGATGCACAAAACGACCGTGAGTATGAATTAAAAAGGCACAATCATATATAAAATAAATCCACAAGTAGTGTTGTATGGAGTGTACACATGGAAGTTCAATTAACTAGATAAAACATTAACAACCCTAGTCCTACCAAAAAGGCTCTAGCCCATGATGTTGCGAAGAACAATCATGGGTGTTGGATAGATCTTACCCGGATGTCCGGAAAATACAAGATAAATTAGGAAACGAATAAACCCTAGATGTGGCGTCATCGCGTCCTTCTCGCTCTTGAATTCTCCTCTTGGTTCTCCTCTTGATTCCACAAACGAATCTTCAAAGTGATGGATGGATGGAGGAAAGGAAGTGGATGATGGTTGGGGGGTGATCCCCCCTTGTGGTGTGTTGTATATTGTGGCCTCTCTTCTTCTCTCTTGTTGTTGTGTTGTGTTCCTCTCGTGATGTCTTCCTTGACTGCATGAGCCTCCTTTTATACTTGTAATCACGTCTCTAGGGCTTGGAATGGGCTTTTCAAGTGATCACACGCGTTTAGGCCTCGAAAATACGGATTTGGTAAGTTTCCGCACGATGGTTTGACCTCAGCAAATAGGTCGAACCACTGACCACCGGTCGAACCCACCTACTGGAAGTCCCAAGTGCATGGTTTGACCTCGGTTCGACCTCAAGCAGGTCGAAACGATTTGCGCAGTCTCTCCGTTTCGCGTATAACTTTCACATCCGACCTGCGAATTGAGTGATTTTTGCGCTCACGCGATCCTCTCTTCCTGGAATTTTTATCCATATAAAGAAATTACAAAAAATCCCAGAATTAAATATGTAACAGGCCATGGAAAGGAGCACTGCAATTCTGTTCGGCACAGCTCGCGCGGCGTCACCACTTTGCTCATAACTTCCTCGTTCGGACTTCAATGATGGTGGTCTTTACGTCAAAACGACCCTCTCTTCAGTGGCTTTCTAACCATATATCACACCAACAGTTTTGAGCTCCACAACATTACAGAATAATTATGAAAGTTGGATGTGCATTTTCAGCATTCTTGCACAAATTGCACCTTTTCTCCAACTTTGCACTTTTCATCCTTTTTCCACCTAAAATACAACAAAACACCTCAAGTGCACATAATTCTCACATATATCGAATATAAGACACTTGTGCTCATATAAGACTACAATATCAATCAAAAAGGTGTTAAATTGGATATTAAAACACGCTTATTTTAACTCTCATCAATCCCCCAAACTTACCCGTTGCTCGTCCCGAGGCAACAAAATAAAGATAAAGAGAAAGAGAGTATGAAAATTAGCGGGGAAACAAGGACTATGACCAATACCCCATTCAAAATACAATTGTCCTCAACTCTCATTATATGTAATAATCAATTCATAACATACAAGTTAAGACAATCACCACCAATTCAAATGCTCCATCAACATGTTCTCACGGGAAGTATATATATGATCTCTCACTCAAGTGTAAAATATGTACACTTATGGGTTAAAGTGTTTACGCTCAAATTCAATTCAAGTGCATGCGTAACCATAAGCTTGCCAAACATCTCAAACTTTCTACCACTAAAATTATGATTCAACAATGGGATCAAAAAGGACTTTTCTTTTGGATGTAATGTTGGCTCTTTGGTAAGGGTAGGAAACGTATGGATAAAGTGACTCAATTAGTAGAGAATTAAAACCGGAGATCTTATGTACTGCAGATTTTTACACTTCAAGGCTATCCAGCTTCATGCTCTTCTAATTTTCTTTTCTCTCCTTTCCTTCAAGCTCAACATACTTTTTCTTGTCTCAAGCACATCCTTTTTCTCTCGAGGTACCAGTTTCGGGCACTACCTCACGCATCCTCCATAGGGTACTAGATTTAAGCACTACCCTAGGGTTTTTGATTCCATGGAGTACTAGATTTAAGCACTACTCCATGCTTCTCCTTAGATGCATTATCATAATCCATCACTATTAATTTCAACACCAATTTCATTCCTTCCCAAATTGTTATCAAGCACCATTAACACACTTTGACAGCATTTAATTCTCCACTAAATATAGGAATTTAAGGCTCAAATAGGATATCAAAGTGGCTATCTTCGTAGGTTGCCAAAGAAATAAGGCCTTTAGGCTCAACGGGGTTAACTACGGATATATAATTATTTGGTAGGAAATTATTTGGCTAAGTGACTCATAAATTCAAGGATGGCCTTAGATCATCTCCCATCATCTAACACACATGTAGTTTCAAGTAAGACAAGAGGCAAGTTCTAGAATACACACACAAGAACGATACTCACCAGAAAAAAAAATATCATGTGATTATGTATTATGATCAACGAGGCTCAAAATCTCACATGGGTTTTTAACAAGTAACAGAGCACTTTTCATGGTAGGTAATATCCCACAAGTACACATAGAACTTCATATCACAATATAACTCAAGTACACTTCCTTCATCAATTTCAAGAGCATATGAATTTCAAAGATAATTTAAAAATAAGCTCACATGGATCACCACCATAAACACAATCCTTCCACTCATATGAATTAAAAGCACATATAAAAATTAGAAAAAGAAAACGAGGGCACCTGATTTTTCTTCAACGTACGCATGAGCTCCTCGAGTCAAAGCCTCAATATAGAACTCGTCTTGCCACTCTTTTACCTTTTTCTATCATCAAAGCTCAAACAAACTCATCATCACAGGATTCATCAATAATAAAATAGGAGAACTATAAGAAAGATTTAATTGACTATGTAATCGACTCCACACACTAGAAACACCACTGAACACTAGGCAAATTGCAAAAAATCGACACATCAAAACCGATTAAAGTTTCAACATACCGCAAAAAATCAACTCCCCTAGCAAACATTACAAAGAAAAGACTATACTCTTGGTGCTTCAATGAGGTAATAACATCACACCCCCCAAACTTAGTAAAAACGTAAGTTGAAATTAAGTTTGCAAAGATGTAATTGCCGAATAATAAGCACCTTAAATATAAAAATTTCGTACTCACACGAAAGAAATAAAGCAATAAAATGGAAGGGCAAGCCCCCAACAGGCGCTCATGTTTAACGTCGGAGAGTCACGACGGTAGAGGACTGTCTTCTCGCATCCTCACCTTCAAATACTTTCTTTCCCTCTTCTTGTCTACACTCAACACCTCACCTTTCTTGGTCACAAAAATATGATCATTGAAATTTCCTTCCTCCCATGGCTATCTAGACTCCTCCTTGTCAACCTTCCACTTAAATTCAGAATCACCTGTCTTAGAAAAATCAAGATTAAACAAGTTAGAAACCATATCAATGCTCTTGCATGATTGAGTCTCCATGGGCATCTTCATTGCATGATCAAGAGAGAAAACCACATCTTCATTATCCATTCGCAGTCTAAGCTTCTCCGCTCTCAACTTCCTTTCTCTTTCCCACTTCTTCTCCATTGTAAGCTCAGTATTCTGCTCATGTAATGGTACTAGAGTAGCATCAACATCATAGGGAGCATTCGGCGCAACAATAGGCATGTTTCGGATCGGTTCGACTAGGGTTTAACCTGTTGGAGAGGTCGAACCAGGCACGTAGTGGTCGAATCGATCATCTGGAAGGTTGTTCTCACTTTGAAGTTGTGGTTTGACCAGGGTTCGACCTTCAAGACAGGTCGAACCGCTTTCCCTCAGGTCGAACCGGCTTACTGTACTATTTCTGTCTCCCAGTTCGACCAAGGTTCGACCAGATGGTTTGGTCGAACCATGTCCGTCGTGGTCGAACCATTATTGCGATAAAATATGGTGCTCCGAACATTGAGGTTCGACGTGGGTTCGACCTTCAGAATAGGTCTAACCACCCTTGCTTTGGTCGAACTGATAATCTGAAAAAATAGAGTGTTCCGCATGGTATGGTTCGACCATGGTTTGACCTGTAGGCCAGGTCGAACCAGAGGCTGGTTGGTCGAATCACTGCCTGGATATGTCCATTTTTTATTTCGGCCTCATCGGTCCTTCGTACTGTGTTCCAGACCTAAATGTGATGGCATTATTCTCCAATGTTTGTGTCAATTGATTCACATTCGCGGTCATCTGCCCCATCATCAATGTAAGGTCCTTCAACTGCTTAGATAAATCTGTACGATCAACATTCATGGTATCCTCAAGATGATCAATCCTTGCATCATTCTCAGCCATGTATCGATTGAAGGTATCTTCAACACTCTTCACTTCTTGTTGTCGCCTACTAGCCCCTCTTTGTGTCAACTCTGTGATCTGCCTCTGCTGGAACTCTAGTAGCTTGTTGATGTTAGCTAGACTAGAGACGATCTCATCATCCCTATTCGGCTTCACTTGATATTCAACCTGCGCCACCTTGCCAAGTACATATGATCCTCTATCTCTCTCTACTGGCCAGTCACGTAAATTCATAGAGATATCTTCAAATAACTTTTCCACTTCAAGTGCTGTCTTTGATAACAACGCTCCTCCTGATGATGCATCAATAAAAATACGCGACTCACAATCCAATCCATAGTAGAAGATTCTTATGTATTTAGCCTTCGGCATTCCATGTTGTGGATACCTCCTGAGCATATCTTTAAACCTGTCCCACGCCTCATAAAATTTCTCACCCTGATTCATAACAAATCGAGTGATCTCTTGCTTCATTCTTAAGATCCTTGAGGGTGGCATGTATCTCTCAGAACTTCTGCTGCAGTTGGTCCATGTATTGCAATCGGCTGGATCAAGGGTCTCATACCAAGCTTCCGCCTTATTAATTAAAGAGAACTTGAATAAGGCGATCCGCCTAGCATTATCATACGCTCCACTGCCCTTTTGAGTGTTTGCATAACCAAGAAATCTTCGGAGATGCTGATATGGATCTTCAAAACAACCTCCAGAAAAGGGATTCTTCTCTACCATGTTAATAAGAGCGGGATGTATCTCAAAATCATCATCTTCCCCCCTTGCTCCTATCAACCCCATGTTGACATTCCCAAAGTTCGTAAAAATTTCATGAATGGAAACATAATCCGGATTCTGCCTTGCTCCGGCCATGTTCAGCTCAATGTGTTATTTGCTCCTTTCCTTCCTCTCCTTTTTTTCAAGCGCACAAGTAACTCGGAAAAATTCAAGGTTAGATAGAAATAAATAATCACAAATAAAAGAAAAAAAATATCTTAATCAAACTAGAAATAATAAAATCAATAATAACAGCCGTCCCCGGCAACGGCGCCAAGAACTTGATGAGCGTTTTATCAGCACACAATTAATCCCCAAGTATGAAGGATATCAATTGTAGTCTCGAAAGGTGACCAAGTGAATATCGAACCCAATGGATGGCGTATTATCAATTTAATTATTATCTAAATTAATTAAGACAAGGCAATTACGTTTTAATGGTTATCTAACAACTAATATGCTGGAAATTAAATAACAAATAAAATAAACTATCACTCGAAGGATACGAAAGTGGATCAAGTAGGAGAATAGGTAGCTCTAGGATAATCCAGTTTCACTAATTAACTTCCCTTCCATGTGTCAATGTACGACACTGCCTTGTAGAATATGGACGCATCACTAAATCATGCATATCTACTCGATAGACACAAGTAAATATACGTGTAACACATGTGAATAACCTCAGAGAAAGAGATATAATTCACCCCCCCTTTCTAGGTACTATCAGTATCAATTATTTCCCCCTAGGATTGTACTCTAACCCGATATGATCTCCCTTTATAGGTACTATGAAATTATCTTCTTTATCCTACTTATTAACCCGAATTCAATTCAATTAATAAGTATTCATATATGATAGTTCTAATGAAGCTTCGGAGTCCCCTCACTTAGAATCATAACATGGAATCCTGCTCAGCAGTGAATGCACTCAATCAATAACCAAGATATGTATTCAGACTCTACATAACAGTTAATGATGCACAAAATGACCGTGAGTATGAATTAAAAAGGCACAATCATATATAAAATAAATCCACAAGTAGTGTTGTACGGAGTGTACACATAGAAGTTCAATTAACTAGATAAAACCTTCACAACCCTAGTTCTACCAAAAAGGATCTAGCCCATGATGTTGCGAAGAACAATCATGGGTGTTGGATAGATCTTACTCGGATGTCCGGAAAATACAAGATAAATTAGGAAACGAATAAACCCTAGATGTGGCGTCATCGCGTCCTTCTCGCTCTTGAATCCTCCTCTTGGTTCTCCTCTTGATTCCACAAACGAATCTTCAAAGTGATGGATGGATGGAGGAAAGGAAGTGGATGATAGTTGGGGGGTGATCCCCCCTTGTGGGGTGTTGTATGTTGTGGCCTCTCTTCTCCTCTCTTGTTGTTGTGTTGTGTTCCTCTCGTGATGTCTTCCTTGACTGCATGAGCCTCCTTTTATACTTGTAATCACGTCTCTAGGGCTTGGAATGGGCTTTTCAAGTGATCACACGCGTTTAGGCCTCGAAAATACGGATTTGGTAAGTTTCCGCACGATGGTTCGACCTCAGCAAACAGGTCGAACCACTGACCACAGGTCGAACCACAGGTCGAACCTACCTACTGGAAGTCCCAAGTGCATGGTTCGACCTCGGTTCGACCTCAAGCAGGTCGAAACGATTTGCGCAGTCTCTCCGTTTCGCGTATAACTTTCACATCCGACCTCCGAATTGAGTGATTTTTGAGCTCACGCAATCCTCTCTTCCTGGAATTTCTATCCATATAAAGAAATTACAAAAATCCCAGAATTGGATATGTAACAGGCCATGGAAAGGAGCACTGCAATTCTGTTCGGCACAGCTCGCGCGGCGTCACCACTTTGCTCATAACTTCCTCGTTCGGACTTCAATGATGGTGTTCTTTATGCCAAAACGACTCTCTCTTCAGTGGCTTTCCAACCATATATCACACCAATAGTTTTGAGCTCCACAACAATACAGAATAATTATGAAAGTTGGATGTGCGTTTTCAGCATTCTTGCACAAATTGCACCTTTTCTCCAACTTTGTACTTTTCATCCTTTTTCCTAAAACACAACAAAACACCTCAAGTGCACATAATTCTCACATATATCGAATATAAGACACTTGTGCTCATATAAGACTACAATATCA
The DNA here is from genome assembly GCA_023678885.1 of Pogostemon cablin. Classification (NCBI taxonomy): domain Eukaryota; kingdom Viridiplantae; phylum Streptophyta; class Magnoliopsida; order Lamiales; family Lamiaceae; genus Pogostemon; species Pogostemon cablin. The sequence continues at coordinate 42,882,557 of CM042957.1, read as the reverse complement.
ATCAAAAAGGTGTTAAATTGGATATTAAAACACGCTTATTTTCACTCTCATCAAGAGCTTATGAGTATAAAAGGGGATGTAGATCACACCAAGGAGACCGCAAGACAACACAATCAACCTACACCCCACAAGGGAGAATCACCCCCCAACCATCATCCATATCATTTCCTCCATCCATCCATCACTATGAAGATTCGTCTGTGGATCCAATAAAGAGAATCAAGAGGATTTGAAGAGATGGAAGAAAGAAGGAAGGAGATCGCTACACTAAGGGTTTTTCTAATTCTTTTCTTCTATTTTCTAATTTTCCGGACATATGAGTAAGATCTAACCAACACCCACGATTGTTCTTCGCAATATCATGGGCTAGAACTATTTTGGTAGATCTAGGGTTTTGAAAGTTTTATGAATTAATTAAACTTTCGTGTGTATACTCCGTACAACACTACTTGTGGTTTAGTTTATATATGACTATACGTTGTTAATTCATACTCAGAGTTGTTTTGTGCATCATTAACAGTTATGTAGAATCTGAATACATATCTTGGTTATTGATTGAGTGCATTCACTGCTAAACAGGATTTCATGTTATGATTCTAAGTGAGGGGACTCCGAAACTTCATTAGAACTATCATATATGAATGTTTATTAATTTAATTGAATACGGGTTAGTAAGCAGGATAAAGAGGGTAATTTTATTGTACCTATAAAGGGAGATCATATCGGGTTAGGTTCCAGACGTGGGAAATAACTGATACTGATAGTACCTAGAAAGGGGGTGAAATTACATCTCTTGCTCCGAGGTTATTCGCACGTGTTACACGCATATTTACTTGTGTCTATAGAGTAGATTTGCATAGTTTAGTGATACGTCCATAGTTCACAAGGTAGAGTCGGCCTGCACTTGTGAGGGAAGTTAAGTAGTAAAACTGGATTACCCAAGAGCTACCTATTCTCCTACTTGATCCACTTTCGTATTCTTCTAGTTTTATTGTATTTATTTGTTATTTCATTTTAGTATTTTAGTTGATAATTAATTCCACAACTCTTATTGCTTTTCATCTTAATTAATTTAGATAATAGTTAAATTGACAATACGCCATCCTTTGGGTTTATATTTAACTTGGTCGCTTGCTTAAGCTGCAACTGATATCCTTAATACTTGGGGATTAATTTGGCGTTCAAAGAAAATGCGCATCATTAACCACTTTACATTAAAATATTATTTCTCTCAACACATGTTAAAATATTATATTCCTCAACCCCCGTGTAAAAAGAAAATGTAATTATTACTTTGGGACGGAGGGAGTAATGAATAAGAATAACTGAATTTTTCAACACCACAATGATAGGTAACAAAGAAACCAAGAAAATGGTGAAAGAAGCTTTCTGTGTTTGAGTATTCTTAGTAATAGTATAGGGTGGGCTTAGCAAAATAGGTTAGTTGAAGTTAGTATTGAGTGTAGGTTTAGGGTGGGGGCAAAATAGGAAATTCACGATTATTTTTTTACCCGGGTTGTTGCGCATTTTCCTACACACTAATTAAATCCCAAAGTATCAAAGATATATTGTAGCAGCAAACAACCAAGTTATAATATCGAACCTTAAGGACAGTAAATTATCTACTCCTAAAGTTACTAGGTTAACTAAGAGAGTACGTACCCAAATTCAAATGTTTGAGAACTTAATTATTAACTAGAAGACTGAAAATTAAATAACAAATAAAATTAAATCACTAAATGAAAGATTTTAAGTTTAATTCAAGAGAGAAACAACAGTCCTAAGGAAATACGGTGTAGACTGATTAATCTGAATTCATAAACGTCCAATTGCTCATTCATGTAGAAGATATAAAAGCATCATGAGACATGCAAATTCACTTGATATGGGCCAAATAAATTAACAATTAAAAATTTACTTTAACTCCTAGGATGTGTAAGTGATAATTCCATCCCCTTTCTAAGTTCTAACTGTATGAATATTTTCCCTTAGAAGGTACTCGAATCCTATACATTTTCCCTTTATAGGTACTATAGAATTAACTCTTAATATCCTGCTTGAAAGTCTAATTGCATTGTTCCACTTGATAATTCTTTACATTAGATTTATCTGTTATAAAGAATTAAAGTTATATTGGGCAATCCCCTTAATCCTTAATAGATAGACAATTCAATTCATGAACTCACACAAGCTAACATATCAAACCATGCATCATGGGCAATGCCATGAAATACATGAAGACGTTACGAAGCATGATTTTCGAAGTCTCAAATAGATGAAAATGAGCATTCTACGTAAAATCATAAAAGTAGTCTAGTTCATCAAATCAACAAAATCTATCCTCAATCCTTATAACTGTAAACGAACATAGACCATGGGGATACATGTATCTCCCATGACTATAATTGAAATCTTACCAAAAGTCTTGACAAACAAAAAGATAAGAAAGGTAACAAAAAATCATAGTGTCAGTGTTGTTTCACGTCCCTTCTCCGTCTCACAGATTTGGCTGATTCCCCTCTAGAACTAGGATCTCCTTTAGTGTGGATGAATGATGAGATGGATGTGTATGTTTGAAATATGGATGTGAATGATGTAAAGTAGGTGATGGATCAACAGTTATCTCCCTTGTGTATTCTGATACCCTTTTATATTTGTGTCTCTCTCTAGGCCACTGTTTTGGGCCTTTTCTCGCCAAAAATATACACTAACATGTATTGGAGGTGTAAAACACTAATCAGAGCGAACATGGAACAACTCGACCATGGCTCGGTCAACTCAGAAACTAACTCGGCTCAAGCTGTTGGATTGTATACTAAAAGCCTAGCTTCAGTATGAACAATGTTATAACAATATTTAAAATGAGAATCATTGATCAAATGATTGCGTGTCGATGTAATAGTCCATTTACTTTATACTATAGATAATAGGGTATGCGGTGTCGTACGAAAGATTATATTATATGCTCCTTATAAACTACAAATAGATGCTAACAATCGAGATATATATACGGGGATAATCTATCGGGATGGTTGTAGTGTGATTTGGTATTAGTTTGTCTTGACTATAAAATTACACTAGTGCACTTTGCGTGTATTGAGTAGGACCGCTGAGGTTGTTCGATTTATATTGACTATATAAGAGAACTAGACCTCAGTTATTATGGATGTTCATACTCTTAATCCCTATACAATAATCTCAAAACGTAATTCAGTATTTATTTCTTTGATTCACAATGGGTGAGATTTAATTATTAATCAATATGCTCGGTGAGTTGAAAGACGATATTGTCTGCATGGTGTACTGTTGATTGTAGAAGAAATCCGTAATGAATTAGATTGATGATGTTCTCTTGAGGAGCTCATAAGGATTATCATGTAAACCCTGCAGGTGGATTTTATCCGGCATGATAATAAGGTTGAGTGGTACTATTCTTGGATAAGAGGTTAATTAATTGAGTTGTCAGTAACTCATTTAATTAGTGGGCATTGTATATCTTAAACATGGGGAGTTAAATGGGCCCATAATAAGAAGGAGCCCATAACATAATTTGGGATTAGGGTGGTAGTGCAATAATAATCTTTAGCGGACTGATTTATTATTATTGGGCTTAAGTATAAGTTTTGGGCTAAACTTGGATGTTTAAGCCCAATGGGAGGCCCAACCCTAATTTCTACTCCTTGTCCCTGCTGTAACCTATAATAAGTCATCCCAGCACTCTCAGTCATCATGAATTCATGCCTAAATCAATCTTTAGATGAAAAATCAGATTTCTCATCGGAAAAGAGAGAACGTGAGAAATTCGAGGGAGACTATGGATTGGGATCGCATAGAGAATCATCGCCCACGCGACGTCTAGACGAGGCATAGAAATATAGCAGAAGATCAAGAGGTGGAAAAAAATTTAAATTACAAAGTTAGAGGAATGCTGAAAAATGCATGCTCAACTTCCATTATTTTTATGTGTTTATGTGGAATTCAAAACTGGTTGTGTGATACGTGGTTGTAAAGACACGGAATAGAGAATCGTTTTGGCTCAAAAATCACTCAAATCGAAGTTTGGATGAGGAAGTTATGCTCAAAATCGTGAGGTCGCGCGCAGCTGTCGGCGAGAATTTTCAAAAATTTCCGAAAATTAGCCTATCTTTCTTAATTATTGGACTGTTCTGACTTCTCCACCAGTCTTCGGTAATAGGTAAAACTTTATGTAATTTCACTATGTTAGATGTGCATGAAACCCGAACAGATTGCGTAGACCATAAGATCCAATCACCATCACAAGCTAGGTCAAGAAGTAGCCGAGATGCATATCGATCTACACCATTTCTCATTCTGCATCCATCGAACCCCAACTCGGCTAGAGTCTGGAGCCAAGCTACCACATTCCAAGCTAATTTAGCTTGAGTTGCCCTCAAGTTGGGAGCCCTAGTTGCTTTCGAACCATTTCCATGCTACTTTCGATTCTAATCCATTTTCCCTTGATTTAGGCCTTCAAAACTTACAAAAGCACAATAGTATCCTTAAAATCATGCAAGCACTAAGACCTACATAATTTTATGCAAATGATAGACTTTTCTAAGAATAGGGCAATGTGTACACATAAAATGCGTGAATTTCCACTCTAAAAAATCTTCTAAACTTACATCTTGTCCATCTCCGAACAACGAAAGAGAAAACAAAGAGAAAACTTGAGAGTGTAATGCACAGCCACACAACGATTCACAATAATCAAAAGTAAAAAATCATACATCAACACTAGAACAACCATCCATCCAAAAACATTCACTACAAATTAACTACGTCACCTTTTCGGAATGCTCCTCCACTCATTATCACAGGTAGTATATACTCTCTATGCTCAAGTGTGAGATTTACATTTCAAGGCTAGGTGTTTACACTCTGTATCAATTCAAATACACGCGTATCCATAAACTTAGCATTCATTTACACTCTCTACTAAGGAATAACTAGACAATAGGATCACAAAGGTCTTGCATTCGAGATAGTGTTGGCTCTTTGGTATAAGTGGGAAAATATAGATGAAGTGATTAAATCACTAGTAGAGAATTAAAGAAGACTTACAGCTTCTCAGCAAACATATTTTTACACTTCTTTCTTTCTTTAATGCTCTTCATAACTTTCTTCAACTTGTTTTCCTCCTTCACTTTCAATGCAAACTTCATATCTTAGTAATTTCTTATCAAAGCAGGGTACCGATTTTGGGCACTACCCTTTTACATAGAGTACCAGTTTCAAGCAATACCCCTTCATGCATGTTTTAACCACTTTTCACAATATTTATCACTTCTCCACGAGATTTATCCTTCTCCTTTTTATTCACAAATAACTAACTTGATTCCTTCAATTTTCTACTAGATAAAGTTTTTTAAAACTATCAAAGGATTCAATTGGCTATTTTATAGGCTTCCAACAAATTAGACTTTTAGGGTCAAATGGGTTGACTAAGGATAACATCATTTGGTAGGATATTCATTTTTCTAGTGACTTTATAAAGAATAAAAATGGCCTAAGATCATTTCCCATTGTCTAATCAAACACGTAGTTTCAGCAAGATACAAAGCTAAATTCTAGAATACGTGTGTATGAATGACTTTCACAAGAATAAACTAAATCATGCAACATCTTATGATTTCGAAAGGCTCAAATCTCACATGGGCATTCATGAAAGAACAAGCATATCTATATAGGCTATGTAATTAATCATCCATACATATAGTCAAACTTCAAGTTTCCTATTATCAAAGCACAACTTCAAATTTGATTTCAAGCACATACACAACATGTTATTAAAGAACACTCCATTTTCCAAAAAAAAAAACTCAGTACGTACCTAACATCCAAAACTTCAAACACAACCAACAATAATCACCATCAACAATTTCATGTAAATGGAAGTCACGGAATAATATCTATCATTCTATAAACCCAAATAACAAGAAAGATAGAATCTAAACAATTCACCTAACTAACTAACTAAAATAACAAAATAGAAATGAGGTGGAGAGAAGAAAATCAAAACTCTAACTACTATATATCCACCACGGATCATAGGAGGTCGTCGGGATCTATACGCCAAGCATTGAACTCATGACGAATCTCCTCCAAATTACAACTCTCTTCGACACCTCGTTCAGCATATTAGTGTTGGATTGTATACTAAAAGCCTAGCTTTAGTATGAACAATGATTTAACAATTTTAAAATAAGAATCATTGATCAAATGATTGCGTATTATAATTTATTTATATGTCCGATGCAATAGTCCATTTACTTTATACTGTAAATAATATGTTGTGCGACAACACGTGAAAGATCATATTATCAGTTTCCTTATAAAGTATATACAGATACTCACAATCGAGATAGGCGGGGTCTCTCTATCCAGATGGTTGTAGTGTGATTTGGAATTAGTTTGTCTTGACTATAGAATCACATTAGTATACTTTGTGTGTATTGAGCAGGACAGCTTGAGATCATTCGACTTATACTGACTATATAGGAGAACTTGATCTCTGTTACTATGGATGTTCGTGCTCTTAATCCCTATACAATAACCTCGATACGTAAGGCAGTATGTATTGCTTTGATTCATCAATGAGTGAGATTTACATGTTATTAAATCAATAAACTCGATGAGTTGGGAAATAGTATTGTCTCTATGGTGTGTTGTTGATTGTAGAAGGAAACTGTGTCCGATAAAATAGGTTAATGATGTCCCCTTGAGGAGCTCATAAGGATTATCATGTAAACTCTGCAGGTGATTTTATTTCGGCATGATAATAAGGTTGAGTGGTACTACACTCGGATGAGATATTAATTAATGGAGTTGTCAGTAACTTAATTAATTAATGACATTGTATATCTTAAATACGGGGAGACTAATGGGCTAATAATAAGAAGGAGCCCATAACATAATTTAGGATTAGAGCGGAAGTGCAGTAATAATATTTTAATAGAATATATTATTATTATTTGACTTAATTATAAGTTTTGGGCTAAACTTGGATACTTAAGCCCAATGGAGGCCCAACTCTAATTTCTCCTCCTGGTCCCTGTTGTAGCCCATATACAAGTTATCTTAGTGATCTGAAAACCCTAATTATTACGCCTAACATGCGTGAGTTTGAGGAAGGATTATAGATTTAGAGGATCTTGAGGATCATCGCCCACGCGATGACAAGATTGTACTTGGGAATACAGGTGAAGATCAAGAGGTTGTTTTCAGCAGCCTGATCGTCAACTTTCATGAATTTTTTGAATTTGTATGGAACTCAAAACCGGTTGTGTGATACATAGTTGGAAAGCCATGGAAGAGAGTATATTTTGGCGAAAAATCTCTTAAATTGGAGATTGGATGAGGAAGTTATACCTGAATTTGTGAGGCTGCGCATGCTGCCGGCGAGAATTTCTCTTCTTCAATATACCCTGGTGAAAGGTAATACGATTTTATGTTCTTGCTTCTACTAATATAGAATCGTATGGAACCCTAACGGTTCATGTTAACCAAATGATCGAACGCCAACCATTAGTCAATGCACATATCTATAGATTAATGGCCACCTGTGTGGTATTCATAGTGGTCATCTGATGGCTCATTTATAGTTCTCCCTCCTTCTCATGTATTCAGTAGACACATGTGATAAGTGAGCATGCATACATTGGGCCTATTAGCCCCACCAATTTACTATAGGATCCCAATCCTCATATCCAGAGGTAGTCCAGGTGGTGTTATCCCATGCATATAGTGGAAATGAGTAGCTTTGGAGAACAGTGGGACTCCCTTGTACTGAGCCCCGCCATGTGGTTGTTCGTACTCTCCTCGTCTGACTCCATGTTGCTCCTCATTATAATATTCTTTTTCTCCTTAGTCATCATCTCCCTCAACACCTCCCACTGGATCATCATCCATAGCCATTGGATTGGATCTTTCTATATTTTGTCGAGCCACCTCCCTCCCCTTGCCCTTTTGCTTCATCATCTAAAAATCGAGTGGTGGGCAGTGTTGAGCATTTTCTTTACACATAATTAATCTCCAAGTATAAAGGATATTATTGTAGCTTAGATAAGTGACTAAGTTATTTATCGAACCCAAAGGACGAATTATTATTACTCTTACTATTAACTAAATTAATTAAGACTTTAATTGGCAATAAAAGTGTAGAGAATTATTAAACTACTAAACAAATAATTAAAGTAACAAATAGAATAGGCAAGCATAATGATGAAAGTGACCAAGTAAGATAATAGGTAGCTCTAGCATCATCCAGTTTCACTCATTAATCTCCATTTCATATATACTGTTCGACTCTGCCTTGTAAATTAAGGACGCATCAAGAAGCCATGCATATCTACTCTATAGACATGAGTAGACATGCGTATAAAAAGTGTGAATATCATTGAATAAAGAGATATAATTTCACCCCCCTTTGTAGGTACTATCAGTATCAATTATTTCCCGTGCACTTAGTACTCTAACCTGATATGATCTCCCTTTATAGGCGCTATGAAATTACTCTCATCTTCCTTCTTATCAACCCAAATTATATTCAATTAATAAGTATTCATATATGATAGTTCTAATGAAGTTTCGGAGTCCCCTCACTTAGAATCATAACATGGAATGTTGTTGAGCGGTGAACGCGCTCAATCTATATCCCAAATATATATTCAGACTCTATATAAAAGTTGAAGATGCACAAAATGATCGTGAATATGAATTAAGAAAGCATAATCATATATAAAATAAACCACTAGTAGTGTTGTGCGGAGTATACACATGAAAGTTTAATTAACTCGTAAAACTTTCATAAACCCTAGAACTACCTTAGCGGTTTTAGCCCATGATGTAGCAAAGAACAATCATGGTGGTTGGATAGATCTTACCCATAGTGTGGAAAATTATAAGATAAATTAAGATACGAAGTAAACTCTATATGCGGGAGTAGTCGCGTCTTGCTCCATCTTGAATCTTCACTTAGTTCTTCGCTTGATTCAATAAACGAATCTCTACAGCTCTTCCGGATGGAGTTAGGGTCCGAATGTGATGTAGGATGGATGTGGTATCTAACTCTCTCTCTCTCTCTCGGATGTCAATAGTGATCCATTTATACTTGAGACTCTTCCAATGGACCTTTTCTGGGCTTTTTCGAAAAAAATACGCACATACATGCACTGGGGTGTAAAAAAGTAGGAACAAGAAATCCACGATGCCATTTGACCAAAATTATTCTGGTCGAACAACTCGGCTTTGGTCGAACAGCACGCTTGTAAATCAAATCATCTTTCCTCATCGTGTGATCGTTGTTCGACCAGAATTGACTTGGTCGGACAACTCTGGTTTGGTCAAACGACACCTCTGTGCACTAAAAACTTTAACCACGCCATTCTACCATTGCTCAACCATAATGGTCTTGGTTGAATGGCTCCTTATCTGATCAAACGCAACCTCAAATTATGTGTCTTCTAATTCTGAGCACTTCTAACCTGTTTTCCAATGAAATTACGCTCTAACAACCTCAGTAGCACCTGATTCGTGACTTTTTAATATATATCCCGATTTGCCTTGACTTAAGACCAAATCGTACACCATTCTTACCAAAATCAGAGCTCAAATCACATGAATTTTCACTCTCAATAGGCAGTTGTGTTCATCGAGATGTTACTATCATTCTAGATAGTATGGAAGTGGAAGAGCTCTATAGGAAACATGAGGGTGTTAGGGTGAATGGTGTAGGTGAACTTTCGGATGTCATCCTTATAAATCAGCATCCCACTCTTCTCAAGAGAGTCCAAATATATGTCAGCCCTTTTTTTAATGATGCTTATCCCATTTTTATCAATCCCATAATATTGTGCATAAGGGGTAATCAAACCTCCTATGTTCATCTGATGTGTCACATGAGTCTTGAACAGATACAGCTGGTTTAGAAGATATGCCCCATGGTTGAATTAGACGTTGTTCACCAAACATTATAGCACGTACAACTCTCCTTAGAGAATCTCCCCACTCATGGCTCTACAGAAGAAGCTGGCAGAAAGGATTCGATCCATATAGCATAATACTGGATTGCAGAGACAAGTAGATCTAGCCAGCATGGCTTTGTGTTTCTCTCTTCTTCCTGTAATCTACTGCTAGAAGTCATTAGCCTTGAACCTTGAATCCTCAGCAAATGGAATGCCAGTCAGGCATCCTAAAGCCTGATCTAGGGAGTAACAAGCATAAGGTACCTCTCCTTCAGACATAACCTATAGCGTACATAAGAACTCTGCTACAAGTTCAAAATGGGTGTGTGCCTTCCTCTCCGTAAATCAACGAATCCTAACTCTTTCAAATATAATACCTATATATCAGTGATTTTAACATTGCCATATTGTGATCATCTTGGTACCAGGTGTTGGTGATTTTTTAGAAATTCTCTCATAGATTGCTGACACTTCTTCCTAATTATTGAACTCAAGCTCTAGATCCTCAGGCAATCTTCCCAATCTTTTAAACTTTTCATATAACGGATCCATGGGCAGCGGAGGAGCTGCTGCACTACTAGATTCCCCTTTCTTTTTCTTTCCTTTATCCTGGTCTTTCTTCCGTTTTCTTGCTGCAATTTAAAAATTTAGGCACACTTTTACCAACAATCAACAAGATAATTAATACATGTTTTCAGCTTAGAGCTACAAGTATTCATCATTCAACACTAAAGTATTAATGCAAGTATATCACTCTATAACTTCGACATGCATAATTTTAGACAAGATGCTCAACGTACTAACTATTCCTATTCATGATTTTATCATCAATAATTAAACTCCACAAGATAAACATGAACAAGACAATCTACATCATCATTTATCAAGCATCCTACATTCTTTCAACTCTCTTTCAAAGCACCTCACATGCTTTTCTTTAACATAGAATCATTCATTATTTATCTAATTTGACTCATCAAAGTAATGTTTTAAGTATTCATGAAAATGGTCAGCAAAAATCCATAACCATGCCTAATGACGTACTTCAACATCGAAATCCCCAAAAGCATCATGAATCTCACATTTTATCATTCCTAACACATACACATGTTCAAGACTATTCAACATCAACCACAATTGAAAACATATTCAACAAAAAATCAAGATATACTACAATCAAGACCAAATTCGTATGCATATGTTTTTGTCAAAATGCCTCAACCAATTTCACACTAGAACATGTAAATTCCACACACAATACACTTACAAATAGAAATTCCGCCACAAATTCATCAATCCAAGAATGAAAGAGTGAAGAAAAACATACCTCTTATGTTTTACATTGTAGAATTCGGATGTGTGTCCTCTTCACTAAAAACTCCCTAAATCTTTACTTTAAATCCCCAATGTGGTATATGAATGCAAGATGAAGTGTTTAATCGTGTGTGTTAAGAGTTTAATTGGAAGGAAATGGATGGAATTACAGATGGATTTTAGAGTGGAGAGTTCGCTTCTTATTGTTGGATTGTATACTAAAAGTCTAGCTTTAGTATGAACAATGTTTTAACAATTTTTTTGAAATGAGAATCAATGATCAAATGATTGCATCTTATAATTTATTTATATGTCTGATGCAGTAGTCCACTTACTTTATACTATAGATAATATATTGTGCGACAACACGCGGAAGATCATATTATCGATTTCCTTATAAAGTATAAACAAATGCTCACAACCTAGATAGACGGGGACTCTCTATCGAGATGGTTGTAGTGTGATTTGGTATTAGTTTGTCTTGACTATAGAACCACATTAGTGCACCTTGTGTGTATTGAGGTGGACCGCTTGAGATCGCTCGACTTATATTGACTATATGGGAGAACTTGATCTCAATTATTATAGATGTTTGTGCTCTTAATCCCTATACAATAACCTCGACACGTAAGGCAGTATGTGTTTCTTTGAGTCATCAATGGGTGAGATTTACATGTAATTAATTAAGTTTGGAGAGTTTGTTCAGCACAGAAATTCACACTTTTCATAGGCCATTTTCATATGATATTGCATTACTTTAATATTATTTATGGAGTTTATTATTTAATTTTATATTTTATATGACTTCACAGGTATTATTGAGATTTTTCATAATTATGGCCTATTTTGGAATGAAATTGATAAAAATATGAGAAAAGGAATTGAAGAGATCAATCGTTAACTATCTAGTTGATGATTGTAGTATAAGAAAGTGAGGAATGGCATGGTATGAACTTATTTTAATTTGTGGGGCCCATATCACATATGGAATGTGATTTCAAGAAAAATCAATTGACCAAGCATGCCACGTAAGGGTCATGGAAATTGTACAACGTGATGTGATAAGAATTTGTGGGCCCATGATCATTAAATATCATGTTAAGCCCAGTATGTATGTGTTGGTCCATTACACTTCATCATCAGCCTTCAATGCCGATGAAGCCCACGTCCTTTAACTTCTGGAAGCCCACAACACATACACACTAGTGTGAAAAAGAAGCAAAACAGAATTAGAGAAGCAGAACGCGAATCGAGATCGCGAATAGCGAACAACACCATCGCACTTTCCACCACTCACAATCACACACTCATTCCACCCACTTCATCCATCATCTGGTGTGTTCGATTCAAGGAGAGAGATCATATAATTAAACTTAATTTTTCTTTCAATAAATATGAACAGTGGTAACATCTTTCTTATACCCATGGAAATTTCCTGTAACTCCATGGGGTAAACACTTTGAGTAGTTCTAAGGATTAAGTTATTTTTTAATTTAATATTCGATGATTGTTTAAAACTTGTAGAATGTTCATTTGTTTTTCTATGAATTTCTTGGAGACTATTTAATTTAAATTGCGTAACATTTGTGGTTATTTAATTTAAGTCCATTTACTTTATACTGTAGGTAATGTGGTGTGCGGCGTCACATGGAAAATCATATTATCGCCTCCATATAATGTATAAACAGATATTTACAACCGAGATAGATGGGAACTATCTATCGGTATGGTTGTAGTGTGAATTTGGCATTAGTCTGTCTTCACTATAAAATTGCTCTAGTGCAATTTGTGTGTATTGAATAGGACCGCGTTGAGATCGTTCAGTTTATACTGACTATATAATAGAACTTGATCTCTGTTATTATGGATATTCGTACTCTTAATCCCTATACAATAACCTCGATACGTAAGCTAGTATTTATTTCTTTAATTCATCCGTGGGTGAGATTTAATTATTAAATTAATATGCTTGGTGAGTCGGGAGATGATACTGTCTCTATGGTGTGCTGTTGATTGTAGAAGGAATCTGTGTCCTAACGGAATTGGTTGATGATGTCCCCTTGAGGAGCTCATAATGATTATCACGTAAAACCTGTAGGTAAATTTATTTTGGCATGATAATAAGGTTGAGTGGTACTACTTTCGGTAAATATATTAATTAATGGAGTTGTCAGTAACTTAATTAATTAATGGGCATTGAATCTTAAACACGAGGAGATTAACAGGCTCATAATAAGAAGGAGCCCATAATGTAATTCGGGATTAGGGTGGCAGTGCAATAATATTTCCTTAGTGGACTGATTTATTATTATTAGACTTATGTATAAGTTTTGGGCTAAACTTGGATGCTTAAGCCCAATGGAGGCCCAAACCTTAATTTCTCCTCCTGGTCCCTGTTGTAGCCTATATAATAGCCAAATCTCATCAATCCAGGAATAAGTTAATCATGCCTAAACATGTGAAAGACATATTAGGGTTGTAGACTGAGATCTTCTTGTAGATCGTTGCCCACACAACGTCAAGACATGGCTTAGGAATACAACGAAGACCGAAAGTTTGTTTGTTGTTTCTATCTGTCAACTTGCATTATTTTTCTAAAATCTTCTGTTAGTCCAAACTATACATGTGATACACCTTTGGAAAGCCACGGAAGAGAGGATCGTTTTGGTGCATATATCATTCCAATCGTAGATTGGATGTGGAAGTTATGGCCAAAACCGTGCGACTGCACAGGCTGCCAGCGAGAATCCTTCTTCTTCAACATACCCTAGTGAAAGGTAATACGTTTCTATGATTTCTTGTTTTCGCTGATTTAGAAACGCATGAAACCCTAACGGTTCACGTTAACCAAAAGATCCAAATGCCAACAGGAATAATTATAACTTGTGTGCACAATTGAATTAATTGGTTATTTTTGTATAAGTTAAAGTAATTGACCAGATTCTTTGACTTATTAGACATAGATTTTGCAATGGATATTATTGATATTGATGACTTGTCATATTAGTAATATTCAGGAAATTAAGTAATAAAATTGTAGTACCTAAAAAGGGAACACATATTAGTTCTAGTACCTGACGAGGGAGGGAATAATATAGTAAGTACTTAGAGAGGGAGATAAGTCTATTAACCTAGAGTCATAGGAGATAAGCCAGATCGATTACAAATTTGCTTAGACCAAATAAGTGAATTAGTAAAGTTTAGTAATTTTTCCATAAGTATCTATAGGAATTGGACCCGACCATCGAAGTATTAAATTAATTATAGCTAATCCAGAATTCCTAGAGCTACTATTTCTCATTCTTGAATTTTTGTATTTTATTTAATTGATTTTTATTTAATTTTTAAAGTATTCATTAGTTTAAAAATTATCATCAAATTTAATTTGTCACATGTTTTATATAATTTAGTGAATATAGAAAATAGATAATTTACCGTCCCTAGAATTCGATATTAAACATTAGTTGCCTGCTGCTATAGTCGATATCCCTACACTTGGGGATTTATTTGTGTGCACTCGAAAACACAAAAGAAACCTTAACTGATTATTCACGCCTAACATTGTGAGGAGGGTAAGGGAACAGTAGATTGTGAAGATCTCGAAGATCATCGCCCACACGACGGCAAGATTGGACTTGAGAATACAGCTGAAGATTAGAATTAGGTTGTTTGCTGCTGCTATTCGTCAAATTCCATGATTTTTATATAATCGTGTGGAACTCCAAACTTTATGTGTGATACACTGTTGGAAAGCCACTGAAGAGAAGATCGTTTTTCCGCATAGATCACTTGAACTGGAGATTGGATGAGGAAGTTATGCCCAAAACGGTGAGGCTGCACATGCTGCCAGCGAGAATTCATGTTCTTCTTCAACATGCCCTGGTGAAAGGTAATACGTTTCTATGTTTCTTGCTTTCGCTGATTTTAGAAATTCATGAAACCTTAATGCCAACGCTTGCAATTGGGGGTGAAAATGGCGAATGGAATGAAGATCCCCAAATTTAAAACTCAATTTGAAACCTAGAGGGTCAACTCGGCTCGAATCTGGAGCCAACACTGGAGTAAACAAAACACACTAAGCATAAGAAAACTTACCTCGGTGCTTCAAGAAAAGGGATGCACGTCACCCCCTCCCCCAAACTTAGTTCAAACAAAGTATGAAACTATGTTTGCAAAAGAAGTGAATATTGTAGATGTATAAGAGCACCAAGGATAAAGTTTCCTACACCAAAACAAACACATTAAAGCAATAAAATATAGAAGGGTAAGTCCCCAACAGATGCTCTTGTTTAACGTCGGAGAGCTTGATGGAATGAGAATTTCTAACTCAAATACACAAGAGAAGTACTTCTTAATATTGTGGCGACTTGTAGTGCTTCAACCTATGTCCATTCGCCACCAAGATGTCACCATTCTTGTCTTTCAATTCAAAATCCCCCCACTCCATGGGCTCTATGAATCATATACGGTCTAATCCATTTAGATTTTAGCTTAGTTAACCCCGCCTGCATGTGAGGGGGCGTGTTAGAGTGATTTGATTAAGTATTAAACGATACTCCTCTCTACCAGGTTAAGATTTTAGATGAGGTGGTTGTTTAACATGGTATCAGAGCCCATGGTTAACCAATGTCCAGGGTTCGAACCTCATCCCCACCCATTTATGAGAAAATTCAACATGCAAGGCTTAAGGTAAAAATTCCCCGCCTGGATGTGAGGGGGCATGCTACAGTGATTCGATTAAGTATTAAACAATTCCTCTCTCTATTAAGCATTGCATGTGAAATTTTTCATAAATGGGTGGCAGTGAGGTTCGAACCCTAGACCTTTGTTAACCATGGGCTCTGATACCATGTTAAATGACCACCTCATCTAAAAGCTTAAGCTTATAGAGAAATGTATCGTTTAATCACTTCAACAAAAAAGATGATTGAAATCACATAATAAACATCGGTTCTTTATAAATGTGATGTCTTTTGATAAAAACTGATGTCTTTTCTAAAACAAATGTCTATCAACATAAAGGTACGCTGATAGACATCGGCTTTTATTGAAAATGCACTGATATACATTGGTTTTAAATAACCGAAGTCTTTCAAGCGTGTCTATTCTCATCTCTTAAAAAAGGACGTTGATAGACATCAATTCTTAAAATCGATGTCTTTTTACCTGATGTGAATGCTCCATTAGATACGGTTCTTCAAACTGATATCTTTAATCCTGATGTTTATTGGCAGTTCTTTGTAAAAATTGATAATAGACATCGGTCATAAGGCCCCGATGCTTATTTTGTGATGTCTTTTATATATAATATATATTATTAATATGAAAATTTAAATTGAAAAATGTTATTTTTAAAATTAAAAATCATGGTTTGTTAAGCAAACTCTTTCATCTTCAATAACATAAAATTCCCAAAAATATTTAAGCCCTAATTTCATCATTTTCCTCCCAATCGAGCAAGTTATTGTCGTTGCTCTGCTCTCAATCCGCCTCTATCTTGACGTGCTCGCCGAACTCAAATCGGAGGAGTATTTACTATTTTGCCACCACTCTCTGTCTCTTCACCATTGTCCTGAAGCACTCGCCACACTCAAATTGGAGGAGTATTTCCTTATTTGGACCTGTGACAATATTGTGATCGCTTGGGATAATTCACTCTCTCTCCAAATATGCCACCATTGCTGATGCGCTCACTGCCCTCAAGTCGGAGGAGAATTTCAGTGTTTGGAGCTTCGAGCCGACACTCAGACGGAGGTTCCACGCTAACTCCAATAAGATGAAGTTAAAACTCGCAACTCCCATTCTCCTAAGTCTTGCTGGTTGTACTCACTACCAGAACCCTAACTTATTTCCACGTTCCATTTTCGGCTCCAACAACATCTTATTTAGGTTTTTTCAGGTACACAATGGCAAACTCACACAGTAGATTGGCATTAAAATTAGCAATCGCTTATCTTAACCTCCGCTATTTCTAAATTAATTATAGATAACACTGTTCTGAATTAATTGGAATCAATGACAGTGTTACAAAAAATTTTATATGTTTTCAGTTTTACAATCGAACTACTAGTTTCTTGTAAATGTTTGAGGCCTTGGGCTCCATAAGATTCCCTTATATTTAATTTTATAAACCTAAAAGCCGTAGATTGCAAGCTACACTTGCTGAAGATTCTAGTCTTGAAGCTGATTATATTCTTGCTGGCTGTGGTGCAGATGAACTTGTCAATTTGATCATGAGGTTTATAGAACCGTCCTTTCTGAAGTTCTTTTTTTCTCTAATTTTTAGTTTCTATATATGGACTGATTTAGTGTTGTTGTTTTAATTGGTCGTCCAGATGTGTGCTTGAACCTGGTGATAAAATTGTGGATTGCCCACCAACTTTCACTATGTATGAGTTTGATGCAGCTCTTAATGGGCCACTTGTTATCAAGGGTAATAAAATTGTTTATTTTGTTTACGCTATCGATTGGTATGACTCTGTCTTAATTTCTCTTTTTTATTTGGGCGATTTCTTTTGCTTAATGTTCATGCATCTCTGACTGTATAACTCTCTCACCCACCGCACACCACAACCCACACCCACTATTCTAGATATTCTTAAATGTGATATTGTAGAATGGCACAACCTGCCAATTGTTCTAGTGAAAAAGAAACTAGATTTATATGGTAATTCTCATAGGCAATGCATTCAGTGGATCAAAGACATGATATCTCAGAACAGTTTAGGCGCGGATCAATGACACTCTATTAGTGTTTGGCATGGATCATCGAAGGTTTACTGTGTGGAATTGTAGTTAGGCGCGGATCAATGACACTCTATTAGTGTTTGGTATGTGTAATTACTTATTAAAGATGTGCTATCTATTTGTTATGTCGTAGATATAGAATCTAAAATTAATGGCTCTTTTCCAATTTGCCTTTGTTTAATTCTTAGCCTAATGTTGTTTAACCGGTGAATAAGTCGCCATTAAAATAATATAATCGACTGTCGTCCATCACAACATGGTTCAACACCCAATTCTCATGCTCTTTAGTCTTCCCATTATTTTTCCCTAACAAAGCACATGGACAGACTCGAGACAACTAATTTTTGGCTACTGATTCAAAGAGAAATTTCTACTATAAAGATGATCAAACATCCCAACTTATATACTTGGTGAAATTATCTTCCTTCTTTTACTAGTTATGAAACATACCTAAGGGAGTTAATTTATATGGTGAAAATACAACAACCTACTACTTTAAGGGTAGTATAAAAGATAAACCAGATGCTATTCTATCCTGTTATGTTTTTAGAACTTTTTAATTTTAGCGTGTTATGTAGGATAGTCCAAACTATTTGAATTATAGGTTATGGCTAGCAAATGAAAGATATATATTGTTCTTGAATATGTGGATGTAGGAGAACCCTTTAAAAAAATTGTAAGTAGTACTGATTTTAAAAGGAAGAAAAGAAAGACGTTGAATGTCCAAATGGCAGGCTGATGAAAATTATCATGTCATTCTCCATTATGTACATGCTAAACATTGTTTTCCAATTTGTCTTTGTTCAGCATTGCTTTTCTGATGCAATATTTATTGTGATTTTCGCATATACATGTGTATACAATTGCTTGCCTATCTAATGCTCATAAATCAATTAGGATTAGTGGATGTATCATCCTTAAGGGACTGTAGACAAGGTTAGTATGAACCAAATTGCTGTTTTGGAAAAATAGGAAGTCAATTTCCCATATTCCAAACAGTTAAAAAGCAGGTGTAACAATAATTGGACAATGTTGAAGCTTTCTAAGTTGTTGCTCACCAATTGTTTGATAAAATGCTTCAGAGAGTATTTTTTTATTTTTCTCCTTAAATATTGCAATTGTACAGTTTTTTTGTTCCTTGACATTGAGGGATTTCCCATCCCTACTTAGGGCTTATTAATTTGGACCATTATTTGAAATAGCCCTAACAGTTTGTGTATCTGCTATACGTTTCTAGCTTCTTTGCTGCTCCCATCTCTATTTGTGGATTGTGTAGAATTTCATAATTTTAACTTCCTTTTTGGCTTATAAGATTTATAAATATTAATCTCCAACACCTAGTGTTGATGGATTCAAAGCTAACATAAAATGTGTATTTAGTGGGGACCAATTTAAACTCTTGTCTAAATACTTGGACTCCGTCTTTACTCGCAACTTCAATGTTTTTTTAATAGAGAAAATAAAGCCAATAAATACATGCACTCGAAGTTTGTTCATTGAATTCATGGGAAATAATTAAATTTGCATACCATAATTTTAGTTAATTTCTAAACTAATTAATTAATCACACATCCTAACTACTCATAGAATATATTAATTTCTTTTGAAAGTTAGTTCTTAATTGCTGGTTATTTCACATTGTTTAATTAAATGGACTAAATAATAGTGACATGATTGCAACACTTAAGTTCTAACTTTAAATTGGGGTCTTTTTTCCACGTGTGTATATTAGTTGTTAGGATTAATAATGTGTTGATGTTTCATGACTTGCCTTTCTTGGATACTGGTTCATATTTTGGGTAGTTGATTCGTGCTTAGACTTTTCTTTAAAGGCTGGTTAGGACTTGCTTAGACTTTCTTAATATCCTTGCTGAACTTGGTGTTTTATGAAATGGATAAAACATGTTATGATCATTTGTATTTAATTAAGTAATATTCTATGAACTATTATCTTTATTAATCACAAATGCAGTTTGGGATGGAAAAAAATTATAGTTTGAATATTCTAGTTTAGTGGTACCTAGAAAGTGATTGATGCTGCAAAGGGAAGTGCAACATCTCCACCTGATTTGTCAATATACAAGGCAGACTTTGTTGTTGTTTCATTCTATAAGGTATTTATTCATCATCTTAAGATCATCATTTTAATTGCCTACATGCTTCTAAACTTGTGATCTCTACGAAAAATTCAGAAATTTTTTTCTTATAAATGTATTTGGCTTGAATATTACCTGAATGAGCTTGAAAATAAAAAATACGAAAATGATATGACATTGAGCTTTCTTCATAAACTCTCTCTCTAGTTCAGAATGATTTGTTTTATATCGATCCCAAATATTATATAAGCTTTTACTCCATGGAATGATCAAATTGTTATGATTTAAGATTAGTTAGTTTGAGGGCTTGAATGATCAATTTCTTATGTACAAGAACTATTTATAAGGCAAATTAAAGTGGTAAACTTGTGCAATCTCTTTTTTGTCTTTTTGAAAATTTAAATTATATTTGCAATTGTTACTTAAAAGTTGGGAGTATTTATAAAAACTGCATTTAATATATATAGTTAAATTTTATCATATTTACAATTGTTTCCATGGTTTAATTTATTTCTGTATATGACATATGTCAAGTTGTTGCATAACCATGTCTGCAGCTGCAAAGCATTTGATTCTAGTGATTTCAAAGCTGGTGGAAAATATATTGTCATCGACGACTATACTAGCTCTGATTTAAATGTTTCTGGTATGTATATTTTTCAATAATTTGTGAAAAGAAGAAAAACTATTATTAGGAAGGTAAATAACTAAGAGGATTATGGAATCCAGCACTTTTCTTTCTGGCATGCATGAAGAAGAAAGATTCCTGATATTTATTTTTCACCCATCTCTTTGCTGCTTTTCTTGCTAGTAGAATTGTATAGGAAGTCTCTTAGAGTGAGAGCTACATGTCATATAAGTAAGTTTGCACCTTAAGTAGCCTACTATTGGATTGTACTATATTACATGATGCTAAAACACGTGAGGTACACCATTTACAGATAGCCTGACTTTATATTTCAAAGTCACTGTCACCATCATCTTCTATGCTGCATCACTCATGGCCTTTTGTAAGACTTGAAAGGTTTTAGCCATGGGAATGAGAATTAGTTTGTTGTCCATCAATTTAATGGCATAGTCTAATTTTATATATACATGATGAGATTATTATGATAAATTAGCTTGTGTATTATGTATAGATGATAATTAATGTGAGAAATATGTTCATGATGAGATTATTATGATAAATTAGCTTGTATATTATGTATAGATGATAATTAATGTGATCGTAGTTGTTAAAGGCGCGCCTAAGGTGCTCAGGCTCAGGGATCTATGCATAGATTGTTGATTTTTTGCTATTCCAGGCTCATGTATCAAAGGCACGCGCCTTCTAGTTGTGCCTAGATGCGCCTAAGGTGTGCCTTTTAGTTGCGCCTAGGTGTGCCTTTTAGTTGCGCCTAGATGCGCCTAGGTGCATCTAAGATGCGCCTCTTCAACATCTTATTTTTTTCTTTTTTTTAAGTTTTTTGAAATCACTACTCAATTATTAAAGGGTTTACATATTTTTAAGATAAAATAGACAGCCCACTTATAAAATGATATAAATAGAGAATTAGGGTTAGGGTTTTAGTACTTGAACTTTCAAAAGAAAGACAAAAAGGTGGGCTGCCTTCACCTCCACCGCCTACCTCCACCATCTGCCGCCTACTTGAACTTTATTTGTGTGTATGTTTTATGTGTTATAATGCTATTATGAGTTATTATGTATCATTATGTGATGTTATGTGATTTTTATCTTAGTTTAGATAGGTAATATGATTATAAGTAGGATATATTTGTGTATATACATTGTAAATTCAGTTTTGGGCAAAATGTAGCTCAGGCGTGCCTTGCGCCTTAGGCGAGTCTAGGGGTCCATGCGCCTAGGTGCGCCTCTCGCTTTTAACAATTATGAATGTGAGAAATATGTTGAACTTGTTTGCTCTGATGCTGAATATTACTTTACACTACTTAATAAAAGATGATATCTAGGTACGTACATATTGAATTTGGATGCTTCGATGCCTTGAAATTATATCTTTGTGAAGTGCTTGTTAAGTTATATATATTTTGTCTATTGGAAGATTATTTGGCTTTATTTCAAACCAGTTCCTAATATTTGGAATCGTTAACGTTACGTACTGAAGAAGATTCTTTGTAATATTTTGGTTGTACATCATTAAGTGCTAAAATCCTATTCTATCTCAGGTAATTGCTGTGAGACGACAAGAAGATAAAGATATTATATAATGCAAGGCAAGAAGATAAAGTAGTTATATAAGGCAAGAAAATGTTCAATGTATTATGCTCCTCTATGAGGATTTAGCTTATAAGTTTAAGGTTTTATTTATGTAAAATTAAATTTTAGATTTAATTAATTAGGATATTTTTGTACTCTTTAGATTTAACGGATGATTTTGTGTGTGTTTGAAATTCTTGAAAAAAATTCATAAGTTTTGAGTAATATAGCATAATTGTTGGATTGTACACTAAAAGTTTAGCTTTTTGTATGAACAATGTTATAACAATTTATTTGAAATGAGAATCATATGATCAAATGTTTTGCATATTATAATTTATTTATATGTTATTGCAAAAGTTCACTTACTTTATATTGTAGATAATATGGTGTGCGTCGTCACACGGAAGATCATATTGTCAGCTCCTTATAAAATATAAATGAATACTCACAACCGAGATAGAGGGAACAATCTATCGGGATGGTTGCAGTGTGATTTGGTATTAGTTTGTCTTGACTATAAAATCACATTAGTACATTTTGTGTGTATTAAGCAAGACCGCTTGAGATCGTTCGACTTATACTAACTGTATAGGAGAACTTGATCTCAGTTATTATGGATGTTCATGCTCTTAATCCATTTACAATAACCTCGACACGTAAGCTAGTATGTATTTCTATGATTCATCAATGGATGAGATTTACATATATTAAATCAACGAGTTCGGTGAGTTGGGAAATAGTGATGTCTCTATAGTGTGCTGCTGATTGTAGAAGGAATCCGTATCCTATTAAATAGGTTGATGATGTCCTCTTTAGGAGCTCATAAGGATTATCATGTAAACCCTGCAGTGGTTTTATTCCGGCATGATAATAAGGTTAAGTAGTATTACTCTCGGATAAGATATTAAGTAATAGGGATTATCATGTAAACCCTATAGGTGGATTTATTCCAGCATGATAATGGGTTACGATGTACCACTCTCAAATGAGATATTAAGTAATGGAGTTGTCAGTAACTTAATTAATTAATGGGCATTGTATATCTTAAATACGGGGAGACTGTCGGGCTCATAATAAAAAAGAGCCCATAACGTAATTTGGGATTAGAGCGGCAGTGCAGTAATAATATTTTAGTAGAATATATTATTATTATTATTGGACTTAAGTATATGTTTTGGGCTAAACTTGGATGCTTAAGCCCAATGAAGGCCCGACTCTAATTTCTCTTCCTGGTCCCTATTGTAGCCCAAATATAAGCCACCTCATTAATCCGGAAACCCTAATCTTTCATTCCTTCACCTAAAACATGAGATTGAGATGAAGGATTACAGATTGAGGGGGTCTTGAAGATCGTCGCCCACACAACGTTAAGACTAGGCTTGGGAATACAACAGAAGATCGGAGAAGTTGTTTTAGCAACTTGATCGTCAACTTCCACAATTTTTAATATTTGTATGGAATTTAAAACTAGTAGTATGATACATGATTGGAAAGCCACGGAAGAGAGGATCAATTTGTTGCAAAAATTACTCAAATCGAAGATTGGATGAGGAAGTTATGCTCAAAGTCGTGAGGTCACGCAAGCTACCGGCGAGAATTTTCTCTTCTTCAACGTACCCTGTGAAAGGTAATGCAAATTTATATTCTTGCTTCCGCTGATATAGAATTGTATGGAACTCTAACGGTTTACGTTAACCAAATGATCGAACGCCAATAATAATTTTGTTTAATCTTATTTTAATAATAGTATAAATGTATGTACAAAATTAAAATAAATGAAAGACATCATGTGAAAGCCGATGTCTATTGGTGTGAAACTAATGTCTATACTAGGAAAGACATCGGTGGAAAAATGATGTGTTTTGGTAGAAAACGATGTCTTTTCTTAAAAAGACATCGATGGAAAAATGATGTCTTTTGGTCTCAATCAATGTCTTTTCTTCTATAGACATTGGTCTATAAATGATGTGTTTTGTTAGCAACCGATGTCATTTCTTGGAAAGACATTGATTGATAAACGATGTCTTTTGGTTGGAGCCGATGTCTTTCCTTGGAAAGATATCAGTGAATAAACGATATCCATGTGTGCCAACTGATGTCTTTCAATTGAAAGACATCAGTGGATAACCGATGTCAAAGGGTGTTACTGATGTCTATACAGGAGAAAAGACATCGGCTAAAAACCGATGTCTATCAGCGCCCACTTTCAACATCAGGATCTTCAACATCGGCTGATTGGTGAAATAGACATTGATTTTTAATCGATGTCTATCAATGTTTTTGGTTTAGTGAATACTTAATCGAATCACTCTAACACCTGCTAATAGATTAAGACGAGAGTTGAATAAAAGTACTTCATCACCAACTTTGAACTCTTTATAATGGATTTTCGCATCATGCCATCTTTTCCTTGAGGTCTCATACTCTCTTTCTTAAAATTCATCTAGCTCATTGATTTAAGTCATCCTCAATCCTTTTACATCCTCCTTGCTCAAGTTCACTTGACTCAATGCCCAAAAGGCTTTATGTTTTATCTCCATGGGAAAGTGACGAGATTTCCTATAAACAATTTGATTAGGTGAAATCTCCAAAAAAGTTTTGAATGCAGTTCTAAACCCCCTCAAGACATCATCCAACTTCATGCCCAATCTATTTTACTGTTTCCATCAGTTTTCTCCAACACTTATTTAATCTGATAGTTGGATACCTCGACTTGCCCATTCGCTTGTGGATGATAGGGTGTCGCCATCCTATGCCTAACTCCATAGTCCTTGAGAACCTTCTCCATCTCCCCCATTGTTACGTGTTTTCCTACACACTAATTTAATTCCCAAGTGTACTGTAGTGGACAAACGACCAAGCTAAATTTTCGAACTAAAAATGACAACAAATCATCTACTTATAAAATTACTGGATTAAATAAGACACGTACCCTATTTCCAATGTGGTGAAATTAATTAACTACTAAAGAAGAAAATTAAATAAAAAAATTAATTAAAATCACTAAAGAAAGAATTTAAGACTTAATTAGGAGAAAATCAACTGTCCTGAGGAAATCTGGCATAAACTAATTTAATCTGAATTCCTAGACATCCAATTGTTTAGCCATGTAGAAGTTATGAAAGCATCATGCAGACATGAAAATTCACTTGATAAGGCCAAGATAAATTAAAAGTTAAATCTAGTTATTTAACTAGGATACGTAAGTGATAATTTCACCCCCTCTCAAGGTTCCAACTTTACTTAATTCTTTCCCTTAGAAGGTACTTGAATCCTATAGGTTCTCCCTTTTTAGGTACGATAAAATTAACTCCTACTATCCTACTTAAAAGTTTAATTCCATTGTTTCACTAAATCATTCAAACATCTGACATATCAATTTTGAATAATTAATGTGATCACGTGCAATCTACCTTAATCCTTAACAAATAGGCAATTCAATTCATGAACATACACAAGCTAACATAATAAATCAAGCATCACGAGCAATGTTGATCGGTGCTTACCTTAATGAATAGAGCAAGTGTACTCTAGTCACTTTACAATACATGGTGACTAAGTAATAAAATAATATTGAACCCAAAGAAGAAAGTAGTGTATGCATATTCAATAAATGCTCACTCTGGAAGGATGAATCAATTGATTGGATTGGTTGTTTAACTACAATTACCATTAAATAAAAATAAGTAAAATAAGTAATAAAATGCACAAGTGAGAGAAGAGAATGATAAATGAGTGAAGGTAAAGCAATCTAAGAAGCAAGTAAGACTAGCAACTATTAGATTATATACTAAAAGCCTTTTTGTATGAACAATGTTTTAACAATAATTTGAATGAGAATCATATGATCAAATGTTTTTCATATTACAATTTGTTTATATGTTATTGCAATAGTCTATTTACTTTAAACTATAGATAATATGGTGTGTGGCATTAAATGGATGATCATATTATCAGTTCCTTTTAAAGTATAAATAGATGCTCCCAATCGAAGTAGACAAGGACAATATATCGGGATGGTTGTAGTATAATTTGGTATTAGTTTGTCTTGACTATAAAATTACATTAGTGCACTTTGTATGTATTGAGCAGGACCACGAGAGGATGTTCAATTTATGTTAACTATATAAAAGAACTAAATTTCAGTTATTATGGATGTTCATATTATTAATCCCTATACAATAAGCTCGACACGTAATTTAGTATTTATTTCTTTGATTCATTAATGGGTGAGATTTAATTATTAAATAAATATGCTCAGTGAGTTCGGAGATAATATTGTCAGTATGGTGTGTTGTTGATTGTAGAAGGAATTTTGTGTCCTAATAATTTAGGCTGATGAAATCCCCTTGAGGTGCTCATAAGGATTATCATGTAAACCCTGCAGGTGAATTTGTTCAGCATTATAATAAGGATGAGTAGTACTACTCTTGGATTAGAGATTAATTAATTGAGTTATCAGTGACTCATTTAATTAGTGGGAATTATATATCTTAAACACGAGGAGTTAAATGGGCTCATAATAAGAAAGAGCCCATAACGTAACTTGGGATTAGGGTGGCAGTGCAATAATTTTCTTTAGTGGACTGAATTATTAGTATTGGACTTAAGTATAAGTTTAGGGCTAAACTTGAATGCCTAAGTCCAGTGGGAGGCCCAACCCTAAATTCTTCTCCTGGTCCCTATTGCAACATATAAATAAGCCATCTCAGCAGTCTAAGAACCCTAATTACACCCCACTTTCATTATTTATGTGAGAAATCGGATTTCTCATCAGATAAGAGAGAACGTGAAAAATAAGAGAGAGACTACGTACTGAGATCATCCTGGAGGATCGTTGCCCACACGACATCTAGACAAGGCATATGAATACAGGAGAAGATCGAGAGGTCATTTCTGAAGCTATTCAGATTTGTGTTCCTAGTCCATGGTGAAAAGTAATAATTACAATTTGTTCTGTTACATTAGAATTGCATTGAACCCAAACGTATTACGTAGACCATAAGATCCGATCACCATCAGTAACATCATGGAGAAGGGCTATCTGGACTCATGCACACATGAAATGATGAACGTCAATGATTGTAATATTAAAGGCACTCTTTAATCACACTTAGAGCTCCTTTACAAGACAAAATTAGATGTAGACTACTTAGCATCTAAGTAATCCAAATCAGCACCTAGGAGAGTTTCTCTATGTTTTCTATTCCCTAACAAGGTACTAAGGTCCTATAGAGAAGTCCTTTCATGTAGTCCAAACTCGTTCACACAAATCTTCCTACATGTCCTATCATGAGGCTCTAAACATGCCTTGGTCTTCACAAACTCAATTCATGCTTATAGTATAAACAATTCATATAACAACATGATTCAATTAACAATTCATCCCATGCACACAAGTTCACACTCTATCTGCATCCTATGAATAATCAACCACATATATTATCACATAAATTGAGAGATAAGCATTCATGATAGAAAATATTTATAAGCAATCAATTCATCAAACACTTGGTGTGCAAAACTCAAACTTCTTAACGAATCATATTGCTAGCCTCATTAAAGGCCTAGCCTATTACAATCATAGCAAATTCATTACAAACCCAATTGCTCCAATTGAGCCATGAAAAGAGAAAATAAATAAAATAGAAGAAGATTGGCTTCCCTTGGAAAGTTGAGCCCCTCCTCTTCTATCATGCCAATTCCCCCACCAATTGAGTTCTTCTTCTTAGATTTGGGATATATGGTGTGATTATGGATTGATGTGAGGAAAATCAATGGAAAATTATGATAGAAAGGATGGAAATGAAGTAGAATGGGATGGAGATAAAGTGTGTGTGATTTTAAGTGTAGAATGTGTGTAAACTGCCTTCAAAATGATTCCTCTCATAAAAATAATACAAAAGATGTATTTATAGACCTGGAACCTTCTAGAATCGGCACTGACTAAATTTTGCAACTTTTGAGCGAACTCGACTCGAGCTCTGCAGCATAACTCGAGTTCGTGTTCTTTTCTCGTTAGATTCCATAACAGGACAAATCTTGACTCGAGCTCCGAAGCTCGATGAACAGGGTATGTCGAATTCACATTTCTAATGTGTATAATAGACATCCAATGGTCGACTTACTGGACTCGACACAGGCTCAGTTCACGAGCTCAAGAGCCGTGTCGAGTTCTGTCATCTTCAGTCCATTTTCTCCTGTTTAGAAACCTAGCTCCATTTTGCTCTGTTTTTCATAACATGAATTTAAGCTTATTTTCATTGATTTACATATCATCCTACAGAATCTCCAAAAGAATAATAAACATCACCAAATACTACACAAAATAGACAAATAATATGAAAATAACACATAAAATACACTAAAATCTAGGTTAAAATAATAATAATCAAACTCCCAAACTTAAAGTATTGCTCGTCCCCAAGCAACGAAAATGATAAAAAAAATGAGAAGAGATTTTCATCTTGTAAAAGACCGGAAGAACATAAGCAACAACATATCATAAGCAACAAGGACTTCAAACCACATTAGGACTCTTTATTACATTAACACATAACATGAAGTTTTAACAAATTCAATCCAAAGAGAACTCAAGGTAATAGTGTTTCTTCTGGTCCAAGCCTTATGACCAGTATCAAATGCACTCAACACTCTATAAAAGTGAGGTAATCAACACACATCAATCGATCAAACCAGTGTTGGCATTCGATCATTTGTTTAAAGTGAACCGTTAGGGTTTCATTTGATTCTATATCAGCGGGAGCAAGAATATAAAATTATATTACCTCTCACCAGGGTATGTTGAGGAAGAACAATTGTAGAAAACAACCTCTTGAGCTTCCACTGTATTCCTAAGTCTAATCTTACATCGTGTGGGCGACGATCTTCAAGATCCTCTCAATATGCTCTCCTTCCTAATTTCTCATGTGTTAGGCGTGATCAACTAAGGTTTCAGACATCTAAGATGACTTATATATGGGCTACAACAGGGACCAGGAGGAGAAATTACAGTCAGGCCTCCATTGGGCTTAAGTATCCAAGTTTAGCCCAAAACTTATACTTAAGTACAATAATAATAATATAATCCACTAAAATATTATTACTGCACTGCCGCTCTAATCCCATATTATGTTATGGGCTCCTTCTTATTATGAGCCCGTTAGTCTCCCCACGTTTAAGATATACAATGCACATTGATTAATTAAGTTACTGATAACTCCATTAATTAATATCTCATCTGAGAGTAGTTCCACTCGACCCTGTTATCATGTCGAAATAAATCCACCTTCAGGGTTTACATGATAATCCTTATAAGCTTCTCAATAGGACATCATCAACCGATTTAATAGGACACAGATTCCTTCCACAATCAACAACACACCTTAGAGACAATACTATTTTCCAACTCACCGAGCAAAATCAATAGGATGAGTTCAGTAATGAAGCTTTCAAGAACTGTGTGATCTACAAGGAGAGAATGAAGAAGTGGCATGATTCGAAGATCGACATGTAAGGAGTTCAAGCAAGGAGACGAGGTATTACTCTTTAACTCTCGTTTGAAGCTTTTTGTAGGAAAATTGAAATCAAAGTGGACGGGACCATTCATAATCCATAGAGCCTGCGGAGGGGGAGTTTTGAGATCATGGATAAATATGGAGACATCATCGTGGTGAATAGGCATCAATTGAAGCATTTTAAGTCGCCAAATTATGCTTGCATTATCTTTGAAGATACCTTGAGTTGAATAAGTACCATCGTGACTCTCCGACGTTAAACATGAGCGCCTGTTGGGGCTTTCCCTCCTATTTTAATGCTTTATATATTTCATGTGAGTAAGAAATTTTTATATTTAAGGTGCTTATATATCGGCAATAACATCTCTTTGCAACTATTTCAACTTATGTTTTTACTAAGTTTGGGGGGTGTGATGTTCTTACCTCACCATAGCACCAAGAGTATAATATTTTTTTTTTATAATATTTGCTAGGGGAGTTGATTTTTTGATGTATATTAAAACTTTAACCGGTTTTAATATGATGATTTTTTTTGTAATTTGCCTGTGTTCAATAGTGTTTAGTTATTTTATAGTGCGAGCGGAGTTATATGCATGATTTATCTAGTCTTTGTGTTTGGTTCTCTAGCTATTATTTTGGTTGATATTGATATTTAATGTAGTATTCGAGTCTGATTTTTGCAGGGGATAAAAAAACACAAAAATAGGCTTCCGGAAGCTAGCTCGACCAAGAACTTCAGGTCGAGCTACGGTCGAGCTGCACTCCAAAAGAATAGTTTAGATTATATAGAGCTAGCTCGACCAACACCTTGTAGCTCGACCAAATCATACTGATTGAGCTAAGGTCGAGCTGGAATGGGGTGAAGTTTTCAGTTTACAGAGGTGTAGCTCGACCAATCCACTAAAGCTCGACCAAGACATGTTGGTCAAGCTGAGGTCAAGCTATGAATGGTTCAGTTTACAGGCACCTAACTCGACCAGGTCAAGCGTTGCTCGACCATGAAGCTTGAGTCGAGTTAGGGCAGAAATTGTGATTTAAATCAGTTTTTTGCGCGCAGCTCGACCACTTTTCCACCACCCTTCTCCGAGCACTCATCCCAAACTATAAGAATTTCACTCTAAACTCACACCATACCTTATTTTTCCTCTCCATACACTTCCGCACCAATCTTTGGAAGAATTCAAGCTCGATTTTTGGACTTTTCTACTCAAATTTAGGATTTTTCATCGTTTGTCATGTATACACCATGACTAGTGATATAAGTATGTTTTCTTGACTTTTTACCCTTTAAATTGAATATTCTATACTTAGTTTGGATGAGTAAATTGATTAAACATGTTTTAGTTGGAATTGACGTTTGAATTTTCAGTGTTTTTGTTGAAATTTGGCATGAATTTGCATGGGTTCAATGTACGTTGGATTAATGGAATTATGTAAAATTGATGAGGTATTTCTTACGAGCTTGAGTTGAATTGTAGAATGTATACATGGGCTTGTTGATTTGAAGTGATTATGATGAGTAATTGAAGTGTGGAATTTAAGCATGCTTTGAATTATTTTAATTGTAGAATTCTGGATGAATTTTGAAGCATGTTAGATTCTAGAAGTATGTCAAATATTTGAAGTTGAGACTTAGGAATCTTGAGTTTAATTTTCTCTTGATTGAAAGTGTGGAGTATTTATGATCTATTTTTTAACTTTACACTTGAAAGTTGTGGGGAATTGATTCATGAATTTGTTATGTCATAAGAATTTGAAGTCTTGAGTAGAATTTATGCTTTAATTAGTCCTAGGTTGGGTACACTTGCTTTATTTCCTCTATTGTGTATTGAAATATAATCTTTGTAGGAAAAGGAATTGCCACACCCTAAAGTGACAAAATCTCCTAAGAAGGGCTAGGTTGCAAAGAAGCTTAAGAGAGATAAGAGGAGACCTTCCGACTTTGCCATACGGATTGATGAGTGGGAGGAGAAGGAAGAATTGTGGGGAGCTATTTCTGATCGAATAGCAAGGACTCGATACCAAGACGACCAAGCTATATTAGAGATGAACATCATCAACGATATTCATTGGATGTTTAATCGAGTAGGTATCACTAGGTTTATGGAGTTGAAGAGGGAGACATATTTCCACATCACAGTTGCGGTGTTGTGTACGATGACCGTTGATCGTAGCGATCATTATCTGCCTATGGATTATGGATGCAGATTGGCGGGAAGCTGAAGTTGATGTACGCAAATAAGTTTAACAAGATGGTTGGATGTCCGACTAGAATTTCCCAAGCGGAGAATGAGAATTTTGATGCTGATGAGTTTTGGAGGTTCATCACTGGGAGGCGAGGAGATTAAAATGCCAATACCTCAAAGGTTGCTTATATTTGCAACCCAGTGATCTTATATATAGATCGGATCTTGAGCTACACTTTATTTGCTCGAGCCAAGGGAGGATGCATACCTAGAGGAGAGCTATACGTGCTATGGTGCATGATGAACGACGTCCACTTCAATGTTGGAGCATATCTTTTTCAGCAGTTGTATAGGTATTCCACTCATTCATTTCAGAAGGTCAACATGAACTTAGTCTCAATTTTGGTTAAATTGATTTAGAGCAAGTGTACTCTATCGTGTGTAGCACGTAAGCGACCAAGTGCAAAATTTATAAGATATCGAACCCAAGGGCGAAAGTGGGTAGCCGTGTTTGAGAAGTGTTTTACTCTAGTAGGACGAATCAATAAGGATGTGATGATTAACACTACCAACTAACACTAAGAAAGCAATTAAAGATAGATGGATACAATGGACATGTAAGACGGATGATGGTAGAGCAATCTAAGAAATATGCAAGGCAAGCAACACTCATGGAAAAGACTTATATAGACTCACACACACACATGCATTGATGGTTTTCAAGTTATGATATTAAGGGCACTCAAAGAGCGTCTCCAATTCTCACTCTTCCTATAGGTACTTACGGATATTAATATACCGGTATAGAGATATTATCACGAGGAATTTTCTCTAGTGGGCAGGGACGTTTTCCTAGTGTTCCCTTTCTAAGGTCAAGTGAAAATTGGCTTGGTTCCCCTCATCATATCAAACACTTCACAAGTGATTATCAATAATGTCCTATTATGAGGTTCTAAGCACTTGGAGGGAATGGCTTTCCTGCCCTCATACTAACTAAGTCACCTCATACAATCAATGATTCAATTAAACCACCATACATAATATTGGAATGGCCATCCTAACACTATGCATAGAGAATTTAACCACACATATCATGCATCAAATGAGAATAAGCATTCATAATAGAAAATATTCATAACAATCATTTCATCAAACATGTGGTGTGCAAAATCTACATAATTCCTAACCAATCATACTGCTAGCCTCACATGAGGACTAGCCACAACAAATCATGAATAATTCATTGCAATCCATGGCATGCTCTAATCTAGCTAAATAATGAAGAAAATCACAAATTAAAGGTAAGTTGGCTTCCCTTGCAATGTAGGCCTTCCTCTCCTTCAACATGCTCAAATCTTCACTCCTTGATGAATTCCTCTTCTTAGATTGGTGGATGGATGGATGTATGGATGGATTTGAAGAGATCAAGTGGAGTTGATGGATGAAGTGAAGGGTGGAAGAGATTGTTGGATTGTATACTAAAAGTCTAACTTTAGTATGAACAATGTCATAACAATATTTGAAATGAGAATCATTGATCAAATGATTGCATCTTATAATTTATTTTATATGCATGATGCAATAGTCCATTTACTTTATACTGTAGATAATATGTTGTGCGACAACACGCGGAAGATCATATTATCGGTTTCCTTATAAAGTATAAACAGATGCTCACAACTGAGATAGACGGGGACTCTCTATCGGTATGGTTGTAGTGTGGTTTGGTATTAGCTTGTCTTGGCTATAGAATCACATTAGTGCACTTGTGTGTATTGAGTAGGACCGCTTGAGATCGTTCGACTTATACTGACTTATAGAAGAACTTGATCTCTGTTATTATGGAAGTTCGTGCTCTTAATCCCTATACAATAACCTCGACACGTAGGGCAGTATGTATTTCTTTGATTCATCAATGGGTGAGATTTATAAGTATTAAATCAACAAACTCGGTGAGTTGGGAAGTAGTGCTGTATCTATGGTGTGCTGTTGATTGTAGAAGGAATCCATGTCCGACATAGGTTGATGATGTCCCCTTGAGGAGCTCATAAGGTTTATCATGTAAATCTTGCAAGTGGATTAATTTCCGGCATGATAAAAAGGTTGAGTGGTACTACTCTCGGACGAGATATTAATTAATTAGAGTTGTCAGTAACTTAATTAATTAATGGACATTGGATATCTTAAACATGGGGAGACTATCGGGCTCATAATAAGAAGGAGCCCAGAACATAATTTTTGGGATTGGACGGGTAGTGCAATAATAATATTTTAGTGGACTATATTATTATTATTGGATTTAATTAAAAGCTTTGGGCTAAGCTTGGTTAATTAAGTTCAATTGAGGCCCAGCCCAATTTCTCCTCCTGGTCCCTGCTGTAGCCCAATATATATAGTCATCTCAGCTTCTGGAAACCTAACTTCCTGCGCCTCTTTTGACGTGAGTTAGAGAAAAGCAGATTGAGAGAACTCTGGGGATTGTTGACCACCCAACACCAGAGTTGACTTGGGACATACAGCAGAAGATCAAGAGGTGTTCTTCTGCAGTGATTCAGACTCTACATCAACCCTGAAGTACGGTAAACACATTATTGCTTCCGCTGATTTTGTTTGCCTGTTAATCCTAACGGATCACGTTGAACCGCACGATCCAATTGCCCAACAGAGATGGAGATGAATGTGTGTGAAAATGTGGTGTGAAATGTGTGTAACTGCTCCCAAAATGATTCCTCTTTTAATTTCGCACAAATCATGGTTTTATATCACTTATGGACCTTCTAGAAGCTTCCGGAACATTCTGAAATTTTCACAGGATTTTGCACCTACACGGCCCGTGCTGCAGTACACGGCCCGTGTAGGGCACACCTACTTCGGCGTTTTTGTGCGTGCTTCTGGACACGGCTCGAGCTGCAATACACGGCCTTGATCATGGCCGTGTAGCACTTTCTGATGACAATACACGGCTTCTTCTTACAGGGCCGAGCTCCGCACACGGGGCGTGCAGCAGCGCACGGCCCGTGCACCAGCGCACGGCCAAATCCCTGGGCGAGCAGTGTGTTCTGATGACATTACACGGCCAGCTGCTACAGGGCCGTGTTCCGCACACGGCCCGTGCAGCTGCCTGACCTATTCTTCATCTCCCTTTCGCTCCCGACTCCGTTTTTGTCCGTTCCATGACCTGTTTTACACATATTCAAGCTCATTTACACAATTCTATAAGTTCGTACCACTTTCCTCAAAACAACAATAACTCCACCAAAATTAACACAAATACGGATAAAAACATCCGAAAATACACACATAAAGATACTAAAACCTAGGTTAAAATGACGACGATCAGTCAACATCGATGGATTGATTACTCCGATAGCGGAGTATTAAAATATTGATTTGAGTAGGTATCGTCCGATCCAAGGAGACCCGTACTTGATTTTGTCAGCCTGTGTGAGGATGGGGTTGATTTAGAGAAAGGAGAATACATGGATGTTTATTCATGGCAAGAATCCAATCTCCTTCATTTTCCTATTATCGCTTGTTGATCTTACCACTATTCAGATCAACAACAATCTATTGATGAGCACTCTGGAGCACCAGGCTATCTCTGACACTTGCATTGGAGACGGAGATTGGAGGCTCTTGGCTAATATGCATATCCAAGGTGTTTACATTATTGATATGATCTTAGTGGGTGATCCAGCCAATTTTATTAAGGAGGATAAGCAGCAGCCATTTCATAAGCATCCCGAGATGGGTATTCCTCTGATACAGTTCCTCAGCAGCCACCACAACCGTAGTATTATGAGCCGCCACCACAGTAGCAGCATAATTTTTGGTAGTTCCAGGATTATTTTTATAGAGAGCAGTTCCGATTGATGAATGAGCACTTCGCCGCTTTGAACGAGAACAACGAGAGACGAATCGACAGCTGACATTGGCAAACACAAATTATGCTAGCTCAACCTTTGATATGATGCAATGGATAGGAGATTGGGAGAGTTGAATGAGAATTATGAAGCCTTGGACAGGAAGAACGATACCATGCAAAGGGATTTTGACATGGCGTTTGGAGATTAGTGATGATGAGGATGATCCATAGAAGTTGTATGCGCCATGTTTTATCTTTGTCTGCTTCTTCTCGCCGCCCTTCTATTTTTCTTTTACAGGATTAGTATTGTGTGAGTGGAGGATGGTGTTTATTGAGATTCATGCGTGAGTGGTATGTACTAGCTTGATGATGATGATGATGATGATGGATGCTTGATACATTGGATATTGATGTGTAATCTTGATGATTTGGACAATAGTGATGACTCTTCTTTTATACGCATGTGCACTTATTTTTTATGCATGTTGATTTTATTGATGATAGACATGTACTATTTATTATTTATAGTTTATGTAGAGATTGATGTTGATTGCATGCTTTGAAGAGTGCTTAGGAAATCTATTACCAATGTGAGAATTTAAGCCTAATAATCATGCTACATGAATGCATGATAGTTTATTCTTGAGAGTATCATTCATACTTTTGTATTCTAGAACTTAGCTTGGAGTCTTGTTTGAGATTTGCGATTGTTATAAGTGACCAATTTATATTTATCGAACCGAAAGGATGGTGATTGTCAATTTATTATTATCTAAAATAGAGAAACTATAGTTGGCAATTTAAGTTGAAAGTAATTATTAAACTAATCAACAAATAATAAAATAGCAAATAAAATAAAGACAGTAGAGATAAACGAGAGTTTGACAAGTGAGAAGATAGGTAGCTCTTCAGGTAATCCAGTTTAACTAATTAATCTCTCTTTCGTGTATCAATGTCTGACTCTGCCTTGCAGATTATGGATGCATCACTAAGCTATGCAAACCTATTCTATAGACACAAGCAGATAAGCGTGTAACACATGTGAATAACTTCGGAGCAAGAGATATAATTACATCCCCCTTTCTAGGTACTATCAGTATCAATTATTTCCTGTGCACTAAGTACTCTAATCCAATATGATCTCCCTTTATAGGTACTATATAATTATCCTCTTTATCCTACTTACTAACCCGAATTCAATTCAATTAATAAGTATTCATATAAGATAGTTCTAATGAAGCTTCGGAGTCCCCTCACTTAGAATCATAACATATAATCCTGCTCAGCAGTGAATGCACTCAATAAATAACCAAGATATGTATTCAGACTCTACATAAAAATTAATGATGCACAAAACAACTCTGAGTATGAATTAATAAAGCATAGTTTTATATAAAATAAATTCACAGGTAGTGTTGTACGGAGTATTAAACATGGAAGTTCAATTAACTAGATAAAAACCTACATAACCCTAGAACTACCAAAGAGGTTATAGCCCATGACGCTTCGAAGAATGATCATGGTGATTGGATAGATCTTACCCATAGTCTTGAAAATTACAAGAAAGATTAAGTTGTGAAGTAAACCCAAGAGATGGGCGCCGTCGCTTCTTGCTCCATCTTGAATCTTCACTTGGTTCTCACTTGATTCGCTACACGAATCTCTCTCTACCGCTTCTGTGGGTGGAGTTAGGGTTTGGATGTGGTGTAGGATGGATGTGGATTCTCACTCTCTTTTTGGTGTGATCGGCACCCCTTTTATACTTGTTACTTCTTCTTATAGACTCTTATTGGGCTTTTTCATCGAAAACATGCACATGCACACACTAGAGGTGAAATCCCGATGTTTTGGAGCTGATGTGTCGTCGTTCAACCAGACTTGGCATAGTCGAATAGGTCCTCTTGGTCAAACTGAGGTCGAACGGCGTGTCTGTAAGCTGAACTTCGTCTCTGCTTGCCATTCGACTTGACCTCCTCCATTCGACTTGACTTTGCTTGGTCAAATGAGCTTCCTTAGTTGAATGACCATTCTGTAAGCTGGTAAGCCTCCTGTTCGACTTAGCTCCTCTATTCGACTTCGCTGATGCTGGTTGAACAGCCTCTCCTGGTCGAACAACACCGCAAAAAATCGTGTCTTCTGATTTCAAGCACTTAAGACCTGTTTTCCTATACAAATATGCTCAAATGGCCTCAGTAGCATCTGATTCATGGATTTTCTATAAACATCCCGATTTGTCTTGACAATAGGTCAAATCGTACTTAATTTCCACACAAATCTGAGCCTAAAATGCATGAATTATCACTCTCATCAAACCCCCAAACTTACATGTTGCATGTTCTGAGGCAATAAAAATCAAAACAAAACAAGAGAGTGTAATCACGAGATCCTTATAACAAGCACTATCTATTCTACTACATGCAATTATATCAATTCAAAACATGCATCCATCATACCTTTCATCCATGCAAAAATATCCATCAACCACAATACTTCTACGAGTGCAAAATCATCTAGCTCACTAGGTAAGTCGCGCTCAAGTGTAAAAGATATACACTTTCAAAGGGTTAGTATATCTCAAAATCAATTCATATATTCGTGTAACCATAAGCTTGACAAAGGTCTCAAAAATCAATTCATAATTGTTTCAACTCTAGGATCACAAAGGACTTGTTCTTTGGGTTGTAATGTTAGCTCTTGGGTAAAGGTAGGAGAATATAGATAAAAGTGACTAACTTCACTAATAGAGAATTACCTTGGAGATTTGCTTTTCATCAAACAGCATTAATACTTCTTCTCCTTCATCATTCTCATAATCTTTTCAATACTTCTTCACTTACTTCACTTGGAATCAACATCTTTCTTCTTCTTTAAAGTACAAGGGTATCAATTTCTGGCACTACCCTTTCAAGCAATTGGGGTACCAGTTTCAGGCACTACCCCTTCAAAAAATTTAACAGCTTATTTATTTTCATAACTACGCAAACTTCCTTCCTTTTTCTTCATATATGATCTAGCAATTTATTAACCTTAACTCTTTACTAGTAAATAGGGTATTTCGAGGCTCAAGTATAGGTAAATAAGGCTTTTATCATAGGCTTACCTAAGAAAAAGCTTTTAAAGGCTCAACGGGGCTTCCAATGATATAAACTTCAAGGTAGGATAAAGTTTGGCTAAGTAGCTTAATTATCAATCATGGCCTAAGATCATATCCTTGTATCTATCAATCATAAACTCCAAACAAGACTCTAAGCCAAGTTCTAGAATATGAACATATGAATGATACTCACAAGAATAAACTATCATGCATTGATAACATGATTTCATAAGGCTCAAATTCTCACAAGGGTTATAAATTCCTGAGCACTCTTCAAATCATGCAATCAACATCAATATCTACATAAACTACAAGCAATACGGTACATGCCTATCATCAATAAAATCAACATGCATAAAAAACAAGTGCACATGCATAATCAAGAAGTAACATCATACTCTCCAAATCAATCCGATCACATCCAAAATCAAACATATCAAATGTATCCATCATCATCAATCAATATCAAATACAGACCACTCACGCATGAATTTCAATCAACACCACACCACTCACTCAAAACCCAACCTGTAAAGTGAAAAAGAGAATGGAGGTGAGAAGAAAAGACAATGATAAAAACCTGGCGCCACTACTCCGGAGCATCATAATCATCATTATCATTGCGCCAATCATCGAAATCCCTTTGCAAGGTATCGATCTTCCTATCCAAAGCTTCATAATTCTCATTAAGATCTCTCAATCTACCATCCATAGCATCTTATCGGCAGTTGAGCACAGAGTAATTTGTATTTGCCTATTCCAGTTATTGGTTCGTCTATTGCTGGTTTGCATTCAAAGTGGCAAAATGCTCGTTCATCAATCTGAACTGCTCCCGATAGAAATGATCCTGGGCCTGCCAAAAATCCTATTTTGCTACTGCGGCGATGGCTCAAAGTACTCATGTTGTGGCTGTAGCTCCATCGGTGGCTGCAACAGAGGAAAATCCATCTTCGGGTACACAAATGCTGGCTGCTGTGGCTAATTCTCATCAATGAAATCAGCTGGATCACCTACCAAAATCATATCCTCATAAATGTGGACTCCCTGTAGGTGCATCTCAGCTAGAAGTCACCAATTTTCCTCTTTTAAACAAGTCTTGGAAATGGCCCTATGCTCCGAGGTATCCATCATTAGGTTGGTGTTGATCTGAACAGTCGTGAGATCAACAATCGATAATGAAAATCGAAAAGAAAGTGGATTCTTGCCATGGATGAACATCCATACATCATCCATCCGCTAAACCAACCCCATCCTCACACAGGATGATAGAATCAAATCAGGCTCCCCTCGGATCGGCCTATGCCTACTCAAGTCAACTCGATAGTACTTCGCAAATGGAGTAATCAACACTCCAATGTTGACTCTTTGGAAATCATGAGTAGAGAACTTGTACAGCTACTGGAAAAAATAAGTCGCAACGTTGAAGCGGACTCCATTCAACATACACCAGAGCACGTACAACTTCCCCCTCGGAATACAACTTCCCTCAGAACGAGCAAACAATGTGTTGCTCAGTATCTGATCCATATAAGCTATCACAGTATTTCAGATGAAGGCAACTTTAGCGGTGTTCGAATTACAATGACCTTGCCTCCCTGAGATAGATCTCCAAAACTCATCGACATGAAAATCAGCATGCTCCACTTCAGACAGATCCTCACAGCCAATCATCGCATTAAACTCATACGTGTACATCAGCTACAATTGTCCCACTAATCTGCATCCACAAACCATAAGAAAGATAATGCTCTCCATGATCTACTCTCATTGAGCATAAAACTTTTGCAGTAATGTGGAAATACGTCTCCCTCTTCATCTCCATGAACCTAGTGATCTCTACTCGATTGAACATCCAATAAATATTGTTGATGATGTTCATCTGCACCATCGCATGATCATTTTGATAATGAGTCCTCGTTATCTTTTTTGTAATCGCTGCCCGTAACTCTTGTTTCTCCTCCCAATCCTCGATTTTTATACCAAAATCAGAAGGTCTCTTCTTATCAAGATTTAATTTCTTCACAACATCACCTTTCCTAGGAGACAGTCTCTTTCCTCTTGGAAGATGAAGCAATCTCTTTTCCTACAAAGATTATATTTCAATACGCAACAAAAGAGATAAAGCAAATATACCAATCTTAAGACTAATTTAAGCATGAATTCTACTCAAGACTTCAAATTCACATGCCATAATCAACTCAAAACTCAATTTCTCCAAATTTCAAGTGTTCATCTAATCATCATAACAAATATATGCTCAACACTTTCATTCATGAGACAATTTCAATCACTAGTCTTAAGATTATTACACACATTAAACATGCTTCTCAATTTAAACATAAACTCAACAAAAACCATAAGCATGCTCATCTTCCACATTCAATTGCATCACATCAACACGTCAAATC
The DNA here is from genome assembly GCA_023678885.1 of Pogostemon cablin. Lineage (NCBI taxonomy): Eukaryota > Viridiplantae > Streptophyta > Magnoliopsida > Lamiales > Lamiaceae > Pogostemon > Pogostemon cablin. The sequence continues at coordinate 42,841,126 of CM042957.1, read as the reverse complement.
AATGAGCCCATACATTTAATTTGAAATTAAACTCAAGCCTGTAAGATATGCATCATCAATTTTACAAAATTTCAACAATCCAACGTAGATGGAATCATGCAAATTCATATAAAATTTCAACAAAACACCAAGTTCAATCACTTCAAACCAACAAAGCATATGTTGTAATCCACTTACCCAACCTTTACTAAGCATAATCTCTTCAAATCAAGAGTTGAGAAGTTTGAAAACTTACCTTTATCTCTGGCCATGGTGTGTGTGATGTACGACAAAAATCCCAAAATTTTTTGAATGGAATAGCCCAAAATTGGACTTGAATCCATCAAAACTTGGTTGTAGAAGTGTGTGGAGAGGAAGAGTTTAGAGTGAAGTTCTTACAAGTCGGGATGAGTTTTCGAGAAAGGGTGATGGGAATAGGTCAAACGACTCGTGGAAACTGACCTTAAATCGTGATTTTAGACATAGTTTGACTCGAACAGTGTGGTCAAACTAGGGCTTTTGGTCGAACTGTACGAGCCTGCCCGTAAAACGTGACCTCGTTCGACCTCCGTTTAACCAAAATGTCTTGGTCGAACAATAATGTGAGGTTGAACGGCACCTGTATAAATTAAAAATTCGCCCCATGTTCTTCCCTGTTTTGTTCGACCAATGTTCGACCTCAAAGATCTGGTCGAACAAGGCTTCCTGGTCGAACAGAGCTTCTGTAAGATGGTTTTGAGTTCAGGCACGTCGTTCGACCACCGTTCAACTTCAGGACTCTAGTCGAACAGTAGCGTTTGGTCGAACAAGCTTCCGAACTTCTATAATTTTTTATTTCTATCATCTTTTCCTGCAAAACTCAAAACTCCAGGACAACATCAAGTATAATAATACCCAAAACAAAAGATAGAGAACCACTCTTAGACTATATAAATAGTATGTATAATATTCCGCTCACATTAAAATAAGTAAAACACCAATGAACACTAGGCAAATTGTAAAAAAATCAACACATCAAAACCGTTTAAAGTTTCAATATGCCGCAAAAAATCAACTTCCGTAGCAAACGTTATAAAGAAAAGATTACACTCTTGGTGCTTCAGTGAGGTAAGTGCATCACCCCTCCCCCCAAACTTAGTAGAAACTATAGTCAAAACTAAATTTGCAAAGAGATGTAATTGCCGAATAGTAAGCACCTTAAATATAAAAATTTCTTACTCACATAAAATAAATAAAGTAATAAAACGGGAGGGAAAGCCCCCAACAGGTGCTCTTGTTTAACGTCGGAGAGTCACAACGGTACCAACTCAATGCAAGGTATCCTCAAAGACGACACAAGCATCATTCGGCAACTTATAGTGCTTCAATCGATGCCCATTCACCGCTATGATATCTCCGTCTTTGTCTATGATTTCAAAACTCCCCCTTCGTAGGCTCTATGGATAATGAGTTGTCCTGTCCACTTCAATTTCAATTTTCCTGCAAAAAGCTTCAAACAAGAGTTAAAAAGTAATACCTCATCTCCTTGCTTGAACTCTTTATAAGGGATCTTCGAGTCATGCCACTTCTTCATTCGCTCCTTGTAGATCACCGAGTTCTTAAAAGCTTGACTTCTAAACTCATCCAATTGATCGATATGAGTCAACCTCAAATCCTTAGCCTCCTTTATAGATATGTTCAAGCTCCTTACTACACAAAAAGACATGCTAAATTTCTACAGGTAAGTGGCACGGCTTCCCATAGACAATTTGATAAGGCGACATGTCAAGCACAATCTTGTATGACGTACGAAACCCCATAAGATATCATCGAGCTTCATAGCCGAATCCTTCCTATTGGTTTCAACTACGTTCTCTAGGATTTGCTTCACTTGCCGGTTAGAGACTTCCGCTTGTCCATTAGCTTGAGGATTATAGGGTGTAGTGACCCTATGCTTGACAATATAGTCCTTGAGAACTTTTTCAATGAGCATGTTGATGAAGTGTGAACCTTCATCACTTACTAGTGCTCTAGGAACTCCATAGTGGGCAAAAATATGTTTCTTCAAGAATGATAAAACAGTCTTTGAATCATTCATGCGCGTTGGAATCGCTTCCACCCACTTAAAAACATAATCAATAGCAAGAAGGATGTATAGGAATCCATTAGATGGGGGAAACGACCTCAAAAAATCAATTCCCCATACATCAAAGATCTCTACAATGATGCTTGTTTGAAGTGGCATCTCATCTCTTTTACTTATATTTCTCATCCTTTGACATCTATCGCATGTCGCAACATAGGATTCATAATCTTTAAACAAGGTAGGCCAATATAAAGCGGATTATAGTACCTTGGCTGCAGTCTTTTGAGCTCCAAAATGCCCTCCGTTAGGTTGTGCACGGCAAAATTCAAGAACACTCTACATCTCCATATTGGGCACACACCTACGGACAATAGAATCCGTATAAATTTTGTAGATGAATGGATCATACCATATGAAAGTCTCAACATCTCTCTTGAATTTTGCAAGTTGATACCTATTGAGATCTTTCGGAATTTCACCTATGGCAATATAATTGACATAATCTGCATACTAGGGTTCCATTCCTTGGGCAGCCACTACACAAGCTCTCTCTGCTCCTTCAACAATCACCGCCATAATCTTCTCATCCGGGAACATCTCTTCAATGTATTCAAAAGATTCATCACAATGTTCCTTTGTCTCCAACCTTGATAGGTGATCTGCCAAAACATTTTCTGTTTCTTTCTTGTCTCGGATCTCCATATCAAACTCTTGTAGAAGAAGGATCCATCAAATAATCTTGGGCTTTGCCTCCTTCTTCTCCATCAAGTACTAAATCGCAGAATGATCCGTGTACACTATAGTCTTCATGCCAACCAAATACTATCGAAACTTGTTGAATGCATACACCACAACTAAAAATTCCTTTTCAATTACAGTGTAGTTCTTTTGTGCTGCATCAAAAGTTTTGCTCGCATAGTAGATGGCGCAGAACTTCTTTTCCTTCAGCTACCCAAGCACCACTCCAAGTGCTAGATCACTTGCATCACACATAAGTACAAACTGTTGAGTGCAATCCGGTGTGATCAAGATAGGGGCAGTAATAAGCGCCTCTTTCAAAACCTAAAAAGTTTTTAGACATTCTTCATAAAAAAAAGGAACATCCTTTTCAAGTAAGTGAGATAATGGCTTGGAGTACTTTTAGAAGTCTTCGATAAATCTCCTATAAAATCTGGCGTGTCCAAGGAAGGACAGCACTCCTTTCTCATTCTTAGGTGGTGGAAGCTTATCAATGGCCACCACCTTTGCTCTATCAACCCACAATCCCTTGGCCGAAATGTGATGACCAAGAACAATCCCATCACTTACCATGAAGTGGCACTTCTCCCAATTCAACACAAGATTAGTTCTTGACATCTCTTCAAAACAATAGTTAGGTTAGATAAGCAAACATCAAAAGAGGAACCAAACACAGAAAAATCATCCATAAACACCTCCATGATCTTCTCTATGAAACCATCAATATGGCCGTCATGCAACGCTAAAATGTAGCAGGTGCATTACACAATTCGAAAGGCATCTTCTTAAAAGTAAAGGTTCCATAAGGGCAAGTAAAAGTGGTATTTTCTTGATCTTCCGAAGCAATCATGATTTGATTATAACTCGAGTACCCGTCCAAGAAATAATAAAATTCATACCCTGCTATACGGTCAAGCATTTGATCCATGAAAGGAAGAGGGAAATGGTCTTTACATGTATTTTCATTCAGATTCCTGTAATCCATACACACACGCTATCCCATAGGAATCCTAGTGGCTAAGGTTTTTCCATCATTGGCTTTCACAATAGTCATGCCCCTCTTTTTTATCTACAACATGCAATGGACTCACATGGGGACTATCACTTATGAGATATATAATTCCTGCATCTAACCTTGTTAGGCTTTACTTCCTAATCACTTCTTGAATTGTGGGATTGACCTTCTGCTGATTCTGAATGCTTCCCTTAACTTCATCTAGAAACCTTATCTTATGCATGCAATACGATGGACTAATACCCTTCAAATCATCAAGAGTCCAACCTATGGCAGACTTATACTTTCGAAGCACATCTAGCAACCCTATAAGTTGATCATCAGTAAGGAAAGAAGATGCAATTACTGGATAAGTTTCATTGTTACCAAGATAGGCATACTTCAAATGCTCCGGTAGTGGTTTCAACTCCTCCTTCTTTTCTTCCTTCGGCGTGATTTCCTTATCCAATGGGAGGTACTGCCTAGTCCACTTGACTTCTTAAAGCTTGGTTCTTGTAGATTCATACCTGTTATCACCTAAGGCAAGTAAATTTTCTAGAAATTCAATACATACCTCATTAGAAAGCTCATCTAGCTCCAGGGTGGGAAAAGTAAGAGACTCCGCCAAGCATGTCTCCAAGGGATCCTTCGATAGGATCAAGGACATATCTTCCTTCATGATCTCCTCCACTAAATCAATGCTGTAATATTGCGTCTCTATTGGCATATTCATTGCCCTATTGAGGTTGAATAGAACCTCTAATTTATCCATTCTCAATCTAAACTCCCCCTTTTGGACATCAATCATAGCTCCAGCTATGGCAAGGAATGGCCTTCCCAAAATAAGAGAGATATTATCCTTGTCATCTTCCATCTCTAGCACAAGAAAATCCACAGGAAAAACAATCTTGTCTACTTTTACAAATACATCCTCAATCACACCCTTCGGAAAAATCATAGACCTATCCGCCAATTGTAGAGCCACTATTGTGGGAGCGAGCTCCCCCAAACTTAGCTTCTTTAATATAGATAAGGGCATCAAGTTGATGCTTGCACCAAGATCACATAAAGCTTTTCGTGCCGGTCCTTTCCAATCTAACATAAAATAGTAAAGCTTCCGGGATCCTTCAACTCTGTGGCAGCTTCCTCTGAATGATCGAGCTGTAGTTTTCTGATAGATTCACTATCTCTACTCCATTCAAACTTCTCTTCTTTAATATGATATCTTTAAAAAATTGGGCATAGTATGGTATCTCTATGATTGTTTCGAATAAAGGAATGTTCAAGATTATCTTGTTCATTATCTCTTAAAATCTCTTGAACTTATCTTCCAATCCCTTCTTCACTATCTAAAAGGAAACGGAGGAAGTATCTTAATTTTTGGAATTTTCCATTCATCACGTTCAACCTTCTTCACTTTATCCTTCTCGACTTTCAATCTCTTTGCTCTTTCCCATTTCTTCTCTACTATAAGCTCAGTAATCTACTCTTGTGATGGCTCTCGAGTGTTTTGAACAACAGGTGTAGCATTCGGGATCAAAACGGGAGGTGCATGAAGTTGTTCATCCACTATTCGACTAGAATGGTCTGGTCGAACAACATGAGTTTTGTCGAATGAGGACTTTGCAAATGGGTTCAGTTCGTCAAGTGCCGGTTCGACCACAGTTCAACCAGAATAGTCTGGTCAAACGGGGACTCTATAAATTAAGCTTGAATCTTCTTCTCCGCAGGGGCCTGTTCGACCATGTTTCTACCAAAATGGTTTGGTAGAACGGTATGGCTTTGGACGAATGGCAAAATAAAAAATAGAGCGTCGTAACTCTAATTTTATGGAAACTGTTTGACCTCAGTACGACCAATAAGTCTAGTCGAACTTGGTAGGGTTGGTCAAATGGGGCTCCTACCTTCATCATTTTCACCCACCGGCTTCATTGCACCTTCGTACTGCATCCCGGATCTCAATGTGATGGTATTACAAGACTTAGGGTTCGTAATACTTTGAGATGGGAGCTTATCCTTCTCAATAGTTTGCGTCAACTTGTTCACATTCCCTGCCATGTCCCCCATCAACAATGTAAGGTCTTCTATCTTCTTAGACAACTTCTCATGATTCGAATCTATCTTGATCTCAATACGATCCACCCTTGCATCATTCCTAGTCGCATAACGGTTCACCTTATCCTCCAAACTAGGTTTTCCTTCTTCCGTCTTAGCACCAGGATTAACACCAATGGGAAGTTGCATAGCCGCATTCGGATTGCTCCATGAAAACTCCTGCCTCCTTGGTTGTTGATAGTTACCCGAGGGACTACGATTGTTGTAGTTCCCTTGGTAATTCCTATTTCCTTGATTGTTTGGATATCTTGTTCTTTGAATACTTTGTCCCATGCCATAGTTTGCTTATTAAAAATCCTCTTGGATCGGTCTTTCTTCACCGTTATCCTGCTGCATCATCATTGGCACTCTCTGTGATAAATCAGTAATCTATTTTTGTTGGGTTTCAAGTAACTTGTTAATGTTAACCAAGCTCGAGAAGATCTCATCTTCTCTACTCAACTTTACCATTGTATGTTCAACTTCTGCCACTTTTCCAAGGACATAAGTGTCTTTCACTCTATCAGTTGACCAATCTCTTAAAGTCATCGAAATATCCTCAAATAGCTTTTCGGCCTCCACGGGAGACTTTGTAAGCAATGCTCCATTCGATGAAGCATCGAGTAAAACTCGAGAATCGCATTCCAATCCCTTGTAGAAAATACTGATGTATTGAGCTTTGGATAGCCCATGTTGTGGACACTTCCTGAGCATGTCCTTGAATACCACTGATAGCAAATTGATTGATTTCTTGTTTCATCATAAACACCTTTGAATGTGGCATGTATCTCTCCAAGAATTTTAATTTCAATTGCTCCCAAGTAGTGCATTCAGCAGCATTAAGAGTATCGTACCAATCTCTTGCCCTTTCAGTAAGCGATAACTTAAATAAGATGATCCTCCTCGCATCTTTATGAGTTCCTGCATCTTTTTGTGTACTTGCATAACAAAGGAACTTATTCAGATGTTGCTGAGGATCTTCAAAGATTCCCCCTGAGAAGGGACTCCTTTCAATCATGCTGATAAGAGCAGGGTGAAGATCAAAATCAGCTCCGGCCCCTCTTGCTCCTAACAGCCCCGCATTGCCTCCTCTATTGTTCTTAAAAACTTCATGGATGGCAAGATTATTAGGATTTTCTGGCATGTTGACTGCTTCTGCTTCTGATATGTCTCCGGTTGCAGCTTCAATCGCTTGCGAGTACAGATCGTCAACTTCACCTCCTAAATTAAGAGCTTCAGTTGGTTCCACATTCTTATTCTTGTTCTTCTTCTTCTTTTTCTTCCTCTACAATGCACCGATCTCCGAATCAAAAGGTGTTAATTCTCCTATCCTTGATCTAGTGAGGATACACATAAGAAAAACAAGCTTTAGAAAATTAAGACAAGAATAATATAGTTTTAAATAAAATAGCAACAATAAGTTTGACAAAGACAACTGTCCCTGACAATGGCGCCAGAAACTTGATGAGCATTTTCTCAACACACAATTTTAATCCCCAAGTATGAAGGGTGCGATTGTAGCTTAGATAAGCGACCAATTTATATTTATCGAACCCAAAGGACAGTTGGTTGTCAATTTATTTTTATCTAAACTAAAGAAACTATTGTTGGCAATTTTAAGTTGAGAGTAATTATTAAACTAATGAGCAAATAATAAAATCGAAATAAAATAAAGACAGTAGAGATAAACGAGAGTTTGACAAGTGAGAAAATAGGTAGCTCTTTAGGTAATCCAGTTTTACTAATTAATCTCCCTTCCGTATGTCAAAGTCCGACTCTGTCTTGAAGATTATGGATGCATCACTAAGCCATTCAAACCTACTCTATAGACACAAGCAGATAAGTGTGTAACACGTGTGAATAACTTTGTAGCAAGAGATATAATTACATCCCCATTTCTAGGTACTATCAGTATCAATTATTTCTCATGCACTAAGTACTCTAACCCGACATGATCTCCCTTTATAGATACTATATAATCATCCTCTTTATCCTACTTACTAACCCGAAATCAATTCAATTAATAAGTATTCATATAAGATTGTTCTAATGAAGCTTCGGAGTCCCCTCACTTAAAATCATAACATATAATCCTGCTTAGCAGTGAACGAACTCAATCAATAACCAAGATATGTATTCAGACTCTACATAACAGTTAATGATGCACTAGTAGTTTTGTACGGAGTATACACATGGAAGTTCAATTAACTAGATAAAAACCTTCATAACCCTAGCACTACCAAAGTGGTTCTAGCCCATGATGCTTCGAAGAATGTTCATAGTGATTGGATAGATGTTACCCATAGTCTTGAAAATTATAAGAAAGATTAAGTTGCAAAGTAAACCCTAGAGATGGGCGCCATCGCTTCTCACTCCGTCTTGAATTTTCACTTGGTTCTCACTTGATTTGCTGCACGAATCTCTATCTACCACTCCTGCAAATGGAATTAGAGTTTGGATGTGGTGTTGGATGGATGTGAAATCTAACTCTCTTTTTGGTGTGATCGGCACCCCTTTTTATACTTGTTACTCCTCCTTATGGACTCTTACTGAGCTTTTTCATTGAAAACACGCACATGTACGCACTAGAGGTAAAATTCCTATGTTTCAGGGCTAATGTGTCATCGTTTGACCAGACTTGGCATGGTCGAACAGGACCTCTTGGTCAAACTGAGGTCAAACGGCGAGTTTGTAAGCTGAACTTCATCTCTACTTGACGTTCGACTTGACCTCCTCTATTCGACTTGACTTTGCTTGGTCGATCAAGATTCCTTGGTCGTATGACCACTCTGTAAGCTAGTATGCCTCTCGTTCAACTTAGCTCCTCTGTTCGACTTTATTGATGCAGGTCGATCAGCCTTTCCTGGTCGAACAACATAGTAAAAAATTGTGTCTTCAAATTCTGAGCACTTAAGACCTGTTTTTCTGTACAAATATGCTCAAATAGCCTCAGTAGCATCTGATTCTTGGATTTTCCATAAACATCCCAATTTATCTTGACAATAGATCAAATCATACTAAATTTTCACACAAATCCAAGCTCAAAATGCATGAATTATTACTCTCTTCAAACCCCCAAACTTACATGTTGCATGTCCCGAGGCAACAAAAATCAAAACAAAACAAGAGAGTGTAATCACGAGATCCTTATAACAAGCACAACCTCAAAGGTCTTTAGAAAGAAGCAAGACATCACCCAATTTGTTATGAATCAGGGTGAAAATTTTTATGAGGCGTGGGACAGGTTTAAAGACATGCTCAGGCAGTGCCCACAGCATGGGATGTCTAAGGCTGAGTACATAAGCATTTTCTACTATGGATTGGATTGTGAGTCGCGTGTTCTTATTGATGCATCATCAGGAGAAGTACTGTTATCTAAGACAGCACTTGAAGCAGAAAAGTTGTTTGAAGACATCTCTATGAATTCACGTGACTGGCCTACGGAAAGAGTTAGAGAAACTTATGTAGTGGGTAAGGGGGAGCAGGTTGAACATCAATCGGTGAAGCTGTGCCGAATAGAATGATTGTGCCACTTTACATAACTTGTTACACATTCAAATGTTGGACTTTCTATGAGTTCTATATATTGATAGAAAGCCAAGGAAAAGAGAATCGCGTAAGCGTAAGAATCACTCAAATCGGAGTTCTGATGTGGAAGTTATGCGTGATTTCGTGAGACTGCGCATTCAATTCGACTGTAGTTCGACTAGGGGGTCCAGTTTGACTAACACCACTTTGGTCGAAGGGGACGCAGAGATCTATTTTCGACATGATTTTTACCCCCTGTGCAAGTATTTTTGTATTTTCCAAGAAAAATCCCATCCAAGGTCCATAAGGAGAGCTTACAAGTATAAAAGAGGATGTAGATCACATCATTATTCATTGGTGAGACAACAACACAATCATCCTACACCCCACAAGGGGGGATCACCCCCCAACCATCATCCACATCCTTTCCTCCATCCATCTATCACTTTTAAGATTCGTCTATGTAATCAAGAGGAGAACTAAGAGGAGGATTCAAGATGAAGAAGGACGCGACGAATCCCACATCTAAGGTTTTATTCATTTCCTAATTTATCTTGTATTTTCCAGATATATGGGTAAGATCTATCCTACCCGTTGATTGTTCTTCACAACATCATGGGATAGAATTATTTTTGTAGATTTAGTGTTTTGAAGGTTTAATGAATTAATTAAACTCTTTTGTGTGTCCTCCGTACAACACTATCTATGGATTTATTTTATATATGATTGTGTTTTCTTAATCCATATTCATGGTTGTAAGGTGCATCTACAATTGTTATATAGAGTCTGAATATATATCTTGGTTGTAGATTGAGTGTGTTCACCACTGAACAGGATTCCATGTTATGATTCTAAGTGAAGGGACTCCGAAGCTTCATTAGAACTATCATATATGAATATTTATTAATTGAATTGAATTTAGGTTAGTAAGCAAGATAAAGAGGATAATTTTATAGTACCTATAAAAGGAGATCATATCGGGTTTGAGTATCAATCCTAGGGGGAAATAATTGATGCTGATAGTACTTAGAAAGGGGAGAGGTAAAATTACGTCTCTTGCTCCGAGGTTATTCAACGTGTTACACGCATATTTACTTGTGTCTATAGAGTAGATTTTTATGGTTTAGTGATGCGTCCATATTCCGCAAGGCAGAGTCGGCATGCACTTGAGAGGGAAGTTAAGCAGTAAAACTGAGTTACCTTAGAGCTACCTATTCTACTACTTGATCCACTTTCGTATTCTTCTAGTGCTTAATTTATTTTATTTGTTATTTTAATTAATTGTTAGTAGATTAATAATTAAATCTTCAATCTTATTGCCCTTGTCTTATTTAATTTAGTAAATAATTAAATTGATAATACACCATCTTTTGGGTTCGATATTTAACTTTGTCGCTTGCTTAAGCTGCAACTGATATCCTTCATACTTGGGGATTAATTTTGCGTGCAAAGAAAATGCGCATCAAATTTTTAGTGCCGTTGCTGGGGATTAGTTTTGTTCTTACATAATCAAGAATTTGAGTGCGAGTGATATATACTTTCTGTGAAAACATATGAATGGAGCATTTGAATTGGTGGTGATTATCTTATCATGTGTGCTATGAATTGATTATTACATGTAATGAGAGTTGAATGACCTAAGTTGACGACAATTGTATTTTGAAGGGGGTATTGATCATAGTCCTTGTTTCCCCGCTAATTTTCTTACTTTCTCTCTCTCTCTCTTTATTTTTATTTTGTTGCCTTGAGACGAGCAGCGGGTAAGTTTTGGGGATTGATGAGAGTGAAAATAAGCGTGTTTTACCGTCCAATTTAACACCTTTTTTATTAGAATTATTGTCATAAATTAGTACAAATGTCTAATATTTAATATATGTGAGAAAAAGGTGCACTTGAGGTGTTTTATTGTGTTTTAGGTGGAAAAAGGATCAAAAGTTGGAGAAAAGGTGCAACTTGTGCAAGAATACTGAAAAATGCACGTCCAACTTTGAATTGAAAGTGTGCACCATGTATAGAAAGCTAAAGAAGAGATGATCGTTTTAGCATAAGGAACACCCCAATCAGGGTCCAAACAAGAAAGTTATGATTAAAATGGTAAGTCGCACAAGCTGTACCGAAAAAAATGGCTGTGCCAATTTATGTGACTTGTTACAAATTCAAATATTGAAGTTTCTGAGAGTTCTTTAAATGTATAGAAAGACCAGGATGGGAGGATCGTGTGAGTGCAAGAATCACTCAGATCAAATCTTGGATTTGGAAGTTATGCCCGAAATGGCGAGACTGTGCATGCAGCTTGACCTGCAGTTCGACCAAGGCCTCCAGTTCGACCAAAACAACTTTGGTCAAACGGGGATGCGGAATTCTGATTTCAAAGGCTTTTACACCCTTGTGCATGTATTTTTGTGTTTTCCAAGAAAAAGCCTATCCAAGGTCTATAAGGAGAGCTTACAAGTATAAAAGGGGATGTAGATCACATCATTATTCATTGGGAGAATCGCAACACAATCATCCTGCACCCCACAAGGGGGATCACCCCAAACCATCATCCACATCATTTCCTCCATCCATCCATCACTTTGAAGATTCGACTGCTGAATCAAGAGGAGAACCAAGAAGAGGATTCAAGATGGAGAAGGACGCGACGATATCCACATTTAGGGTTTCATTCGTTTCCTAATTAATCTTGTATTTTCCAGACATATGGGTAAGATCTATCCAACCCCCATGATTATTCTTCGCAACATCATGGGCTAGAACCGTTTTGATAGATCAAGGGTTTTGAAAGTTTTTTGAATTAATTAAACTCTCTTGTGTGTCCTCCGTACAACACTACTTGTGGATTTATTTTATATATTATTGAATATTTTTAACTCATATTCACGGCCGTTTTGTGCATCTTCAACTGTTATATAGAGTCTGAATATATATCTTAGTTTTTAGTTGAGCGCGTTCACTGCTGAACAGGGTTTTATATTATGATTCTAACTAAGTGGACTCCGAAGCTTCATTAGAACTATCATATATGAATGTTTATTAATTGAATTGAATTCGGGTAAGTAAGCAGGATAAAGAGGATAATTTTATAGTACCTATAAAGGGAGATCATATCGGGTTAGATTCCAGATGTGGGAAATAATTGATATTGATAGTACCTAGAAAGGGGGTGAAATTATGTCTCTCGCTCCGAGATTATTCACACGTGTCACACGCATATTTACTTGTGTCTATAGAGTAGATTTGTGTGGTTTAGTGATGCGTCCATAGTCCACAAGGCAGAGTAGGCTTGCTCTTGAGAGGGAAGTTAAATAGTAAAACTAGATTACCTTAGAGCTACCTATTCTCCATTCTTGAGTCACTTTCGTATTCTTCCAGTATTATTTTATTTTAATTTTTATTTAATTTAATTGTTTATTAGTTAATACTTCAATCCTCAATATTATTGCCAACTTGTCTTAATTAATTAGTTTATAATTAAATTGATAATGCACCATCCTTTGGGTTCGATATTTAACTTGGTCGCTTGCATAAGCTGCAATTGATATCATTAATACTTGGGGATTAATTTTGCGTACAAAGAAAACGTGCATCAAGTATTTGGCAAAAGCGCCAAAAATTTGATGCGCGTTTTCTCAATACACAATTTTAATCCCCAAGTCTGAAGGATATCAATTGCAGCTTAGCGACCAAGTTAAATACCAAACCCAAAGGATGGCGTATTATCAATTTAATTATTTACTAAATTAATTAAGACGAAAGGCAATAACGTTTGAGGATTGAAATTATTAACTACTAAACAATTAATTAAAATAACAAATAAAATGTATAAGGAACTAGGAAAATGCGAAAGTGAATCAAGTATGAGAATAGGTAGCTCTAGGATAATCCAGTTTCACTCCTTAATATCCCATTCGTGTATCAATGTCTGACTCGGCCCTATGAAATATGGATGAATCACTAAGCCATGCAATCTACTCTATAGACATAAGTAAATATGCGTGTAATATGTGTGAATAACCTTGGAGCAAGAGATATAATTTCACCCCCTTTCTAGGTACTATCAGTATCAATTATTTTCTCCTATGATTGGTTCTCTACCCGATATGATATCCCTTTATAGGTACTATAAAATTATACTCTTTATCCTACTTATTAACCCGATTAGATTCAATTAACTTATATTCATACATGACAGTTCTAATGAAGCTTCGGAGTCCCCTCACTTAGAATCATTACATGGAATCCTGCTCAGCAGTGAACGCACTCAATTAATAACAAAGATATGTATTCAGACTCTACATAACAGTTAATGATGCACAAAACAACTCTGAGTATGAATTAAAAATACATAGTCATATATAAACTAAACCACAAGTAGTGTTGTACGGAGTATACACAAGAAAGTTCAAATAATTCATAAAATCCTTCAAAACTCTAGATCTACCAAATCGGTTCTAGCCCATGATGTTAAGAAGAACAATCATGAGGGTTGGATAGATCTTACCCATATGTCTGGAAAATACAAGATAAAATAGAAAATGAATAAAACCCTAGATGCGGGAGTCATCGCGTCCTTCTCCGTCTTGAATCCTCCTCTTGGTTCTCCTCTTGATTCCAGAGACGAAACTTCAAAATGATGGATGGATGGAGGAAAAGATGTGGATGATGGTTGGGGGGTGATCCCCCATTGTGGGGTGTAGGATGATTGTGTTGTTGTCTCACCAATGAATAATGATGTGATCTACATCCCCTTTTATACTTGTAAGCTCTCCTTATGGACCTTGGATGAGCTTTTTCTTGAAAAACATGAAAATACATGCAGAGGGGTGTAAAACCCATCGAAATTAGAATTCCGCATCCTAGCTCGACCAAAGTGGTGTTAGTCGAACTATGGTCGAACTGCATGAGCAATCTCACTGTTTCGCGCATAACTTCCACATCTGAACTCCGATTTGAGTGATTCTTGCGCTCATGCGATCCTCTTTTCATTGGCTTTCTATACATATACAGAACTTATAGAAACTACAACATTTTTTGGTGTAACAAGCCATGAAACCTGACACAGCTGTTCTGTTCGGCACAGCTTGCACAACGTCACCATTTTGATCATAACTTTCTCATTTGAAATCTGATTGAAGTGTTATTTATGTCAAAAAGTTCCTCTCTTCTATGAATTTTGAACATGTATCACACATCCAGTCGAGAGCTCCACACGAACATAAAAAAATTACACAAGTTGGACGTGCGTTTTTTAGCTTTCCTGCACAAATTGCACCTGTTCTCCAACTTGGCACTTTTGATCCTTTTTCCACCTAAAATACAATAAAACACCTCAAGTGCACCTTTTTTACAAATATATCGAATATAAGTCACTTGTGCTAATATATAACAACAATTCTTATAAAAATGTTTTAAATTGGACACTAAAACACGCTTATTTTTACTCTCATCAATCCCCCAAACTTACCCATTGCTCGTCCCGAGGCATCAAATAAAAATAAAGAGAGAGTGAGAGTAAGAAAATTAGCGGGGAAATAAGGACTATGACAAATACCCCATTCAAAATACAATTATCCTCAACTTAGGTCATGCAGCTCTTATTACATGTAATAATCAATTCATAGTATACAAGATAAGACAATCACCACCAATTCAAATGCTCCATTCACATGTTCTCACGGGAACTTTATATCACTTGCACTCAAGTGTAAAAGATACACACTCATGGGTTAAGGTGTTTACGCTCAAATTCAATTCAAATGCATGTGTAACCATAATTTTACCAAAAGTCTCAATCTCTCCACCACTAAAAGTATGGTTCGACAATTGGATCAAAAAGGACTTTTCTTTTGGATCTGATGTTGGCTCTTTGGTTAAGGTAGGAAATATATGGATAAGTGACTCAAAACTCGGATCAATCAAGCGTGCCTATCATAATCTTTCATTCTTCTTACTCACTTCAATTAAGCACACATCCTCCTCAACTCTTTCACTTTTTTTTTCTTCAAGCACAATATTTTTTCCTTCTTTTTTCTTCTTTTTTTCTCTCGAGGTACCAGTTTCTAGCACTACCTCGTGCATCCTCCATTGAGTACTAGATTTAAGCACTACCCTAGGGTGTTTGATTCAATAGAGTACTTGATTTAAGCACTACTCTATGATTTTCCTTAGATGCATTATCAAGCTCAATCACAGTTTCAACACCAATTTCTTTCCTTCTCAATCTATTATAGAACTCCATCAACACACTTTGAAAAGCCATTAATTCTCTTCTAGAAAGACAATCAAGGCTCAAAAAAATTCAGATGCTCAAAGTGGTTATTTCTTGTAGGTTGCCAAAGAATAAGGTTTTTAGGCTTAATGGGGCTAACTGCGGATAATCATCATTCGGTAGGGAATTATTTGGCTAAGTAACTTATAAATTCAAGGATGGCCTTAGATCATCTCCCATCATCTAACACACATGTAATTTTAAATAAGACAAGAGGAAAGTTCTAGATACACATACAAGAATGATACTCACCAGAAAAGAAATATCATGTGATTATGTACATGATCAACGAGGCTCAAAATCTCATATGGGTATCTAACAAGAAGCAGAGCACCTTTCATGGTAAGCAACATCCCATAAGTACACATTGAACTTCATTCCACAATATAATTCAAGTACACTTCCTTCATCAATTTCAAAAGCATTTGAATTTCAAGCACAATTTCAAAATATAAGCTCGTGTATCACACCCATAAACTCAATCCTTCCACTCTCATGAATTAAAAGCACACACAAAAATTAGAATAAGAAAACGAGGGAACCTGATTTTTTTCAATGTATGCACGAGCTCCTCGAGTTGTTTAACTCTTTCAGGTCAAAGCCTCAGCGTAGAACTCGTCTTGCTACTCTATTACCATTTTCTATCATCAAAGCTTAAGCACACCTCATCATCACAGATTCATCAATAATAAAATAAGAGAACTATAAGAAAGACTCAATTGACTATCTAATCAACTCCACACACTAGACACACCAACACAACACACTAAACATTAGGTAAGTTGTAAAAAATCGACATGCCAACACTAGTTAAAGTATCAATATGCCACAAAAAATCAATCTCCTAAAAAATAAACAACCAACAAAAGAAAAAATTATACCCTCGGTGCTCATAAGATAAGGTAAGTACATCACACCCCCTCAAACTTAGTAAAAACATAAGTCGAAACTAAGTTTGCAAAGAGATGTAATTGCCGAAGCGTGAGCACTTCAAATATTATAAATCTTCACTCACAAGAAAGAAATGAAGCAATAAAATGGAAGGGACAAGCCCCCAACAGGCGCTCATGTTTAACGTCGGAGAGTCACGACGTTATGCAGCCTTGTAAACTACTTGGTCAAAGGGTGGTCTAATCGCATCCTCACCTTCAAATACTTCCTTTCCCTCTTTTTGTCTATACTCAGCACCTCACCTTTCTTGGTCACAAAAATATGATCCTTAGAATTTCCTTCCTCCCATGGCTGTCTAGACTCCTTCTTGTCAATCTTCAACTCAATTTTAGTGTCATCTGTCCTATTAAAATCAAGATTAAATAAGTTAGAAACCACATCTATGCTCTTGCATGATTGAGTCTCCATTTGCATCTTCATTGCTTGATCAAGAGAGAAAATCACATCTTTATTGTCCATCTGTAGTCTAAGCTTCTCGGCTCTCAACCTCTTTGCTCTTTCCCACTTCTTCTCAACTATAGGCTCAATACTATGCTCATGGGATGGTACTGGAGTACTCCAAACATCAGGTATACCATTCTGTACAAAAAATAATGCTGGATAGGATGGTTCGACCTTGGTTCGACCTTGAGTGTTGGTCGAACTAGGTATGTAATGGTTGAACCAACCATCAGAAAGTTCAAGCTCATCAGTACAGGCTAGTTCAGCCATGGTTTGACCAAATTCCTTGGTCGAACCATGACTGTTGTAGTCGAACTGGTCTTCAGAAAATTCAGCGTCTCTCGTACAAGCTGGTTCGACCATGGTTCGACCAAGGGGTTAGGTTGAATCATGTTTTTCGTGGTCAAACTGGTCTTCAGAAAGCTCCGAAAGATGCCCAGGTGCTTGGTTCGACTTAATTGATCTGGTTTGACCTAGGGTTCTGGTCAAACCAGGTCGAATCGAGCTCCAGAAACTTCAGACTCCATTTTTGGCATCATTGGTCCCTCATACTGTGTTCCAGACCTAAACGTGATGGCATGGCACTCTTACGGGTTCATATACTTTGAGGTGGAAACATTCTTTTCTCCAACATTTGTGAAATTTGCTCACATTCCCGACCATCTGCTCCATCATCAAAGTCAGGTTATTCAACTGCTTAGATAAAACTGTATGATTAGCATTCATAGAAGTCTCGATGTAGTCAACTCTTGCATCATTCATTGCCATGTATCGATTGAAGGTATATTCGACACTCTTCACTTCTTGCTGCT
The DNA here is from genome assembly GCA_023678885.1 of Pogostemon cablin. Classification (NCBI taxonomy): domain Eukaryota; kingdom Viridiplantae; phylum Streptophyta; class Magnoliopsida; order Lamiales; family Lamiaceae; genus Pogostemon; species Pogostemon cablin. The sequence goes on along the minus strand of CM042957.1, from coordinate 42,823,256 downwards.
GGATACTAGGTCCCCATTTGTGTCAACTCTGTAATCTGCTTCTGCTGGGACTATAGTAGATTGTTGATGTTAGCTAGACTAGAGACGATCTCATCATCCCTGTTCAACCTGCGCCACCTTGCCAAGTACATAAGATCCTCTTACTCTTTCCGTAGGCCAGTCACGTGAATTCATAGAGATGTCTTCAAATAACTTTTTTGCTTCAATTGTTGTCTTAGATAACAGCGCTTCTCCTAATGATGCATCAATAAGAATTTGCGACTCATAATCCAATCCATAGTAGAAGATACTTATGTATTGAGCCTTAGACATTCCATGTTGTGGACACCTCCTGAGCATATCTTTAAACCTATCCCACGCCACATAAAAATTTCTCACCCTGATTCATAACAAATTAGGTGATCTCTTGCCTCATTCTTGAGATCCTTGAGGGTGCCATGTATCTCTCTAAGAACTTTTTCTGCAATTGGTCCCATGTAGTGCAATCCATGGCGTCAAGAGTTTTATACCAACTTCTGCCCTATGAATCAAAGAGAACTTGAATAGGGCGATCAGTCTAGCATTATCATAAGCTCCAACACCCTTCTGAGTGTTTGCATAATCAAGGAATCTTTTGAGGTGCAAATTTGGATCTTCAAAGTAACCTCCAGAAAAGGGATTCTTCTCTACCATGTTAATAAGAAAGGGATGTATCTCAAAATCATCATCTTCTAACCTTGCTCCTATCAAACCCATGTTGCCAATCCCATAGTTCGTGAAAATTTCATGTATGGCAACATTATCCAGATTCTGCCTTGCTCCGGCCATGTTTAGCATGTGTGTTATTCCTTCCTTTCCTTCCTCTCCTTTTCCTAGCGCACAAGTACCTCAGAAAAATTCAAGGTTAGATAGAAATAAATAATCACAAATAAAAGTCTTAATCAACTAGAGATAATAATAATAGCCGTCCCCGGCAATGGCGCCAAAAACTTAATGAGCGTTTTCTCAATACACAATTTTAATCCCAAGTATGAAGGATATTAATTGCAATTTAAGCAAGCGACCAAGTTAAATATCAAACCCAAAGGATGGCGTATTATCAATTTAATTATTTACTAAATTAATTAAGACGGAAGGCAATAACGTTTGAGGATTAAAATTATTAACTACTAAATAATTAATTAAAATAACAAATAAAATGTATAAGGAACTAGGAAAATGCAAAAGTGAATCAAGTATGAGAATAGGTAGCTCTAGGATAATTCAGTTTCACTCCTTAATATCCCATTCGTGTATCAATGTCTAACTCTGCCTTGTTGAATATGGACGCATCACTAAGCTATGCAATCTACTCTATAGACACAAGTAAATATGTGTGTAACATGTGTGAATAACCTTAGAGCAAGAGATATAATTTCATCCCCTTTTTCTAGGCACTATCAATATCAATTATATCCCCCTGGGATTGGTACTCTAACCCGATATGATCTTCCTTTATAGGTACTATAAAATTATCCTCTTTATCCTAATTATTAACCCGAATTAGATTAATTGACAAATATTCATACATGATAGTTCTAATGAATCTTGGGAGTCCCCTCACTTAGAATCATAACATGGAATCCTGCTCAGCAGTGAACGCACTCAATCAATAACCAAGATATGTATTCAGACTCAACATAACAGTTAATGATGCAAAAAACAACTCTAAGTATGAATTAAAAATGCATAGTCATATATAAACTAAACCACAAGTAGTGTTGTACGGAGTACACAAACGAAAGTTCAATTAATTCATAAAAACCTTCAATACCCTAGATCTACCAAAATGGTTCTAGCCCATGATGTTACGAAGAACAATCATGGGAGTTGGATAGATCTTACCCATATGTCTGGAAAATACAAGATAAATTAGAAAATTAATAAAACCCTAGATACGGGAGTCGTCGCATTCTTCTCCGTATTGAATCCTCCTCTTGGTTCTCCTCTTGATTCCACAGATAAATCTTAAAAGTGATGGACGGATGGAGGAAAGGATGTGGATGATGGTTGGGGGATGATCCCCCCTTGTGCGGTGTAGGATGATTGTGTTGTTGTCTCACCAATGAATAATGATGTGATCTACATCCTCTTTTATACTTGTAAGCTCTCCTTATGGACCTTGGATGGGCTTTTTCTTGAAAAACACGAAAATACATGCACAGGGATGTAAAAATTGTCGAAATTAGAATTCTGCGTCCCAGTTCGACCAAAGTGGTATTAGTCGAACTGGACCCCCTGGTCGAACTACGATCGAAATGCATGCGTAATCTCACAGTTTCGCGCATAACTTCCACATCCAAGCTCTAATTTGAGTGATTCTTGGGCTTACACGATTATCTTTTCTTTAGATTTATATCCATATATAAAACTTACAGAAACTCCAACTTTTGAAAATGCAACAAGCCATGAAAGCTGACACAACTATTTCTGTTCGGCACAGCTTGCACGAAGTCACCATTTTGATCATAACTTTCTCGTTTGGACTCCGATTGAAGTGTTCCTTATGTCAAAACGATTCTCTCTTCTGTGGCTTTCCAACCATGTATCACACTTCTAGTGCAGAGCTCCATAAGAACACAGAAAAATTACACAAATTGGATGTGCATTTTTCAGCTTTCCTGCACAAATTGCACCTTTTCTCCAACTTGGCACTTTTGATCCTTTTTCCACCTAAAACACAATAAAATACCTCAAGTGCACCTTTTTCATAAATATATTGAATATAACACACTTGTGCTAATATATAACAACAATTCCTATAAAAAGGTGCTAAATTGGACACTAAAACACGCTTATTTTCACTCTCATCAATGAATTAAAAGAAGAAAAGATAGGAAAATTGGTGATAGTGATGAAAGGTGAAGAAATATATGGTTAATTCTTGTTTAGGGGTAGTGCCTGAAATCGGTACCCCGATTGCTTAGAAGGGTGGTGCCTGAAATCAGTACCCCAATTGCTTAGAAGGGTGGTGCCCGAAATTGGTACCCTTGCGCTTAAAAGAAGTAAGTTGTTGATTCCAAGTGAAGAAGGAAATAAGAAGAATTGAAAAATCATGAGAATGATGATGTAGAGGAAGAATAAAGCTGTTTGATGAAAATCAAAACTCCAAGGTAATTCTCTACTAGTGAATTAGTCACTTCATCTATATTCTCCTAACTTTACCAAAGAGTCAACATTACAACCCAAAAGACAAGTCTTTTGTGATCCTAGTATTGAAATGATTATGAATTGATCTTTGAGACCTTTGCCAAGCCTATAGTTCTGCGAATGTATGAATTGATTTTGAGCGTATATACTAACCCTTAAAGTGTACATCTTTTACACTTGAGAGCGAGAGTAAATATTTACTTAGTGAGCTAGATGACTTAGCACTCGTAGAAGTATTGTGATTAATTGATATTTTTGCATGGATGAAAGGTACGATGAATATATGTTTTGAATTGATGGAACTACATGTGTTAGAATAGGTTGTGCTTGTTATGAGGATCTTATGAATTACACTCTCTTTCCTTTGTTTTGATTGTATTGCCTCGGGACGAGCAACATTGAAGTTTGGGGGTTTGATGAGAGCAATAATTCGCGTGTTTTGAGCTCCAATTTGTGTGGAAATTGAGTATGGTTTGGTCTATTATCAAGGCAAATCGGGATATTTATGAAAATATCATGAACCAAATTCTACTGAGGCTACTTGAGCATATTTGTATAGGAAAACATGTTAAAAGTGCTCAAAATTGGAAAATATATTTTTTGAGGTGAAGCTCGATCACGAAGATGTAGCTCAACCAAAGGGTAATCTGGTCGAGCCACATCAGTTAAGTCGAGCTGGGCGAAGGATGAAGTTTTAGATTTACAGACACGTAGCTTGACCACAGCTCGACCAAGGGGGTCCAACTCGACCAAGCATAGTCTTGTCGAGCCGGGACACATTAGCACTGAAACGTTGGGATTTTACCTCCAGTGCATGCATGTGTTTATTTTCCACGAAAAAGCCGAGTAAAGGTCCATAAGGAGAGCTTACAAATATAAAAAGGGATGCAGATCACATTAAAAAGAGAGTTAGATTCCACATCCATCCTACACCATATCCAATACCCTAACTCCAACCTACGGAGCTGTAGAGAGAAGATTCGTGCAGTGAATCATGTGAGAACCAAGTGAAGATTCAAGATGGAGAGAGAAGTGATGGCGCCCACATCTAGGATTTACTTCGCAACTTAATCTTTCTTATAATTTTCAAGACTATGGGTAAGGTCTATTCAAATTCCATGAACGTTCTTCGAAGCGTCATGGGCTAGAACCGCTTTGGTAGTTCTAGGGTTTATGAAGGTTTTACTAGTTAAATAAACTTCCGTATGTATACTACATACAACACTACTTTTGGATTTATTTTATATAAGACAATGCATTTTTAATTCATACTCAGAGTTATTTTATGCATCATTAACGGTTATATAGAGTCTAAATATATATCTTGGTTATTGATTGAGTGTGTTCACTACTGAGCAAGATTCCATTTTATGATTTTAAGTGAGGGGACTCCGATGCATCATTAGAACTATATTATATGAATACTTATTAATTGAATTGAAGTCGGGTTAGTAAGTAGGATAGAGAGGGTAATTTCATAGTATCTATAAAGGGAGATCATATCGGGTTAGAGTACTTAGTGTTTGAGAAATAATTGATACAATAGTACCTAGAAAAGGGGGGTGAAATTATGTTCTTGCTATGAGGTAATTCACACGTGATACATGCTTGTCTATTTGTGTCTATAGAGTAGATTTGCATGGCTTAGTGATGCGTCCATTGTCCACAAGGCAGAGTCGGACATTAATATATGGAAGGGAGATTAATTAGTAAAACTGGATGGCCCGAAGAGCTACCTATTTTCTCACTTTTTCAACTCCCATTTATTCTCTATTGTCTCTATTTAATTAGTTATTTAATTATTCTATTTCGTCGATTAATAATATTCTTCCTAGTAAATTGCCAAATAATATATTTAATTAATTGAGTTAATAATGAATTGATAATCAACTGTCTTTTGGGTTCAATATATAACTTGGTCACTTATCTAAGCAATAATCGCATCCTTCATACTTGGGGTTTAATTGTGTGTTGAGAAAATGTCCATCACTCGTCTTACTGATGGTGATCGGATCTTATGGTCTACGTAATCCGTTCGGGTTCCATGCACATCTAACACAATGGAATAATAAAAAAGTATTGACTTTCACCGAAGATAGGTGGAGAAGTCTGAACACTTGAAGAAACGACCTCTCGATCTTTTGTTGTATTCCTATGCCCCGTCTAGACGTCGTGTGGGTGACGATCCTCCAGGCTATCTCAATCTGCAGTCTCTCTATCTCTTTCTCACGATTTAAGCGTGTAGAGTATTTTTCTAAAACTGTTGAGATGGATTATTTATAAGCTACAACATAGACCTGGAGGAGAAATTAGTGTTGTCCCTCCCATTGGATTTATGCATCCAAGTTTAGCCCAAATCTTATACTTAAGCACAATAATAATAATTCAGTCCACTAAAGAATTATTATTGCACTACCACCCTAATCCCAAATTACGTTATGGACTTCTTATTATAAGACTATTTAACAACCCGTGTTTAAGATATACAATGCCCATTAATTAATGAGTTACTAACAACTCAATTAATTAATCTCTTAACCAAGAGTAGTACCACTCAACCTTATTATTATGCCGGGACAAATTCACCTGCAGGATTTACATGATAATCCTTATGTGTATTTTTAGGTGTATTATCATGCAGGGTTTACTAATCTGAGCTATTTTCACCTAAATTTTAGTGTCTTTTTATGTGTATTTTCATATTGTTTTATCCGTTTTGTGTATCTTTAGGTGGTGTTTTATGTTCATATGGGATTTGTGCTATAAAATGATAAATGTGTGAAATTAGGTTTAAATATGCTTGAAATAGGTGAAAACGGAGCAAAATGGAGTCGGGAGCTGAAACAAAAAGAAAAAGGAAAATGGAGCTTACAGTCGAGTCACGTCCGGCTGCACAGCTCGACGTCGAGTTGGTGCAGAAGGTTGACTATACACATCTGCAACGTGAACACGACCTCCCCTATTCCTCGAGTTAGAAGCTCGAGTCGAGCTCTTTTTTGTATCGTGAACTACCGAGAGAAGAGCAGCTACTTGCATCAAGCACCGCACTCGAGTCGAGTGCGTCCAATTTTTAAAAAATTAATTGGCGCGATTTCTAGAAGATTCCAAGTCTATAGGAGGAATCATTGCGGACAGTTTCTACATACATTTTACACCACATTTCACACAATCCTCTCTCCATTCCATCCATCCTTCATCTCTATGCATTTCACCCATACAATCCACATGATTTCCTCACTTCTTCCATAATTCAATCACCTCACTAATCTAAGAAGGAAATCTACAATGGTTGAAAAATGTGGCATGATTAAGGGAGAAGTTCACCATCAAAGGGGAGCCAACTTTCCTTTATTTTATTATATTCTTCATTATATGGCTCAATTGGAGCAAGCCATGGATTGTATTGAATTTGTTCTACCTTCATTTATCTTCCATCTCATTTGTATCTTACTTATTTGTTTGTTATTCTATTTTACTTGCTTTCTTAGTTGATTGTTGTAGTTAAACCCCATAATTGCTATTGATTGGTCCATCTAGAGTGAACATCTCTTGAATACAGATACACATACTTTTTTCCTTGGGTTCGATACTATTTTATTACTTGGTCACCACATTCTACACTACGATTGAGTACACTTGCATACTTTACATAAGGTAAAGAAAGTACTGATCAAGTACTATGATCCTATTGGTTGGGTTCCCTTCACGAGCTCAATTACCTTCACAAGTCAATCTCACAATTGTTTTATCATGTAGTTCTAAGTTTGGGTGGTCATCATTAACTCAACTAATACTAATAAACATAATCCCTATGAAGACATGATTCAATCAACACCCACAACATATCATTGAATTCACATTCTAATAACATGAAATGAATAATTAACCATACAAATCAACATATGAATTAAAAAGATCAACATCCATAATAGAAATTACAAAAGCCCATTCAAACCACCTTATACAAATCATGAACCTAGATTATTCTTAACCGTTATATGTTGCTAGCTTCACAAGGAGACCAGCCTATTATTGAATACATGAAAACAACCTTATAATCATTACATAGATCCATAATAATTCTCAAAATTGGAAAATACAAAACAAGAGTAGAATTTTCTCTAAATATCTATGGGGATGATTCTTCTCTTCCCTTGCAGATCCTTCCTCTTCTTTTAGAGCTTCCCTTAGTAGGATGATGGATAGGTGAATGGTGGAAAAAGGAATGGAAATGGTAGAGGAATGGATGAGAATTGATAGGGGATGATGATGGATGAAATTAGAGAAATGTGTGTGAAAAGAGGTGTTTGAGTGAGTGTAATTCTTTCAGAAAATGAAAACTGATTTCTAAATGATGATAAGGAGTTAAAATATCCAATTAGGGGAATATTATGGACTTTTTGGAGAATTAGAAATTTTCGTCAAAATTCGCCTCGGGCTTCAACACTCGCCACGAGTTTTTAGAACTAACTCGCCTCAAGTTCTACCCTTACCCTTTCGTAAGGACGAGTTAATGGTTCTGAATTGGTGTTGTTTGACCTTACCCTTTTTCAAGTCTAGTGCCAAACTCGTGCCGAGATGGGATAGCAAACTCGTGCTGAGTTGCAACACTTGACATGAGTTTGGACTCAATTTTTAGCCTATCTTCGTTTGCACTCCCCGACTCTGTCTTTTCAATTTCATTTTAAGTACATTTCAATCAAATTCTGGGCTTTATAATATAACACCAAACACTACATAAATGCTACAATACACCACCAATAACACGAAAACGAGAGAATAACAAAAATAACACTACAAAACCAAGGTGAAAATGACGTTGATCAATAAGTTCAAAAAAGAGTTCACATTCCTTTTCTGAAACTAATTAACAACCTTTTGAAAAGAACACATTGTGGTTGTTAGCCCGTGTCCACAGTTACTCTGTATCTTTAGACCTGTGATTTTTTTAAAACATAGTGCTTTTTGACATGTATGTCAAGAATAGAGTTAGCTATACAAAATAAGACACCACATCACTTAAATTTGATATAAAATGATAAAACAGTAGTGTTGCCTAAAGTGTTGTCACACTAAGAGACACATCATGCATGAGCATCAAAAATGCAAAGTCCAAGAGATTTTCAAGTGTAAAAAATCTCTAGAAGTCAAGTTATTTAGTGAAAATATTTGCAATTTTTTTGTCATGGAAAGATACTCCAATTTAACAACCTTATTCAAATCTCTTAAGAAATGATGTCTTATACTAATATTCTTAGTGAGAGAATAGTGGACAGGAATTTTTAGAAATGTTTATGGCATTCATATTATCACAGTAAATTATCGAAGTATTTGTTAAAATCAATAATCATCTAACATCTTCCTTAACCAAAGTAATTGTGTACAACTACCAGCAACAATACACTCAAACTCAATAGTGGATTGGGAAAAGCATTTTAATTTTATTCTATACCATGAAATAAGATTATTACCCATATAGAAGCATCCACGATTTGTGTTTTTACTATTATCACAGTCTCCAGCGCAATCAGCATCACTATAGCCAACAAGTGAGCTTCATGTGCCCTTTATGAACCATAAGCCCATGTCACTTATTCCAGCTACATACCTAATGAACCTCTTAATAGCTTTCATATGAGATTCCTAAGAATTTGCTTGGTCCCTAACACAAACACAGACACTAAACATGATGTTAGGTCTACTAGAAGTTAAATACAAAAGACTACTAGTCACTGATTTGTATAAGGTGTGGTCAACATCTGAGCCAATATCATCCTTACACAGATTCTGAGATGTTCCCATCAGTGTCTTCATTGGCTAGGCATTCTCAAGTCTAAATCTTTTCACCAGGTTTCTAGCATATTTACTTTGTGAAATAAAGATAGCACTTTCACTTTACTTGATTTAAAGCCCAAAAAGTAATTTAAGCCACCTACCGTACTCATCTCAAATGTGGTAGTCATGGCTTTCACAAAGTTGTCCATTATTGTTGGGTTGTATACTAAAAGTCTAGATTTAGTATGAACAATGTTTTAACAATATTTGAAATGAGAATCGTTGATCAAATGATTGCATCTTATAATATTTTTATATGTAGATGCAATAGTCCATTTACTTTATATTGTAGATATACGTTGTGTGGCGTCGAACGGAAGATCACATTATTAGCTCCTTATAAAGTATAAATGGATGCTCACAACCGAGATAGACGGTGACAATCTATCAGGATGGTTGTAGTGTGATTTGGTATTTGTTTGTCTTGACAATAAAATTACACTAGTGCATTTTGTGTGTATTGAGTAGGACCGTGTGAAGTTGTTTGATTTATACTGACTATATAAGAGAACTACACCTTAGTTATTATGGATGTTCATACTCTTAACCCTATACAATAACCTCAACCCATAATTCAGTATTTATTTCTTTGATTCATCAATTGGTGAGATTTAATTATTAAATTAATATGCTCGGTGAGTTGGGAGATGGTATTCTCTGCCAGTCTTCGGTTAAAGGTAAAGCTTTCTATAACTCCACTACGTTAGATGTGCATGGAACCCAAACGGATAACATATACCATAAGATCCGATTACCATCAATCATAACATGTGATGTTGCTCCAAATACATTTTCATCAATATATATTTGTACAATCAAGAAATAATCAGAATCATTCTTATGTGAAGAGTTCGATCTGCTTCACCTTTAATGAATCTAAACTGGAATAAGAAATCTGTAAGTCTGCCATACCATACTCTAGGAGCTCATCTCAAACATATACAGTTATTTTTTTAGTTTATACACATAATCATAATGAAATGCATCAACAAATTTTTTGGTTGTTCAAAAAAAGCTTTTTCAAGTAAAATTCCATTAAAAACGTATCTTTCACATCTATTTGGAATAATTTGATATAATAAAACATGCAATAGCTAAGAGAAGTCTAATATAATCGATTATAGCTATCGTACAAAGGTTTCATCAAATCAATCCCTTCAACCTTTGTGTATCCTTGTGCAACAAGCCTAGCTTTGTTTTCAATTAATATGTTCAAGTCCTTGCATAGCCCCAAACTAACACTTATATTTTAAAACATCAAACACATTCTTGGGTTCAATAAAACAGAAATTAAAATAAGTACATGCCTGATTGCATAACTTAGACATGCATACTAAATGTATTACTTCTTTCATTTTACCTTTTCTTCTCGTTTGAACACCTATTGAGGAATCACCAATGATCTCTGAAGAAGGGTGCTATCTTTAAACTTTGCATGGTGGGACATGTTTTTAGAGTTTGGTAGTGCTAGTACTCATCATCTTCAAATTGTACACTCGATGATATATGTGATTTGATTACATTCAGTTCAATATTGTTCACTGGTTCATTAGAACTTGTGATCTCGATCAGATCAGAGACATTATCAAATCTTTTTACCTTTGAAATACTCCCTCCGTCCCCTTCAAAGAGAATCTTTTTTTCATTTTGGGCGTCCCACTCAAAGAGTCCCCTTTCTATTATATACACATTGAACCCACACACACCCACTAATACAATTAAAATATGGGGTTCACACCCCCTCCTAATATAATTACCCACTACACACTAAATAATATTACTCCTCAATCCACGTGCAAAAAGCAAAAAACCCTTTTGCTATGGGATGGAGGGGTTACTTTTTAAAACTAATTGTTGAAGCAGTAACTATTCTTGGAGCTTAGAAATTTCAGAATCCTTTTTGATAAGATTTACCACAAGCCTTGTGATGGTCTCAATCAATCGTTATTCTCATTGTTAATAGCTTTCAGTTCGTTTAAAAGTTCTTTAATTTTTCTTTCTTGTTGATCTTGTGAGGTACATACATTAAAATGCATAATATAGTAAGTTCACATCAGAATTAGAAATATAGTGATCGTTCTCGATGTTGTTCTTGATGTCATGACATTGGGTTCAACATCTGAATCACTTCTAAAATGTCATTCATTCACACTTTTACCAGATATGTGAGTTTTTCATTATTGTTCTCTGGATTTGTTTTTAGAGTCATCATCACTCAAGATAACATTCAAGCTTATGCTTTTCTTCAGAAGAGTGTTAGTAGCATACTCTTTTTATAATGACCAAAACTAGTTCATAAAGAATGATCGTTTTTATGTATCATATTTGAATTTTCTCATTTGAGCGGGTTTACGAATAGAAGTTTGAGGGGAATTGTTGATCTCAAAATTAGGCTGATTATTTGAAAAGGGCAATACTGTTAATGTTATTTAGAATGCAGTCAACATCATCTTAAACTTGTTCAATATCAGTTGTAGTAGTATTTTTTTACAACATGACGAGGTTTCACTTTTGAAAACAATAACACCTTTTCTATCATATGTAGAATCTTGTTGAGACAAATTCATTTCTTAAGTTTTTAGAATACTCATAAGTTCATTATGACTCAACAAATTAGTGTTTCTATCTTTATCTATTGCACATACTTTACCATTAAATCTCCTAAGAAGCATGAAAAGAGTTTTATTTACTAACTTGACATTGGAGATTAGATCACCAAGTGATTGTAGTTCGTTTACAACTTTATACAGTCGTTCATTATAAGAAGAGATCATATCTTAGTTCTTTATCCTCAATGCTTCAAACTTTATGTTCAGCATCCTCGCCTTTGTCTTATGATCACTTCTAAATCTTCATAATATTCTTGAAGTCTATCCTAAGCATCCGAGAGACACAATTCTGGATTAGATTGAACATCACCATATGAACCAAAGAGTGATGTTCCAGTGAGAGGTTGTTCTTATTAGTTGTTCATTCGAGCTCATTCTTAAGAACCAGATCTCCATCTTTGTCTTCAATTGTGGTAACATTAGCGAAAACACTACAACAGAAATCTAAAGATGTGAAAATCTAAGTGTGGTGTTTCTGTATCTTGCAGTGGGGATCTCCATCTTCTTTTGAACATCCAACAACCATTTAAATAGATTTGTCGTTGCTACCGAATTTCCATGATGAGTGGCCCGATGAAGAAGGAAAAAACCACCCATGTGAGAGGAAAATACATATCCTCTACTACGAATGAATCTCTCGTAAAAACCAACAAGTATGTTTGACTCTTTCAGATGACCTGCTAGTATCAATTGACACATACATGAAAACAACATTAAACACAACACAATTCTAATAACACCAAACAGTTAGCGATAAGAGAAATCGTTGGGGATTGGCATGATTTTAGATGTGATGACATGGGCCTTAACACTCACATCAACAAGAAGTTTCAAACTCTCCATTTAATTAACATATCAATCCACTCTTTCATTCTTTTTCTTTTTCTGATTGTTATCTGAAATTATATGTTATTTCGATATAGAACATTCAACACATGTACCGCAAACTTGAATAGATTGAAAGGCGTCACATATTACATTTACTATGTTATCTATATTGTATGCTTCAGACTGCCCTTGTCGTAGTAAGTAAGCGGGAAACTGTTTTATTCTTCTTACTGGTGGGTACCTTCAACGAAATCGGAGTTCTCTAACAATAATCACAATATTGTTTAAAAACAAGCATGATGCTTTAGAGAACCCCCCCCCCCCCCCCCCCCCAACCTAAGAAAAAAAATTGAAGAGATTCATGGGTTTGTAGTTCTAGGTGGATGAGAATGTGTGTTAGGTCATGGGTTTCTTTTACCTCAGTTTAATTCAAGGCTAGTGCTGTAATTTCACTTTTGAAATGAGAAAAAAGCATTAATTTTCAATGGGTAGGTTAAAGATGTTTCAAATATGAATAGTTGATCTAAAAGTCAATTAACATAAATCTATATCATGGTTATAGTTTGATCAAATTGGAAAACATAAAACAAGTTTGATAATTGAGACTATTTCCTCATTAATCCTAATATATTATGTTCCTAGAAAGAATTTCAAACAAATAAATTAAAATAAAAAATGACAAGCCCAAGAAAAATTTAGTTAATATATATGAATGATTTCTTTTATATATATAGAGTATGATATATATATATATATATATATATATATATATATATATATATATATATATATATTTATGCTATCATTCGAGTGAGTCTAGAATATTTAAGTTTGAGCCCGGATTGAGCTTATTCAATGTCATTAACATACTTGAACGATTGCTCCACTTAAGTTTAATTTGATAATTTAAATTTTATTAGTTTAACAATGACTTAACTATTATTTGATTCTTTCATGTCACTACAGACTCACTATAGTTATTAGAGCTAGCACACTATAATTATTAGAGCTAGCATTATTTATGGCACTTGTGAGTTTATCATCAAAAGATCTTGTAGAATTGTGAGCTACTCAACATTACTTCATTTTCATGTATAGATTATTTGACTTTAGAATTGTAGGAAGTTCAACATAAAAAGAGATTGTAAATTGTACAACGAAAAAAGATATTATTTATATTGATTTTGTTTATGAAGAATCAAGTTTGAATTCAATCAATATGAATATTCTTGTAATATTTGAATTGATGGATGATTCAGACATATTTCAATATAATCAGAACTAAATAGATTCTATTTTAAAATTTTCATTAATTTTGAGACACATAGCTTTATTACGTTTATTGGTATTTTTATTTAAATTTAAATTTATAAAATTAAATAAAATTGAAAATATGAAAGACATCATCTTATATCCGATGTTTATAAGAATCAGTGGACAAATGATGTCTTTTAAGTGCCAATTGATTTCATTACTTATAAAGATATATTGGTGAATAAAAAATATCCGTTCAGTGCTAATTGATGTCATGCTTGGAAAGATATTAGTGGATGAACAATATCTATTGGGTTCCAAGCAATGTCTTTATTTGAAATAATATATTTATATAAATTGTACATGTTCTTAATCGTTAATCATTAATGAAGAAACTAAATTTTAGGAAAGAGATAGGTGGATACTTAATGTCTAACTGGGGGACTTATAACTTTATGTAAATACAACATCAAACTTATATTATAGAATAAATGTCATTACAGTATTTTTGTAATAAATACTAATACACACATTCATCCACAAATGAAAACATCTCTAGCTCAAATAATAAAAATCTACAAAAAAGAAACTCACCTTTATATTGGTCAAGCAAACAAATAAATCGATGAAATCTCCCTTTAATTTATAAAAGCTTGATGGTTTTTCTTATTTGTAAAATTTCCATATAATGTTTGGGCACCTCATTATACATGATTCTGAAATGTTTGTATTTCTTGATTATAGAACGATAAAGTTTTTTTCTTGTCTACATTTTTTCCTGTTGCGACATTATTCCCACCGAACAACACCAACTTATCATCTCCAGTGTTATCAGGTTTGTCTCCATTGTTCTTTTCTACAAGTTCTTTAAACAATGAAGATCTGAGTAACAGTTCTGTGGGAGATGTTGGCTTGTTCCATGGGCTAAGAGGTATTTTTCGTTCGATGATTTCATGCTTATTAGAAATTGCAGGATTCTTTACGCCGTGAAAAGTGTAATTTATGCAACCAGCTGGCTCTTAATTCAAGTTTAAAGAGCTCAAATAAGGTAATGGAGTCGCGTTTTCTGATACAAATCCATGATGAGATGATTTATCACTAGGCCTTAGCCATCTTATGTAAGTACTCAAATCAAAGTTAGTAACTGCATTGATGCCTCTATATTCAATGGCTGCAATGTCATAAGCATGTGCAGCTTCCTCTTGAGTACCTAGAATATAATCATGAGGGCAAGATTTTGGGGTTCAGATTAACCAAGATATACATATAATCGTTTAAACAACATATACATATATATATATATACACACACGCATAAGCGCGCGTGTGCATGTGATTATCCACCGTCAGTACCAAGATAAAGATATTTGTTTCCAAAAACACGTCCAATTCGTGCTTCCCACCTTCCAATGTGATGGTGCCTTTCAAGTTTAAGTTCATAACACAATCCCATTATTAATACAAGCTAAAAGAGAAGAAACAATGATAAATATGAGGATATATATATATATATATATATATATATATGTAGTGAATATTGCTTTACCTTGCAACACCTCTATACTTGGATACACCGCTTGCAAAACCACTGCTTCTTCTGTACCAAAATTAAAGTTAGATAACCTTTACAAGTTGAAATGGTGAGAAAATAATGTGATTTAATTCATAAGTTATATTACCTTATTAGGGAGGCTAAGTATTCCTCCTTCGTTACATCCTGCATAATCTCTATCTCATTTCCATAGTCAGATAACTGCATATAAATATTAAAATTAATCATTGATATTCTTCCACCATAGTACGTAACTGCCCATGTTTTACAATTAGAAGTTACCACCCATATGTGCTCCACTTCCCAGTTTATGTCTTGATTTAAATTTTATGTTTTCTTCTTTATTCTACATATTATATATCTACAATAACGACACTAAAAGCACTAATATATAGTAGATTATTAAGACCACTTTAATATTCTCTCTCTTGTCTCAATCTTTTCTCTTTATTTTGCTCTAACCATTGCAAAGAAAATTGAAACAAACTGAATCATTATAATCAAACACCTAATCAAGGTGATTCTAAACGAAATAAATAAGGAAAAAAGTCTTTACTTTATTTCTCAAATAAACTTTTATACTTGCATGGATTTTAAATCTGCAAAAATGGATAGATATGTTCAAAAGAAAAGCATCATACAGTATATACATGTAATGTTATTCCATGTATCATATAGGTATCATGCAATACACACACGCACACACACATGCTTCTTTAAATAAAAAATAAAGTTAAAATATTTTAATTTATAAAATGTGCTAGCATACAACTGGTTGTATGGTGCCTTGTTTTGAAAACATGATTATCATATATGATAAATATTGTTCATTTCAAATTTTACTCTTGCATATGTCAATATTATTCTTCAAAAGAGTAATAATTTGTCATATAGAAGATTGATATTATGAAAATGGTACAATAACTTACCGTGTTCCCAAAACTATACAAGTCTTTATCTTAATTTATACATTGGTGGTACAACTTTATATAAATTAATTGAAAATGTAGTGTTTTTTTATAAATTTTCTCAAAATTTTAGGTGTCACTGAGTAATTCGATCTTTATTTTATTTATAAATTATTCTTTTAATTTTGATAATGTAAATATTTTACGATGCTCATTTTCTCGTTACCCTTTCTCTCTCTAAGCCTTTTTTTTCTCCTCCTTCTCTCTACATCTCCGGTTAGATTTTTCGGCGAGGGGGCGGGTGTCCGGTGTCGCCGGCTTCTCCACCCTTCCCCCTCGCATTTTTTGCTCCGCTACTAACGCCATTGGGCGCTTCCACTCTTCAGTTGCTTTTCCGGCGACTGATACTCTTTAAGAAGCTCTCTAGTTTTCTGCAGTCTTGTTTTTCTTTTTGTCCTCAGTCACTTCTGGCTGATTTCTACTTTCCGGCGCGATGTAGAAGCAGTTTGGGGTTTTGGCGATGGATCTGCTGTGTATTCCGGCAAGACATGCTCCGCGTCAAGCAATGGTGATACTCAGGCGTTCTCATGTACTGGGAGTAGTCTCGGCGCGGCGTGCAGCAGGTCGCCGGACCAGCTTCCCGTTAGGCCACCCCTTGCACGTTGCTGGTCGGACTTCATGGACAAGGATGCCCTTCTCCGACAAGTTGTGATCCTGGCCGGTTATTTTCGGAAGCTGCCTCTTTCAACGCCTGCATTTTTCGATCCCCGCTACCGGCATAGCTCGCCTGAAGCCTGTTGGTTGACGTTCCAGCCCCGTCTGCATCTTTTGCAGCAGGTTTCCGTTCACGTTCAGTCCCTTGGACGTTTGCATTTTGCTGTCGGGCCCACCTTGGATTTGCAGCATGCTGTCCTGTTCTTGCTGCTTTGCCTACCGACTTTTTGGCCCCATCCCAATGTGAGAGCAGGTTCCTTGTTTGTGTGTCAACAGTTGGATGGTTGCAATTGATGTTCTTGACCCCACACTCATCCTACTTTTCTTTCTGCTTTCCAATACATATCTTATTGGATTTTGTCTATCATTCCCATCCCTCTATTTTCCTCACTCACCCAGCCTGCATCGTACCTCCTACTTATTTTTTTGTGGTCCCCACCTTCTCTTCTTTCCTGGTAATGCACTCGTTTAGTGCACAGGTTTGGTTTCCTTCTTTAGATCAACCATGGCGAGAGTTTCTCTTTTATTTCAATTGGTCCTGGTTGATTTTTCCTTTTTGGCTTTCTGCCTTTGGCCCTCTTGTTTAGCAACTTTACAAGAGAATAGCGTTTTATTTATTTATTAGTTGCACGCGTTTGGCATTCGCATATCTCTTCTAAGCATGCTCGTCTCGAGCTGTCTTTGAGACAGCCCCGCCCGGCATTGAGACGATTTACATTTTCATGGCGGCCGTCTTTTCCTGCTAAATCAGCCTTTCTTATCACAATACTCCAAGCACCAACGCCAATCACACGAGAGTATTTGATTTTCTGCTAGTTTTACAGCATCTCCCGCTCACTCCAACCATGGAGCTGCCGTTTTTGAGATTGCCCACGACTCACATGGTGTCAGTGCAGATTGCTAACAAAGGGGTAGTAGGGCTACTCACTCCGGCGCGGCACCACTCTTCGCCATCCAAAGCCCGTTGCTGATCATAAAGCCCGTGATCAGCCCTTTCTGTTTGCTCAATCCACGACCCATTGTTAGTTATGGTCCATTCTCAAGTCGTTACTCTTGGTTTCCTTCATGATTATAATCGGTTCCAATGTACGGAGTATGAGCCATTTTTTTTGGCTTCCTTATTGTACTATTTAATCATGTTTTTATTCTAGTTTTATCATCATGTTTTGGTTGTTTTTGTGAGCAGTTTGTTTTGGCTCTTTATTTAGCGTTGTTCCTTCTTATCCTTCTTTGTCCCCTTTTATATTTTCTTTTTTTTTTAATATTATTGTGTAGTTTGATAATGTAAATATTTTACTTCCTTCTTTCCACATAGTTATGCCCGTTTGTTTGGGTATGGATTAAGAAATGTTAATTTTTTAAGAAAAAGTATGGGTAAAGTAGTAATTTAAAAAAAAAAGTAAATAAAATTATTAGATATGATGAATGAAGTGTAAAAAAAGTAAATAAAATTGTTTAGATTGATGAATAAAGTGTAAAAAGTAGATAACATGTATAATGCATTTTTACATTGAAACGTGAATAAATACTTTGACATCTTAAAATGAAAAGTGTGCATAAGTACGTAGGATTGAGGGAGTATCAAACAGTAATAAAATTTAATCAATAAATTACATTATGTATTTAATTTGGTCTTATCTTACTTCAACTTCTTAATATTTAATGATTTTTCACATATAAGATTTTGAATAGTAAAACTAGTTTATAAAATATTGATTAATTTCTTAAATGATATAATGAATTAAAGTTTTTTTATATTTAATTAATTTAATTTAAATTATTAAAAAATTAAAATTTTAAACAACTACAAAAGGTTCAAGATTCTCTAGCGTAAATTAGTTCATTCATATTTTAACTTGGCAAAAGCTCCCGTGTGCCCGGGGACACGGAAAGATGCTCCGTGTCCCCATGTGAATACAACCCTCCCCTCCAATCCTATTTAAACCTATGTATTGCTAGGGGTTTAAATTGTAAAGGGGCATGAAAATTGTAAAGGCGCACGGAATGTGTTCCGTGCGCCCGGGTGCACAAAAGCCTCACTCTTTTAACTTTTATATGGGCCATAATGTATCGAATTGTAATAGAAGAACAGGGGTTAAGCAGAAGCGACGAGCAAGTGATGAGCGTGTACTCTTGAAAAAGTGGAAGGCCAAAGTCGATGGCTCCAACAACACTGATGCTAATCTGTCGACGACGATGTATGTGATATTCTTGTTAATTGTAACTCTGATGTTGAGATGATTTCTGATTCCCTGAAGGGGGACTCCAGGCAGGATGTCCCTCACACTTATGCGCTACTGTGTCCTCAGGAAGCTTCTGATCCCTTGCTGCACTCTAACCAGGTAGCTTCTGAT
Source organism: Pogostemon cablin (assembly GCA_023678885.1). Taxonomy (NCBI): domain Eukaryota; kingdom Viridiplantae; phylum Streptophyta; class Magnoliopsida; order Lamiales; family Lamiaceae; genus Pogostemon; species Pogostemon cablin. The sequence continues at coordinate 42,804,035 of CM042957.1, read as the reverse complement.
CTTATTGTGCACTCAGACCAGGTAGCTGCGACTAGTTCAACTAATTTGGTTTTAAGGAATTCATTTGATGCTTTGGATACTTTGGTTGATAACGTTGCTACTGCACCCGCCAGCCCGTGGTGAAAGCTCCTTAGTCTGCTGGTCAGCCCACTAATGTACATCACTCTGTTTCCCCTGCTTTGCACCATATTTCTCCAACTGTTAACGTGCAGGTAGAGACTTGAATCTCCAACGACGACACTGAACCCGAGTCACTAAGCAAACAGCCTATGGGTCTCGACCCCCAGCCCGCACCTAGGGCTGACTTAACAGCCTCTACGGATTTCATTCAAGCACCTATCAACGCTATTGCCAAGACATCACGTGAGCTCTACGGTAATGGGGAACATGCTGACGTTCAACCTGAGGGCTCCTCTATGGCTCCAAAGGCTGATGAGGGGGTGCTTGGATTTGAACCCAGTCTTGAACCAACAGGCAAGGAAGCTCTTGAAGCTGAACTAGTTAGTGATGATCTACCTATTCAGAAATATGATGAATCCATGTCTTCTTCAGCCAAAGGAAAAGGTAATTCTAATGATTTAGACAAGACAATTGCAAACTCTCAGGATGAGCAGTACCCTTCCTTGGATAGTAGTCCCATTAAACTTATAGGAGGAAAATCAAGAAGAAATCTAAACTGGTCACACGTTCCAATACTGCAAAATTAAATGAACCTCCAGATATTTGGAACGTTGCATCTACACAAGATTGGAGCAGACTTACAAAGAAAAATACTATGGCTTTCTATTATGAGTCCCTTGTTTTGTCTCTTGTTTTGGCTTTGCAATCCCCTTAACATCTTTATCCTTTGTCCCTTTTCTTATTTTCTTTTATCTTTAATAATATGGTTAATTGCGCTAAAAATCACAAACTTTCAACGGATTTCAAATTAATCCTGACTTTTATAAAATTAAAAAAAAATCATGACCTTTCATATTTGTGCAATTAGCACCCATCAGGCAGCTAAAGTCTGCCCGATCGCTGACGTGGCGTTGACCTTGCCACGCCAGCTTTTAGTTGATTGCAAGAAAAACCCCAACATTTACTTAAATTGCAATTTAATCCCAACTTTTGAGATTTTGACAAAAAAGATAATCAAGTTTTTATTTTTATTTTTAAATTGCACATCTAATAAAAAATTTATATTTTATTTTTAAATTTAAATTCATAACTAAAGATTATATTAAATATTTATTTTTATTTTGTATTTTCATACTAAATGTTATATTAAATATTTTTTTAACAAAGTCTTTTAAATTTTTATTTATATATTTTTTACTATTTCATCTGTCCCATAGTTATCTTCACTAGTACGGTAGATATTTAGCTTTAAAAAAGTTATTTTTTGATATTTTTTTTTACTTTTTAATGGCATTGTAATATTTTAAGATAATAAATATAGTATAAAATATGTTATGTGTGTTAGGTGGGAGTGTTATTTTTTAGATTAATATATAACTTTTTGAGGTTATTGATTGATTTGATGTGATGAAGGTAAGTATGAGATTGATGAAAACGGAAAGTATGATGATAAGTACATGAAATTATTTTGGTTTATATAAATTAAATCTTAACGAATATTTTTTCTCAGTATAAAACTTGAGTTTATAAATTAATTTTAAATATTTTTTTATAAATAATAAAATTCCTTAAATATCTCATAGGTATATTTGTCATTCTCATATATATAATGTAAAATTACGAAAAGATATTGAGACATGTTCACGAATACTTTGATGTTATAAATTATAATAATTTTATAATGTAAAAAATATTTTAAAAATCAAAAGAATTTAAATATAGAGAGATTGTATAATTTTTTTACTACTTTATAGATATAATTAATTTTATTCACATAATTTAAGTAATAAACATTTTATTCATATAATAATTTTATTATTTTATTTAATAATATTTTAGAGTTTAAATTTAAGAATAAAATATAAATTTTTATTAGATGGTGCAATTTAAAAAAAAATTATGGTCTTTTTTGTCAAAATTTCAAAGGTTGGGATTAAATTGTAATTTAAGTAAAGGTTGGGGTTTTTCGTGCAATCGTCTAAAAGCTGACGTGGCAAGGTCAACACCACGTCAGCGGTCGGGCAAGCTTCAGCTGCCCGATGGGTGCAAATTGGACAAACATGAAAGGTCATGGTTTTTTTTGCAAAGTCGAGATTAATTTGCAATCTGTTGAAAGTTCGTGGTTTTTAACGCAATTAACCCTTAATAATATTGCGTAGTTTGTATTTTAACTTATATATGTTACTTTTCCTAAGGCAAATTTGGGACATTGAATTTTTTTATTTTTTTATGTATCTTATTATTGTAAACGATATAGTTATGCTTACATCAAAAATATTTTTTTAAGTAGATTTTCATTTTTAAAAACACATTATTTATTGATTAATTTGTGCTAGATTCACTTCAGGTTCATATAGTTGATGAAAAGTTAAATAAATGAATTATTATTGACATGTACACAATTTTAGATGGGGGCACTGTTCGTACCCTAAAATTAGTGAACATACTCATATTATAAATATACAAAAAAAAATTATAAATAGATGGAACATCTACTAACATAACCCATCTTTCACCTTTATACAATTTTTCATGCAATTATGTTTAACACCATTTCTTTCTCTTTTTAAACACCCGATCAATCAAGTCGCAACATACGTTATTTCTTTCTAGCAGAAAGTCTATGTGGTAGAACCAAAAGAAAAGGGAAGGAAAAAGATTTTCTCTTTACATCTAAGAGGAGTTCCTCTTGAAGAAATTCAATGATTCATTAAAGGTGATTCCTTTTCATTTGAGTTTACATCATTTAAGAAGCACTACTTCTTGAGAGGGAAAGAGGAACTTCCTAATCTTTGTTCCATGATTTCTTGTTCCAGAGATGACTATGATACAAATAAGCCACTATCAAAGAAAAATACATGAAAGCACCTTGAGGTAATGTAAATACAGCTAAGCCACTAACCCTTACAAAGTAAACATGCACCACACAGAGAAAGGGTAAAGGAAACAAAAAAAATATAGACCTAAAATATTTAAGAATAAGGAAGTTATTCTTGAAGAATCTAACATGTAAGGATCCAAAACTAAATGGGTACAAATAAACAATAAAAAATAAAATTTTCTAGTTGCAAGGGAAGTTGCCATTTATAAATAAGTTGTGTTATATATTAAACAGTGGATATGCAAGACTTATGACTGACAAAGTAGTCTCTGGAGACAACTCTAGTGGAAAAACCAAATTATACTATTGATGGCTGTTCTTAGCGAGTTATAAAAAAATTAATTAAACATGGTGTAGTGATTAACATGCACTAAGAACGAACACATCAAACACAAAAGTTATGGGAGAGATGGGATACAATCAAAGACACTCTGTATTTTATTGAAATCTCTCAAGAACAACACTTTTACAAGAACTCTCTTTCTCTCTCTCTAAGTATAGGGAAGACTTACACAAAAATGAGTAACCTCCTTCATCCAATAAGGGAGAAGCCTTTTACAACAACCTTAATTGTGGACCAATGAGATCTTTCCATCTGGCTGGAAGATCAGTTGTCCAAATAGTGGAGGAGTGTAAAGCTGCTGCTGTTGGCAGTTGATGAGAGTGGAAATTCATATATTTTTGGGTCCGATTTGATACCTCTTTGAGTTTTTAATTGCTATTATTTGCACAAATCTTAATACTTTGAATGATTATTAACTAAAAGATGCTTGAGAGGTATTTTGTTGTGTTTTGATAGGAAAAATGATAAGAAAATACAAAGTTGGAATGAAGGGTGAACTTGTGCAACATGCAAGAAAAGAGTGGATCACTTTGCGTAATTTTTCTGTATTTCTGTGGAAGTCCAAATTGAACGTGTGATATAAGGTTGGAAAGATACGGAAAAGATGATCGCGTGAGCGCAAGAATCGCTTAAATCGGAGTTCATATGAAGAAGTTATGCTCAAACCGGTGAGGTCGCACAGCTACAGGCGAGAATCCAAAAATTCATGAAAATTACCCTCTTTTTCTTATTTTCTTTGTGGCCAAGTTATTTCCTAATCTTAAATCCTTCCATATCTTCCATAATTATATTTTTTCTTATTTTTCAAGATATTCTTTTACTCCTTATCTTATTCCATTCTCACACCTATATATACTTCATTCTCATCATCACATAAAGGTATAGAGAAACCGCCTAATCTACCACCACCACATCACCTACGGTTTTAAATCCTAATCCACCATATCCGTCTTTCATCTTCTAGCCATCATTCGGCATCCACCATATGGAGAGGATTCAAGAGAGTATTCATCTAAGTGAGGTGTATGCAAGAAATACTTTATCCAATAAGCTGATGTGTGGTATGTATGGATTGTACATCGGGTGCATGTGGTTTCTAACTTGAATCATGGAAGGATACACTGGTCATTTGGTGAAAAGATCAGCTGCAACTAAAATGGCAGTTGAATAAGGATAAGTATGCTTATTTGTTTGATGCTGATGTGGGGCTTCTTGATTGGATCAGTTGGGGTTGGTTATAATCGATTATGAGCTATTTCTATCCATTGGATATTAGACTAGAAGCTGATGGGATTAGCAGTTATCAAGAAGAGTTTTTTGACAGCTCACTTACTCTATAAAGCCACCTAGCTGATCAATTTGGAAGAGTGAATTCATCCATCATTTTCTATTCTATCTTTAGTTGTGTACATGTTAGTTAAATAGCCTTCATCCTCTCTGTAGTTTTGTTCAATAAAAGCTTCAGCTCCTCTCTGTGGATGTAGGTTCATTCATGAACCGAACCATGTAAAACCCTTGTTTTCATTTTTACTTCACAAATCATAACTCATCCTCACACATAAATATCAATTGTTAGATAGAGTCATAGCTTCTTGATTGTGTGTGAAAACTTAGAACCCGACAATTGGCATCGTCTGTGGGACACAGGAAGAAACGAAGACACTTGACAGACGTATAGGATGAACACCACAAGATTTGATGTTGATAGGCTTATAGAGAAATCGGACTTCAACCTCTGGAAGTTGAAGATGGAGGCAGTCCTGATGCAGCAAGGTCTGATGGATGCGTTGAAGCCACCTCCACCGGTGAAGGCAGAGATAATCAAAGATTCTCAATCTGCAGCTGGTGGAGTAAGGGGTCCAGTGGATGATCAGGTACTCTAAAAGGCATACTCTATGATTTTCTTATGTATGGGTGACAAAACACTAAGAGAAGTTGCAAAGGAAACAACTGCCATTAGAGTATGGAACAAACTGGAATCTTTGTTCATGGCAAAATCAACTGCAAATAGGTTATATTTGAGGTAAAGGCTTCATGCCTTCAAGATGATTGATGAAAGGCCCTTGATGGATCAAGCTGATGAGTTCTGCAAGATTACAGATGAGCTTTAGAATGTGGATTTCAAGCTGACCAGTGAAGATAAGTCAGTCATGTTGTTATCAGCCTTGCCAAGATCTCATAGGCACTTCAAAGATTCACTACTTTATGGGGGAAAGGGCACCATTCAATTAGAAGATGTTTTATCAGCTCTTAGGTCTAAAGATTTAGAGATAGAGGCTGACAACGTTACAAATTCAAGTAGAGAAGGGTTGTTTGCAAAGGGAGGCCAAAATCAGAACAAGAAAAGCAATAAAGGGAGAACTACTGATCACAAGAAAAGGAATTCTAGTTCAAAGAAGCAAGATGATAAAGATAGTGATTCACAAGAAGAATCTGAGATTAGAAAATGTTACTACTGTCATGAGTGTTTGCCTATTTTTGTAGCACTCACGAGCAAGAATACTCGATCGTTGTAGTAATATATCCCAAGAAAAATTATCAATCCACAAAGGAGTTATGTTCGGACTAGCAAAATACGTGAGTTCATGTTCATGTTCTTTTTGTAAATATGATCGGGGGTTTTGAGATGATTAACAACTAAAACAAGTAGCAAGTAAATAAGAATAGCAAATAGGAGAAATGACAAGTAAAGATGAATAACAAGTAAAGAAAATGGGTGCTAAAGTTCAAGTATGGAAAAACATGGGATTAGAAACATCCAAGCACACTCGATTCATATTATCATGCAAAAGGAATTCAACTCAATTGATGTAGACTAAGGGTGATCACGATTGTATCCTAAGCTCCCTTTCGGGTTACAAAGGTTGTTCATCCATTTTAGACTCCCAAAAGCACTTAAGATCAAAGCCCAACATTAACCCCTTCCATCTAGGTACTAGTTAGATTAAACTCTCCCTTTTTGTGTACTAAGGCCAACGAATGGATTGGTTTCCCTCATTGAATTCAAATATCCTTTCGGTCAAACCCAAACTCAATGTCTATTCATGCCTTCCTAATACTATAGAGGGTCGTTTCCGTCTCACTCCAAGCAATACATACATGAACATCATGATAGCATTTAATCACCATAAATCAATTCATTGATCAACAATCCATTAAACCAATAATCAATTATGAATAACAAACCATGCCATCACAACATCAAGACAATTAAACTCCATGAATAGAAATCAACATCAATTAAATCAAAAACCAATTTAATCCACATGATAATACAAATCTAATATGCTCTTCATGTTCCTAACCCCACTAGAGGGATTAGCCTAACATGATAAAGGTAACAAAATACATAAATGATTCATTACAAATATCCATAGTCTAAATCCAAAAGAAAATCAAAAGAGATGTGAATCTTCCCTAGCAATTTCTTGTAGAGAATCTTCAATACTCATGGATCTCCAACTCTAGCTCTTGATTTCTTGAGATCTCTCACACCCAATGGAAGGGATGAAGTTTTGATGGAGAATTTATGGAGATGATGGAGATGGATCAAGATGGATGAAGGTGGATGAAGATGATGGTGGAAAATGGAAGAAATGGTGTGTGATGTGTGTGTAGAGGATGGAAATTTCGGATCCTCCTTCAAATGTTGAATAAATGGGCATTTATACCCCTATGGAGGCTTCTAGAAGGATCTGGAAATTTCAGCAGGATTTTACACAGCACGAGTCGTGCTTTGCAACACGGCCACAAGGTGGCCGTGTTGTGTCTTCTGATGCTGCCGCACGGCCTCTCCTTACAGGGCCGTGTTACGCAACACGGCTCGTGTACTGCAACACGGCTCGTGTGTTGTAACACGGGCACAGGGTGGTCGTGTTGGATCTTCTGATGTAGGCACACGGCCACTTCTTACAGGGCCGTGTTCCGTACACGGCCCGTGTTGGTGCATGCCCCTGTTTTTCACATTTTGTTTCGGCTCGTTCTCCTTCGCTTCAACTCTGAATTTAGATCCGCTTTTTCCTACGCCTTCCTTATCATATCTAGAATCCAATAAAAAGTGAAAATCATAGGTTTAAGCTCATTCACACACATTTCAATAAAAACACAAAACACAATCAAATAACACATAAAATACGGATAAAATAATACGAAAACACATATAAAAAGACACTAAAATCTAGGTGAAAATAGCTCTAATCAATGAGCCTGGTCATTTTAAGAGAAATTGTTTAAAGTTGAAGGCTATGAAGGCCAGGATATCTGAAAGTGCAATAGTGGGTCATAACAATCAAGCAAATCAAGTTGTGGATAGGCAAGAAGTTACTGATTTTGATTGCGTGGAGGCCTTGTCTGTAGCAGCCTCTAGGAGCTCATCTGATTGGATTCTTGACTCTGGATGCACCTATCATATGAAAAATATAATGGATTGGCTTGTATATTTCAAACAGATGGAAGGTGGCTCTGTCTTACTAGGTAATAATCAATTTTGCAGCATTAAAGGTATAGGGTCTGTAATGTTCAAGTTGCCTGATGGTTTTCTCAAGTTGCTGTAAAATGTGAGGTATGTTCCTTAACTAAGAAGGAATCTAATCTCCCTTGGAATGTTGGACTCTCTCGATTATGAATTTCAATCTCGAGGTGGAGTTCTTACGGTCTTTAAGGAGGGGAGATTAGCACTTCAAGATGTTAAGAAGAATGGCTTGTATGTTTTGAATGGTAAGCAAATAAATCCAAAATATAATGTCACTAAACGTGATGGTAAGACACAGTCATGGCGTCGAAAAGCTGCATGGATAAGTGCAAGAGAATCCCAAGTACGAGCAAAGCAAAGTCTACTTGATTGTGGTGACATCTCGAAGCATAAGGTGTGTGAAAGTTCTATTGAACATGAACGAATAATTAGTTTCAAGGTGGAGTGCTTGGATTGGGAAGGAAGCTCACTGAGGTGTCTACTGTATCTGGGGTGGAGAGTAATAAGCTCAAAGGATTACGCATCTAGAGAAATGAAGTATAGGAAGCATACTTTAGTTGATGATGAAGTAGCACTTGAGGTGGAGTTTTTTCAAACTTCGAGTTGTGAAGAAGCCATCAAATGCAAGGATATTAGTTAAGTTGCAGCAAGCATATTTAGTTTTAAGAACTTGGAAAATTACATTGCTAAGGTTCTACCTAGTTCAATACATGAGCTATGTAGAAGTCTTGTTGGTTTATTGTAAATCATATCAGATAGATTGTTGTTCCCTTAAGAACAGTGTAAGGTTGCTGATCCTTTTAAAAATCAGAAAGAAATGTGTGAAGATGGCTGCTTCGGTAAAGAACAGTGGGGGAGGAGTTGAGGGTTTGATTTTATTGGATACAAGTCTTTAGGTGGAGATTTGTGAGGTGTATGAAAGAAATACTTTATCCAATAAGCTGATGTGTGGTATGTATGGATTGTACGTCGGGTGCATGTGGTTTCTAACTTGAATCATGGAAGGATACGCTGGTCATTTGGTGAAAAGATCAGCTACAACTAAAATAGCAGTTGAATAAGAATAAGTCTGCTTATTTGTTTGATGCTGATGTGGGGTTTCTTGATTGGATCAGTTGGGGTTGGTTATAACCGGTTATGCATTGTTTTTATCCATTGAATATTAGACTAGAAGCTGATGGGATTAGCAATTATCAAGAAGAGTTTTTTGACAGCTCACCTACTCCATAAACCCACCTAGCTGATCAGTTTGGAAGAGTGAATTCTTCCATCGTCTTCTGTTCTATCTTTAGTTGTGTACATGTTAGTTAGAGAGCCTTCATCCTCTATGTAGTTTTGTTCAATAAAAGCTTCAGCTCCTCTCCGTAGACGTAGGTTCATTCATGAACCTAACCACGTAAATCCCTTTTTTTTTTTTACTTCGCAAATCATAACTCATCCTCACACACAAAATATCAACTGTTAGATAGAGTCGTAGCTTCTTGAATGTGTGTGAAGACATAGAACCTGTCAGTCTACTTGATCAGAGACAGGAATTCTGGAGAGGACGGAGTTGAAGAAGGAGAACCAAACAAATAAGTTTTTTTTCTTTACTTTATTCTTTTTAGTTTTTAGACTCATGAGTAAGTCTTATTCCATAGACATGGTTGTTGCTTGTAAAACCATGGGCTAAGCATCTTGTTGGTATTGTTAGGGCTTTAGACAGTTTTGATTATGTGATTTAATTGCCCTAAACTTGGATTTATTACTCTGTAGAATGTTTATTTCCTTATTGAAGAGGATATTTTGAGACTTCATATTGTTGTGTTTTGAGTTTTGAATCCTTTAATTATTCATGACGGTATCACTGATTGATAGTTGATAGGATTCTTTATTTCTGCATAATAGTTATTTTTTCTTATGGCAATCTTATGGGACTTGCCTATAATTCATAATAGTGTTAGACAATAAATTTGGAATATTAATTACTTAGTAAAACATCATTATTAGGAAATTGGTAAGGAGACAAAAGGGGTTATAAATAATTTAGTACCTAGAAAGGGAAGTCTAGTGCTCTAACCTTTAAGAGAATTTAGCATGAAGTACCTATAGAGGGAGTGAGAGTTCATTCTTTATCGATACTAAGATTTGCAGCTCATTATAAGTGTTAGATTCTACCTGATCAAGGAGGTCTAACTAGGTTTAGTGATCCTCTTATAAATATCTGCAGGTAAGTAATTTGAGTTTAGAATAATCTGTCACATGGTTAAGCTGTATTGTCCTTAGCATTATCAGTCTCTTATCCTGGAATACTTAATTGTTTTCTCGCCAGCGTATCTTATTTTATTTTATTATTTATTAATTAATTTTCATAAACTTGAGTTTGTCTTAAATAGAAATAATCATATTAGATTTATTTGTCACTTTGACACTATCCCGTGGGTTCGACATTTGACTTGGTCACACGCGCACTACAATTGATCCCTTATACTTGAGGGTGAGATTCATGTTTTCGAAAGAAAATAGCGATCAGTGGTTGTTGCAGGTGGCTACAGGCGGTGGCAGGCATCTTTTGTCCTGTATCCACGTTTCATTGGTGGAAAGAGAGATCATATCATGTGGGTGCTCAGTGGTTGTTGCAGGTGGCTACAGGCGGTGGCAGGCATCTTTTGTCCTGTATCCACGTTTCATTGGTGGAAAGAGAGATCATGTCATGTGGGTGTTGTCTTTTACTGAAAGTGATGTTCAGAGTGGCTTATCCAAATCATTATCCTTGTCCACATATGCTCCACGTACTCTATGGGATGGTTGTCGCTCTTTGATTTTTCGTGGCCCTATCTAATGCGATATGATGCCGAACACTTTACTAGATATGAGATGGTCCAATGGGGCTTCACCTTTCCCAGTACTAGAGCCTCCTCTGATGTCTAAAAGAGTCTACGGCCAAGCCAAGAAAGGCTTCTGCTTTGCTTTCCCAAATGGCATTTCGGCCTCACCTTTCCATATGGGCCTTCGGCCTAATCCTTTCCATGTTATGGGCTGGCCTTTTGTGCCTCTTCCTATTCATAGAATTATTCCTTTAATGTGGCTTCCCCATTGTGTCGTTATTGACGCGCATGGCCTGTCCCTCTTTTGTACCTGTTAATCCTTTAGCCTGTGAGCTCTATTACTATTGGGCCTCATTGTATTAGGGTTCCGGCCCGTTAGCATGGGGATATAATACCCATAACATGTACGAGGAGTAAATGTAAATATTAGTGTCATTTATTGTGTTTTAAGCCTCAAATACATCTAATTTGTGATTAAAGTACTTTATTAAATATGATTAATTTAAATAGAAAATTTATTAAGGACTTCATATTTAATTAAGTAAAATTAACAAGAGTAAAAAAAATATTTATATTGGTGAATGGAATTTTATGAAGCAGAGAATTTTTTTTTCTTCTCAAAATACTTATGAAATTTGTTGGTTATGGCACACGAGGATGAGTCATTTCAATTTTAAGATTATATAAAAACCTAGCAAAAAAGAATCTATACAGTAAGAATAGAAGATGAGTGAGGCTCCTGTGCACCCGGGCGCACGGAGCAAATTCCGTGCGCCTTTACAATTTTCATGCCCCTTTACAATTTAAACCCCTAGCAATACATAGGTTTAAATATGATTGGAGGAGAGGCTGTGTTCACACGGGGACACGGAGCATCTTTCCGTGTCCCCGGGCGCACGGGAGCTTTTGCCATAGTATCTAGATATTGATTTTTAAAAAGGAACATGTTTGAGAAGCTTGTAAAAAAGGCTAGCATATTAAGTTTTGTTTTAACGATAACCTGCAAAGTAAATCAACAAGAAATCTGGATTTCTTACATATAGGTTTATTTGTTCTATCTAAACCAGTAAGCTTAAGTGGAAAGAGATACTAATTGATGACAATTCAACATACACATTGGACTACACTAATGGCGAAGACGGTTAAGATTCGGTTTAGATTACCTATTCAACTTATTTTATTGAGGAACTTTTTATCAAGATCAGATTTGACAAAGAAAATAAATTCTTTAACAAGTTTATGGATAAATTTTTCGTATATTTACATAGACACTTAATTCACTAACCAATTTATTGAGAACCTAATGTAAAACTCGGCAACTAGAAACCCCCAGCAGATGGGAGTTGATGGGAGAATAAAATACAAAAGGAAGCTACAAGGACTATTATTATTGAAGCACATTTTCCTTAGAAAATTTTTGCAAAAGAAATAAACACAATATTTTATACTCCCACCATTCCCTTCAAAGAGTTCTTTTTTTCTATTTTGGGCGTCCCACCCAAAGAGTCTCATTTTCTTTTTTTAAACACACGGGGCCCACACACACTCACTAATACAATTTAAATATGGGGCCCACACTCCCACTAATACAACTACCCACTACACATTAAATAATAAGACTTCTTAGTCCACGTGCAAAAAACAAAAGACCATCTTTGGATGGGACGGAGGGAGTACATAAAGTAGATGTTTGATAACCATTAAGTTATAGAAGACACCATATGAGTTGTGGAGAAAAAACTGAACATCTCAAACTTCTAATTTTATTGATGTAGTTGTTATGTGATGAATAATGAAAATGAGCAGTGACTTAAGGTATGATTGATATTATTGAATGAAATTATAGTAGAATATAATGAATTTATGAATGGAATAAATATAGGAAAGTAATGACTAAAAATTGAAACTTTCATGATTGGTATTACTTAAGATAACATGTAATGAAAAATACATTTATTAATCAATTCTAACCTTACTGTTAATATTTTAAAATATAGTGTAAGGATTGCATTATTTATTTTGAATTACTAAATTACTCACTCTGTCCTAAAAAACGGTTCATACTTTTCTCATACATCGTCCCACAATAACCATCACACCCAAAAAAAGAAAAATCTTCAAATGTTACTTTAATTTCAAATTTGTCCCTCACACCTTGTAACACCCCAAATTTAAAAATTTATTTATGTTTATATTTTTTTGCACAATTCTTTTAAAAAGCCTACAAACAATTCTTATTTCCCCTGAAATTTTATCAAGGCCCTAGTAAACCCTACAAGAAGTTTCAAAATTCTTAAATGATTAAGATCTCTTACCACATCCCCTAAAGAGTGAAGTATTATCTTTCTTTTTAAATTTATTAGCTTAAAGGGGCAAAGTTTTATATATGATCAGTTTATATACGCTATTATCATACTCACTCTTCTTAACCCTAAAATTTCTACAACTCACGGCTCAAAGAGGAGGAAGAGGTAATCCTCATTTTGTTCTATTTATAACTCTTTATTATTTTCCAATGCGTAGGTTAAACACATATTTTTCCTTATGCCAAATCTCAATTCAAAATAAGTTTTTCCTCCAAACCATGGATTGATTTTCTCTAATCTCTACCATTTTTTTATATTTTATATAGTTTAATTTAATCGTAATTTTCATGATCGTCGGATTAAGTTTCGATAATTATTTATTTAATTACTAGGCTTCAAGAAGAATTCGAATGGATACTTTCACATCAGTGTTCAATCTACAAAATTTAAGGTGAGAATTCACATTACTATTATTTGTTAAGTTTTCACATGTGTTAACTATGTGATGATATGAATGTCCTTATGATCATAAATTAATAAATTATATGTGTAACGGACCGTAAGGTACCCTACCGATTACATGTTACAGATAGTGAATCACGATATCTTATCACATTATTTTTATGCTACGGGTAATGAACCGAAAGATGCTTTACCATCATTTCAAGATCCAATATGTAAGCATTTAATTTATTAACGTATGAGATTTTTTAATCTATGACAGTGATGTGTTTCTATATCTTCAGCATGAATATATTATCATAAGTCTAGAAAGTTAGATTAATTAGTCTATGTTGAATTTTCCTAGAGCTGTTGTTCCTCTTATTGGTCAACATTTCGTTTATTTTTCTCGTGATTTTATTTAATTACTTATTTAATTTTCTGCTATGTAGTTTATAATTAATTATTTTCTCAAAACTAAATTGGTTACTTGTCTTAATAATTCGAGTAGTATTAAAATTGGTAGTAGTCTGTCTTATGGGTTTGATAATTTAACGTGGTCGCTTATTAGCTATAATTGATATCCTTCACACTTGGAAATTAAATTGAAGTGCATAGAAAACGCATGAACACACACAAAGTGTTCCAATGCATAATAACTTCCATACTCAAATATAAGTCTGGAAAATACTAAGAGAATGTTTAGTTCATTAAACTTTAAGTGGTTAATAAAGTTTAAAAGGAATAAGCATATGAATTGCTTTTATTCTTTATTATTTTAATGGGATATATTTACCCACCGCCTCCTTAAGTTGTAATGCACCGGGCCCCTTGGTTTTAAGTATGGTTTTAAGTAATAGGCTTAAAAGGAAATTTAGCCTGTTTAAGTGCAATTAATGTGTAAACTCCCTTTTCTTTAGTAATTTTTTAAGGTTCATAAAGTTTTATTAAGTCAATGTGAACCAAACACTCCCTAAGAAACTTATATGTCACGAGTCAAAGGGAAAGGAATGTTGCTTGCAAAATTTAAAAAGGTAGCTTGGGTCAATTTTTTTAACTCATCCTTGTCGAAGCCGAGTTGTTGATGTTTCTACCTTCCAAAGATCAGCATAAAACATTGTTCTTTCATAGTTGAGCATGTCAAACTATTAAGCCATGTGACGTAGCCAAGCCCATAACATGACCACTCTTCCTAATATTCTACGCTTGTTGATCATCCAAGAGATTCATCAACCAGGACTCACGTGGTGCAACACGTCTGTTTGCTGGCTGTCTTCAATATAATGCTAAATTATCTTCTGGACTCAGCCATGCACAACTCGAGTTTCAAGGCTCGAGAGTGTTCCCTCCTTAAGTCTCCCCACATTATAAATTTCTCTCCTAATTTTCTCTGAATTACTGTCCTATAAATAATTATGTTATTAACACAATTATCAGCTCCAGTTTACTGTTTTAGTTATGCACATAAAACACCATTTTCTTCATTTTACACCTTCTTCCTCAAATACTATTTCTCATCCAATTCACCCATCCAATCCATTTAATCAAAGAAGCATTTGAGATTTGAAGATCTCAAGAGAAGAAAAGGGAATCTATTGAAGACAATATTCGAAGAAAGCATGCACTTATAAAATATTGTAATTTTCTTGGTTGTTAATGAAAATTTGTAGAAAAACTTATTTTATACTCCTTTGTGAGATTAATAATTATGGTTCTAATAGACTCAAGCTGAGCTCAAGTTTGAGTTTAAATTTAAGTTATTATTAACAAGCTTTTATCGAGTCAAAATCGAACTATTCACAAGCTTAATATTTTCCGAACAATTGAGCTTGAGAAAAATAAAAAATAGTAAGAAGAGATTGAGCCTATGATATTCGACTCAGCTCAGGTAATTTAATTACGTCAATGCATGGTAAGAGAATTCAAGAAGAGTAATTAATCCTAGAACATATGATATTGATTTCATAATAGTTTTCTAATTTTATTATTTAGAAACAGACTCTTTGTAGTGATTAATTGGTGCACAATATGTTTATAATTCGTGTTAGTGGTTTAATAAGTTCATAACACTTGTTTGCGTTAATGTTGGGTTTTTTTTTAAATAGTAAAAAAAATGATGTTGGTGTAGATTTTAATTGCTATGAGTAAATTCATCTATAGTTTGACGAACAAACACTTACTTTTCATTTGTCAGTGGCCAAAATCTCGCATCTTGGAAGCAACAATACGCCATCATTAAAAAAATATAAAGAGAGAACGCCATCGAAAGATTGCTACAAAGAGAACTCGAAGATTAATAGAAGAGAATGTTGTTGCAATGGACGAGGACAAATCAAAAGAGACCTAAGGAGAGTGTTTAGTGTGAAAATCTACATGTTTTAAAGTTCGATTTAACGCTTTTTTGTTGGAATTGTTGTTGAATATTAGCATAAATATTTTACTTTTCAAAAATTTGAGGAATTAATGCATTTGAAGTGTTATGTCGTATTTTTAAGATAGAAAAGGAATAAGAAAAGGGTAAAATGCACGATGAAGAAGAGAAACCGTGTTGGATTTCTGAGACATGGCACAAGCACGAAGTAAAATTGTGCGGCTTCATAGAATCCTAGCACGAACAAAGCTTGAACTCGTGCAAATTATTAAAGCCATTGCATGAACTAGGAGGGAAATAATGCTCAAATTGTAGAAAGTGCAAGAGTACAATGCAAATTGTGCTTGATTTTCTAAAATTGTTCATAATCAGGAGTGCAAACATGAGTTAATTTTTCATCATGCCATATGTTATTTTATAATGTTGGAAAGCCAAGGAGAAATGATTACTTTGGATCAAGAATCACCTAAATTGGAATTTGACTGAAGAAATTGCGATAAAAACGGTGAGGTCGCGCAGTGATGATAGGGTTTACAAAAATCCTTATGATTTAGTTCTCTATCCTATTTTCTTGGATCTGAAATAGTTTTTCTTATTTATCCAAAATCTCACATCTCATAGAGCTTATCTTATTCTCTTTGTCCATTCTATACATACTCTGAGGCACACATGTGTATGACTGTCTCTCGATGATATCATTTTACACTTTAATTTGTAATTAGTTATCACTTTTTATTAAAGATGTTATCACTTTTCTTTTAAAATGTTATCACATGGGGGCGGCTATTTGTACCCCCGTAATTACTAAACGTAGCCAAAAAATATTTAATAAGACATAATTACCCTTATAAAACTTATATCTGTTTGGTTGCAACAACCAAATAGTCATCTATGTTTACATATTCAGTTGCAACAACCAAAAAGAATAAAAAATTCATATATCTTATCTGTTCGATTGTAACAACTGAACAGTCATCTATCTTTATGTGTTCGGTTGCAACAATTGAATATAATAAAGAATTCATATATTGTTTGGTTGCAACAATCGAACATAACATGATTTATTTTTTAAGTCATATCTACATGATTCGTGGAAGTAAGTAAGTTTCTGCTCTATCAACGGAAGTGGCAGTGGTAGTGGTTATAAATTCGTCTAAATCATAACCACTACCACTGCCACTTCCGTTGATATAGCAGAAACTTACTTACTTCCATGAATCACCATCTTTCTTTAAAGATTGATGCTCATGAAAATTATCTGTTATCTTATTTATTCGATAATGTAGATATGAATTAAAAAAATAAAATATAAATTATTCTGTTCGATTGCTGCAACCGAACACATAAGATATATGAATTCTTTGTTGTGTTCGGTTGTAACAATCGAACAGATAAAGATAGATGACTGCTCAGTTGTTACAAACGAATAGATATAAGTTTTATAAGGGCAATTATGTCTTATTAAATATTTTTGGGGTATGTTTTGTAATTTAGGGGGTGCGAATAGCCACCCCCTATCACATTTTATTTACATTATAAATTGTTCATGAAATAATTCACGCATCATTATAATTTTTTATCAATTGGGTATCACTTTCAAATGTTGTCATTTCTTATCAATCTCGCAGATGTCATTCCGTGAGACGAACTCACACAAGTCTTTGTCATGTAGTACTCCATAATCATCCTGTGAAAAATCATATCGAAGACCATCCATTATTATCACTCCCACATATTAGGGTTCTAAACCCTAACATCCATCGCCTACGCCATCCATCTCTATTTCTATCCGCCTTTTACCTATCATCCTTCAAACTCAATTACGGTGTCTGTTACTTGAGAAAGAGAATAAAGGAGGATCATCAAGACGGAAGAGAAGATGAAGAATTGCACCACCAAGGGATTTTTTTCTTTCTTTAATTTTTTATTATTTATTTTAGACTCATGAGTAAATTTCATTCCATCACCATGGTTGTTTCTTTTAACTTCATGAGCTAGTCTCTTTTTTCTAGTTTTAGAATTTTGATCAAGGTTTGAATAATGTTAAATTGATGATTTAGACTAGGTTATGAATTTTCGTAGAATATTTATTCATTTATTTATGATTTGGAAGAGTTATATATTTTGTTTCATATCTGTCCTCAGTTATATTCATGTCATGATCAATGTATGTTTATAATTGTTGCTTGAGTGCATCGCGGGATTTGAGTTATTTTTTATTATCACGAGCTTTATCAATATATCTTTTATTGATTAGAACTTTCAATATTGGGCGTCTTTTGTCTTTGAATTACCAACCTGGATAACTAAGATAGGAATCTGAGAGTAGTTCTTGTAATACCTATTGGGAATGCAAGTTAGAATATAAGTATCTTCTAAGGGAACGTATTCGCATCATTAGTACCTAGAAAGGGAATAAGGATTCTTTCTCCACATTGAGGATCTTGAAATCAGATTTATGTGTTATGTGGTTTGGACCTAACAGACTTAGCATATATTAGTGATTGCTAATTCCATAACTTTTGTAGTATCTGAACTATCTGTTTAAGGAGTTCATTTAAATTATTTAGGTTGAATTGTCTTAGAACTATCTTATTCTTGTCTCTCGAAACACTTGTGATTATTTGTGACTTTTATTTTATTTATTTTATCTTACTATTTAATTTTCTGAGTAGTCATCTTTAATGTCGTGGGTTTGATAATTTAACTTGATCGTGCTACAATTTATCGTTTACACTTGAGAGTAAACATTCTTTTGAGTGAAGAAAAAGAGTGAATAGAGAGAATGTCAAGCATGAAAAGAAATAGCAATAGAAGCAGAGGAATCGAAAGAGCCTTGGAGAAAGACGTTCATTTCTTTTGAGAAAATGAGAAAATTACCTAATTTTCGTATTTAGAGGATCCATTTCTTAACGAGTCAAGTTATTTGACTCGAATGTATATATACATATACTTAGACAACAACTTAAGTGTTATAATTATCTCAAAAGTACAAAATTCCACCTTAAATAATGTTTCGTATGTAAGATGGAATTCAGGAGTCATTTTAATTTTTTGAAACAAAAAAAGACATATTTGAAATGAATAAAAATAAATTTAAAATCATAATTTTATATAGAGCCTTATGTTTAAATATAGTGCAACTGTTATAAGTGAATTATGTACTGGGAAATTAGTGTATGTTGAGGCACCCCAATATTTGATTGCAGCCAAATCATATGGTCTTGCAGCAGCTTTTTCTTTATCATATGCTCCTATAAAGAAATTGTCAAACATTCATTAAAAGCTAAAGATAAATATTTGTGTGACACTGCCTTAAGATTCTAGTTCTGTAAGACGAAGCTCTATTTACCAGTAAAAGATATACGCTTCTCATTGAAATCGAAACTAATTATAGGAATTTTTGAACCAAAATGCCTCTACTCTTTTTTTATTATTTTATTATTCAGTATCGGTAATTGTATCGGATACTCGACATAAAATACCGATATTATGTCTGACTCCATCGTCATAACATCAGATATTGGATCAGTATCGAAGCCCGAACATAGCATACTGACACATGATTGACACCGAATTCAACATTCTGTGCTATGGTGTCGGTGATCATTACTATTTTCACCTATATTTTAGTATCTTTTTATGTGTTATTTTCGTAGTATATGTCCGTTGTTATAGTATTTGGTGGTGTTTATTGTTTATTTGGAGATTATGTGTGATGATATGTAAATTTGTGAAAATGAGCATAAATGTATGTTAAGAAGGTGAAAAATAGAGCAAAACGGAGTCGGGAGCCAAAATGGGAGAAAACATGCAATGGGTGTCACAACTCGACATGGCTCCTGAACACGAGTCGAGTTTCTGCATTGAGCCCATGTCGAGTTATGTCAAGTCAGGCATCGGATGTCGGCTGTTACCACCTGAAACATGAACTCGGCCTCCCTGTTCATCGAGCTTTGGAGCTCGAGTCGAGCTCTGTCCTGTTGGAAGAAATTATCGAGAAATATGTTTAGACTCGAGTCGAGCTACAGAGCTCGAGTCGAGTTCGATCTAAAGTTGCAAATTAATTCACTGTCAATTTAATATTCTAGGCTTATAAATACATCATTAGCGTCATTTTTACGGGAGAAACCATTTCTGGAGAGGTTACACACACTTTTCACCTCAATTTCCACACACATCCTCTCCATTCCATTCTACCATAAATTTCCATTGAATTCCCACACTTTTATTCATAATCATCTCGTACATCACAAATCTAAGAAGAAGCACTCAATTGGTGGAGGATTTGGCATGATAGAAGAGGAGGAGATCTACCTTATAAGGGAAGCTTGTCATCTTCTATTTTGTTATTTTTCTCTTTTTAGGGCTCAATTGGAACAAGTTATGGATTGTAATGAATTTGCTATGATTGTAGTAGGCTAGTGAGGCTAGCAAACATGATTGGTTAGGAATTCTAGGTATTGTAAACAAGGTGTTTGATGAATTGATTGGATTGATTTACTTTCTGTTGTGAATGCATATTCTCATTTCATGTTATGACTTGTGTGATTAATTGATCATTTAATGTTAATTGGAGTGAAAACTTGATTATATATTGTGGTTGATTGATTGAATCATTTTATGGCATGAGATGACTCTATTAGAAGTGTGACTTGAGATTGTAAAATCCAATGCATGCTTAGAACCTCACAAAAGAACATTAGGAAGAGTTGTCTT
Organism: Pogostemon cablin; assembly: GCA_023678885.1. NCBI lineage: Eukaryota > Viridiplantae > Streptophyta > Magnoliopsida > Lamiales > Lamiaceae > Pogostemon > Pogostemon cablin. Next base: position 42,783,576 of record CM042957.1, on the reverse strand, counting down.
TCAACCGGAACTTCTCTATAGGACCCTACCTCATTAGGGAATGAGAATTATAATGAAACTCTCCTAGGTGCCATTTTGAGATTACTTATGTGATAAGTGGTCTATATCTATGGAGCTTATAGTGGGAATAGTGAGAGCATATAGTATCCAATCCATGACATTCGTCATCACATGTGATGAGCATAGGAAACCTCTCCATAGTGTAGCTAGCCTTACTACCTTCTTAGATTATTCTACATTCGCTCATCTATCCATCTCATTTGTACTTGAGTATTTTATTAATTACATGTTCATTGCTTTTATTAGTTGGTAATTGTAGTTAAACAACCGTCCTATCATTCGATTAGTCCTTCTAGAGTGAGCATTTTACGAATACATATACATATCATTTTCCTTTAGGATTCGATATTTTAGTAGTTGGTCACCAGCACTACACAATGATAGAGTACACTTGCTCTTCATAAGGAAAGTACCGATCAGTCAAACATGATGTCTATATCTAGAATTGGTGGTCCATTCCATACTGACACAGAATAATTAAATTATTAAAAAAAGGAGTACATGGGCATTTTAGTCAAAAGAAGGTCATTTGGGTATAGATGATATAAGTTAAGTTGTTGGATGATAATTTAAACAATTGAGATTGGTTATTTTTGGCAATTGGCACAAAATGTTACAACATTTGAGAATTAAGAGTTTAATTAGGATTTAAAAATTTAAGATGTAGCTAATTAGAGCATCTACAAAAGACTCTTTAAAGTTTGGAGAGCATTTTCAGAAATAGAGAACATTTTTAAATTTAAAAAAGGTTTAATTACGTTAAAATACAAGTCATTTTTCTCTTTTTTAAATTTAATCACGAACTATTTTTTTATGAAAAAAATACAAGACCTTTCCATTTTTTTCAATTTAATCACGAAGTTTTATTTTTTTTCAATTATATACTACAATTTTTTAATATTTTTCTCAATTTAATCATAATTTTTTTCTTTTATAATACATGAACCTTTATATTTCTCAATTTAATCATATATTTTTTATTAATAAAATATGGAAATTTCAATTAGTAAATATTAATATATATTATATATATCTTTATAAGGAGTTTATTATTAATAGATATACGTTTCTATAGTCTAATTACTCATACATACATTAATGAAATAATTACTGATAGGTACACACTTTGTACCCCTAATTACTACTAGATACATTGATTTAAAATAATTATTATTTAATACAAAATATTAAAGTAAAATACCAAATATACCCCTAAACCATATACCTTTAAAACACTAACCCCAACCTCCACCCACCACCGGACCACCGCTGCCGCTGCCGGACCGCCGCCGCCGCCGCCGGCGGAGCTCCGGCGGCCGGTCGCCGGAAAATCTGTTCGTCAGAAAAAAAAAAAAAAAAAAAAAAAAAAAAAAAAAAAAACTGGTCGCCGGAAAGCTGCCGCGCCGCCGCCGCCGGAGCTCCGGCAGCCGGTCGCCGGAAAAACTGTTCGTCCAAAAAAAAAAAAGAAAAAAAAAAAAAATGGTCGCCGGAAAAACTGCCTCCGCCGGAAAAGCTGCCGGACCGCCGCCGCCGGACCACCACATTTTTTTGCTGCACACACTTTTTTTTCCTGCACACACTTTTTTTGCTGCACACACTTTGCTGCACATGAACTTTTGCTGCACACAATATTTATGTGCAGCACATTAATAGGGGTAATATTGGAATATCACTATATATTTTTGTACCTAGTAGTAATACTTTTGTATGTTTGTATCTCATAGTAATTTAGGGTTTTTTTGTGTACCTAGTAGTAATCCTCCCTACATTAATCTAATATAATTAATACTAGATACCAAATTATATCTTATATTACCCAAACTACCCATATTAATATTAATGTGCAAAATCTATATTACAGGCATACTATAATTATTTCTAAAACGTTTCTGAAATTTCTCACTAATTTAGATCTGATCAAAACAAGAAAACACACTCACCAATGGAATCCTCACCCATCAAAACTCATGATCTTAGTGAGTTTGACACTACGATCAAATTTTTCGTATGATTAAATTAACTCACCCAGATTCTTCATTAAAAATGCCTATCTGAATGAGGAACAAAATTTCATGTAAATCGGACTGATACTCCATTTAAAATGCCTAATTTTACTAAATGATTTTGTTTGATTATGTTGTTTGAAGTCAATGTGATTCTTTAGATATGAAAGAGGAACAAAATTTCCTGTGTATTTATTTTATTCAAAATTGAATGTTGAATTTTAAAGGTTTTAAGAAATAGGGGCAACATACGATTTTCTTCTTGAGGAGTCTTTCCAAAGTTCAAGTTCCACACATCGCCATGACAGATTATTCTTCTGTGACATGTACACCGATGTGCAGAGCAGTTTTATAGATTGTGCATCGATGTGCATTTATTCTTCCATGAGATGTACGCCGATGTGCATAGCAGTTTTTTTAAAGCAGAAACGGTTAGTTTCACACATCGCCATGATAGATTATTCATACATGACATGTACGCTGATGTGCAGAGTAGTTTTATAAATTCTACATCGATGTGCATTTATTCTTCCATGAGATGTATGCCGATGTGCATAGAATTTTTTTTTTTTAAAAAAAGCAAAAACGGTTATTAATTGTAAAATAGTTTTATTAATAAGAAAAAATGGAGGCAGAAATCGTTTTTAATTGTAGAATTAGTATATATTGAAATATACACCAATGTTCAATAAAAATATACTAGCAATTCGGGATGTAATTTGATGGGGCATGCATTCCTATTTTGATCGTGTTAAAATTGGTGAGAGCTTTAAGGAGAAATTTTAGGGATAATTTTAATATTTCAGTTAAATGATATTGTGCACATTAATGTTAAGGTGGATAATTTGAGAATTGGAATATATCATTTTGTAGTTATAAGTAATTATGTTTAGTCAATGTATTGGATCGTAATATTTTAATATGTTTTGTACCTACTAATTACTAACCCTATTATAATGTATACATTACATATTATAAATATAAAAAGGGAGGATTACTACTAGGTATACAAAAAAATCCTAAATTACTATGAGATACAAACATACAAAAGTATTACTACTAGGTACAAAAATATATAGTGATATTCCAATATTACCCCTATTAATGTGCTGCACATAAATATTGTGTGCAGCAAAAGTTCATGTGCAGCAAAGTGTGTGCAGCAAAAAAAGTGTGTGCAGGAAAAAAAAAGTGTGTGCAGCAAAAAAATGTGGTGGTCCGGCGGCGGCAGTTTTTCCGACGACCAGTTTTTTTTTTTTTTTCTTTTTTTTTTGGACGAACAGTTTTTCCGGCGACCGGCTGCCGGAGCTCCGGCGGCGGCGGCGCGGCAGCTTTCCGGCGACCAGTTTTTTTTTTTTTTTTTTTTTTTTCTTCTGACGAACAGATTTTCCGGCGGCGGCGGCGGCGGTCCGGCAGCGGCAGCGGTGGTCCGGTGGTGGGTGGAGGTTGGGGTTAGTGTTTTAAAGGTATATGGGTTTAGGGGTATATTTGGTATTTTACTTTAATATTTTGTATTAAATAATAATTATTTTAAATCAATGTATCTAGTAGTAATTAGGGGTACAAAGTGTGTACCTATCAGTAATTATTTCGTATAAAAAAATGAAATAAAATAATTCATAATCAATATTGGCTAAATATTAAAGAAAATATGAATTAATTAAAACTGCAATTAAATTAATTCCCATCGAAAGAAAAAAAAATCAATGTGTCAGAAAATTAATTTTTTTTTAGAATTTATTATTCTTTTTTATATTTATTAACAAATTATTTAAACTTATATAATGCTTATGTGACGTAGATTTAGAGAATAGAGCAGTTGTAATTTTAAACTTAAATTTTTATATTTTATAATTTAATCAAAAAAATTATTAATAAAATATATACCTATCTTAATTAATAAAAATGTTAATTATTTAAAATATAATTTACATAAATTAAAATATTATGAAAATTAAAAAAATTATAAAATAATTCATAAAAATCCATTACTAAATTTATTTAATACAAATAAAAAGTTCATGATTATATTTAAAAAATACAAAAAGTCGTGTATTCAATTGATAAAAAAAAATAGTTCGTGATTAAATTGAGAGAAGATATTTCGGTTATGTATTTTTTCATATAAAAAAATAGTTCATGATTAAATTGAAAAAAGACGAAAAGATTGTGTATTTTAATGTAATTAACCCTTTAAAAAATCATATTTTAATTATGCTCCAACAAACTCTTTATATTTTCAATTTCAATGTACATTTATGACATATTTTGTCTTTTAATTTATTAAAAACTATTTCTCTCAAGTAAAAAACCCACAAAGTAAATAACATTTAATGTAATCAACTTTGAAGAGTGGATTTGACTCTTTTATTTTAGAGAGTGAAAACCATTATGTAAATTTAACTTTTCAAATTAAGAATTTGTAGGAGCTTACTTTTATTGAAATTATTTCTATAATATGAATATTTTGTACTTTACATTAGCTTTTGGAGGTGCTCTTACGGTAGATAGCAATTTTAACTAATTATTACATTTAATTTTTAAAATTATGAATTGATTCTGATAAAGAAAAAAATTGATTTATTTTTATTTTTTGTCGTTCAAGTGATATACATTATTTTTAACAATTAAAAATTAATTTATAAATATTTAATTTAAAATTGTTATAAGAGGAAAAAAAAAATAAAAGGACATCCATGCAAGTGAGGAATGACTATTTAGATCCCGGCACGAATCTTCTGTTACATTTTTGTATTACGTCTCTTATTTTGAATCGTTGGATGATTGACACGTAGTTGATCGGCGTTATTTTCACCTAGTTTTTGTAGGTTTATTTTGGTTATTTTATTGTGTTTTATTCCGGTTGTAGTGTTATTAGTGGATTATTGTAGCATTTGTGTAGTTATTAGTATAATATGATAAATGTCCATGGTTTTATCAAATTATGCTTAAAACAGGTGAAAATGGCAGAAAAATTGAGTCAAAAAATGCAAACGAGGAAGAAATTATGCTCAAACTCGTGGTGAGTTGCATCACTCGCCTCGAGTTTAGTATCCAAACTCGCCTCGAGGTTGGCACTAGAGCTGTAAAAAGGCAAGATTGGACAACCTCAGATTAGAACATTCAACTCGCCCCTACGAAAAGGCGAGTGCGGAACTCGTCACGAGTTGGTGGCAGCAACTCACGGCGAGTTGCTACAAAATATGTCAGTTGTCCAGAAAATCCTGAATGTTACGCAAATTGGATATCCTAACTCCCTTTCATCATCTAAAAAATTAGTTTTTGGGACCTGATTGAGATACACACACTTTTCACCTCTTTTCAAACACATTTTCTCTCATCTTCATCATCCATCATCATCCATAAATACCCATCAATTCCTCCATAATTTCTATCCATTTTTACACTATTCATCCACCAATCACCTATCTTAGGGAAGATCATCAAGGAATTAGGAGGATCATTAAGATAAGAGAAGACACATCCTTAAAGAGATTTATGAAGCATGCTTATCTTGTTTTGTTATCTTTTCATTTTAAGGATTACTATGGAGTTATGTAATAATTTTATTATTGTTTTCATGCATTCTATGGTAGTCTAGTCTAAATAGTGAGACTAGTCACATCAGTGTTTTTATAACCAAATCGGGGATTGAATCGGTTGCCTCCACGATTTACGGTTGGACTAGTCAGACCAGTGGTTCAATCATAAAAATGAAAATCACCTATTTTTAATTGAATAGGGTTAATTGTATAAAAAATCCTCACATTTACTTTATTTACATTTTAATCTCATCTTTTTAGATTTGGCAAAACAAATATCAACCTTTCAATGGCTTGGTGAATCCCACCCAATGGGCAGGTCCCCCTACCAAATTGCCGACTCCTGTTGGGATGCTTATCAGTCGCTGGTCAACGATTATGTTCTCAATTTTGACATTCGCAGCCACTACGGCTTCCAGACGCCGTGGATTGTGCAAGGCTACATAAACATCTCCACCTGATCGGAGTTCGAGGCTGGCATACTTCTCTCGACGGCGTCATCTTCGCCTGTAACCAGTCCCTCCTCAATAACTCTCCCTGCACCTCCTGCACCACCACACTTGCCGATATTTAGGCACCGTTTCTCCACAGACCTTCAATTGGGAATATTTCCAAGTGTATGGAATACCCATTTATTTACATCGCGGCGTTCGGTAATCAATTCATGCCTACCGATGTAGGTAATGCCAAGTGTTTATTTTATCTCAATTTCACTTCATTTGTTTCTAGCAATAAGAAAAATAATAAGAAGATTATAATGATAATGATCTCTGTAATTGTTGCTTATGTTGTGATTTTGATTCTGGGTTCTTTGGCTTCTCGTTTTCTTGCCGGAGGAAGGCTAGACATGTTAAAAGTAGTATAAAGAGTGGTGTTAATGCCAACTTTGGATTGAATTCAATTAGTTCTAGTACAACCTTAATTAGGTCTCTTTCAATGAAATTAAGGATACAACTAAGAATTTCTCTAGGTTGAACATAATTGGAAAAGGAGGATCTGGAAATGCGTACAAGGGTGTATTACTTGATGTTTCTGAAGTGGCGTTGAAGAGGTTCAAGAACTGCTTTGCATCTAGGTCAGCAATCGGGCAGGAGACATGCCCATTTGGGTGTGATTTGCCAAGCCCCTAAGAGGTTGATGTTTTTTTTTGTCAAATCTTAAAAATTTGGATTAAATTGCAAATAAAAAAAAGGTGGGTATTTTTTATACAATTAACCCTTTTTATTATTATTTCATTACTTTATATATAATTTTACATTAACTTACTTAATGTACAAGTAAATCGACCCCTATAAAAAATTGACATCAAATTTCTAATAAATTTCAAATGATTATATTTACCTTAATTTGAAGAGCTCAAATTTAAGCTCAAACTCGTGGTGAGTTGCGATACTCACTATGAGTTTGGTACCCAACTCTCCTCGAGGATGGCACTGGAGTTGCAGAAGGGAGAGCTTGGACAATCCGGATCGAAACCTTCAACTCACCCCTGCGAAAGAGCGAGTGTGGAACTCACCACGAGTTGGTAGCAGCAACTCGCCATGAATGTTGAGTATTCCAGCAGTCCAGAAATCTTTAGTCACGAGACAAGTTGCAAAAAAATATTCCAGCTATCCAGAAATCCCTAAATATTCTCCCTAATTGGATATTCTAATTATCTTTCATCATCTAAAAATTAGTTTTCGTGGCCTGATTGAGGTACATACACTTTCCACCTCTTTTCACACACATTTTCTCTCATCTTCATCATCCATCTTCCTCTATCAATACCCATAAATTCGTCCATAATTTCCATCAATTTTTACGCCATTCATCCACCCATCACCTATCTAAGGAAGATCGTCAAGAAATTAAAAGAATCATCAAGAGAAGAGAAGACTCATCCTTAAAGAGATTTAGGGAGCATTCTTATCTTGTTTAATTATCTTTTCATTTTATGAACTACTATGGAGCTATGGAATGATTTTATTAATATTTTCATGGATTCTATAGTAGGCTAATCTCATTAGTGAGGCTAGCCACATGATGGATTAAGAATTTTCTAGATTTGTGGATTTATGATGGTTTGTTGAATTAATCTTTGATATTTTTATTTTAATGCTAATTCCTTAAATGTTAATTTGAGATATGTGGTTGATTTATCCTTTCATGTAATTAGAACTGCAAATCCAATTAGATGTTAGGGTGGTTGATTAAATCATTTCATTCTAAGATTTAAGTATGTTAGTGTAAGGGGAGTCTGGCCAAGGCCTCCATGTGCATAGAACACTTGAGATAGAACATTAGGAAAATTACTCATGCAAGAGTATTAATCTAGTGAGGGGAACCTCATCGTTACAATTATAATACCCTTGTTGGGAATTGAGAGTAAGATCAATCCTAGGAGCCTTTTTAGAGCTTGTAATGATTTAATATCCTTCTCGCCATTGCCATTGGGAGTAGATGCGCCTAGTGATTGCCTCTATATTTTGATCAACAAGAGAAACCATCACATATCCATAAGTCTAGAATCGCCCTTAGTCATAGTGTGGTTAACCTTGCTATGACATTTCATTCATATCCATTTCATCTATTGTTCTTGTTAGTTGATTGTTTAATAATTCATTTTAATTATTAATTGTTACTTGTGATTGATTTCACACCTAAAACCTTATTGTCATCGCTATCATAAAGATGATTAAACCCAAATCTGGATACACTCAAAGTTAAAATTTCCTGCGGATCGATATTTAACTTGGTCACCTAATGACTACTACGATAGAATACAGTTGCTCTTATCACAAGAAAAGAATTTAGCAATCAGTAGATCTATACTTTTAAAGAAAAATATCAACTCTAAGGGAAAGGGTTGAGATTTTTCTCCCTGCATACGAGTTATTCATCTAAAGTGTGTAATAGGAGATTTAACACTCTAATGTAACAGGATACTTAAGATCTTAGATCCTACTCTACCAAATTCATTACCAACACATCATATTTTAGTTGGTTGATGAAGGATTGTCGTAAGTAATTAATTATCTTTTTAGTCAAGGAACTCACCAAGATACACTGCTCCACACCAACAAATGCACCCAACGCATCATCAAATGATATCATGAAAACCAAAGCATGTAATTAGTGTGGAATGATAATAAAATTACTAGTTTAGAACTAATAATAAGGAAAGAAAAAGTTACAAAAGTAGTGGAAGTCTCGTATTCAACCACATTTCATATACAATGAATTATTCTTGCAATTGAGTGTACGTATATATTGATTTTACTTTTTAATACAAAAAAATTTATTCTTTTAATTAATGAACTATTACTCTTCTAAATAACAAAGTATAACTCTTGTTCAAATTCTGTTATATATTTCTATTTAGGCAAATAATTCAAAGGAATAGTGTTTCATTACTATAAAAAGTAATTTTTCATATATTAAAAAAATTAAATATAATATATGGTATTGAGTTATCACAAGACAAGCTCTTCAACTATTATTCAATTATTGGCTAGATTCTTCATGTGCATTGTTCCTCTGTCTTGTCACTCATTTCACTATTTTTTTTTCTTATTTTGTTATATTATACTTTTTGCATTTTAAAAATCTTAAAATTTTCACATAAATAACATTTGAAAACACTTTAATTTTCAAAATATGATACTATTTTATTATCTGACACATAAAACTTACTTTATCAATCATTTATTATTCAAGAAGACTATATTATTATCACAGGTCAATAAAAATGATAAAAATAAATAATAAAAAAATTCTTCCTCCATCCCACATACAAATTCACGTTTTACTTATTTGTTTGTCTCAACCTTATCTTCATATTTTCATTAAAGGAAGACAAAGTATTCCTTATATACTATATGTCATATACATCCTAGTAACCTCCAAAACTAAAGCTTACTTTTAAGTTTGGTATAAATTCTTATAGAATAATTGTAATTTAACCATTATAGACTTATAGTTCATGGCATCTTTCCTTTGTGGTTCATAACCTATTTTGTCATTTTTGTTTATGACATATCTTACTTTCTTTGTTCATGGCCTATTATATCATTTTGGTTTATGAAATATCTTACCTTCATGGTTCATAATTTATTTGAGAATATAATTGTTTTTCAACCCATAAATGAAGAGGGTATATGTAAGTCTTGCTTCAAAGGAGACAAGCTTTAAATAGAAATACACTCAACCTAATAATCCCACAATTAATCTTCTTATATATTATTAAAACAAAATAAGTTCCCTAATTTAAATGTTGCAAGTGTGAGGTGTCATCATTTTATCATTTCACAATTTATGACTAGTTTAATAATTATTAGGAGGTCTTGGGTTCGAACATTTACCGACACACTACTCTAAATTTTTATTATTTTGATTTGTTTGTATTGAACTTCAAAATGTAATTGGTTGATTTTTTTTAATTCATTATAGGTCCAATTTTTCAATTGGCCCGATTATTTATTTATTTATTTGTTATTGTTTTGCCTGATTATTTATTAATTTATTTGTTAGAATGAATATATAATGTATATTTTTATGTATAGTAATTTATATTTTACCATTGGCCGAATGATATATAGTAATTTATATTTGAACCACTTTATTAGTAGTATATTTTTCTAAAGTATAATGTTCAAATATGATTATACAAACATACTTATATAATAATCATACTTTAATAATGAATCGACCCATCTCAAAATTCATTTTACATATAACCATACTTTAATAATGAGTCGACCCGTCTCATAATCCATTTTACATATACCCGTCTCGAGTGCCTCTATTTTTTATCATTTACTTTACTTTAATCAATTAGTCCTTTAATTTTCTTTCTCTTTTTATATAAATCATTAATTTAATTTGAATGAACAACAATATTAAAATTTTTAGATTTTTTAAATAATAATTGGTGAATTGATAATTGGGCCTTAATTTTCAATTTTCCTTTGATATAGAACATTAGTTTTAATTATAACTATATATAAAAAATTTGGTAATTAAATCTTTCTAAGTACAAAACTACAAATTACTGTAACTCAAAACAACAAGATTAGATTTTTTTTAAAAAAATAGATCAATATTTCGTTGCATCAACAAAAATAAAAAATAAAAAGTTGTTTTATTTAATTATTATTATTATTATTATTATCTAAATGGTGTATATTTATTCTTAAATTATCCTTATTAATTTGATTTTAATATAATAAATTAGATTACTCAATTTAAGAGTTTTATGCATCTAATTACGGAGTATAAGTTATGAATAATAGAAGCTTTATAAAAAATTTCTTTTACAAAAAAAAAATAATGATCATACTTTAAATTTGTTGATTCTATATAAAAATAAATAAATTTAAAATAATAAATAAATAACAAAATACGATTATCCGCGTTGCATATGGATACTATACTAATATATTTAATTTTAAATTTGTCATCCCTCTTTAACATACATAATATTGTACAAATTTATATATCCCTTTGTCATATTACACCATTCTTATTTATTTGTTCCATTACATTTTTCACTTAAAAAAAATATAAAGTTCAAATAAGGATGTCCATCAAGGTGGATATTAAAAAGGTTTTTGATTCTGTGAATTGAAGTTTTCTTGAAGAGCTACAACTATAGCTTATATTTTCTGCCCTATTTGTTAAATGGATAATGCAGTGTGTTACCACTGCATCATTTCTTTTATAAATCAATGGCAATCCATAGGTCTTCTTCAAGAAAAGAGAGGATTAAGGCAAGGTGATCCAATCTCAGCCTTGCTATTTGTGTTGTGCATGGAATATTTTAGCAGACTAATCAAGAATGAGGTGTAGAAAGACATTTATGCTTTCCACTCTAAATGGTGCAAGAAAATTGGACTAACCACCCAACTTTTGCTGATGATTTTCTTGTTTTTGGCCATGGGGACCTTTTGACAACTAATGCCATAGCAACTTCTCTGCAGTATTTTGCTAAAACCTGTAAGTTATCAGTGAATGTTCAAAAGTCTTACCTCTTGCATGCAGGCATCAACTTGCAGCTTCTCATCCATTCAAGGTATTTTCTCATTTCAAATAGCAAATCTTCCAGGTCTCAGCTTCTCATTAAAGAGAAATACAAATGCCCTTAGGGATGTATGTTTTGGGTTTAAGTTATTTAATAAATTAGTGAATACTTTTATTCTATATTTGTTATGTTTGTTTTGGATTTAAGTAGGGTAAATTTAAATTTTATGTCAAATCAAATATTAATTGAGTAGAGAGAAAGAAAGAAAAAATATTAATTGAGGAGAGATAATGTATTGTAGGGAGTGAGTAAGTGTTAATGGGCGAGTCTTGTGCGCGACCGTCTCACAAATTCTTTTACGTAAGACGAATTACCCGTTTTCCCAACAATAGATTAAAAAAGACGGCGGCTATTGCAATATGGGATTTTCGCTGTTAAGCAATATTTACTATCTATTTATCTTAGCAAATGCAATATGGGATTTTCGCTGTTAAGCAATATTTACTATCTATTTATCTTAGCAAATTAGTATTATTTTAGTTTTTATTTTTATTAAATAAAAATGTTTTTTTTTAATTTTAAAATAGGTTAATAGAGTATTAACTATGTTATTATTATAATATGTATTTTTATTTATTCTTTATATCACTTATTCATAATTTGATATCACTTTTACTTAAAATATTATGATTTTTTATTTATTTATGAATTACTGATGCGCATTTTCTTTGCACGCAAAATTAATCCCCAAGTATTAAGCATATCGGTTGCAGCTTAAGAAAGCAACCAAGTGATTATCGAACCCAAAGGACGGCGTATTATCAATTTAATTATTTACTAAATTAATTAAGACATAAGGCAATAACGTTTGAGAATTGAATGATTAACTAATAAATAATTAATTAAATAACAAACTAAATAAAATATCACTCGAAGAATACGAAAGTGGATCAAATAGGAGAATAGGTAGCTCTAGGATAATCTAGTTTCACGCATTAATTTCCCTTCTGTATGTTGATGTCCGACTCGCCTTGTGGAATATGGACGCATCACTAAACCATGCATATTTACTCTATAGACATAAGTAAACATGCGTGTAACACGTGTGAATAACCTCGGAGCAAGAGATATAATTCCACCCCCTTTTTAGGTACTATCAGTATCAATTATTTCCTTGGCCAATTGGTACTCTAACCCGATATGATCTCCCTTTATAGGTAATATAAAATTACCCTCTTTATCCTACTTAATAACCCGAATTCAATTCAATTAATAAGTATTCATATATGATCGTTTTAATGAAGTTTCGGAGTCCCCTCACTTAGAATCATAACATGGAATCCTGTTCAGCGTGAACGCACTCAATCTACAACTAAATATATATTCAGACTCTATATACCAATTGAAGATGCAGAAAACGACTGTGAATATTGATTAAGAAATCACAATCATATATAAAATAAATCCACAAGTAGTGTTGTACGGAGTTTACACACGAAAGTTCAACTAATTTGTAGAAACCTTCACAAACCTAGTTTTACCAAAAAGGCTCTAGCCCATGCTGTTACAAAGAATAATCATGGGTGTTGGATAGATCTTACCCTGATGTTTGAAAAATTACAAGATAAATTAGAAAACAAAATAAACCCTAGATGTGGCGTCGTCGCTTCCTTCTCCTCTTGATTCTACGAACGAATCTTCAAAGTGATGGATGGATGGAGGAAATGATGTTGATGATGGTTGGGGGTGATCCCCCCTTGGGGGTGTAGTATTGTTGTTGTTGGCGTTCGATCGTTTGGTTAACGTGATCCATTAGGGTTCCATATATTTCTAACAAGGAGTGGAAGCAAGTAAACAAGAAACGTACTCCCTCCGTCCTACGTATTTTTACCCACTTTCCATTTTGGGTGTCCCACGTATTTTTACCCATTCCATTTTGGCAAAAATACATAATATTTTATTACCTATTTTTTACAATCCCAACAACTTTAATTACTTTTTTACACTTTATTCATCATTCCCAATAACTTTATTCACTTTTTCTTTTTAAATTACTAATTTATCCCTACTTTTTCTTACATTATATATTAAAAAATAAAATATCTTAATCCCCATGCCCGTACAAATGGGTAAAAATACCCGGGACGGAGGGAGTATTACCTTTCACAGGGTATGTTGAAGACGATGAATTTTCGCCACCAGCCTGCGCAGTCTCACCGTTTTGGGCATGACTCTCTCATCCGATGTCGGATTTGAGTGATCTACATGCTAAAACAATTTTCTCTTCCATGACTTTCCGTTAGTATATCACACGTCCTATTCTAAAGTCTGTGGAATTTTATAAAAATCGTAGAAAGTGGCAGACAGCAGTAGCAAATAACCTTCCAGTCTTTTGCTGTATTCCCAAGTCCAATCTCGACGTCGTGTGGGCGACGATTCTTGAGATCTTCTCAATTTGTTATTCCCTCACCCTTCCCACAGTGTTAGGCGTGATTAATCTCATAGATTAGGGTTTCTGAACAGTTGAGATGACTTATATATGGGCTACAGCAGGGACCAGGAGAAGAAATTAGAGTTGGGCCTCCATTGGGCTTAAGTATCCAAGCTTAGCCCAAAGCTTATACTTAAGTCCAATAATAATATATACTACTAAAATATTATTACTGCACTACCGTTCTTATCTCATAACTACGTTATGGGCTCCTACTTATTATGAGCCCGACAGTCTTTCCATGTTTAAGATATACAATGCCCATTAATTAATTAAGTTACTGACAACTCCATTAATTAATATCTCATCCGAGAGTAGTACCACTTAACCTCATTATCATGATGGAATAAATCCACCTGCAGAGTTTACATGATAATCCTTATAAGTTCCCCAAGGGGACATCATCAACCTATAACGGATACAGATTCCTTCTACAATCAACAATACACCATAGAGACAACACTATTTCCCAACTCACCGAGTTTGTTGATTTAATTACATGTAAATCTCACCCATTGATGAATCAAAGAAATACATACTGCCTTACGTGTCGAGGTTATTGTATAAGGATTAAGAGCACGAACATCCATAATAACTAAGATCAAGTTCTTCTATATAGACAGTACAAGTCTAACAATCTCAAGTGGTCCTGCTCAATACACACAAGTGCACTAATGTGATTCTATAGTCAAGACAAACTAATACCAAATCACACTACAATCATCACGATAGAGAGTCCCCGTCTATCTCGATTGTGAGCATATGTTTATACTTTATAAGGAAATCGATAATATGATCTTCCGCGTGTTGTCGCACAACATATTATCTACAGTATAAAGTAAGTGGACTATTGCATCGAATATATAAATAAATTATAAGACGCAATCATTTAATCATATGATTCTCATTTCAAATAAATTGTTATAACATTGTTCATACTAAAGGTAGACTTTTAGTATACAATCCAACAGTTTGCCTCTCTCCAATCCAATATGATTAATAAATCTCCTTTTTTATGTGCTCTACATCCCTTTTTATACTTGTAAATGATTAATAAATCTCATTTTTTATGTGCTCTACATCCCTTTATATACTTGTAAAGTGCTCCTCACAGACCTTGGATGGGCTTTTACTTGAGACATACGCCAAATTTGGTAAAAGAAACCCGAAACTACCAAAAATAGTATTAGCGATATTATGTTCGACCAAACCTTCATTGGTCGAGCAATGGTCGAGCAAACCTTCTGTAAGAATTTGGTCATTTTGCTCGACCAAAATTCATCCGTTCGACCAAGATGATGCTGGTTGAATAAATCTCCTCTGGTCGAACAATCTTGTGTCGTCTCACCGTTTCGCACATAACATCCACATCTGATCTCCGATTTATGTAATTATTGCTCTAACATGATCCTCTCTTCCTTGACTTTCTATCCATATAAAGAACTCATAGAAAATCCAACATTTGAATATGTAACAAGTCATGCAAATTGGACAGTCATTCTGTTCGACCCAGCTTGCGCGACGTCACCACTTTGGTTATAACTTTTTCGTTTGGAATCCGATTGGGGTGTTTCTTTATGCCAAAATGACCCTCGCTTTTGTGTATTTCCAACCATGTATCGCACTTTCAATTTCGAGAATCACAAAAATACAGAAAAATTACACAAATTGGACATGCGTTTTTTAGCATTCTTGCACAAATTGCACATTTTCTCTAACTTGGTACTTTTGATCATTTTTTCACCTAAAATATAATAAAATACCTCAAGTGCACCATTTTCTCAATAATATTGAATATAAGACACTTGTGCTAATATATAACAACAATTCTCATAAAAAATGTGTTAAATTGGACACTAAAACACACTTATTTTCACTCTTATCAATCCCCCAAACTTACCCATTGCTCGTCCCGAGGCAACAAAATAAAATTAAAGAGAGAGAGAGTAAGAAAATTAGTGGGGAAACAAGGACTATGACAAATACCTCTTCAAAATACAATTGTCCTCAACTTAGTTCATGCAACTTTCATTACATGTAATACTCAATTCATAGCATACAAGATAAGACAATCACCACCAATTCAAATGCTCCATTGATAAGTTCTCACGGGAAGTATATATCACTCACACTCAAGTGTAAAAGATGTACGCTTATGGTTAAGGTGTTTACGCTCAAATTCAATTCAAGTGCATGCGTAACTATAAGCTTGCAAAATATCTCAAACTCTCAACCACTAAAAATATGATTCGATAGTGAGATCAAAAAGGACTTTTCTTTTGGATGTAATATTGGCTCTTTGGTTAAGGTAAGAAATATATGGATAAGTGACTCAAAACTCGGATCAATCAAGCCTTCAATCTCTCTCGATTTTTCATTCTTCTTACTCACTTCAATTAAGCACAGTATCATCCTCAACTCTTTCGCTTTTTCTTTTCTTTCAAGCACAACATTTTTTCCTTCTCTCCTTTCTCTTGAGGTACCAGTTTTGGGCACTACCTTGCGCATCCTCCATAGGGTACTAGATTTAAGCACTACTCTAGGGTGTTTTATTCCATGGAGTACTAGATTTAAGCACAACTCCATGTTTTTCCTTAGATGCATTTTCAAGCTCAATCACTATTTCAACACCAATTTCATTCCTTCCCAAGCTATTATAAAACTCCATCAACACACTTTGAAAAGCCATTAATTCTCTTCTAGAAGGACAATCAAGGCTCAAAAAATTCAGATGCTCAAAGTGGTTATTTCTCGTAGGATGCCAAAGAATAAGGTTTTTAGGCTCAACGGGCTAACTACGGATAAACATCATTTGGTAGGGAATTATTTAGGTAAGTAACTCATAAATTCAAGAATGGTCTAAAATCATCTCCCATCATCTAACACACATGTAGTTTCAAATAAGATAAGAGGCAAGTTCTGGAATACACGTACAAGAATGATACTCACTAGAAAAGATATATCATGTGATTATGTAACATGATAAACAAGGCTCAAAATCTCACAAGAATTTATAAAAAGTAATAGATTATTTTTCATGGTAAGCAATATCTCACAAATACACATAGAACTTCATACCACAATATAACTCAAGTACACTTCCTTCATCAATTTCAAAAGCATATGAATTTTAGGCACGATTTAAACATATAAGCTCATATGGATCCCCAAAAACAAAAACCCAATCCTTCCACTTCTACTAATTAAAAGCACACATAAAAATGAGTAGAATAAGTAAACGAGGGCACCTGATTTTTTCTTTCAACGTATGCACGAGCTCCTCTAGTTGTTCAACTCGATCATTTTGCCAATCTTTTACCTTCTTCTATCATCAGAACTCACCACACCTCATCATCACAGGATTCATCAATAAAAAAATAGAAGAATTAGAAGAAAGAATCAATTGACTATCTAATCAACTCCACATACTAGAAACACTACTGAAAAATAGGCAAATTGCAAAAAATCAACACATCAAAACTAATTAAAGTTTCAACATACCGCAAAAAAAATTCCCCTAGTAAACATTACAAAGAAAAGATTATACTCTTGATGCTTCAATGAGGTAATAATATCACACCCCCTAAACTTAGTAAATACGTAAGTTGAAACTAAGCTTGCAAAGAGATGTAATTGCCGATTAGTAAGAACCTTAAATATAAAAATTTCTTACTCACACGAAATAAATCAAGCAATAAAATAGAAGGGCAAGCCCCCAACAGGTGCTCATGTTTAACATCGAAGAGTCACGATGGTTGAGGATGGTCTTCTCGCATTCTCACCTTCAAATACTTTATTTCCCTCTTCTTGTCTACACTCAACACCTCACCTTTCTTGGTAACAAGTATATGATCCTTGGAATTTCCTTCCTCCCATGACTGTCTAGACTCCTCCTTGTCAATCTTCCACTTAAATTCAGAATCATCTGTCTTAGAAAAATAAAGATTAAACAAGTTAGAAATTACATTTATGCTCTTGCAAGATTGAATCTCCATGGACATCTTCATTACATGATCAAGAGAGAAAACCACATCTTCATTATCCATCTACAATCTAAGTTTCTTGGCTCTCAACTTCTTTGATCTTTCCCACTTCTTCTCAACTATAAGCTCAGTATTCTGCTCTTGGGATGGTGCTGAAGTGTTCGGAACAACAGGTGTAGCATTCGGTACGAAAACGGACACTGAACAAAATTGTTTGACCTCTGTTCGACCATAATGGTCTAGTCGAACAGAAGGTGCTTGGTCGAACAACTTCTCTGATCGTGAGTTACGTTCTTCCTCTATTGCTCGACTAGCGTTCGACCTAGGTGATCTGGTCGAATGGATGTGTTTTGGTCAAACGGCAGAACAGAAAATAGAGCATCAAAATTCTGCTTTTCTGAAGTTTATCGACCTCAGCTCGACCATCAGGTCCGGTTGAGCTGATGAGGGATGGTCGAACAATTCCCCTGCTTCCTTCGTTTTTGCCTGCTTTCTTCATCAGACCTTCGTACTGCATCCCAGACCTCAATGTGGTGGCATTATTCTCCAATGTTTGTGTAAATTGATTCACATTCACGGCCATTTGCCCCATAATCAAGGTAAGGTCCTTCAACTACTTAGATAAATATGAATGATCAACATTCATTCTCGCTTCGATGCGGTCAACCCTTGCATCTTTCTCAGCCATGTATCGATTGAAGGTATCTTCAACACACTTCACTTCGTGCTGCTTCATACTAGGCCCTCTTAGTGTCAACTCTGTAATCTGCCTCTATTGGGACTCTAGTAGCTTGTTGATATTAGCTAGACTAGAGACGATCTCATCATCCCTATTTGGCTTCTCCACTTGATGTTCACCTGTGCTACCTTTCCAAGTACATATGATCCTCTATCTCTCTCCATAGGCCAGTCACGTTAATTCATAGAGATGTCTTCAAATAACTTTTTCGCTTCAAGTGCTGTCTTAGATAACAGTGCTCCTCCTGATGATGCATCAATAAGAATATGCGACTCACAATCCAATCCATAGTAGAAGATACTTATGTATTCAGCCTTAGACATCCCATGCTGTGGACACCTCCTGAGCATGTCTTTAAACCTATCCCACGCCTCATGAAATTTCTCACTCTGATTCATAACAAATTAGGTGATCTCTTGCCCAATCCTTAAGATCCTTGAGGGTGACATATATCTCTCCAAGAACTTCTGCTGCAGTTGGTCGCATGTAGAGCATTCTGCTGCATCAAGAGTCTCATACCAAGCTTCTACCCTATCAATCAAAGAGAACTTGAATAAGGCAATCCGTCTAGCATTATCATTAGCTCCAACATCCTTTTGATTGTTTGCTTAACCAAGGAATCTTCTGAGATGCTGATATGGATCTTCAAAGCAACCTCCAAAAAAATGATTCTTTTCCACCATGTTAATAAGAGCTAGATGTATCTCACAATCATCATCTTCCCCCTTGCTCCTATCAACCCCATGTTGTCAATCCCATAGTTCGTGAAAATTTCACGTATGACAATATTATTTGGATTCTGCCTTGCTTCGGCCATGTTTAGCTCAGTGTGTTATTTGTTCTTTTCCTTTCTCTCATTTTCATAGTGCACAAATACCTCAGAAAAATTCAAGATTAGATAGAAATAAATAATCAAAAATAAAATATTAATCAAACTAGAAATAAGAAACTAATAATAACAACCGTCCCTGGCAACGGCGCCAAGAACTTGATGCGCAATTTCTTTGCATGCAAAATTAATCTCCAAGTATTAAAGATATCAGTTTCAGCTTAAGCAAGCGACCAAGTGATTATCGAACCTAAAGGACAGCGTATTATCAATTTAATTATTTACTAAATTAATTAAGACGTAAGGCAAATAATGTTTGAGGATTGAATGATTAACTAATAAACAATTAATTAAAATAACAAATTAAATAAAATATCACTCGAAGAATATGAAAGTGGATCAAGTAGGAGAATAGGTAGCTCTAGGATAATCTAGTTTCACGCATTAATTTCCCTTCCGTATGTTGTTGTTCGACTCTACCTTGTGAAATATGGATGCATCACTAAACCATGCATATCTACTCTATAGACACAAATAAACATGCGTGTAACACGTGTGAATAACCTCGGAGCAAGAGATATAATTTCACCCCCCTTTTTAGGTACTATCAGTATCAATTATTTCCCTGGCCAATTGGTACTCTAACCCGATATGATCTCCCTTTATAGATACTATAAAATTACCCTCTTTATCCTATTTAATAACCCGAGTTCAATTCAATTAATAAGTATTTATATATGATAGTTCTAATGAAGCTTCGGAGTCCCCTCACTTAGAATTATAACATGGAATCATGTTCAGTGGTGAACACAGTCAATCTACAACTAAGATATATATTCAAACTCTATATACCAATTGAAGATGCACAAAACGACCGTGAATATGGATCAAAAAAGCACAATCATATATAAAATAAATCCACAAGTAGTATTGTACGGAGTTTACACACGCAAGTTCAATTAATTTGTAGAAACTTTGACAACCCTAGTTCTACAAAAAAGGCTCTAGCCCATGCTGTTACGAAGAATAATCATGGGTGTTGGATAGATCTTACTCGAATGTCTGGAAAATTACAAGATAAATTAGGAAATGAAATAAACCCTAGATGTGGCGTCGTCGCGTCCTTCTCCATCTTGAATTCTCCTATTGATTCCACAAACGAATCTTCAAAGTGATGGATGGATGGAGGAAAGGATGTGGATGATGGTTGGGGGGTGATCCCCCTTATGGGGTGTAGTATTGTTGTGGCCTCTCTCCAATCCAATATGATTAATCTCCCCAATCTCCTTTTTGATGTGCTCTACATCCCTTTTTATAATTTTAAAGTGCTCCTCACAGATCTTGGATGGGCTTTTACTTGAGACATACACCAAATTTGTTAAAAGAAACCCGAAACTACAAAAAATAGCATCAGCGACATTCTGTTCGATCAAATCTTCCTTGGTCGAGCAAAGCCTCCTGGTCGAGCAATGGTCGAGCAAACCTTCTATAAGAATTTGGTCATTTTGCTCGACCAAACTTCATCCGTTCAACCAAGATGATGCTGGTCGAACGAATCTCCTCTGGTCGAATAATCTTGCGCCATCTCACCGTTTCACACATAACTTTCACATCCAATCTCCGATTTATGTAATTATTACACTCACATGATCCTCTCTTTCTTGGCTTTCTATCTATATAAAAAACTCATAGAAACTCCAACATTTGAATATATAACAAGTCATGCAAAATGGATAGTTATTCTGTTCGACACAGCTTGCGCGACGTCACCACTTTAGTCATAATTTTTTTGTTTGGAATCCGATTGGGGTGTTCTTCATGCTAAAATGACTGTATCTTCTGTGGCTTTCCAACCATGTATCACAATTTCAATTCGAAGCTCCACAAAAAACACAGAAAAATAATACTAGTTGGACGTGCGTTTTTCAGCATTCTTGCATAAATTGCACCTTTTCTCCAACTTGACATTTTTGATCATTTTTCTAGCCAAAACACAATAAAATACCTCAAGTGTATCTTTTTCTCAATAATATTGAATATAAGACACTTGTGCTATTATATAACAATAATTCTCATCAAAAAAGTGTTAAATTAGACATTAAGACATGCTTATTTTCACTCTCATCAATTACTAATACTATAGTTTAATTATATGGTTATAACTTTTTATTGATCAATTATCACTTTTAACTAAAAATATTATCACTTTTTATTATTCTCTTCATGATTTAATTGTTTGGTTATTACTTTTTCTTGGCTGAATATCACTTTTTATTTAAAGGTCAATTACATGAAAAGTCCAAACCTTTTCGCTAATTTCAAATTAGTTCCAACTTTTAGATATTTACAAATAAGTACCCAACTTTAATAAGGGATTGCAAATCGAAACACCGGTCAGATGTTGACCAATTGGACCTACCCAAATCCAACGTGGAAAAAAATATATTATTTTCCTGCAAACCCGCCACCCCACCTGTCATCAACCAACCCAATACCAGCAACCGCGATAGATCTGAATGCCTTCACCATCGTGCGACACCTCTCGTCACCAAAAGCCTCGACAACTCTCCGCCAGCGAAGGCCAAAGACACTTTCAGCCAGAGAAGACGCGCCGCTCATCGCAAGAAGGAGTTTAACACCGGCGACTGCCACCATGGTGCATAGTTGATCCACGTTGCCTCAGTCTAGCTTTGATGAAGTGGGTCAGTAGCGGCGGCGAAGAGCTACATCACCGCCTTGCCGCAGAGATCTGAGAGGTAGTGAAGGAAAAGTGGTGAGTCCGGCATCCCTGTCGAAAATAGTATTGACAAAATCGATAGTGTGCAATGCTATGAGAATGGAGCCACCGGTGCCGTATCAGTACGAAAAAGCAAAGGATGATTTAAAAATTCAAAACGATGAATCATCGTTCCTAATCAAGAAAGGAGAGATACTATTCGGATATCAGCAATTGGTGATGAAAGATCTGAAGGTATTTAGGAATCTGTGGGTGAGGGAGAGAAGCTGATGAAGTATCCGAGGAGAACAAGAAAGATCCAACGAAGAACATGGTGGTACTGCTATGCCGATTGATGCTGATGGACACTTTTGAGTTTGAAATTAGGAGGATAAACTTGATAGTTTTTGGTGATAACAGGAGGTAGGTTCCAATATTTTGGCCAGAAGAGTGAGTCAGCATGGAGTGAGGCAGCGTGGAGTCTATGTTTTTTAATTTATTATTTTTTAAATTCCAAGTCAGCATTCGGGCAGATTTGAGTTAACTAGTGCAATAATTTATTAAAGTCGGGTACTTAATTTTAAATATTTAAAAGTATGGACTAATTCAAAATCGGCGAAAAGTTTTGGACTTTTTACGTAATTAACCCTTTATTTAAAATGTTATCACTTTTTGATCGTCATACAAATTATTCATAAAAAAGTTTAATTAAACAATGAGTGATTATTACATTTCTTTTATCATATATATATAAATTTTTATTAAAAATGTTATCAATTTTTATCATTCCTATAAATAATTCATTAAATAGTTTAGTTGGACGGATATCACATTTTCTTGATCAAATATCAATTATTATTAAGAATATTATCACTTTTTACCATTCTCTTAATCACCTTTCTTTATTTAAATGTCACTTTTTTATTTAAAATATAATTTTTTTTAAAATCTATTCTGCGAATTATTGCGAGATAATTCAATTGAATAATTATTACTTTTCTTTAATCTAATAACATTTTTATTAAAAATATTATAATAAAATTTACATTACATTTTAATTATAAAAAAATACATAAATTATATTAAAGGTAAAAAAACAAGCTTAAAGAGAAAAAGAAGATAATCGATTGTTGCCTAGCTAACAGATTTCGTAATTACCGGCGCGCGGGTCTCTTAATGGATATTTTGATATCTGTCTCACGAATCAAAACGGCCTTATGCAAGTCTTTACTAGTGTTAATAAAGTTTGTAGGTGTGTATATATAGGAGATTAAGGAGATTTATTAAATCTTTAATTGTGTTAATAAGGTTTTTAGGTGTGTGTATATGGGAAATTAAGGAGATTTATTAAATCTAAAACTGAAAGATTAAACTTAAATATTATCTTATAGACATTGTGCACCAGGTGACACAAGAGGCCAATATGTTGTAGGTTTATGAGTTTTAAATATGACATAAAATGATAACACTTTGCTTAATAATCCATTTTATCCAAAGTAAAGTTTACAATTTGCCATTTTAATTTGTTTAAAGGTAAGATTTACATTTTCTTTTTATTAAGACCAATATAAAATAAGGCACAATCTCTTGTGTGCCTAGCCATACAGGCTTAGATCTGTGTGTCCATATCCGACCCTACCTGACCCATTGACCCGAAGTATTAATTAGAAAAAATCCAAAAAAAATTATTGTTTCACCCTGTTCATTCACTCACCCATTGGCCCTATTCATCTCTACCAATTCACTCTTGATATGACGATAATAGGACTGTTGCCAATTGAGATGGAAACACCGCAGTGATGAAATAGACACCAACACTATGGTGAGGATAGAGACGGCAACACCGCGGTGCAATTTTGCAGATCCGCCTACAAGTCCTAATAGTGATTCCGATATAAAAGTACTACTTTTTGTGATTTTCTAATTTTTCTTTAGTATAATCAATACGAAAGCCTTAGGTTGTTGTCGAATACTATTCATTTATCAATTCTCTTACTATAAATTCATGAATTGAGGAGTTAGGTGTCGTAAGCCCTACGTTGTTGTTGAATTTTGATTTCTATATTCTCGCTCCTGGACTTCCTTGAATTACTTGGGTTGAGGTTTTTTGTTTGGAAACCTATGAATGTTGACATAACAGTAGTTTGATGACATTATTTCTAGTTTTTAATTTATTTATTTATACCCCAATTGAATGTATAAGATTCAAAAGTGAAATATATTAACGAATAGATGATATCAATTTGGCATATGAGGTCATTTACAAGATATTAGACATGATTATTTTTAGTGGTAGCAGCTAAAGAGCACAGTTGTTCCTCTCTTGGTAAATGATATGAAGAATAGAAATGTGAATGAAAAAATAAGGGCTTGGTGTGGAGAAAGAAAAGAAATTAGGATTTAGAAAATCAAACATTTGAGAACGATTCATTCCTTTCCTAAATTGAATTTATACTGATTCCTGTAGTCATAACATCATAGTGTCACACCCCTTTATTTTTAGAATATCAAGTATTGTATGATTTTTGTTTGTTTCCATGAAAAAACATACATTTCTTATCTTTTAATTTTAATTTGTAAAGATTGGTGGTTATTAGAGACCATTTTACGCGGGAGAATATCAATTCGAAATCAACATTGTTAAGATCCACCTGGTAGTAATATGCAACATGAAAGTTGCTGGATTGGTTGGTGAGAGCAGTTGGATTGTATACTAAATGTCTAGCATTTTGTATAAATAATCTTATAACAATTTATTTGAAATAAGAATCATATGATCAAATGATTGCATCTTATAATTTATTTATGTGTAACGATGTAATAGTCAACTTACTTTATGTTGTAGATATTATGTTGTGCGACAATGCGCGAAAGATCATATTATCGGTTTTCTTATAAAGTATAAACAGATGCTCACAACTGAGATAGACGGGGACTCTCTATCGGGATGGTTGTAGTGTGATTTGGTATTAGTTTATCTTGACTACAGAATCACATTAGTGCACTTCGTGTGTATTAAGCAGGGCCGCTTGAGATCGTTCGACTTATACTGACTTATAGAAGAACTTGATCTCAGTTATTATGGATGTTCGTGCTTTTAATCCCTATATAATAACCTCGGCACATAGGGCAGTATGTATTTCTTTGATTCATCAATGGGTGAGATTTACATATAATTAAATCAACAAACTCGGTGAGTTGGGAAATAGTGTTGTCTCTATGGTGTGCTGTTGATTGTAGAAGGAATTCGTATTTGATATAGGTTGATGATGTCCCCTTGAGGAGCTCATAAGGATTATCATGTAAACCCTGGAGGTTGATTTATTCCGACATGATAATGAGGTTGAGTGGTACTACTCTCGGATTGTTGGCGTTCGATCATTTGGTTAACGTGAACCTTTAGCATACCATGCGTTTCTAACACAGCGGAAGCAATAAATCATAGAAACGATTACCGTTCACCAGGGTATGTTGATGAAGATTAATTCTCGCAGGCAGCCTGCGCAGTCCCACGAGAATGGCCATAACTTCCTCGTCTGATATCGGAATTGAGTGATCTTTGCATTCAGACGATCCTCTCTTCGACGGCGTTCCGTCAGTATATTGATAATCAAATTCTGAGCACTGTACGAATTTATACAAATTTCTCAAAGTCGCGGACAGCAGCAGCAAACTACCTTCTGATCTTCTGCTGTATGTCCCAAGTCCGATCTCGACGTCGTGTGGGCGACGATCTATAAGACCTCCTCAATCTGCTCTCAACCCTTATCACACGTGAATAATCAATTAGATTAGGGTTCCAGATAAGCTGAGGTGACTTATATACATGGGCTACAGCAGGGACCAGGAGGAGAAATTGGGTTGGGCCTCCATTGGGCTTAAGTATCCAAGCTTAGCCCAAAGCTTATACTTAAGTCCAATAATAATATATTCCACTAAAATATTATTATTGCACTACCGTACCAATCCCAAAATTACGTTTTGGGCTCCTTCTTATTATGAGTCTATTAGTCTCCCCATGTTTAAGATATACAATGTCCATTAATTAATTAAGTTACTGACAACCCAATTAATTAATATCTCATCCAAGAGTAGTACCACTCAACCTCATTATCATGCCGGAATAAATTCCACCTGCATGGTTTACATGATAATCCTTATGAGCTCCTCAAGGGGACATCATCAACCTATGACGGACACGGATTCTTTCTACAATCAACAGCACACCATAGAGACAGCACTACTTCCCAACTCATCGAGTTTGTTGATTTAATTACATGTAAATCTCACCCATTGATGAATCAAAGAAATACATACTGCCCTACGTGTCGAGGTTATTGTATAGGGATTAAGAGCACGAACTTCCATAATAACTGAGATCAAGTTCTCCTATAAGTCAGTATAAGTCGAACGATCTCAAGCGGTCCTGCTCAATACACACAAGTGCACTAATGTGATTCTATAGCCAAGACAAGCTAATACCAAACCACACTACAACCATCCCGATGGAGAGTCCCCGTCTATCTCGGTTGTGAGCATCAGTTTATACTTTATAAGGAAACCGATAATATGATCTTCCGCGTGTTGTCGCACAACATATTATCTACAGTATAAAGTAAGTGGACTATTGCATCGAACATATAAATAAATTATAAGATGCAATCATTTGATCATATGATTCTCATTTCAAATTAATTGTTACAATATTGTTCATACAAAAAGCTAGACTTTTAGTATACAATCCAACAATGAGATATTAATTAATGGAGTTGTCAGTAACTTAGTTAATTAATGGGCATTGTATATCTTAAACATGGGGAGACTAACAGGCTCATAATAAGAATTTGTTCATAACAAAATTATGGGATTAGAACGGTAGTGCAGTAATAATATTTTAGTGGTATATATTATTATTGGACTTAAGTATAAGTTTTGGGTTAAGCTTGGATACTTAAGCCCAATGGAGGCTCAACTCTAATTTCACCTCCTGGCCTCTGCTGTAGCCCATATATAAGTCATCTCAGCTGTCCGGAAATCCTAATCTACTGATTAATCATGCCTAACAGTGTGAGGAGGGTGAGGGAATAATAGATTGAGAAGATATCAAAGATCGTCGCCCACACGACGTCGAGATTGGACTTGGGAATATAGCAAAAGATCAAGAGGTCGTTTGATGCTGCTGTCCACCAACTTGCACGATTTTTATAAAATCGTACATAACTCAGAACTGGACGTGCGAGAATTCATGTTCTTCTTCAACATACCCTGGTGAAAGGTAATATGTTTCTATGTTTCTTGCTTCTACTGAGTTAGAAACGTATTGAACCTTAACGGTTCATGTTAACCAAATGAACAAACGCCAACAATTGGTATCAGAGCTTCGATTTTGAGGTGAAGCATGACACGTTAGGCTAGGGTTTATGTGGAATATGTGATTTAATTCTGAATTAGAATCGCATGAGGATTAGGGTTTTAATTTTATTGTATAATCCATGAATATCCCTATGTGAAGCCCTATATCTATATCATCGATGGAGTGGGTGAATCGTCGAAACCTGTTCGGTGAAACACACGCTTGGAGAAGACAACAAGAACAAGTTGCCATGTGTTCTAAGCACGGATGGACGCATGCTGGCGGCGTGTCTGTCACGGTTGGAAGCACATTATCGTGTGGGTGATCATGCAATGGTGCTCGCTGGCTAGTGATGGCCGTGTGAGGGGCATATGAAGATGTACGTTGGCGCACGGCAGATGCAGCGCACGATAGGCATGGTGCACGACAGGGGCAGTGCATGTTAGGCATGGTTCACAGCAGGAGCAGTGCGCGGTAGGCGTGGTGAACGACAGGCGTAGCGCGCGACTTCACGCACGATGTTGGCGCACGACAGGAGTAGCGTACAACTTCATGCACGATGCTAGCGAACAGAAGGCGTAGCGAGCAAAAGTGTTGGTGCACGGCAGGTGCAGTGCAAGACGAGCGCAGTGCGCGGAAGGTATGGCGCATGGAGCAAGGCGTGGTGCAGTGCGCGGAAGGCATGGCGCACGGTGGGCAGAATGCGTGGAAGTTCTGATGCACGGATGCGGTCTTGTGACTGGAGTGGGGTGTGCAGAACAGCACACGATGGAGGAGTTGTGTAGATGCTTTCCGTAGGGCAACCAGGCACGTTTTCTGCATTTTATTTCGTGATATATAACTGTATTAATTGATTTAATTATCTTTTATTGTTATATATGTTTATGCATGTTCTATTTGATTTACCTCATTAAATAGAAGCATGCTAGATTGCATATTTTATTTGCTATATTATATGCATATATCGCTGGAGTGTTGGACACGACATCCCATTTTTGGCAAATTAATTCCTAATATATAACTGCCATAATAGATTGTATATAATTGTTATATATGGATGTCAAATTAATTCCTAATATATAACTACCATAATTGATTCAATTGTCAATTATTGTTATATGTGGTTGCATGTCAATATCGATGATTTTAATAATTTGGACGATATCGACAGTAGACATCTATAATTTCAAAATTTTGATAATTTGAAAATTTTGAAAATCTAATAATCTGGTCGATATCGATGATTTTAATAATCTGGATGATATCGATGGTCGATATCGATGGCTTCGAAAATTTGATAATCTAGATATTTTTGAAAATTTGATAATCTCGAGGTCTTTGCCGACATTCGTGCTTGGTGGTGAATAATCGAATTTGCATGATTCTTTGTGATTTACTGCCTTAATTGGCGTAATAGGAGCATGCTAGGATTGCTATTTTATTCTTGAATATTATACGCATGTAAAAACCCTTGATGTTAAATAACTAAGTGGGAGAGGAGATTGGTAAATAATTCCCGCGGCCTATATTATTGGTTTGTAAGTGATGTGAGTAGACTTGCGTGTTGACATAGACCTTCCTCCCCGTCGAATGAGTTTATTCACGGATCACTGGTACAGACTTCATTAAATAATTATTGTTTGTAATGTGATGCACATGAACTTGCATGTTGGCATAGACCTTCCTCCCCATCGGATGAGTTTATTTGCGGATCACTACACAAACTTATAATTGATTATTGTAGAAAGTTATCCGAGCGTGTGTGTACTTCTCCATCTGTAAGGCACATAAGCTTGGGCCGCAGACTTGGGATCAAATAATGGTGTACACTTAGATGCAAATAATAAGTATCCTCCCCATCGGAGTCACTGCTTTTATTTGCATGGCTAAAAAAGAACTGACTATTAATTATTTTGTCATGAGGTTAGGTTGACAAATAAAATTAATGGGTAAAATCTTCTCTTGTAAATGTTTAGTTTTGTAAGCGTCCACACTATCGTGGCTTGCAGACTCACGGTGCTTGAGATGTTGAGAATTTTATTTTTATATTATTTGAGGGAATCAATATAAATGGATAAATTCGAAGATTTGATTGGTGTATATATTTGTGATTCTCTTTAATTTCAAATGTTTTATCTTGCTTATTGTTTACTAAAAGAAACATATTTACTGGTCCAAAATTAGATGATTAGAAAAGAATCTTGGTTTTGAATTTTACTGTTTAGGAAAACGTATGTGTTCTCACTAAAGATGTTCTGTGATGCCTATTAATCAAAGTCTCTTGTGGAGAGGTGAGAGGTTCATAGATATATGATGGTCTCATTCGACTCTTCAGATACTTGAGTAAGTTAGAAAGGCAAGAGTTCATGGATAAGTTGATAAATGAATTGGGAATGCTTCGAGTAGAAATTGAAGGGGAAACCCAGATCAATTTATTCTCCATAATTTGCCTGGATATTTTGAGCAAGTTCTACCTGAAATACGAGATGTTGTATATGGTGGAAAACTTCTGAAAAAACATAGTGGCGATGAAAAGCCAATTTCATCAAGGTGTGAACAAGGTTAATATCTCATTCACTAGTTGTTGAAGCATGATTAGGGATGGCATCTACTGACACGTTGTGTATAGATACTGGGATCACTAAAAGCCTGCAATTAACTGATGATGAGATTATTATAGGCATGGGTAAAACTACAAGAGTAGTGGCTATTGCAGTGGGAGTTGTTTTATCTTATGATAGGAATAAATGTTTGATTATGAGAAATTGTCATTACGTACGTTTTCATAGAAAGAATTTGATTTCATTCTCTATACATTTACGGATGGATACTCTATTTCATTTAAATGATATGGTCATAGTAATAAGGGATAGAGTTGTAATCTATTGAGGTACGTTGGTTGACAATTTGTACACTCTTAAATCATGTTTATCCCATGGATGCAATGAATTAAAATTAATAACGCGTCTTCTAAACCTAATAAGAGAAGGACTCTTATGGAAGTGGTTAGATAGATGATGAGTTATTTGGAATTATTAAATTCATTTTATGGATATGCCCTAAGAAATAGTATTTCGTATGAATGTTTGTCTATTTGAGGGATATCCTAGAAAATGAAGGGTGATTTATTTAATCCAAAAGATCAGAGGGTGATTGTAACACAAACACTAGATTTTTGGAAAGGGACTATGTAATAAATCACAAACCTATGTATAAGTTATTCTAAAATATGTGAGAAGGGAAACATAAAGTATTAGTACCAATTGTACAAGAGGAGATACCACAAGGTAAACTGCACCGCATGTCACATATGATACACAATTGCATGTAGTGCCTTGTCATAGTGGGAGGGTTATTTTTCAACTTGATAGATATATATTTTGGGAGAGTCGTGAGACTTGGTCCTTAGTAAACATAAAATTGACCCACGGTTACGACGAAATACTACAAGATAGAAATTCGATATCTTAGCAAGATGCAATGAATTCTAGAATAAGGTCTGTGAATTCTAAATCAAGTCTGGGAGCTTGTACAACCACCAATTCATGTAAAAGCCATTGGAAGTGGTCATACAAAATAAAAGAGAATCATACGGTAAGGTGAAAACCTTGGAAGCGAAGCTTGTTGCGAAAAATGTACACTCAGAAAGAAAGGGTTCGATTATGAGGAAACCTGTTCGCTGGTAGCTATGCCTATGTTAATCCGAATTCTTTTATCTGTTGTTAATCATATTAATTATGAGGAATAGCAAATAGATGTCAAGGCAGCTTTCCTGATTAGAAGTCTTGAGGAAAACATCTATGTAAAGTAACTAGAGTGATTCGTTGCAAAGGGCTAAGAGCATTTTATGTGTAAGCTGAAAAGTATTCATCGATGGACTAAAGCAAGCTTCAAGATCATGAAGCATCCGTTTTGATGAGGTAATCCAATGACATGGATTTAATCAATGCTCGGATGGGTCTTGTGTATTAAAAAGAGTGACGGAAATATGGTGGTATTTCTTGTACTATACGTTGATGGTATCTTGCTCATTAGAGATAATGAAAGAGTATTGTCGGGTGTATGGGTATGGATGATAAAACGGTATGAAATGAAGGACTTAAGAAAAGCAAAAATATATCCTTTTGATCTTGGTAATACGGATCACAAGAAAGGATGTTATGCTTGTCTCAAGTTTCATGAAATGATACAATCCCTACTTGTTTTAGCATGTGACTTTATCTAAGAATTTGTATCTTAGGACACAAAAGAAGATAAAGGAGATGGAAGCTGTTCTTTATTCTTCGGCGAATAAGGAAGCTTAATCTAAGGAATACTATGTACGAGATCGGATATCTGTCTTGCAAAAGGCATGATCAGTAAGTATCAAGGTAACCCGAAACAAGAATGATGAACTGTAGTAAGACATACTTATGTACGTGAAAAGGACAAGAAATTATATGTGGACTTACCTAACAGATTCACTGCTTCTTATGGGTTACATAGATTCGGATTTTTCAAATCACATAGGGACGACAGTAATCCACCTCAAAGGTTATATGTTTAATTTTAGGAAGTTGAGTCATAATATGGAGGAGTGTTATATAGAAATATATTTCGGACTCCAGACTCCACCATGGGAAGATAATAAATTGGAGCCTCTGAGGCAGCCAAAGTATCTGTATGACACTAGAAACTTCATGAATGACTTCGAAGTGTTTCTAAATTTGCCCAAGATTAACACAATTTATTATGATAATAATGGTGCAGTTGCAAACTTGAAGGAATCATGAGCCCATAAGCAATTAAACACATGGAGCGCAAGTACCACCTGTTATGAGAAATTGCATGTTGAGGGGAAGGTTGTTGTCACCTAGATTGCATCGGAAAATAACCTAGTAAATCTATTTACGAGGACTATAAAGCGAAAGCTTTTGATGATTGTGTAGTGGGAGAGGGAATCAGATGTATGGCAGTGGACATGACAGCATAGTCTTTTAGTATAAGTGGGAGATTGTTGGATTATATACTAAAAGTTTAGCATTTTGTATGAACAATCTTATAACAATTTATTTGAAATGAGAATCATATGATCAAATGATTACGTCTTATAGTTTATTTATATGTAACGATGCAATAGTCCACTTGCTTTATACTGTAGATAATATGTTGTGCGACAACATGCGAAAAATCATATTACCGGTATCCTTATAAGCATAAATAGATGCTCACCACCGAGATAGACGGGGACTCTCTATCGGGATAGTTGTAATTTTATTTGGTATTTGTTTGTCTTGACTATAGAATCACATTAGTGCACTTCGTGTGTATTGAGCAGGACCGCTAGAGATCGTTTGACTTATACTGACTTATAGAAGAACTTGATCTCAGTTATTATGGATGTTCATGCTCTTAATCCCTATACAATAACCTCGACACGTAGGACTGTATGTATTTCTTTCATTCATCAATGGGTGAGATTTACATGTAATTACATCAATAAACTCGGTGAGTTGGGAAATAGTATTGTCTCCATTGTGTGTTGTTGATTGTAGAAGGAATCCGTGTCTGATATAGATAGATGATGTCCCCTTGAGGAGCTCATAAGGATTATCATGTAAACCCTACAGGTGAATTTATTCCGGCATGATAATGAGGTTGAGTGGTACTACTCTCGGATGAGATATTAATTAATGAAGTTGTCAGTAACTTAATTAATTAATGGGCATTGTATATCTTAAACATGGAGATACTAATGGGCTCATAATAAGAAGGACTCCATAACGTAATTATGGGATTAGAACGGTAGTGCATTAATAATATTTTAATGGTATATATTATTATTATTGGACTTAAGTATAAGCTTTGGGCTAAGCTTGGTTACTTAAGCCCAATGGAGGCTCAACTCTAATTTTTCATCCTGGTCCCTGCTGTAGCCCATATATAAGTCATCTCAACTATCTGGAAACCTTAATCAACTGATTAATCACGCCTAACACTATGAGGAGGGTGAGGGAACAGTATATTGAGAAGATCTCGAAGATCGTCGCCCACACGACATCGAGATTGGACTTAGGAATACAACAGAAGATCAAGAGGTTGTTTGCTACTGCTGTCTGTCAACTTGCACGATTTTTATAAAATCTTACAAAAATCAAAACTGGACGTGTCATACACTGTTGGAACTCCACTGAAGAGAGGATCATTTTGGCGTGTAGATCACTTGAATCGGAGATCAGATGAGAGAGTTATGTCCAAAACGGTGAGACTGCGCAGGCTGTCGGCTAGAATTCATGTTCTTCTTCAACATACCCTGGTGAAAGGTGATACGTTTTTATATTTCTTGCTTCCGCTGATTTGGAAACGTATGGAATCCTAACGGTTCAGGTTAATCAAATGATCGAACGCCAACAAGAGCAACTTTGTGCTTCAATTCAATGTGAATTTCAAGTTTTAACTTGTCAGGTTTTAATTATATTATTACGTGTGCTCTTGAATTTTCATTGTAATGAAATGTAAGTGAAAATGGATGGTGGTGGTATGCATAGATAGCTTCATGCGTGTTTCCTATCTTTATTAGTTCAGTGATTGAATATATGAAGTCTACTTTAGTTTACATTTAGTATTTTATGAATGTTTGTTTCAAAATAAAGAATACATTTAAGAACATATTTGTTTGCATCTTACTCATTCTTGGATGCATGCAATCTTCTGCTAACATAATTTTTTACTTCATTACAATACATGCTTTTATTATGTGTTCTAATAGTTTATATACTTTGTAAAATAACCTTAATGTGTTCATTATACTATAGTTATTAGTTTATCCTTTTGAAGGAATTCAAGCTCATTTGGGTGCCTGCATCAGATCAGTGGAAGCATCAATCAGAACTGTAAACTGCTGCTATAAATGAGTTGTTGGAGCATGCAATTACAATTTTCCCAGAGAAACTTTAAAACTCCAGAGAACTTCAATATGAATGGTATGCATAATGAAATATCTGATTTGATATGTCTGCAGAATGCAGATGCAGACTCAAAGCAAAACTTCAGAAGAGTTGCTCTTGGGCCTAATGATATAATTTGCTTTTCTTTTTTCTTTTTTCATTATTTTTTTTTGAAATTTCAATTGTATAAATTGTTAATTCTAATTTAATTACTTAAGTTACTCTATATAAATTGTTGAATTTGTACTGTGAGATAGTTTTTGTTTTGTATGTGAAGAAAATATCATAGTTTTTTGTCCTTCATTTACCTTTTGCTAATTTGTATTTGAATTTAATCAATGAGATTGTTCAAGAAAATGGTATATTGTTGTTGAGTAAAAGGTGCATTGTGGTCATGTAAAGTGTATGAAATTTATAGTGTTTCAATAAGGTATTATGACATGGTGCAAATGGTATATTGTTGGTGAGTAAATGGTACATTGTGGTCATGTAAAGGGTATTAATTTTACAGTGTTTCAAGTTTATGTTGTTAAGATATTATGCGATGGTGTGAAGGGTATATTGTTTATGAGTAAAGAGTATATTGTTGATGAGTAAAAGGTATATTGTGGTCATGTAAAAGGTATGAAGTTTG
Source organism: Pogostemon cablin (assembly GCA_023678885.1). Taxonomy (NCBI): domain Eukaryota; kingdom Viridiplantae; phylum Streptophyta; class Magnoliopsida; order Lamiales; family Lamiaceae; genus Pogostemon; species Pogostemon cablin. Next base: position 42,748,299 of record CM042957.1, on the reverse strand, counting down.
CAGTTTTTTTAGTTTATGTTGTCAGGATATTATGGCATGGTGCGTAGGGTATATTGTTTATGAGTAAAGAGTATATTGTTGATAAGTAAAAGGTACATTGTGGTCATGTAAAGGATGTGAAGTTTACAGTTTTTTGAGTTTATTTTGTTAAGTTATTATTGCTTATGCAAATTGTATATTATTGATAAGTAAAGGGTTAAATAGGTTATATTATAAATATAAAAAAGAGCACAAGTGATAAAGATATTTTCAGTAAGGCAAAGCCTTAAAAGAGCTAACAGGTGGCCCAAAATAAAAGAAATGAACCAAAAATTGGCCATAATTATAAAAAAAACGAAGAGATTGTTATTAGCCATTTTGCTCTTCTCTTAGCTTCAGAAGTACCAGGATATTCATGGAATCAATCGGGTCTGGAAGGTTGAGTTATGCTTGAGAACGAGTATTAGGTCTAACACTCGGTTGAATATATTTCTTGGTACGTTTGCCTTTGCTCGGATTGACACTTTGAAGAGCAGGGAACTCCTCAAAAAGGTCAATAATTTTTGTAGTGGGCTCAACAAAAGCATAAGAATCTTTCAAATTGTGTGAGGCAGCCTGAATTTGTGTTGTACCAATAGTACGCATAGCCTCATCAATGACAGAAGGGGAAGCTGCCAAATCAGCCAAAGCAGACTGATTAACAGCATGAGTTGCATGAATCTGATCAACAATAACATGCCCATCTTTGGATGTCCCAATAATGTCCCCTACCTGTTGTTCATATTCGAGAGTGAAAGCATCTATAACAACATGCTCAATAATGGGTTCCGATTCTGAATCTATATTGGCGGCCGCATCCGTTGCCCCAAAGTAAAGGGTACATTGTGGTTAATATAAAAGGTATATTTTAAAAAGAGTATATTGTTTACTTATAAAGGGTATAGTGTTAATAAGTACAGGGTATATTGTTATCATGTAAAAGTATGCAGTTTATTTATATTGTATCGAGTTTATATTGTTAAGGTATTATATTAAGGTATTGTAGGCATGGTGAAAAGAATATATTATTAATGAGTAAATGGTATAATGTTGATGGGTAATAGGTATGGAGTTTAGAAGATCTATGTTGACCGTATTTCAAATTTATATTGTTAGGTGTAATGGCATTGCAAAGGGTATATAATTTTATACTAAAGAATATAACACTCAATACTAAAAGGTATAACATTCAATAAAATTTTAAAAATATATATATTTAAAAAAGTTGGAATTCAGCATTGACAACCTATGTATGAATTCTTATAGTAAAGTAATAGTGTTATTCAAAGTTTGAACCGCTGATTCATAAAATAATTTCAGAGAGGTAATGAAATCAACAATATAAGATTGCATATTTTCAATTAATGGGGTAGAGGACTGGAACATTCAATTTTTCCCATGAAGGAAAATGGGATCTACACCTCCAGCATTGGAGATCAACAAAAGAGCAAGAAAAATTGAAAAGGAAATATGAATTAATAAAAGCTAATCAAGTAAATCAACCAAAGATCCAACTACACACGAGGATAAGTTCACGAACCATCTATAACTCTTTCTTCTCTCTCTACCAACTCCTTCAACTTTCACACTACTGCCATGTCCATTACCATTTTCTTCTCGTACATCTCCACCACTTTTTTTTTCTTACAACCACTTCCTCCGGACGCGGTATGTCGTCGTATGTCTCCCTCACCTTCTAGATCTAATTTTGCATTCAGTTCAACCACCCAATCTCAATCTTCACCAGTTCTAGGCCCTTCATTTGACCGACCAAGGATTTGATATCCGACGCTTCAACTCCACAAACATTGAGCCTTCCAACTTGTTGCAAATCATGCTAACCATCTCTTACAGGACAAAGAGTATGATGATAAATTATGAAATTGTAGAAAATAAATTACACAAAACAAAATTTGTGGGAATTGAAAAATTAATTTGGCGAATTGAAGAAGAAATTTGAGAGGGCAATATCGATGGAATCAACTTACCGGTGATAAATTATGAAATTGGAGAAAATAAATTACACAATATGTGGGAATTGGAAAAATAATTTTGCGAATTGAAGATAAAATTTGAGAGGATAATCTGTAGAAAGGAGCGATGGAATTGCACAGGGAAAATAAGGAAATAAAAATTTGGGGGGTTTTTTTAGTATATATACGACTCGGGAAGGATTGGGCACACAGATACTGGATCCGTGTGCCCAGACATACAAGATACTCACTCATAAGATAATTAGTATTTCTATATGATCCGCGGACAACATTAATACAACTACACACAATACATATTAAAATAGTATATCACTACATATTAAAAATTTATATCTTTTAATTAATCTACACATATATAAAAATAAATTTGAATTTCTATTTTTATCTTCAATTTCCTCTCTTTTTTCAAATTTACTACCTTTAGAAATCATTCAATTTTAATCTTAATCGTCCATTAATAATTTTGATCTTAGCACATGACCCCTATTTATGCTAATAATAATTTTTTTTATTATTTAACTATATAAAATTAATAAATATGGAAGACATTTTTAGTATATTTGACTAATATATTTTAATTTAATTTTTATAAGATTTATATTTTGATAATTAATCTTTTCTTAATATTCAAATAATATATTTAAACTATTTAATTTTAGAGCTCAATTCTTTGTTCAATTTATTTTAATTTTGTTTTATACTTTTAATTTAATATATTTACTTTAAAATACCCTTTTAATTTAATTTTATTAATCTATTTTACACTAAAATATTATCTTCATTTAACTGATAAAATTTCAGTACACTTTTTAAATGTTAATCTTAACCCTAAAGTATTAATAAACGGTTTTGGAATGTAATTTAATGAATTTTTTAAACTTGATGGGTATGAGTAGTATTAGAAGGATATGCAAGAAATATGATCATGCAAAAGGTTATGCATATTTCGTCATTAGGTGACTTAAGATAGAATTCTACATGATAAAGTACTTGCAAATAAGAGTGTTGAAAAACATGTTTGGTACAAGAAGAGATGACAACGAGATGGGTATGTTCTAGTACCGTTCAACTCAAACCCTATTGAGACGGGTACGGGTAGCTTTAAATGAGTTTGAGAAGGGTAAGAATAGTTTAAGAAAATCCTATTAGAGTTTGGGACGGATACGAGTATATGCTTCGAATACCCGTGTGTATCCATTTATACAGAAATTACACATATATGAGTATTATTTATATATTATGAGATATATTATACAGTTTTAGTTTTAACTGATCAAACTAAATAGAGCCTTTAAAATTATTTAATTGGATCAATGGATAATCTGTCTCATTATTTAAGATTTATAAGACAGACTCACTTAATACTTTACCTAATTTTTATTGAAATATCAATTTAGCTATTATATATATATATATATATATATATATATATATATATATATATATATATATATATATATATATATATATATATATGTAGCAGAAACTTTTCTTGCTGACGTGTCGTTTCTAGAGAGCTCCAATGTGACGTGTAATTTCTCAATTTTTTTTATTTTTAATACTTTTTTTAATATTTTTCTTATTTACTTTTAATTAACTTCCTTATTTAATATTTTCTTTTTTAAATAATTTGTTTCTTATTTTTAATATTTTATTTATTTATTTGGGTATCATTAATTAATTACTAAATATTTTAATGCAATAAATTAATTAATATCAAATTAAATGAAAAAAGAATATTTCATATAACATTCTCTCTCACCCCACCTATATATAAGACTTTTTGGTTATTCATTTTAAATATACACATTCGATTTTCCAAGAGGATTAGGAGCTTTCTTCAAGTTCCTCTATAGAATTGATTTATGAAAGTATAAAAATTTATTTCGATAGAGCGAATCAAGTAGAGATTCGGTCTACCTCTAAAAAATCGATTCAAATATTCTTCAAGAGGAAGAAAACTGATTCAAGTATTCTTGAATCGATTTACTCGATTCTTCAAGTGGAAGAGAATTGATTCAAGTATTCTTGAATAGATTTACATATTAAAAATAATTTTTTTTCAAGAGTAAGAGGATTGATTTAAGTATTCTTGAATCGATTTACATCTTAAGAATCAATTCTTCAAGAGGAAAAAAATTGATTGATTCAAGTATTACCTCTTAAGAATCGATGCAAGTATTCTTTAAGATTTACCTCTAAAGTATTGATTCAAGTATTCTTCAAGTGATAAAGGATCGACAATTCAAGAACTCTTGAATCGATTTACCTATAGAGAATAAAAGTTGAAAAACTAATTCATGTATAGAATTGAAAGCTAAGTTCTTTAAGTTAAATCATTATTTCATATCAAGTAACATTATAATTGAGTTTGTAAATATTTTTAAATTTTTTAAATTTAGTGTATTAATATTTATTTATTTACATATATCTTAATTATTCAATTATGACATAAATTATAAATTTTGTTTGTTTTAGTTGTTTATATAATTTGAAACTAATAAAATTAAATAAAAATAAAATTAATAAATTAATTACAAATGTATGAATATTTAAAAGAATAATATATAAATTAATTTTTATTTATATTATATATATTTTACATTAATTTCTTAAAAATAACAATTAATGGAAATAGAATTATTATTATATAGTTAATTAAGAAATACTAAATCGTAATTATGAGTAAAAAGTAATACAACAATTAAATATTATTTATAACATTACGTATATTTTATAAAAATATATATAGCAACTATTTAAAACACTTTAATAATTTTGTTTTAATTAATTATAAAGTGTTTGACCTTATTTTCGATAAATAATCAATAATATATATATATATATATATATATATATATATATATATATATATATATATATATATATATATATATATATTAAGCATAATATAGCAAAGTCATTTTTCATTAATGTGTTGTTCATATATAGTCTTATTATTTATTTATTTTTCCAATACACTTATTATAACTTATTTACTTTAGTATCATTAATTGCAATTAATAAATAAATCATTGATAAATAAATTAATTAGTATCAAATCAAATTATGTATAAAAAAAGAATAAATTGAGATTTTTTTATATATAATTGATATTTATTTTAGACAAATAGTAAAATTAAGTATTTATTACTAATAGTTACATACTTTGATCATAATTGCACTTAAATACAATGAAAAAAATAAAATACTAACAACTATATAAATATACAACAAAAAGATAAAATTGTCGCTGTGTGGTTACACATTTTTTTTAGAGAGACCAGGGGAGTAATAAATAGTTTTCAATTGTATTATGTTACAAAATAATATTTAAAAAAATACAAGTTAAGACTCTTTCAAATAATTAGAATATATGTACATATATATTAACTTTTTACATAATTTAGTTATACGTTACGTTATCAAAAGTCAAATGTTATAATTTGTTGCAAATTCTTTATTTTGATGAAAGAAATTGTCTAGCTATAAAAAAATTTCTTTAATTAATGTTGTTACGTTATACGAAACGGATTATTTAATTATAAAAAAATAGGAATAATAATTAAATAATCCCGCGTGGTATACGAGTTTCATACTAGTATATATATTTATACACACACGAGTATCCCATGTATATTGATAAATGAGTTTGAGAATAGTATGAGTATTATAATTAACTTTTTAATAATAGAATGGGTATGGAAACGAGTATTTGATGTTTAAATGGATACGAGTATACTTAAAAAACGTATACTCTACACATTGTCATCCTTGAGCATAAGTAAAAACTTCTATTATGAGAAAATAATTATACATATCATACGATTTAATTGATACAATCTATGTTATGTTTTTAAAAATTAAATTTACGTTTATTTATTATAAATATTAGTAAATAATTAAATTTTTATTTATAAAATACATAAACTCAAAAAATAAATAAATAAATATATCATAACTAACTTAAAAATAGCAATTTCTAAAAATAAATAATTTCTTCTGGTGCAATGCACGGATGGGAAGATTTTAGTATACTAAAAACAAATGTTAATACTACTCCTTCCATTCTATAAATGAATTCACACTTTCTATTTTTGTCCGTTTCATAAATTAGTTCACACTCCTAAAAATATCAAATTATCCTTAAGAGTAAAAAAAAAAAAATTTCTTAAACTTCATATTTACAATAACTGTGAACTTCTTTTGAGAGGTAGTAAATATTAAGGCATGGGACGAGGAGTGTTATTTTAACCCATGAGATCATTACCTGGAATAATAAATAAATTAGAAAAATTAGACATTACAGAATATCATGTTTATTATAACTTATTTTATAATTTATTAACTAAAAAATATCAAATTACTCCCAAAATTAAAGTAAAAAGTAATTTTTTCTTAAACTCCATATCTACAATAACCGTGAATTTCTTTTTGGAACGAAAGAAGTAAATATTAAGGCGTGCGACGAGAGTGTTATTCTAACCCATGTGATCATTATATGGAATAATAAATTAATTAGAAAAATTAGAAATTACATAATGTAATGTATCTTGTTATAATAAATTATTTTATAATTTATTTATTATCTAAAAATATCAAGGGTAGGTCTTACATGAGAACGTCTAACGTGAGACTATTTTTCATTTTTTAAAATAGTTATCACTTTCCCTATAAAACGCTATCACTTTCGCTATAGAATGTTATCACTTTTTATTTATACTATAAGTTATTAATGAAATAACATTATCACTTTTCATTAATTTATTATCACTTTCTTTTACAAAAGTTATCACTCTGACCGTCTCACGTAAGCCCTTACATGAGACGGTCTCGTACAAGTCTTTACCAAATATCAAACTATTCCTTGAAAGTAAAGCAAAAAGTAATTTTTTTTCTTAAATTTCATATCTACAATAATCGTGAACTTCTCTTTGACGGACCAATGAAATCATTATATGGAATTGTAAATGAATTAGAAAAATTAGAAATTACTGAATATCATGTATACCTTGTTTTCCTTTTTTTTGTGTTTCATTCCAAGATCCTTTGTCCCATAGATGAGCTTCAAATCGGCCGGTCCAGCGATGCCTGTAGGAGTACAGAAACTAAAATTACAAATTAATACTCCATTATGGAGTAATTCCATGATGAAAAAATTGAAATTTGCACCTGCTAACTCCATAGAATCTTGAACTCCTTTTGGTAGCAGCAGTAGTTGTGGTGGACTGGAGTGGCTGGTTGAGTGTTACTAACGACTGCAATCTAAGCCGTCTCCTTACAGACTTGGTCTCTGGAGCATCGTCAGCTTCTGCCATCGACAAAACTACCTGCTTTTCCCCACTGCTGCAACTATCCATTCTCCCTCTTTTTTTTAAGGGCAAAGCTTAATTTTTTAAATTATAGTATATAAATACATGGGAGTGTTATTTATATACGTGATGTTTGAATGGGTAGAAATTCCATGTCCGTTCGCTTGTTTTGTTCTTTTCAGTACAGCTAATTTGTGTCCATGGAAAATGGACAGCAGATATCGATGATTGCAGTGGCAGGTTTGTTGTCTTCTTGGTTGATTATCACTCTTAACTCACTGTTGAGATATTTGATTTCAGGCAACCCTAGACATATGCTAATCATATTTCATGCTCCTTCGATGATTTCCAGGGTTAATTATCTCTATCTATTTAATTAGGAGTTTAACTATGGATTTAGATAGGTGAATTAAATTATAATAATTCAATCTCTACCATTTATTATATTAAATAACACTTCATCCGTCCACTGTCAATCTATTCATTTTATCATTTTCGGTCGTCCATCTTTCATCAATCCATTTCCCTTTTTGGACTATGGGACCCACACCCTCCATAATACAAATAAAATATGGGACCCACACCCTCTACTAATACAACTACCTACCACAAGTAAAATAATAATACTCCTTAATCCACATGCAAAAAACAAATAGATACATTGAGGATGGACGGAGGGAATAAAAAATTAAATATAGATAAGCACCCACTACTCCATGGTTTTACCTTCAAACCATAATAGCCCTTTAATTAGTACTAAATATTTTTGTTGGCGTATAATTTCATATTTGACTCTGAACATATCACATGGGATATGGGAGGTACGTAAAGAAATTATCACAAATGGTCCTCTAAGTATGAGAGAACCCACAATTAATCCTATAACTTTGGATATTATCAATTTTAGTCATTTTTAGTCCAATTTTAGTCCTATTTGTTCAATTTTAATCTAATTTTCTAAAATAAAAATAGAATCCATCGGAGATCTTCATCTTCAGTTTTAGGACATTTCCAACAGGCACATTATGCCAGCAACATCCCACGTGGCAACATAAAATTTAAAATAAAAAATTAAGATGCCATGTCACTTGAACATCTTCCAGTAGAACTAGATGAACACAAGAAAAGGAAGTTAATCTTCGTTAACATCTCAGTCCCATTCCCACCGGCACGATCTCGTCGGCGAGCTCCTCGAAAAGGGAGCTGAATCGCAGCAGGTATGGCTCCCTGCATGTGGTCCCCTTCGGGCACACCACCAGGTCCCCCTCCTGGAGCAGCCACCTCATCTTCTCACCATCGCGGTCACGATCTCTGGCCTGCCGGACCATCTTCAGTGGTGCCATGAGCTCCAACATCTTGTTAAAGCTATACGTGACGGCGGTGAGGGGCTCCCGAGGGTGGTGCTGAGGAAGATCGGGTCCAGGAGGGTCCAGTGGGTGCAGACGTAGAGCACGCTGCAACCTTTCCTATTTTCCGGCGTCGGAGGTGGGGTTTCTTTTTGACGATACGGACGCCGCCTTCATCCTCCAACTCATTAATGCACATCGCCTTTTTTTCATGAATCTCCATCCATGAATCTCCAGCCACTACTGCCATTGCTAACATAAATAAAACCAAACTCCAATTATAGGGATTCGCCTTCCTCCTTGCATCTCAATTGCTCCCTCTATCCACTCATCTGCAAATAACATGTAAGAGCAATTCATAAATCGTAACTTTGGTATTATTTGGAATGCAACAAGAAAATGGCGATGTAAGGAGAAGTGGTGGGGCAGTCAATCGGTGCTTCCGCGAGGCCTTGATAGAACCCGTTTCCAAATGAGTTGGTTGTTGTTCTGGCCAAATGCCTGGATAGACTGTTGTACCTCGGGTTGGTTGTTGTTGGGGGCATCCAATGGCGGGCTTTACGGGTTGTAAATGTGCTGGTGGAAGGACCACGCGCAGAACCCGAGACACTGCTTTTCGAAGTTCTAGACCCAGATGCAGGTGAATCTGTAATTCTTACACTTCACGGCGGCGGATTTGGAAACGTGAGATCTGCATCTATTTACTCATAAACCATCGACATAATTAATAGACAGTATATATGTAAATATATTTTGAATCATGTATATATGATAGGCATAAATAATCACTTAATTATAGCTTAGATTAGTCTAATCTATATTGTAACTGATGCGGCGAGAGCATATTAAAAGATAAAGATACGTAGAAGAAAACTCTATAATCTGTTGATTACTAAAGAATACCAGAAGATAGACTACTCAAATATATTGATTCATAAGAATACTGTAAAAGAGATTATGAGACAACACTCATTTTCATTAAACAAATTCAACTCCCTTTTTACAATAACATGAACACCTATTTATAAGTGATAATAAAATCTAATTTAATAATGACAATTATAAATAAATTGAAAGAAATCAAAACCTAATTATATTAATTATTCTATATATGCATCATTCTCCTCTGTTTGGAAACAATTCGCCCTTGAATCGTGCAGGCCGTATCACGAACAAGTGTGGAGACGCGCCAAAACATATTTAAATTCATGTAATCAAAAATCCTTCAGTCGGGCACCTTCATATCTAGTAGTATCGCTAATTATAAGATCCATAAAATATAAATCTTTTGGATCAAACAAAACTTCCGCATTAAGCACGTCATAATTTACAACAATTTCAATCATCTCTACATAAAAAACTGGATTGCCATTGGCACTATGGAAAATTGCATCATCTTCTTCATCAAAGATTGGTGGGGTATCATAACCACCAAACGAATCTCCTTCATCAAAGATCGATGAGCCATCATACTTACCGTAGAAAACTTCAACATATTCTTCATTGAAGATTGGCGGGCCACCATCAACATATTCGACTTCTTCATCAAAAATTGGTGGTCCATCGTATACCGGATCGGACACCAATAAATTATTTTGTTGGTAGATCTGCATAGTATCATCTTCATACGATGACTGATCATCATAAAAGGTATCATAAACCACTTAAAATCTGGAATCTAACATCGAGAATTTGGCTCAGATTACCAACAGAAAAATGTTCTTGAAAAATGTTCTACACAACCTTGATGTTGTAAAAAATTTGGTTTCTATACAGAAATTTACTACAGATAATTCTATTTCTGTGGAATTTGATCCTTTTGGGTTTTCTATTACGGATTATCGAACGGGGATGCCTTTAATGAGATGTGACAGTCGAGGTGTGCTCTATCCTCTCATCAATTCCACAGAAAATTTGGATTATGCTTTTGGTGTTCTCTCAGCAACCTTATGGCATGACCGTTTAGGTCACCCGAGAGTTTCTACTTTTTCATCTCTTAGACAAAATAAATATATTGCTTGCCATAGACCACATCCATCTTACGTGTGTCAATCTTGTACTCTTCATAAACAAGTTAAATTGCCTTTTGTGGATTCAACTTCATGCACTATGTTACCTTTTGATATTATTCATAGTGATTTGTGGACATCTCCAATTTTGAGTACAATGGGGCATCATTTTTATGTTTTGTTTTTCGATGATTTTTTTAATTTTTTGTGGACTTTTCCTTTGTCTCATAAGTCACAAGTGTTTTCTATTTTTTTGAAGTTTCGTTCTTTTATCCGTACTCAGTTTGAGAGAGATATTAAATCTTTTCAGTGTGATAATGGGTGTGAGTTTGATAACAAGTCTTTTTGGGATTTCAACTCGGCTAATGACGTGGAGTTTTGTTTCTCATGTCCTCACACATCCTATCAAAATGGAAAGGCTGAGAGGCAAATTCGTATGATTAATAACATGGTTCGTACATTGTTGTCTTATGCCTCGTTGTCTTTATCTTTTTGGCATCATGCTCTCCAAATGGCCACATATCTCCTTAATATACTTCCCAAGAAACACTTTTCCTACCAAACTCCTCTACGTCGTCTATACAGAAAAGATCCCTCATATTCTCATCTTTGGGTATTTGGATGCTTGTGTACCCTCTATTCCTTTCTACTACCATTAATAAACTCCAACCTCGTTCAACTCCCTGTGTGTTTTTGGGTTACCCATCCAATCATCGAGGTTATAAGTGTTATGATATGGTAGCAAATAAAATATTAGTTTTTTATCATGTAGTGTTTGACGAGACTCATTTTCCATTTTCAAAAATCAACAACTCACCTCTGTCTTATGAGGTTTTCGATGATTCTCCTTCTCCATATTTTACACATCATATTTCTCAACTAACTCCTCATGTACATTCTCCTTCTCCGCCATCTTCCCCACCAGTTGTACAGGCTCTGGCAAGCTAGGACCATGTAACCCCGCCTAGTCCACCTCCTCCTTCACTTCACCCGATTACCCGTAGCCAGCGAGGTATATTTAAACGTAAACAACATTTCACTTTTCACTCTTTTATATAGAAATCACCTTTACCTCGTAATCCTGTGTCTGCCTTGACAGATCCAAATTGAAAATTGGCCATGGTTGATGAATTTAATGCTCTTATTGATAATAAAACTTAGGTGTTGGTACCTCGTCCTGTTGGTGTTAATATTATTCGTTGCATGTGGATTTTTACTCATAAAGAATGTGTTGATGGTTCTTTTGAGAGGCATAAAGCCCGTCTTGTATGTGATGGAAAGACTCAACAGGTTGGCATTGCTTGTGGGGAAACTTTCAATCCTATTGTGAAGCCTACGACGATCCGAACTGTTTTGAGTTTAGCACTTTCGAAGAAGTGGTCAATCCATCAGCTCGATGTAAAAATGCTTACTTACATGGGACACTTGTTGACACAGTTTATATGCATCAACCGCTTGGTGTTCGAGATCCTAAATTTCTGAATCAAGTATGTCTTTTCAAGAAATCATTATATGGTTTAAAGCAAGCCCCTCGAGCTTGGAACAAGCGCTTTACTGATTTTGTTTCCTCCTTTGGTTTTTCTCAAACTTGCTCGGATCACTCATTGTTTTTATTTCGAGATGGCAATCACATGGCTTACTTATTATTATATGTCAACGACATCATCATAATATCTTCGTCGGACTGGCTTCTCTTATCCATTATTTCTCGGCTAAGCTCAGAATTTGCTACGAAGAATCTAGGGCCTCTGCATTATTTCTTGGGTATTGCTGTGACTTCCAATGATAATGGTTTGTTTCTTTCTCAAAGTAAATATGCCACTGAGATTATTTAACAAGTCAGGCTGTCTTCTTGTAAATTCTCTTTCACACTAGTTGACACAAAGCCGAAGCTTGGCTCACGTGACAGTCTCCCATTCTCCGATCTGTCACTATACTGGAGCCTTGCTGGTGCTCTTCAATATCTCACCTTCACCATACCAGATATTTCCTAGCTGTTCAGCAAGTGTGTTTATTTATGCATGATCCTCGGGATATTCACATGGCTACTTTGAAGAGAATTCTAAGATATATTCTATTCAAGGAACACTGGACCGTGGTCTTCAACTTTATCCATCATCCGTCACGTCGCTTATTGCATACACCGATGCAAACTGGGGTGGGTGTCCTGATACCCGACGAACCACGTCTGGTTACTGTGTTGTAATACCCACCATATAAATATATATATATATATATATATATATATATATATATATATATATATATATATATTAATAAATAGTTGATATATTATATTATTATATTATACACATGCTTAATATATATATATATATGTATATATTATATTAGATAAGACAACTAGTTAGCTGGATGATGACGTAGAACAACTTGGAGTATAGAATTTGATGCAGAAGATAAGATTTAGTTTTCTTCCATGTATATATAAATATAACCTCTTTATATTTTTAATTTTGGGGTGAAAAGAGAGAGGGTTAATCCAGAGAGTAAGAGGTAACTTTTCTCTCTCCTTATGCGTTTTCCACAAACACATTACATACACATATAAGCACACACAACTCACGCTATATATATATATATATATATATATATATATATATATATACACGCACTTCACTCACTGTTCATACCTTTAGTCACATACTTTAAGAGTTTTCTTTATCATATTATATATCAAAATGATCGTCTCGATGTGTAGATTCCATCGTATGTTTAAGAAAAACTCCGTCGAAACTTTTAACCCTTCAATGGCATATTTTGTTTTGGTGTGACATAGCTTTGATATTATAGGCTATTTTGAAGCTCTCCTCACAAGGATCACAAACATATAATTAGTTTTGAGTTTGGACGTGAAATGAAGAAGATAGGAAGAGACCCACTTCGTGTTAAAATTTTGTCCCCTTTAAACTTTGTTATTTTCATGAAAAATTGGTATGCATGTGATCCTCACCATGCGAGGACTCGATACGTGCTTTTGAATTTTCAAACGGAGTTGTATAACTCAAGTTGGGTCATTTTGTAATAAGATTAAAGTTTAGGATAAATTTAAATGAGAATTTAATATAATGTAGTGACTTGATTACAATTAATATATATATATATATTAATAATAATAATAATAATAATAATAATAATAATAATAAATATAATAAAATAGTAAATTTGGAAAGAGAGTTTGATATTTTGAAAATTCGAAATTGTCAAACTCAGCTGCACGCATTCTGCATTCACACATTGTATTTATATTTATATTATATTTAATTTAATTCTTTTTAAATATTAATTAAATAAATTCGAAAACCTGCTGGCATATATGATTTTTTTTTCCCATATGATAATAACCTTATTTTTTTATTTTTCATAATTAATCATATATTATAATTATATTATTTATTATTGTTATTTTAATTAAATATTAATATTATAATTATATATTTAACTTAATATTTTTATATTAAGTACTAAGTATAATTTTTCTATTAATACTATTTTAAGTGTAGAATTTTTATTTAATATTCGTTTCTATTAAAATTAATGTCATTTCTATCCATATTTTTAATATTACAATTTATTACTAAAGTTGTAAAATATTATTTTTAAATTATTATTTTTTTTAAAAAAATTAAAATTTCTATTTATTATTTTATTTTAACTCATTTTATTTAGTGATTAATTATTTATATTTTCTTAAGTTAGTTAAGAATTAGTTTATTTTAATTATACTATTAGAAATTTAGTTTTAGTAATAGGAATTATTATTAGAAGTAGAGCTCAGTTCAATATACCCTTGCAGGCATACCTGATACCGAGGAGCAAGTCTAGTCAACGTAGTATTCCCTGAAAAGTTAAGGTGGGGTAACTTTCACTCTTTACCGTGTGCTGTAATTTTATGTCATGGTTGCTATGTTAAAATGTGATATATGTTACTTAAATGTCATGTTATGTGTCATGTGTGTTTTTAGTTCGATGACAAATATTTCTTACTATCACTTGTACGGGGTGATGACTCGGTGCACATATACCAACTAACACAAGTTATCGTGCAACGGTTCTATATAAAAAATATTTCAAATTTAGTAATACTCGTATTGAATGATGATTCGATGCACATATACAAACTAACACAAGTTATCGGATGACGATTCGGTCTAAAATATTTTTATTGAGTTATCGAATGACAATGTGCAAATTATTTTATTAAATTGGCATATGTTATATTTTGTTGTATATTTGTCATGTATATTTATTTTTAATTGTGCAATCATTTAAGTTAACCCAATGAGTGTATTTTAGACGCTCACCCCTTATTGATTTTCTGAATAAGGTTTAGAAGATGGAGAAGCCCCTACAGATGTCCCAAGCCATTAGAAGACTCTATATATATTATGACTTAAATTTTAGTATTTTGTTAGTACTTTATTTAAGATATGTCATCTGAACGTACTTGTTTTAAATATTCCACTCTACTCAGGAGAGTAGACGATATTATGTAAAAGAATCTCTATGCAACTTTTGCTTTATTATATTATCACTTTGGAAATTTTTATTTTACTTCTGCTATGCATTCTCAACCACTTTATTATTATTGGGAAATGTATATCTGGTAGGGTCCCAACCCCATAGCGTAACCCGGGGTGTTACAGCGTGGTATCAGAGCAGTCTATATAAGACTTGCTCAAGTACCTAACTTAAGTCATAATACTACATCCCTAGGATCACTCATTCCCTTACAACTCGTTTAGTAGGAAGTATAAAGAAGAGATAGATGTCTAAACCCACGTAATACCCTATTTGGTCATTCAAATTTGTAAACCCATGGGCCAACGGCCCGGTGTGGGTTAACCCCAATTTTCGGTATTATACATCCCATGTAAGATGTTATATGAGGCATCCCATTCTGTATCCATAGGGATAAAATTCCAATTTTACCCAAACAGTTACCCACGTTCGCATATGTAAGTTTATTTGCAGAAAACATGTTAAACCAATAACTGCAAACTATAAAATTTGACGAAACGCAGTAGCGATAAAGTCTAATGGAGCATCTCTTTCATTAAAATTTTGTTAAGTAAGTATTCTAGTTTGTCTTGAATCCTCGGTGCTAAACTTGTGAGGCAGAAGGTTGTAGCGATAACGTCTAACCGAGCTATTTCTTTTGTTTAAATTTTGTCAAGTAAGTATTCCAGTTTGTCTTGAATCTTGGGTGCTAAACTAGTGAGGCGTAGATTTTTCAGATATGTTGTTCTTTCACATTTTCCTAAATTAAGACAGAACATCGTAAATAAAAATTCTTAAATCTATATTATAACATTGTAATGAAATGCATGATGTCCCTGCGATTGTACTCAAACTAAGAGAAAATTTGAAATATCTAAGATCAGGCCGCAATGAGAATGACATTTTTTTTAAATTACATCAAGATGTATAGTGATGAGAATACTATAATCACACATTCTTTGGGATTTTGGTCCTGGGGTGTATCACTGCATCACTAGTAATAAAACAACGCCCACAAAAGTTTTTTAATTTAATTCATTTCAATGTACGTAAGTATATACCCAAGACAAATGTGCATAAAACATGAATGAGAATCAGGTGAGAGAGTACCGTGTTCATGTTGTACTTCTCTTTTTTTTATTCACTATTTGATAGCTTCAAACTTCACACTTTATGCATCCCCCAAACTTACCCGTTGCTCGTCCCGAGGCAACAAAATAAAAATAAAAAGAGAGAGAGAGTAAGAAAATTAGCAGGGAAACAAGGACTATGACAAATACCCCTCTTCAAAATACAATTGTTCTCAACTTAGGTCATGCAACTCTTATTACATGTAATAATCAATTCGTAGCATACAAGTTAAGACAATCACCACCAATTCAAATGCTCCATTGACATGTTGTCACGGAAAGTATATATCACTCGCACTCAAGTGTAAAAGATGTACACTTATGGGATAAGGTGTTTACGCTCAAATTCAATTCAAGTGCATGCGTAACCATAAGCTTGCCTATTGTCTCAACTCTCCTTTTACTTGTAGCTAGTAAATCATGGATCAAAAAGGTCTTTCATTAGGTTGTAATGTAGGCTCTTTGGAATAGGTGGGAAATATATGGATAAGTGACTCAAAACTCGGATCAATCAAGCTGCAGTTTCTCTCGATCTTTCATTCTTCCTCATCACTTCAATCAAGCACAACATTCTCTCCAAACTCTCCCATCTTTCTCCTTCAAGCACAACATATTTTCTTTTTTAACTTTTCCTAGCTCTTCAACCCCATCATTCTCCTTTTCTTTCTCTTTCGAGGTACCAGTTTCAGGCACTACCTCTCACATCCTCCATAGGGTACTAGATTTAAGCACTACCCTAGGGTGTTTGAATCCATGGAGTACTAGATTTAAGAACTACTCCACGAATTTCTTCTTGATCCTTAAGATTTTTCTTTCATCATCCTTATCATCCCTCAAATCACCACTCTCTTCAATTAAGCTTTATTGGCTAACAAAAGAATGGATTTAAAAAGGCTCAAATGGGCTGACTAGGGATATAATGAATTCAGGTAAAGTATATGGGAAAATATGGGTTAAATATCAAAGATGGCCTAATATCATTTCCATAATCCACTAGACTAATCTTGAATATTCAAGGAGACTCAAGGCAAGTTCTAGAATACACGCACAAGAACGATACTTACCAGAAAAGAAATATCATGTGATTATGTACATGATCAACAAGGCTCAAAATCTCACATGTGTTTTTAACAAGTAACAGAGCACTTTTCATAGTAGGTAATATCCCACAAGTACACATAGAACTTCATATCACAATATAACTCAAGTACACTTCCTTTATCAATTTCAAGAGCATATGAATTTCAAAGATAATTTTAACAATAAGCTCACATGGATCACCACCATAAACACAATCCTTCCACTCATATGAATTAAAAGCACATATAAAAATTAGAAAAAGGAAACGAGGGCACCTGATTTTTCTTCAACGTACGCACAAGCTCCTCGAGTCAAAACCTCAATGTAGAACTCGTCTTGCCACCTAGTTACCCTTTACTATCATCAAAGCTCAAACAAACTCATCATCACAGGATTCATCAATAATAAAATAGGAGAACTATAAGAAATAATAAATTGACTATCTAATCGACTCCACACACTAGAAACACCACAGAACACTAGGCAAATTGCAAAAAATCGACATATCAAAACCGATTAAAGTTTCAATATACCGCAAAAAATCAACTCCCCTAGCAAACATTACAAAGAAAAGATTATATTCTTGGTGCTTTAATGAGGTAATACATCACACCCCCCAAACTTAGGAAAAACGTAAGTTGAAACTAAGTTTGAAAAGAGATGTAATTGCCGATTAGTAAGCACCTTAAATATAAAAATTTCTTACTCACACGAAAGAAATAAAGCAATAAAACGGAAAGGCAAGTCCCCAACAGGCGCTCATGTTTAACGTCGTAGAGTCACGACGGTAGAGGACGGTCTTCTCGCTTCCTCACCTTCAAATACTTTCTTTCCCTCTTCTTGTCTACACTCAACACCTCACCTTTCTTGGTCACAAAAATATGATCATTGAAATTTCCTTCCTCCCATGGCTGTCTAGACTCCTCCTTGTCAACCTTCCACTTAAATTCAGAATCACCTGTCTTAGAAAAATCAAGATTAAACAAGTTAGAAACCATATCAATGCTCTTGCACGATTGAGTCTCCATAGGCATCTTCATTGCATGATCAAGAGAGAAAATCACATCTTCATTATCCATTCGTAGTCTAAGCTTTCCTTCCTTAACATCTATCATAGCTCCAGCTGTGGCAAGGAACGGTCGTCCCAAAATAAGGGGAATATCACCCTTATCATCTTCCATCTCAAGTACAAGAAAATTCACGGGAAAAACTAACTTATCCACTCTCACTAAAACATCTTCAATTAAACCCTTCGGACAAGTCATGGATCTATCCGCCAATTGAAGAGCAATATTCGTGGGATTAAGATCCCCCAAACCAAGCCTTTTAAATATGGACAAGGGCATCAAATTAACGCTTGCCCCCAAATCACACAAGGCTTTATGTGCCGACCCTTTTCCAATGTCACAAAGAATGATGAAGCTTCCCGGATCCTTTAACTTTGCAGGCAGCTTCCTTTGAAGGATCGAGCTGCAATTCTCTGATAGGTTCACCGTCTCCACTCCGTTCAAGCTTCTCTTCTTTGATATAATATTCTTGAGGAATCGGGCATAGTATGGCATCTCCATGATTGCTTCAGAGAAAGGAATGTTCAAGCTTACTTTGCTCATGACATCGTGAAACCTCTTGAACTTTTCTTCCAATCCCTTCTCGGCCAATCTCGAAGGAAACGGAGGAGGTATCTTGGTCTTTGGTCTTCCCCATTCATCACGTTCAACCTCCTTCGCTTTATCCTTCTTGGCTCTCAATCTCTTTGCTTCTTCCCACTTCTTCTCCATTGTAAGCTCAGTATTCTGCTCATGTAAAGGTACTGGAGTAACATCAACATCATGCAGAACATTTGGCGCAGAAACGGGCAACTTCTGGATGGGTTCGACCAGGGTTCGACCTGTGGAACATGTCGAACCAAGTACGTACTGGTCGAATCTACCTTCCGGACAATGGCTCTTTTTTTGAATTTGAGGTTCGACTTGGGTTCGACCTGTTTGAGAGGTCGAACCAGGTACGTAATGGTCGAACCTATCTCCTAGAAGACTGCTTTCTTTCTGTTCTTGAGGTTCGACTAGGGTTCGACCAGTGTTAGAGGTCGAACCACTGCCCCCTAGGTGGAACTGCCTCACTGTATAGTTTATATCCTCCGGTTCGACCTGCTGGGTTGGTCGAACCAGTACGGTCGTGGTCGAACCGTTGCTACGACAAAACAGAGCACTCCGGATGAAGAGGTTCAACCATGGTTCGACCTATATGCCAGGTCGAACCCTCTGGGTTTTGGTCGAACCGAGGATTTTTAAAAACAAAGTGCACTGCATGATGAGGTTCGACCATGGTTCTACCTGAGTGCCAGGTCGAACCTTCTGGGTGTGGGTCGAACCGAGGATTAGTCATGTCCAAATTTGATCCCAGCCTCATCGGTCCCTCGTACTGCGTTCCAGACCTTAACGTGATGGCTTTATCTTCTAATTTTTATGTCAATTGATTCATGTTCGCGGTCATCTGCCCCATAATCAAGGTAAGGTCCTTCATCTGCTTAGATAAATCTGCATGATCAACATTCATTCTAGCTTCGATGTGGTCAACCCTTGCATCGTTTTCAGCCATGTATCGATTGAAGGTATCTTCAACACTCTTCACTTCTTGCTGCTTCATACTAGGCCCCCTTTGTGCCAACTCTGTGATTTGCCTTTGCTGGGACTCTAGTAGCTTGTTGATGTTAGCTAGACTAGAGACGATCTCATCATCCCTATTCGGCTTCTCCACTTGATGTTCAACTTGCGCCACCTTACCAAGTACATATGATCCTCTATCTCTCTCTACTGGCCAGTCACGTGTATTCATAGAGATGTCTTCGAACAACTTTTCCGCTTCAAGTGCTGTCTTAGATAACAGCGCTCCTCCTGATGATGCATCAATAAAAACACGCGACTCACAATCCAATCCATAATAGAAGATACTTATGCAGTCAGTCTTAGACATTCCATGCTGTGGGCACCTCCTGAGCATGTCTTTAAACCTATCCCACGCCTCATAAAATTTCTCACCCCGATTCATAACAAATCGGGTGATCTCTTGCTTAATTCTTAAGATCCTTGAGGGTGGCATGTATCTTTCCAAGAACTTCTGCTGCAGTTGGTCCCATGTAGTGAAATCTGTGGCATCAAGAGTCTCATACCAAGCTTCTGCTCCATCAATCAAAGAGAACTTGAATAAGGCGATCCGCCTAGCATTATCATGAGCTCCAACTCCTTTTTGAGTGTTTGCATAACCAAGAAATCTTCGGAGATGTTGATATGGATCTTCAAACCAATCTCCAGAAAAGGGATTCTTCTCTACCATGTTAATAAGAGCGGGATGTATCTCAAAATCATCATCTTCCCCCTTGCTCCTATCAACCCCATGTTACCAATTTCATAGTTCGTGAAAATTTCACGTATGGCAACATTATCCGGATTCTGCCTTGCTCCGGCCATGTTTAGCTCAGTGTGTTATTCTTTCTTTTCCTTCCTTTCCTTTTCCTAGTGCACAAGTACCTCAGAAAAATTCATGGTTAGATTGAAAATAAATAATCACAAATAAAAGAAAAAAAAATCTTAATCAAACTAGAAATAACAAACTAATAATAACAGTCGTCCCCGGCAACGGCGCCAAGAACTTGATGCACGTTTTCTTTGCACGCAAAATTAATCCCCAAGTATTAAGGATATCAATTGCAGCTTAAGCAAGCGACCAAGTGAATATCGAACCCAAAGGACGGCGTATTATCAATTTAATTATTTACTAAATTAATTAAGATAATTTGACAATTAAATTGGAGGTTTAGAATTATTAAACTAATAAACAAATAATTAAAATAACAAATAATATAAAATATCACTCGAAGAATACGAAAGTGGATCAAGTAGGAGAATAGGTAGCTCTAGGGTAATCCAGTTTTACTACTTAATTTCCCTTTCATGCGTTGATGTCCGACTCTGCCTTGTTGAATATGGATACATCACTAAGCCATGCATATTTACTCTATAGACACAAGCAAACATGCGTATAACACGTGTGAATAACCTCGGAGCAAGAGATATAATTCCACCCCCCTTTCTAGGTACTATCAATATCAATTATTTCCCCCTAGGATTGGTACTCTAACCCGATATGATCTCCCTTTATAGGTACTATGAAATTATCCTCTTTATCCTGCTTAATAATCCGAATTCAATTCAATTAATAAGTATTCATATATGATAGTTCTAATGAAGCTTCGGAGTCCCCTCACTTAGAATCATAACATGGAATCCTGTTCAGCGGTGAACGCACTCAATCTACAACTAAGATATATATTCAGACTCTATATACCAATTGAAGATGCACAAAACGACCGTGAATATGGATTAAGAAAGCACAATCATATATAAAATAAATCCACAAGTAGTGTTGTACGGAGTTTACACATAGAAGATCAATTAATTCATAAAACCATCAAAACTCCTAGATCTACCAAAAAGGCTCTAGCCCATGATGTTTCGAAGAACAATCATGGGTGTTGGATAGATCTTACCCGGATGTTCGGAAAATACAAGATAAATTAGGAAACGAATAAACCCTTGATACGGCGTCTTCATGCCCTTCTCCATCTTGAATCCTCCTCTTGGTTCTCCTCTTGATTCCACAAACGAATCTTCAAAGTGATGGATGGATGGAGGAAAGGAAGTTGGTTGGGGGGTGATCCCCCCTTGTGGGGTGTTGTATGTTGTGGCCTCTCCTCGGTGATTGGTGACGTTTTCCTTGACTGCATGAGCCTCCTTTTATACTTGTAATCACGTCTCTAGGGCTTGGAATGGGCTTTTCAAGTGATCCCACGCGTTTTGGCCTCGAAAATACGGATTTGGTAAGTTCCCGAAGCGCGGTTCGACCTTCCAAACAGGTCGAACAAACCCCTACAGGTCGAACCATGGTCGAACCACCCTTCTGGATGTCCCAGGTAGTCGATTCGACCAGATGTCAGGGAGAATCGAAATGTCGTGGTCGAATCGGTTATTTTTCCGTCGGGTTCGACCTCGGTTCGACCTCAAGCAGGTCGAACCGATTTGCGCAGTCTCTCCGTTTCGCGTATAACTTTCACATCCGACCTCTGAATTAAGTGATTTTTACGCTCACACGATCCTCTCTTCCTTGGATTTCTATCCATATAAAGAAATGACAAAAACTCCAAGAATTGAATATGTAACAGGCCATGGAAAGTAGCACTGCAATTCTGTTCGGCACAGCTCGCGCGGCGTCACCACTTTGCTCATAACTTCCTCGTTCGGACTTCGAATGGGATGTTCTTTACGCCAAAACGACCCTCTCTTCAGTGGCTTTCCAACCATATATCGCAATACCAGTTCAGAGCTCCACATTAACACAGAATAATTATGAAAGTTGGACGTGCGTTTTCAGCATTCTTGCACAAATTGCACCTTTCCTTTAACTTTGCACTTTTGATCCCTTTTTCCACCTAAAACACAATAAAACACCTCACGTGTACCTTTTTCTCACATATAATGAATATAAGACTTTTGTGCTCATATATGACAAGAATATCAATCAAAAAGGTGTTAAATTGGACACTAAAACACGCTTATTTTCACTCTTATCAATGCACCCACTTTTAACTTTAAGAGGAAAACTGATACTCTGAAAAAAGATGAAAGCTTATACACCAACCTGCATAAAATTACTTGATACCTTGTACTGCCTTCCTTTTCTTTAGAAAGCTTCTTGATGTTTTTTGTATTCTATATCAAGCAGCTCAAAGGTATAATCACTCTGAAATCTACCTGCAACATGTATATCCATCAATTAAAATTTACAAGTTATTTTCATATTCAAATGTGATTTATGAATGTTAAGTTTATCTAAAATTTGAATAAAACCCACAATCAGGGGTCTCCACAATATATTAGAATGAATTTTCATTGGATATAACACATTTATGCAGCTGACGTATGAATGTATTAACAAAACAATTTTGAAATCATGCAATGCTTTACTTACATATTGAAATGCACCGGAATAGTTAAAAATCTGGTGTCAATAAATGAATGAATTTTTCTTGAGATAAATTATGTAGTAACCTATCAACACTGACTACCAAAAACCTATTATAACACATTTACATAGATATATTAAATAAGTAAAATAGATTCGGCCATTCAGTTGCTATAGTAAAGTTTGATCAGATGTGGTAATGTCATTGAGATTTTGTTTTCTCAGTTTGTGTTTGTATACTATTCAACATTTGCATTCGCTATACACAATTAGATTTTGAAAACATAATCTATTGAAAACCACCTTTACATTTAAAAATCTTAAGTCCATTGCTATAACATTCTGATTTGAGTGTATTTGTTTGTGAAGGTTCAACATGCTTCCAATTTCTAGAGTTGAGGTTTGCTTGTTATTGGAGGAAATAATTCATCAAATAGTGGTAGTGTTATGCTTATTGATTGCCACTTTTGAAAGCAACACACAAAAAAACGTAAAAGAAGGTATAAAATGTTAGATCGAATCCCTTATCAAGTAGACAACTTGGCAAGGTTGATTCTTGGTAATGATGATAACTGTAAGGATCAATTAAGAATGGATTGTAGGACCTTTCATCGTCTTTGTAAATTGTTGGCAACTGAGGGTGGTTTGACAGATTCTAAATACATCCATAATCAAGAAAAGGTTGCTATGTTCCTATCTATACTTGCCCATCATACCAAAACTAGGGTGGTCAAATATGACTTTCGTAGGTCAAGCCAAACAGTGTCCATACATTTTCATTCGTTTCTAAAAGTAGTCTTGAAAATTCATCCTTTACAATTAGTTGATCCATCACCTGTACACCGAGATTGTACTGACCATACATGCGGAGGTTTTGAGGTAATGTAACTCTTATGTCTTCAAAAGTCCTGTTCTGCCTATTTTTACCACCATTGTTTGACTGATCGATATGTAATGATATCTTAGGGCTGTCTTGGTGCCTTAGACGGAACATACATTAAAGTTAAAGTTCGTAGAGTTGACAAAGCAAGATATAGGAATAGAATGGGGATATAGCCATCAACGTGTTAGCTGTGTGTGATAGAAATATGAATTTTGTGTACGTTCTACCTGTATGGGAAGGGTCAGCAGCAGATTCAAGAGTGCTTTGTGATGCGGTTCATCGCACTCATGGCCTTAAAGTGAATAAGGGTATGTGTATATGTAATATTATTTCACAGGGTTGTTAAGTTAGTTATCCAACGGAATATATTTTAGTACTTTTTAGATGACTCATTCAAGGTATGCAACGAAATGTAGGCTGTCAAGATATTTTACCTATTTGTTAAATATAGGTTGGCAATAAAATCTCTAACTCTTTAGAAAATGTCGGCATTTGTTGTTGTTTGTGCGAGTTTTAGTTACATACTTTCATAAGTCAATTGCAAAGTGACAAAACACCTATAAATATTCAGTATATTTAATCTAAAGTACTACGAAATTCTAAAAAGAAATAATTGAATCCTTGTTATCATAGAATCTGATTCAATGGGTGATGCTACAAGTTTTGAGGATAGGTTCTTTATGGATGAAGATTGACCACTGAACCAAGTCACTTGCCTTATTGATTCTTTGTAAAATCTTAAAACCACTGGACAATGGGAACCAGGAGAGATGAACATCAACTGCATCCAGATAGTCAGTGATATCTTAGTTGAAGAATTTTCGGGGTTATTCAAGAGGCTGGTGGTAAAAAGAAAAATTTGGAACCTTGCTGAAAGGTTCCAAGAAATCAATGATATAAGTTAAATATTAGATATTTATTTATATTTATGCCTAGATATAGTATAATTTAACCGTTGTTATAATGTCAGGCTGAGCATGCCGAATTGGAAGAAAATATGTTGTACTAGAAGCTGAGGGCAGTTCTCAATAGGGAAACCAGGAATGCCAATATTATTGCCTTGTCAAGTACAATAGTAGTAAAAAATTCTATTTTATCTCAGACTGATGCCTCTGGTGCCAACCCTGCATACAACACATCGATAACTGCATCTTCAACAAATGCTTATATCCTATATATTTCCTTTCCCCAACACCAAGAACAAACAGTGTGAAGACAATAATCAAAGCTAAGCGAGAACTGCGTTTTTCTCTTAAGTCTAGCAGCTCAACGTCATCATGGAGCCCAACTAATGTAGGAAATCCACTAAAAGAATAGCTTGAAGTTATTACATGTTATATGGAGATTCAAATAATCAAGATCACTTTCGCATTATTGTTCATGAGTTGGCATGTAACACTGTCATTTAAATGCAAATTTTGTTCCTGAATGATACTATTTTTATGATTGTTAATCATATATTTTTATTCTTAGCACCTTCTGCACTATCACACCCAACCAGTCAAAATATTGACCTTAAGTTTGATTATATTAGGCCAAATGTGAAAACAAGCAAATATTGGTCATCAATAGTACCATACGCAACTTTAATACTAATTAATCTTTAATTTTTAAATTAAATAAATATATATATATATATATATATATATATATATATATAATTTATGACACATCTATTTATTTGATTATTCATGATTACAAATAAGGCACTGATTTTTTTCTGATTTAATATGTAATTTCTAAAAACTTTGGAAATAAATTAGCATAAAAAATGAAATATTAAATTATTGAAAATTTAAATAATATATATATATATATATATATATATATATATATATTTGAATATTCATTTAGTAAAAATAACATATATAATAAATTTATAATTTTTTAAATTTGTTACAATTTTTTTTAAAATTAATTAATTAATTCTTCTAAATAATACCAATCATTATAAATTATAATATTTAATTATTTCTTTCCAATGGTATATTTCATTCATAAGTTCATTAAATGGTACCAATCTTAGTCATTAGATAATTAGCCTAAAGCGAAAAGACGAATAGTAAAAAGTGTGATCAATAAGTACATAGATAAGTAATATCTGGGCCATCTTAAAAGAATTATATATGATCAATTATAAGCTGTGGTACTTGTACATATACGTTGGTGCATGTTTCAATAATGATTCTATGGTTAGTACTAGTTATTGGATGGGTCAGACCTCACACTTGAATAGGCAAATTCCATTACATGAGTAGAAATTGTCAAAAATATACTATTTTTAGTATAGAATGACTCAAATAGTAAAGACTTATTCTAATTTTTTTACTATGTTCGGAATGAATCAGTAAGCTCATGCGAAGTTGCATACACATCGGAATTGATATGGATATCTTTGCTAAATATAGGTGGGAGAATAAATCTACAACTCTTTAGTAAATGTATTTGTAGATGCATTAGTTACATAGTTGCTCACTTTACACACGCAAATTGAAAAACTATTTATAGTTGACTCTGTTTTCCAAATTACTACAACAAGTTCAAAAGGCAACAAGGGGGTTATATT
The DNA here is from genome assembly GCA_023678885.1 of Pogostemon cablin. Lineage (NCBI taxonomy): Eukaryota > Viridiplantae > Streptophyta > Magnoliopsida > Lamiales > Lamiaceae > Pogostemon > Pogostemon cablin. The sequence goes on along the minus strand of CM042957.1, from coordinate 42,721,425 downwards.
ATACACAAATTGGTTTTAAATATCTGACACTACAACTTTTGAGGCTAGGTTCCTGATGGATGAAGAGTAGGCCAACAAACCGCATCAAGTTTCTCATTGACGCTTTAGTTAACTTAGAATAAAATAGTGAATGGACCAAGGGAGAAAAAAATACCAATGGTCTCACGCTAGTTAGATGTCAACTAAGAGACAACTTTCCCGGGTCATTCCAGTATCAAGTAGTGAAGACCAAAGTGGACAATCTTGCTAAGAAGTTCCAAGAACTCAGCGAGGTATGCACAATTAACATCATTTACTTATTCACATATGGATATATTATTATAAATTTTAACTTCGTAATGATAGGAAGAGCATATAGATCTGGAAGGGAACAAGATGTACGGAAAGTTGAAGGCAGTATTCAGAAGGGAAAAAATGGACCCCAATATAATTGCATTTGTCAAGCACCCAAGTAGTTACATATTCAGTTTCGTCTAAGTCAGATTGCCCAGAATCTGACTATGGCAATGCAACGTCATCATGCAACCCAACTAGCTGACAGACTCCAAAGAAGGAATAATTCAACATCACTACTTGTTCCTCACATGTTGAAATTTTGTACATTTTGATATGTACACTATCGTTCTTGATGCGCAAGTATTATTTCATAATCAATTTTTAATATTTTTTAAGCAGGTCGTTTGGATTGTAACAAGTGATTTCATGTCATATGTTGAGTTTTTTAGCTTATTATTAATTTTTCCTGCCCATGAGTAGTGGTTGTCGAACATTGGACCATAGAATAGAATGACAAATGCTAATTCAATTTTAGGAATTAACAGTATTCTTAGGTAAGCCTAAGTGATTGTTTAGCCCATATAATAGCACGAGAGAAGCTAAAAAAATACCACAAAATTAAATCAAGTTTGCCACAAATAGGAAGGCAATATGACTAAACCTCAATGGCATATAAATGATAAACAAAATCATTCCTAAGTAAACAAGAAGGGATACATAGATAGCTTCACAATGTAATGGAATGAGCTGCTTACCTCCGTAGAGAAGTAAAGCAGGAACTGAGGGTTCATCCCAAAAATATATTTGTTCCCTTGTTTTTTATCTCTCTTTGATAGCCTGTGAAGTGAACAAAATATGAAGAAATATCAGGTTTTCATTCAATCATTAGAAAATAAGATAGCATATTGGGAGTGTTTAAGTTTTGTGATAATGGAACAAGAAAACGCAATCATATACCATAAAGCTACCTGGAACTGTGGATAATCTAGGGAACTGAATAATGTGATCAGCTTCTTTATTCGACAACATGAGCTATGGTATACCCTACATAAATTCTCCCATGATCTGGTTGCTTATCTCGTGCATCAGGGCCTTCATGAGACCTGATTAGAAAATGTAGTAAAGGAAAATGAATAGTATATAATCACATATACTTCATCTCCATTAATGAAGTAAATGCCCAACAAAGGGCCAAAATATTATGATGTAAACCAGTCAGATATACTGCTGCAAATCACACAAACTACTTGGTTCCAGTGAAGCTTTTTACCCTTAATTGTAGTCATTATCATGATTCTAGTAATTGTGACCTGTACTGGTCAGTGAAACTCATGATTGTAAAGCTAGAAGATTAGCAAAAAAAAAAAGAGAGAGAGAGAGGAAAACAAGTGGAAATACTTTGATAGACTGGATATGACATATTACAAAACCATAATCTCTCCTCTATTAGGAATTCATGTATCTCCTTCACTAGCCCCTATCTTCAAGATTTGACAACTTCATCGATGCATCCTCCACTTCATTTTTATGAAATTTGAATCTGAAGTGTGTATTGGGAATAAGATTTTATATATATACAACATATGTAATGAATTCAGTTGTGCAATGAAAATCAAGACAATTAATTTTTCCACCATAAAAGACAACTAAAATTTTCAGGCTATTCAAAAGTTCAATACCAAAAATACAAACCATTCAAGATAGAAAATGCAATAATTGAGAATTATACAGTAAAAAATCCATAAATGCACATAAGAAACATTAAATTCTGTTTATTCAAACATAGTGACAATAAGTTCAGAAACTTAATAATAATTGGAAACAAAAAAAATAGAACCATAAAAAAAGGCTGAGAAGAAAATAACTGATGAAATTAGAGAAGACTATTCCGATTGACATGCTGAGAATGATGTCGTCGTTCATCTTGAAAAGTATCGTCATCTCAAATGGCGATTGGTTTAAGAAAAATTCAAATCAAACTTGAATTCCTAGAAATTGAAGAAATAACTGCAATGTTGCCGTAATCAAAATTATTTACAATCCGAGTGAAGGGATCCCATTACAGATATAATGAATTCAAATTATATATTGTATATTCATTGTGAGTACATCACTTGTGCCCTTCAACGCTGAGTTCTGTCGAATAAGACACCCAGAAGATGTACAGTCACGAGGGAGAGGGTAAAGAGAGTGAAGTAACAGGAGAAATTAGGGGAAAAGAATGAGAAAAATGGGCTGAAGAACAAAAAAGATCAGTGGAGAGAGGTAGGTAGCAAAATGTAAAACATGGTGGAAGTTGGAACAGCTCAATAGTGAAGAAGATGAGTGAAGGTGAGAGAAAGCTAACGAAACGTATGAGTGGGATAAAATTTAGTTGAAACATTTAGATTATATTTTAAATTTTCTTAAGGATCTAATTGTAATTGAAGCATTTACATTAAATTTTATTCACATTTTATATTAAAAAACTGTTATTAACCGTCTTATTTTTTTTCTTTTATTTATTACCAAACAAATGTGGAATAGATGCGCAAACTAGTATATAACATCCACTTTTACATCTATCATATATAATCAGATATCTCCTACCAAATGACCCCTTAGATTATGACATCATTACACTATAAGATTTCCGGGGTGTTTAAAATATTTAAAGTTCTTTTTAAATAAACTTAAAATGGGTTTTGAACTTGTAACTCAGATGGACATTGACGAGATCAATGCTCGAAGAAGTTTCAGGGCGTAACTTTGGGGACGGACTGAAGAAAAAGACTTGGGGACACACATTAGTGAGATAGCACTTAAGCAACACCTAGATGCCCAAGGAAATGGTGAGATGGATGATTCTGGCCATTGTATCCTCTAGATTAACACTGTACCTGAGTCCTGGACTGACAATGTACTTAACATATACCATGAGATATTTGTGAATCCTCCCGTGGTGGACTACATAGCTTATAGAATCAGAATATGTTATCGATGTCATCACCCGGGACACACCATACTAGAATGCCCAAAGGCTAAAGCCGCAGGAGGATCGAGTGCTAGACTAGTACGGGCATATGCTATGACACAACAAGAAGCTGAAGAAGAACAAAAAATAATGGCAGGTATGCTATCAATATTTGGCACTCCTGCTCTTATACTTTTTGATACAGGAGCCACTCATTCATTCATGTCTGCTAAGATGTATAAGATAGTAGAAAATAATTGTGAGGAGTTAGACAAATCAACTCTTGAAGTTAGTATACATTCGGGTAACTCTATCCGAACCATGAAGTTTTGCAAAAATGTGAAGATAGGGATGAATGGCAGAGTCCTACTTGCAGATCTTCACGTAATTGAGATGAAAGATTTTGATGTAATTTTAAGGATGGATTGGCTTAGAGCTAATCATGCTGTGATAAGATGTCGTGAGAAGAAAGTACGTTTCAACTCCCAGAAGATGAGAAGTTTACATTTCACGGAGCGAAAGCTGGAGTAATACCGCGAGTTAAAACTGTAATAAAAGCAATCAAAATGATGAAGAAAGATGGATGTCAAGCATTCTTAGTGAGTATTGTGGAAAGTGAAGGTAGAAAATGAGCATATAGGATGTTCCTATTGTACGGGAATACAAAGATGTGTTTCCAGAAGACTTACCAGACTTGCCACCTGAAAGACAAGTAGAATTCACAATCGATCTAGTACCAGGAGTAGCACCAGTCTCAAAAGCACCTTATTAAATGGCACCAAAAGAGTTACAAGAATTGAAGATTCAATTACAAGAACTCTTGGATTTATATTTTATACACCCTATTGTTTCACCCTGGGGAGCACCTGTTTTGTTCGTTCGTAGAGAAGAAAGATGATTCGTTTAGGATGTGTATCGATTATCGAGAACTGAATAAACTTACCATCAAGAATAAGTATCCCTTGCCAAGGATTGAGGATTTATTTGATCAATTGGGCAGTGCTAGCGTGTTTTCCAAGATAGATCTGAGGTCTGGAGTTCATCAAGTGTGAATCAAGTAAAGCGACACTTCGAAGACTGCTTTTAGAACAAGTTACAGGCATTATGAGTTCGTGGTGATGCCTTTTGGACTTAGCAATGCACCAGCAATTTTCATGGATTTGATGAATCGTGTTTTCCACTCATATTTGGACAAATTCGTGATCGTGTTCATTGATGATATCTTAGTGTATTCTAGAGATTAGGAACAATATGAAGAACATCTGAGAATCGTTCTAGAGACACTAAAAAAGGAAAAGTTATATGCCAAATTCAAGAAATGTGAGTTTTGGTTAGACAAAGTTGTCTTTCTTGGGCACATTATGACAGCTCAAGGAATTGAGGTGGATCCGGCCAATGTAGAAGTAGTAGAGAAATGGAAGACACCTACGAATGTAGGAGAAATACGGAGTTTTATTAGATTGGCTGGATATTACAGAAGATTTATTGAGGAATTTTCAAAAATTATCGGGCCCTTGACGAGGTTAACTCACAAAGAAGTTAAGTTCCATTGGACAAAAGTGTGTGAAAAGAGTTTCAATCTTCTTAAACATAAATTGGTCATTGCACCTGTACTAGCAATTCCTGATAGGACAGAAGGATTCGTCATCTATAGTGATGCTTCAAAGCAAGGATTAGGATGTGTTCTAATGCAACGTGATAAAGTAGTTGCGTATGCATCTAGACAACTCAAGATCCATGAACAGAACTATCCAACTTATGATTTAAAATTGGCAGCGGTGGTACATGCCTTGAAGATTTGGAGACATTATTTATATGGAGCAAAATGTTAAATTTATACGGATCACAAGAGCTTAAAATACTTTTTTGAATTGAAGGAATTAAACAAGAGGCAAAGGAGATGGTTGGAATTAGTCAAGGATTACAATTGTACAATACTGTACCATCCAAGGAAGGCAAATGTGGTGGAAGATGCTCTAAGCAGTAAAGGAAAAGGGGAATTAGCTTGCTCTATAACAAACCAAGAATTATTGGTGGCTGAGTTCTCTCGGATGAGTTTGGAAATCATGATACCTCCAAGAAGCATTGAAGTAGTATTAACTGCATTACTGATTAAACCCTTCTTAAGAGATTGAGTCAAGGAATTCCAAGATAGAGATGAATTTTTTCAGGAAGATTAAAGAACGCGTGAAGATTGGGGAAGGAAAGGGATTTGCTCTCACAGCTGATGGGACACTCATCTTTGGGAAAAGATTATGTGTTCCTAAAAATGAGAATCTTATTAGAGAAATTTTGTCAGAAGCACATTGTACTCCATACACGGTACATCTAAGAGGAACCAAGTGTACCAAGACTTGAAAAATGCATTTTGGTGGAGAAATATGATGAGGGATATAGGTTTATGTATCCAAAAGTGTATGACTTGTCATCAAGTAAAAGCAGAACATCAACGGTCCTCAGGACTCTTGAAGCCATTAGAGATTCCTGAGTGGAAATGAGAGCATATAACAATGGATTTCGTTACTGGTTTACATAGATCAGTTCGAGGAAATCAAGCTATATGGGTAATGGTGGATCGTTTGACCAAGTCCGCACATTTTCTTCCAGTCAAAATGACTCACGGAATGGATAAGCTTGCACATATCTATCTAGAAGAAGTTATCAGATTACATGGTGTAACAGTTTCTATAGTTTTGGATTGAGATCCAAGATTTATATCAAAATTTTAGCATAGCTTTCAAAATGCGATGGGCACAAAGCTTAAGTTTAGCATAGCATTTCACCCGCAAACCGATGGCCAGTCTGAAAGGACTATTTAAACATTGGAAGACATGTTGAGGGCATGCATTCAAGATTTTGGGAAAAGTTGGGAAAGATACATACTACTGATAGAGTTTGCTTACAACAATAATTTTCAAGCCACGATAGGGATGGCCCCTTATGAAGAACTCTACGGAAAGAAGTGTAGGTCTCCCTTCTATAGGGATGAAGTTGGAGAGAAGAAAGTTCTAGGACCAGAGAGAGTAGAAAAGAAAGTGGAAGCGATTGAAAAGATCAGAAGAAGAATTTTGACCGTGCAAAGTCGACAAAAGTCCTATACTGATAAGAGATGCAAAGATTTACATTTCCAGGAAGGAGATAAATTTTTTCTCAAAGTCTCACAAATGAAAGAAATTTCTGGTTTTGGAAGGAAAAGAAAACTCAAGCCAAGATACATTGGGACTTACGAGATTTTAGAACGAATCGGCGAGTTGGCATACAACTTAGCTTTACCACCTGAACTTGTTGGAGTACATGATATATTTCACGTGTCCATACTATGAAAATATATATATGATCCAAGCCACATTATTAACCATGAGGTTATAGCAATCGACGACAACTTAGCGTACGAGGAATTTTCTATTGTCATTCTTGATAAGAAAGTTCATAAGTTGAGGAATCGTGAAGTTGTTTTAGTCAAAGTCTGTTGGAGCCGATATAATGAAGAAGAAGAAGCATGGGAATGCGAAGATGACATACGAAATAAATATCTGAATTTACCCATATCTGGTAAGTGAAATTTCAAGGGCAAAATTTTTATTTTAGTAGGGATGGATGTAATACCCACAATATATAAATATATATATAGTAATAAATAGTTGATATATTATATTATTATATTATGCACATGCTTAATATATATAAATTATTATATTAGATAAGACAACAAGTTAGCTGGATGATGATGTAGAGAAACTTGCTTATTTTGTGAGGTGTGTGATGACGTAGAACAACTTGGAGTATAGGATTTGAAGCACAAGATAAGATTTAGTTATCTTCCATGTATATATAAATATAACCTCTTCATCTTTTTAATTTTAAGGTAAAAAGAGATAGAGGGTTAACCCAGAGAGTAAGAGGTAACTTTCCTCTCTCCTTATACATTTTCCATACACACATATACATACATATATAAGCACACACAACTCACGCTATATATATATATATATATATATATATATATATATATATATATATATATATATATATATATATATATATATATATATATATATATATATATATATATACGCACCTCACTCACTGTTGATACCTACAGTCACATACTTTGTGAGTTTTCTTTATCATAGTATATATCAAAATGATCGTCTCGGTGATTAGATTCTATATATATAACTCTTTTGTGAAATTGATTTCGTATGAGTAAGAAAAACTCCATCGAAGATTTTAACCATTTAATGGCATATTTTGTTTCGGTGTAACATAGCTTTGATACTATAGGTCATTTTGAAGCTCTTCTCACGAGGATCACAAACATATAATTGGTTTTGAGTTTGGATGTGAAATGAAGAAGATGGAAAGAGACCCACTTCGTGTTAAAATTTTGACCCCATTAAACTTCGTTATTTTCATGAAAAATTGATATGCATGTGTTCCTCACCTTGCGAGGACTCCATACAAGCTTTCGGATTTTCAAACGGAGTTGTATAACTCAAGTTGAGTCATTTTGTAATAATGTTAAAGTTTAAGGTAAGTTTAAATGAGAATTTAATATAATGCAGGGACTTATATATATATATATATATATATATATATATATATATATATATATATTAATAATAAATATAATAAAATAGTACATTTGGAAAGAGAGTTTGGTATTTCGAAAGTTTGAAATTGTCAAACTCAGTTGCACACATTCTGCATTCACCCATTGCATTTATATTTATATTATATTTAATTTAATTTAATTTAATTTAATTCTTTTTAAATATTAATTAAATAAATTCGAAAACCTACTGGCATATAGTATGTTTTTTCCCATATGATAATAAACTTATTTTTTTCATAATTAATCATTTATTATATTATATTATATTATTTAATTATTTATTTATTTATTTTTGTTATTTTAATTAGATATTAATATTAATATTATATATTTAACTTAATATTTTATATTAAGTACTAAGTATAATTTTACTATTAATACTATTTTAAGTGTAGAATTTTTATTTAATATCCGTTTCTATTAAAATTAATGTCATTTGTATCCATATTTTTAACTTCATAGTTTATTACTAAGTTGTAAAATATGATTGTTAAATTATTATTTTTTTATATTTAAAATATGTACTTCTATTTATTATTTTATTTTAACTCATTTTATTTAGTGATTAATTATTTATATTTTCTTAAGTTAGTTAAGAATTAGCTTATTTTAATTATACTATTAGAAATTTAGTTTTAGTAATAGGAATTATTATTAGAAGTAGAACTCAATTTAGTATACCCTTGCAGGCATACCTGATACCAAAGAGAAATTCTAGTCAACGTACTATTCCCTGAAAAGTCAAGGTGGGGTAACTTTCACTCTTTACCAAGTGCTATAATTTTATGTCATGATTGCTATGTTAAAATGTGATATGCGTTACTTATATGTCATGTTATGTGTCATGCGTGCTTTTAGTTCATTGACAAATATTTCTTACTAACACTTGTACGGGGTGACGACTTGATTCACATATACCAACTAACATAAGTTATCGTGTGACGGTTTGGCACTAAAAATATTTCAAATTTACTAATACTCGTATTGAATTATGATTCGATGCATATATACCAACTAACACAAGTTATCGGATGATAGTTCGTTCTAAAATATTATCATTGAGTTATCGAACAACAATGTGCAAATTATTTTATTAAATTGGCATATGTTACATTTTATGGTATATTTGACATGCATATTTATTTTTAACTGTGTAATCATTTATGTTAACCCACTAAGTGTATTTTAGATGCTCACCCCTTATTAATTTTCAGAACAAGGTTTAGAAGATGGAGAGGCCCCTGCAGATGTCCCAAGCCCTAAGAAGACTCTATGTTATGACTTAAATTTTAGTATTTTGCTAGTACTTTATTTTAGATATATCATCTGAACGTACTTATTTTGAATATTCCACTCTACTCGGTAGAGTAGACGACAATATGTAAAAGAATCTCTATGCAACTTTTTCTTTTTATATTATCGCTTTGAGGATTTTTATTTTACTTCCGCTGTACATTCTCAACCCCTTTATTATTATTGGGAAATGTATATCTAATAGTGTTCCAACCCCATAGCGTAACCCGGGGCGTTACATGTGTTTTCTTGGGGGATGACTTAATCTCATGGTCTGCTAAGCGTCAATCTATTTTTTCCTTGTCTAGCGCTGAGGCAGATTACCGAGGTGTGGCTAATGTTGTTTCAGAATCATGTTGGCTCCGTAACTTGGTACTTGAACTCTATTGTTCTATTCCAACAGCAACACTTGTCTATTGTGACAATGTGAGCACCATTTACATGTCTGAAAATCCAGTCCAACACCAGCGTAAGAAGCTTATTGAGATGAACATTTATTTTGTGCATGAAAAGGTGGCTCGGGGTCAAGTTCGTGTCTTGCATGTCCCATCGCGATACCAGATTGCGGACATTTTTACTAAAGGTCTACCTCAGTTTTTGTTTGAAGAATTCCGTACCAATCTCAATGTTCGTCTTTCTCTCGATTCGATTGAAGGGGTGTAATAGACAGTATATATGTAAAATATATGTAAATATATTATGAATCATGTATATATGGTAGACATAAATAATCCCTTAATTATAGCCTAGATTAGTGTAATCTGTGATTGTCGTTATTTTCACCTAGATTTTAGTGCCTTTTTGTGTGCGTTTTCATATTGTTTTATCCATATTTATGTGTATTTTGGTGGTGTTATGTGTTTTTATGGAATTGTGTGAGAATGAACTTATAAATGTTAAAACAGGTGAAAAACGTAGCAAAAATGGAGTCAGGAGAAAGAAGGAAGCAAAGCAGCAAATACATGGCCAACCGTGTTTGGTACTTGAAGCGTATAGTACGTACGGTCCATGTACCGCACATGAGCCGTGTGCTATCCGAAGCTCATCATTGACCAAGGCCATAGACACGACTCGGGACGTGTACTGGATTCGAGCTGTGTAGGTGTAAAATTTCATAAAATTTCAGAAAAATTTCAGATTTCTTCTAGAAGATCTTCAAGGGTATAAATACCATTCAATTCAATATTTGATGAGAGAGGAACCGAATTATCAGCTGCCCACACACTCCATACACCAATTCCTTTATTTTACACCATATCCTTCATCACTTACATCCATCTATTCATCCCATCATCATCTCACCATAAATCCTTCATTCAAGTGAAGAGAAGAAACAAGGAAGAGAGGATAATTACAAGGAAATGAAGGAAATAGCCATTGGAGCCAATCCAAGGGAGTTTTCATCCCATTTTTGTAGTAATCCTATTTGATTATCATGACTTGTAAGGTTTTTAATGTATATGTTAATTATCTTATGAAGATGGTAGGCTAATCTCTCTTGTGAGATTAGCAACATGAGAGTTGTTGGTTAATTTTAGGGATCTATGTATTTTGATTCATGTGTTAAATGAATTTGTGATTTTCTATAATTGATTGTCAATTGCTTGATTTGTATTTTTGATTTGTGTGATTAATTGTCATGGGAAGGTAATTAGATTGAGAAATTAATTATGTGTTTAGGCTAGTTCATTGAATCATTTCATCATATACTTCATGTGTATTACAAGTTTTGAAGAGATAGAGATATCCTTTAGGATTTAGAACCCTTTGATAGGACATTCGATTGGTTTGATCGAGAGGTTGATTGATTATGTGAGGGGATTCTCATTTAAGCTTAGTACATCGATGGAATTGCTTGAGTGAGAACCAATTCATTGAGCTATTTTGGGATTCTTATTTGGATTCACATTCTATTCATTTCGAGAGAAAGTTTGGAAGAAACTAGTGTTGGTCCTTAAAATATATCCATGAAACACATGCATTTGATACATAATTCCTAGAATTATCACTTCTTGATTGTTTTTGATCTCACTTTTAATATATTTGGTAAATCACTTTTCACCCATCCGTCTTATTTGTTGATCATTGCTTACTTGTTTAGTTTAATCAATTCAATTTACTTTTTTACAACCAATCCATTTGATGATTCGTCTCTATAAAAATATGAGAAATGTGATATTGCTTAAGCACTAGCACCTTCCTCCCTGTGGTTTGATAAATTCTTGAATTGGTCAACCCGACTACAAGTTATGGATAATCAAATGGCATCGTTGTCGGGGAGGCAATTGTTGCTAGTAGCTTGAAGAAGGATCGTTTTGAATGATCTTAATAGAGACATTTTTATTTTCTTTATTTAGTTGCATTTGCTTTTGAAAATCTTGTTCTAACTTCTCTTATTTTGAAGGTGTATGCAAACAAGGTCAAAAGGGAAACAAGTTGAACCTATTGATTTAGAAATTGAACACACTTTTCGAAGAAGGAGAAAGGAGAACAAAACAAAAAAAGTGACCTAATGGAGAACAATCAAGATGAACGTGTTGATGTTAGGAATGATGGAGAAAGAGTGCAAAATGTGCAAGACAACGCACAAGCACCCCAAGTTAATGCTAATCCTCCTCAACAAGCTCATCAAAATTTTGGAGAGCTTAACAATCAAGCTTTACTTCAACAAATGGTGCAATAAGCCATGCTTCAACAAGGTTTTCAACATGCTTATGCTCCTCCACCACCACCTCCAGTGCATCAAGGGCCTCAAGTTGATCCAAGAGTGATCTGGTATTTCTTTATGCCAAGGTCAATGCCACAAATGATGAGTCCACCGATCAATGCCAACAACTTTGAATTTAAAGCGGTTTTGATTTCTATGGTGAGAGAGCAATAATTTAGTAGAACTCCGAATGAGAATTCTAATGCTCATCTAGCTCAATTTATTAAGATTGCCAATACCGTGAAGATGAATGGGGTGAGCGAGGATTGCATCAAGATGAGATTGTTTCCATTTTCGTTGAGAGATCGTGCTCAAACATGGTTATCTACCATCACTCTAGTTACGTATAACACTTGGGAGGAGCTTGCACAAATGTTCTTGAACAAATACTTTCCGCCTTCTAAGACACTTCAAATGAAGAGCTTGATTACTCAATTCAAGCAAATGCCTCAAGAGAGTTTTTATGAAGCGTGGGAAAGGTTTAAGGATATGCTACGCAAGTGTCCACAACATGGTTTTCCAGAAAATCAACAAGTGGGGTTTTTCTACCAAGGTTTGCTAAATGGTCAAAGAGTGCTTGTTGATGCTTCGGCGGGTGGATCCGTACTTGGTGTGACTCCGGAAAGGGCTATAAGGATTTTTGAAGAGATTGCTACAAATGTCTACCAATGGCCATCGGAGAGAGTTAGTGGATGCTATGGATTCGAAAGCTTCGATCAAGGGCAATAGTTTAGTGTGAAAGTGCTAGTGTGGAGCCAAGTATGCCAAGTGTTGAGATGATAGCGGCAGAGGTAATGAGGCAAATGAGCTTAAATCAAGGTATGATAATCAAGGAGTTAATATGGTTGAAGGCTAAATTGATCAAAGTGTGCTTCCTCTGAATAGTGTTAGTGGGAACAATGGGTATGACAATGCCATGTGTGGAGGATGTGCAATACATGCAAGGAAAGAATTACAAGGATAACTATCAAAACAATTACCAAGGTTATTTCAATCACAACCAAGGAAACTACCCATCAAGGCAAGGAGGCTTCAATAGTCAAGGAAGAGGAAGCTCATACCCACAACAACAAAGGAGGCAAGATAATTTCTCTTATTCCTCGGGATATCATCCGGGAGCTAAAGTGCCAAATAATGAAGGGAAGACAACCACCGAAGAATTCATTGAAAAGTTAATTGCATCGAACAAAGCTCAAGATGAAACAAGAAGAAAGATTGATGAAGCTAATGATAGAAGGTTCAAAGCCTTGGAGTACTCGGTTGGTCAAATTGCTAGTTCGTTGAGTGCGAATGAGAAAGGAAAATTTCCTTCTACCACCATTGTAAATCCGAAAGAGAAATGCAAGGCAATCACTTTGAGAAGTGGAACCAACTATAAAGGACCTTCTATGCCTATGGAAAATGAGAAGGTAGAAGAGAAGGAGGTTGAGGAAAACTTGGTTGAAGAAGGTTTGTGGAAGAAAGTGAAGTTGAAATAAAAGCAAATGATGAAACGGATGTGGTTGAGTCGGAAGTTGTTGAAAAGAAATGGCAAAAAACAAAAGTGTTGAAAAAGAAAGAGGAAGAAGTTGAAGTAGAAAGGGATAGTTGGGGGATACCAAAAACTCAAGTGCCCATCCCTTTTCCTCATAGATTTTCAAAGAAGGGCCTTGATGAAAAATTTGCAAAGTTTTTGGAGATCTTCAAGAAAATCCATATAAATATACCCTTTTCGGATGCTTTGAGACAAATGTCTCACTATGCTAAATTTTTGAAAGACATCATGGCAAGAATAAGGAGCTTAGTGGAGAACGAAACCGTCAACTTGAAGGAGGAGTGTAGTGCCATAATTCAAAAGAAGTTGCCTCCAAAGCTAAAGGATCCTGGGAGTTTTGTCATACCATGCAAAATGGGCAAGAGTGAAGTGCTCAAAGCTCTTTGTGATCTTGGGGCTAGTATTAATTTGATGCCTATGTCTATCTTTAAGAAACTTGGTATAGGGAAAGTAAAGCCTACGTCCGTTACATTACAACTTGCGGATAGGTCTTTGACTTATCCTAAGGGAGTAGTTGAGGATGTGTTAGTTAAAGTTGGAAAATTCATATTCCTGGTGGATTTTTTAGTGCTTGACATGGATGAGGATTCAAATGTTCTATTGATTTTGGGACGTCCGTTTTTGGCCACGGGAAGAGCTTTAATTGATGTGCACAAGGGGTAGTTGACATTGAGAGTAAATGAAGAAGAGGTGGTGTTTTCATTAAGAAATGCGATGAGGCATCCGGATGAGAAAGAGGAGTGTAGAAGGATTGAATTGATTGATGAGATTGTTCAAAAGAACTTGCCATTCTTCTTATCTAAAGATCCTCTCGAAACATGCATAAGCCATTCTCTTACTTTATCTCTTAACTATAACTCTTCTTTTTATTGTCTAGAAAATGATGATATAAATGATTGCTTACATGACTTGAATGCTTGTAGGGAAATACAAGAAGATGGAGCCAAGATGATGTACTATGGAAAAAGGGAGTACCTTCCATTGGAGATAGAGAATGAAGAGCTCAAGGTTGATAAGGGAAAAGAAGAATTGAAGCAATTACCCAATCACCTTATGTACGCGTACTTGGGGAACGACAAAACCTTTTCGGTAATTGTATCATCATCCTTTTCACCCTTAGAGCTTGATAAATTATTGAGGGTGCTTAGAGATCATAAAAGTGCTTTAGGGTGGAGTCTTGATGATTTGAAAGGCATAAGTCCCACTATTTGTATGCATCACATTAGGTTGATTGATGAGAGTAAAACTTACATACAACCTCAACGTCGTTTGAACCCTATTATGTAAGAGGTTGTTAGGAAAGAAGTTTTGAAATGGTTGGATGGTGGAATTGTTTATGCCATAAGTGATAGTCCTCATGTAAGTCCTTTGCATGTTGTGGCTAAGAAAGGGGGTTTAACTATTGTTAAGACGGAATTTGATGAAGAGCTTGCTACAAGGGTGAAAACGGATTGGGGAGTGTGTTGTGATCATAGGAAGCTTATTGAAAATACTCATGAAGACCATTTCCCTTTGCCTTTTATTGATCAAATGCTTGATAGGTTGGCGGGATACAAGTATTATTATTTTCTAGATGGTTACTCTAGGTACAACCAAATTATGATAGCCCCCGAGGATCAAGAGAAAATAAATTTTACTTGTCCGTATGGCACGTTTGCTTTCTGTAAATTGCGTTTTGGGTTGTACAATGCCCCTGCCACCTTTCAACGTTGCATGATGGCCATTTTTGGAGGATTGATTGAAATTGTGATGGAAGTGTTTATCGATGATTTTTCCGTATTTGGGTCTTCATTTGATAAATGCTTGGCTAATCTTTCTATGGTGTTGCAGCGATGTCAAGATACGAACCTAGTCTTGAACTGGAAAAAATGTCATTTTATGGTTCAAGAGGGTATCGTACTTGGTCATCATATCTTGGAGAAAGTTTTAAGAGTTGATAGGGCGAAGGTTGTAGCCATTGAACATCTTTCCCCACCAAAAAATAAAAAGGGGTTAGATTGTTCCTTGGCCACGCCGGGTTCTATCAATGTTTTATAAAGGATTTTTCTAACATAGTCAAACCTTTATGTAAATTGCTTGAAAAAGATACTCTATTTGAATTTAATGATGAATGTCTTGATGCTTTTAGGGTGCTTATTGAGGCCTTAATTTCTTTACTAATACTTGTCTCTCCCAATTGGAGCAAGCCTTTTGAGCTCCATTGTGATGCAAGTGACAATGCTTTGGGAGTAGTGCTAGGACAAGTGAGAGAGAAGAAGTTTCGGGCCATCTACTATGCATCCAAGGCGTTCAATGCAAATCAAAAGAACTACACTACAATAGAAAAAGAGTTTTTATCCGTGATTTATGCTTTTAAAAAATTCCGTCCAAACCTAGTTGGTACGAAAACCATTATTTATACGGATCATGCCGCCATTAGGTATTTGATGAGTAAGAAAGATGCTAAACCAAGACTAATTCGTTGGGTTCTTTTGTTGCAGGAGTTTGATGTGGAGATACGTGACAAGAAGGAAGTCAAAAATGTCATAGCCGACCACTTGTCACGCTTGTAAAATATTGATGAAGAGGGAACTATGAAATTCATTAAGGATATATTTCCAGATGAAGAGATTCTTCTAGTTGATTTTCAAAGGATGTACACTTTGTGTGAGACCGGAAGGCCATGGTATGCGGATTTCGTGAATTATTTAGCTTGTGGCCTCATGCCTGATTATCTCACCGAATCTCAAAGGAAGAAGTTCTATCATGATGTCAAGGAGTACTTATGGGACAATCCCCTTTTGTTTAAGATTTGTCCAGATGGATCACAAGGAGGTGTATCCCGAAGGAGGAGAAGTTAAGTGTCATGGATATGTATCATAGTTCACCTTGTGGAGGACACTTTAGATTTCAAAAGACAGGAGCCAAGATCCTACAATGGGGTTGTTTTGGCTAACTTTGTTCAAAGATCAAGGAGTATATCAAGGGATGTGATCGGTGCCAAAGGATTTGAAGTATAGGGCAACATGATGAGATGCCTATGAGGAATATTTTTGAAGTTGAAGTGTTTGATGTATGGGGGATGGACTTCATGGGCCCATTTTCGTCTTCCAATAGTTACCTTTACATATTGCTTGCGGTAGATTATGTATCTATATGGGTGGAAGCAATCCCGACAAGGACAAATGATGCTTTAGTGGTCAAGGCTTTCTTAAAGAAGAACATCTTTGCTAGATTTGGGGTGCCAAAGGCTATGATTAGTGTTGGGGGATCTCACTTCATCAACAAGCTTATTGAGAAGCTCTTGAAGGGAAATGGAGTGAAGCATAAGATTTCTACACCTTACCATCCTCAAACAAATGGCTTGGCGGAGGTGTCAAATAGGCAAGTGAAGCTTGTTCTTGAGAAGACGGTCAATGGGAATTGAAAAGATTGGTATTCTAAGCTAGACGATGCTTTATGGGCTTATCGAACGGCTTACAAGACCGCTCTTGGATTTTTCCCTTATAAGCTTGTTTATGAGAAGACATGCCATTTACCCGTGGAGTTGGAGCATAAAGCACTATGGGCCCTTCGTAAGTTGAACTTTGATGAGAACGAATCCGAAAAGAAAAGGTGTCTCCAATTGGTTGAATTAGAATAGTTTAGAGAAGAAGCTTATTCAAGCTAAAGGATTATAAAGGAAAAGCTCAAAAGATGGCTCGATGAAATGATCAAAATGAAGGAGTTTATTTCGGGGGATAAGGTTTTGTTGTTCAATTCAAAACTTAAATTGTTCCCCAAAAAACTTCGTTTAAAATGGACCGGTCCGTACTTGGTGATCGAAGTGAGAGATGATGGCTCGATAAAACTTGAAGGATCGGATGGAAATGCTTTGTGGTTAATGGTCATAGGGTGAAACATTACCATTCTCCCTCTCAAAGGGTGTTGGTATATGTTGACACTTTCACTTCTTGAAAGCTCGTATACTTTTAGTAGTTTAGGTTTGTAAATATTTCTTTTTCTTGTGTTGCATTTTTTAATCTTGTAGGTGGATTGTGCTTGCGAGAAGAAGATGTATTGAAGATACAAGGTATGCATCATTGATATGTAACGATATATCTTACCACTTTTTGCAAACTTATTTCGAAATTCTTGTTTCAATTTAAGTTTGGGGGGATATAATGTGGTATGATATGTTATAATCAATATGTTATAATCTATATTGGCATGTATTCTTATGTTTTTTAGTCAAATTTAAAAATTTTCTCATGAGTTCGGTGTGATTTTGGTTCGTTTTGGTTGTGTTGAAGTTGATAATTCTTTTGTTTTTTATACCAATTGTGAGCTAATGATGTGAATGCGTTTTTGAGCATATATAGGGAGCATTGGAAGCATAAAAATAGGGAAGGCAAGGTTTGAAGCTGAAAAATTGAAGAAAACAGGGTGCAAGTGCACGACCCGTGTACAGTACACAGCCCTGTAAGGGTTGGCGGTGTACTGTCATCAGAAAACTGAACACGCCCAGATCGAGGGCAAGTTCTGTACACGGCCCGTGCCCAGTGTAGCTAAACGGCCTGTGTACCACGCACGGTCCTGTAAGTTTTATCAGTGCGCGGTCTTCAGAAAACACAACACGGCCATCCCTATGGCCGTGTACCGCGCACGAGCCGTGTCGCGTCTGAAGTCAAAAACTTAAAGCCCGACTATTGAACACGCCTCATTCATTTTATCCGTGCTCAAGCCATCCATTTCCTCCGTATCCTTTTCTGAAACAACCAAATCTTCAGTGAACATCAAAAGAGTGGTAAGATTGACTGGTTTAGAGTCTGATTCTCAAAGTTTTTACATCAAATTCGTCCATTCATTCCAAGAAATCCAGGTATGAAACTCCGAACCCTAGTTTTTAATTTAAGGTTTGAACTTTGGAAATTCTTATATTGGTGTTGAATGAAAGCATGTTTGATGTATGTATAGTAATATAAAACATGAATTTTCTAGTATAATTGATGGATTGATTGGAAGTCTGAAAGAATTAGGGTTCATGTGGTTTGAATTTGGGGATTTTTGGATTTTGATGGACTTAGGTGCATATGACGATATAAATTGATTGATAATGTTTCTTTGATGATTGCATTGATATGAAATAGCTTAGGTATTGAGGATTTGGGGGATAAGGGTGTTAATTTGTCTTTGAAAAATTGCTTTGAAAAAAGTTTGAATACCAAGTGTTCGATGAAATGCCTAAGTGAATTTTTGAATCAATTTGAGGACTTTACGTGAACAAAGAAGCATTGTTGATATTGTTAGATAATAAATGCAAGTATGAGGTGAATATGAAAGGATACTCTTGTTTGATTGATTAAGAATGTTGTGTTGTTGCTTGTTCCAAATCTTCAATGATTAATCATGCGGATTATAGGTTGAAAGTGGTGTTATGATGGAACATCAAATCATGACTAGAATTAGAATTTAGTTTAATAACTAGTTATGATTCTATACTTAATTACCCCTTATGATGAAGTTGAGTGTAATGTGAAAATATTGAACATTGCAGATGGCCGAAAGAAGAGTTCGAAAACGTAATGAAGACTTTATCATTGTGGAAACGGAGGCAGAAATGGCCAACTTAGATTCCCAATTGATGGAAGATGGGATACATCCTAAGTACTTTGTAGTAGAATTTGAAGAAGGCTGGGAAAAGTATATCTTGAGTTGGCAAGCAATATTCCCGAATATCAGGCCAACTAGATTTCAGAATCAGGAGACTATGACCGGGCTTGGGGTAGAAGCTGATTTGAGAAGAATGTTCAGTAGAAGAGGAATGGAGGAATTCTTTGACAAGAGACCTCCTACATATCAACACCTTACAGCCGAATTCTTGAGTACTCTTGAAGTAAAGAAGAATAGTAACGGCTTCCCAACATCAATAACTTTCCACCTGAATAACGAGTTGAGGGAGAAGGTACCCATCTATGTGTTGAATAGGTTTATGGGATGCCCCCCATGTGAGAATCATGATCATTTTTATGAAGGAGGGGGTTTCAATAAGCAAAGTTGGTGGAAAACACTAGTTAATGATGGAACAGAACCAACATATTACATCCCTAGTGTATCAAAGGGGATGGCTATTAGGAACTCCATAATGAGATATTTAGAGAAGATTGTCTCAAATACAGTTGTGGCTCGTTAGAAAGGTGGATCAGTAGGAGAGAAAAAACTTTACATTATGTATTGTTTGTATAATGAGCTTGAGTTGAATATGGCAGTCCACTTTATCCACCATGCAAAAAGAGTAGCTAAGAGGAAAACTTCACAAGGAGTGACGGTTGGAGGGATAGTTACGATGATAGCCTAAAGAATAGGGATTGATCTCAGAGGAATGGAAAATAGGATGACTAGTGAGGGGCTCAACTATGCCCAGCTAATGAGGATGGAGTTTTTATCTTTGATAGGAGATAGGTATTGCTTGAGGCAAGACAAAGGAGCTCCATTCCCTTTACCTACTCCGGAGTTAACAACAGTTTATTCTCGAAGGAAAAATGCCAATTTTTTGCAATGGCAAGTGCGTAATACTCCACTATCGTGAGGGAATTTTATCAAAGGAATCGAGAAGGAGTGAAAACGGTGCTGAGGCAAATGCGTGTTGAAGAAATCATGAGTTGGCAAATTTGAGAGCTGAGCCCGTAGCTATGGAAGAGGGGGATGAAAAAGACCCTCAACATCAGCAAGTGGAATTTGAAGAACATGCTCCTGAACCTCGACAGTTTGAAGAAGAGTAGGAACAACAACAAAAACAGTTCATGGGACAAGGGATAGGAGATTGATGAGCATTTTCTCAACACACAAAATTAATCCTCAAGTATAAGAATATCAATTATAGTTTTGATAGGTGACCAAGTGATTATCGTACCCAAGAGACAGATTATTATCAGTTTGATTATGTTCTAATTTACTAAGATTATGTTTGGCAAATTGGTTTTGAATTGTTACGAAATTAAATAGCAATTAACTTAAATAGCAAATCAAATAAATAAACAAGCAATAGAAAATATGGTTGTGAACAAGTAAGAAATTAGGTAGTTCTTCGGGCATTCAATTTTACTTATTAATTTTCTTTCCATGCATTATTGTTCGACTCTGCCTTGTGGTTTATGGATGCATCACTAAACTATGCAAGTTCACCCTATAGACGCAAGTAAACATGCGTATGACACGTGTGAATATCCTTGGAGCAAGAGATATAATTCACCACCCTTTCTAGGTACTATCAGTATCAATTATTTCCCGTGCACTTAGTACTCTAACCCGATATGATCTCCCTTTATAGGTACTATGACGTTATACTCTTTATCCTACTTATTAACTGGAATAATATTCAATTAATAAGTATCTATATAAGATAGTTCCAATAAGACTTCGGAATCCCTTCACTAAGAATTATAACATGTAATCTTGTTCAACGGTGAACGCACTCAATCAATAACAAAGATATGCATTCAGACTCTACATAACAGTTAATGATGCACAAAATGACCGTGAGTATGAATTGAAAAGGCACAATCTTATATAAAATAAACCACAAGTAGTGTTGTATGGAGTTTACACATGGAAATTCAATTAACTCATAAAACTTTCATAAGCCTAGAACTACCAGAGCAGTTCAAGCCCATGATTGAACTAGGAACAATCATGGTTGTTTGGTATGATCTTACTTGACGCGCCAGACGAACCTTTATTCACGACCCCTTCGGATGATGGTAGGGTTTCGGTGGTGGATGGATGATGAATGATGTGTGTCTCTGTTTTCTCCTGCGAAAGCTCTTCTTTTATACTGGTGGAACCTCCTTACGGGCTTAGGATGGGCTTTTTCTTGAAGCACGCATCAAATTTGGTAAAAGACAATCGGAATTACCATAAATAAAAGTAGTGAGAATCCGTTCGACCAAGCCTGGACTGGTCAAGCAAAGCCTCCAACTTGAGCAATGGTCGAGCAAGCTCTGTATAAGTTTTTGCACATTTTGTTCGACTTCACTCATCAGCTCGACTAAGATGATTCTAGTCGAGCAATCTCTCCAAGTCGAGCAAGCTCTCTGGACGAATCTGCGTATTCTGCTCGACTTAGCCACCTTCTTCAACCAAAATGATAATGGTCGAACAAGGTCTTGAGGTCGAACGGCCTTCGAAAATTGCTCCAAAAATCGTGTCTTCCAATTCCGAGCCCTTTCTAGCTGTTTTCCTGTACATATATTCTCAAAAAGCCCTTGTACCCTCTGATTCGTGACTTTTCCATAAATGTATCAATTCGTCTCAATAAAAGACTCAATCGTACTCAATTTCCACGCAAATCAGAGCCCAAAATATATGAATTTACACTCTCATTAAAATCCAAACTTATATGTTGCTCGTCCTGAGGCAACGAAAATTAAAACAAATCAGAGAGTGTAATCACGAGATCAAGCACAAATCATTCTAACACATGTAATTATATCAATTTAAGTCATGCAATCCATCATACCTTTCATTCACATAAAAACATCAATCAATCACAATACTTCTACGAGTGCTAAGTCATCTAACTCACTGGTAAGTGTTCACTCTCTCTCTCTCAAGTGTAAAAGATGTACACTTTATGGTTAGTATCAACACTCAAATTCAATTCATATACTCGCGTAACCATAAGCTTGACAAGGGTCTCAAAAATCCATCTATAACTACTTCAATAATAGGATCACAAAGGACTTGCATATAGGTTGTAATGTTGGCTCTTTGGTAAAGGTAGGAGAATATAGATAAGTAACTAAATTACTAGCAAAGAAGTACCTTGGAGATTCACTCTTCAACAACATCCTTCTTCTCTCCTTCGTCTTTCTTATGATCGCTTCAATTCATGCTTCCTCCATCTTTACTTGGATCAATATTTTTTTCGCAGTAGAATACCAATTCCTGTGTTCTTCAAGAATAAGGGTACCAGTTTCGGGCACTACCCTTTCTAGCATCAGGGATACCGGTGTTAGGCACTATCCCTTGCAAGATTTAACCTCTTGTCCTTTGATTCTTATTACACCTATCCCGTCCGTCCCTTTTCTCTTTAAACTTCATATAACATTCATTTACCTTCACTTTTTACTAATAATAGGTGTTCAAGGTTTCAAGAAGGTAAATGACTATTTATCAATGGCTTGCCAAAGAAAAAGCTTAAAGGCTCAAAAGGGCTTCCAATGATAATCATATAATAGGGTAGGATAAATTTGGCTAAGTAACTCAACTGACAACAACGGCATAAGATCATTTCCTTGCATCTACCAATTATTGATTTCAAACATGACTCCAAGTCAAGTTCTAGAATACGAGTATATAAATGACTCTCAAGAATAAACTATCGTGCGTATAGCATGATCAAAAGGCTCAAATCCTCACATGGGTAATAGAATCCTAAGCACTCTTCAAAGCATGCAATCAATATCAATTTCCTATGAACTACAAGTAAAATAGAACATGCTCGTCATCAACAAGTCAACATGCATCAAAATAAGAGCGCATGCATAACATGAATAATCCTCATCACTAAACAATCCCAAGTAAACAACTTCCAACAATCAGTCAATCATCATCACTATAAAATACAAGCCACTCACACATGAATCACAATCTACACTCACAGCAGTCAAGTCTCCACCTGTAAAGTGTAAAATAGAATGGGGATGAGAAGAATCAGAAAAGATAAAAGACCTAGCAACTCTACTCCTCTGGAGCATCACCATCATCATCCTCATCGTCATCATCACTCCTTTCCACTTGCTACTGATCAATTGCTCTATGGAGATCACTGATATTCCAAGCCATCAAGCGCTCATGGTCTTGTATCTACCTCAACCGACCATCCATCATATCATAGCATGCATTGAGTGCGGCGTAGTTAGTATTCGCAAGCGCTAGCTGCCTGTTTGTTTCTTGCTGGTTCGCATTGAGTGTGGCTAAGTGATCGTGCATCAAACGGAATTGCTCCCGATAAAACAGGTCCTGAGCAACCCAATAATCTTGTTGTGGCTGAGGCTGCAGTGGTGGCTCGAAAAACACCTGCTCCATTGGCTGCTGAGGCTGCATCGGAGGCATATCTATCCCCAGATAATCAAAAGCGGGTGGTGCTGCATCTCCTCATCTACAAAGTCAGCCGGATCTCCTATCATATCCATGTCCTCATCTAACTCAATCCCATGAGCTCGCATATCAGCAAAGGAGTCTCCAGTCTCCTCTTTCCAAGCACGTTTCCGAGATAATCGTGTGCTCCGTGGTATTCATCAATAAATTATTGTTGACTCTAACCGTAGTGAGATCAATAATTACCAATGGAAAACTGAATGTACTAGGATTCTTTCCTCAGACGAACATCCAAGTATCATCTTGCCGCTCAATCAGCCCCATCCTCACACATGATGTCAGGATCAAGTCCAAATCCCCTCGGATAGGCCTGTGCCTACTCAAATGGACTCTATAGTACTCAGCAACCAAGGTGATGAGTCTTCCGATATTCACACACTGAAATCCATGGGTCGTGAACTTATGCAGCTGATTGAAAAAGTACGCTGCTACGTTGAAGCGAACTCCATGAAGCATGCACCACAAAACATAAAGCTCCCCCCTCGAAATGCAACTTCCTTCGGTCCTAGCAAACAGCGTGTTGCTTAAGATTCTGTCCATGTAAGCAATTACGGGGTTACGAATGAAGGCAACCTTTGAAGTATTCGAATTATAATGCTCTTGCATCCGACTCATTCTCACAGCCAATCAATTCATTAAACTATCAGGCCCACATCATCTGCTCTTGCCCTCCAATCTGCATACGAATACCATAAGGAAGGTATCGATCTCCACGCTCAATCCTTAACGTGCACAAGACCTCCGCTGTTATGTGGAAATTAAGTCTCTCTCTTAATCTCCCTAAACCGAGTGATGCCCACCTGTTCGAACATCCAATGAATGTCGGTGAGAATATTCATTTCCCTTATAGCATGATCATTCTGATACCGCGTCCTTGTGATCTTTTGCGCTATTGCAGTCCAAAGATCCTTCTTCTCCACCCAATTTGGAATTTTCAGCCCATAGTCGGATGGCCTCCTCTTCTCCATCCTTATTTTCTTGACCATCTCTCCAAGCGAAGGCGACCTAGGTCCCTTCCTCTTGGATGATGAAGCAATCCCTTTTCCTACAAGAACAATACTTCAATACATTCCCAAAGGAGATAAATATACTCCACCTAGACTAGCATGAATCCTACTCAAGACTTCAAATTCATGTGCTTCAACAACTTAATCTCAAGTGTTTATCAATCACAATCGCACTCCAAATCAACACTTTCAATCAAGAATATTGAGGTTCGATTAGTCTTAACATTACTCCACACAAACACTATAAATTCCACACATGCTTTCACCAACTCCACACTTAAACATGTTCAAATTCTACCCTCAATTGCACCATAACAACACCCAAATCAATGAGCCCATAGGTAAACTTCAAAATTAAACTAAAGCCCATGCTTCATGCATCATCAATTTCACAAAAATTCCATAATTCGACGTAAAACAATTCAAGTGCAAATTCGAATAAGAATTTCAATGATTCAACAATTAAATCCAACCAAAACTAGCACGAATCCACTCACCCATTCTTCACTAAGCATTATCACTACAATTCAAGAGTAAAAAGTGAGGAGAAATATACCTTTGCTTGAAATGGTATGCTTGTGGTAATTGGCAACAAGAACCCCAAAAATTCCAGTGAAAAGCCCTAGATTGGACTTGAAATCCCTCAAATTTGGATGTGAAGTGTGTGGAATGGAGAATTTAGGTATAGAAAAGAATTTGGGAAGGACTTACGGTTATAGATTGGTGCTCGAGAAAAGGTGATGGGTGTATGTCGAACGGAATGAAACTGACCTTAAAAAAGACTCCGGGCTCTGTTCGACTTGAGAGGACTAGTCGAAAAGGGTTTCAAGTTGAGCAACCTAAAATTCCCTTTTTAAATTAGCATTGTTCGACCTCCGTTTGACCAAAATTTGTTGGTCGAACAGGTGCTGGAAGTCGAGCAAACTGCCTAATCGTGCCCCCTGTTCTCCTCTATCCCGCACGACCTTCGTTTAACTTTACACTTATGGTTGAGCAACAATGACTTGGTCGAACAAACTCTGGAAGAATTTGCACATTTTGTTTGACCTTTGCTCGACTATGGCATTTTGGTCGAGCAGTAAATTCCAAGCCAAACAAACTCCCTAGAAGAGTTTGCACATTTTGTTCGACTTCTGTTAGACTTACCAATGTAGTCGAACAACCTTTTCCAGGTCGAACAACCCTATTGGAAGATTTACAAATTTTGTTCGACCATTGCTTGATCAAACAGCATGGTCGAACAGCCCTCCTGAAAGTCAAACAACCTCTCGAGCTTCATATACTTCATACATTCCTCGTATTTCCCTGCAACAATGAAACTATAGAACAACATCAAGTATCAAGATAGCAATTTCTAAGCTTGAGAACCACTTTCATACCAAATAACATCAAGTGTAACTCTGTAATGACACAAAAAACACCACTAAATACTAGGCAAATTTTAAAAAAATTGATGCATCAAAACGGCTAAAATTTTAATATACCGCAAAAAACCAACTCCCCTAGCAAACGTTACAAAGAAAAGATCATACTCTCCATGCTATGTGAGGTAAGTACATCACACCCCCCAAACTTAGTAGAAACTATAGTCGAACTAAGTTTACAAAGAAATGTAATTTCTGAATGATGAGCACGTCAAATATAAAAATTTCTTACTCACACCAATAAAAATAAAGCAATAAAACGGGAGAGAAAGCCCCCAACAGGCGCTCATATTTAACGTCGGAGAGTCACGATGGTACCAATTTAGCACAAGGTATCTTCAAGGATGATGCAAGCATCATCCGGCAACTTGTAATGCTACAATCGATGCCCATTCGCCGCTATGATGTCTCCGTCTTTGTCCATCAACTCGAAATTCCCCCCTCCGCAGGCTCTATAGATAATGAATGGCCCCGTACACTTCGATTTCAATTTTCCTGCGAAAAGCTTCAAACGAGAGTTAAAGAGTAATACCTCATCACCTTGTTTGAACTCCTTGTATGAGATCTTTGAATCATGTCATTTCTTTATTCTCTCCTTAAAGATCTCCGAGTTCTTGTAAGCACAGTTTCTGAACTCATCCAATTGATTGATATGAGTCATTCTCAACTCCTTTTAATCCTTGTGAGACAAGTTCAAACTCCTCAATGCCCAAAAAGCTTTGTCCTGAATCTTTACGGGTAAGTGGCACGGCTTCCCATAGATAATTTGGTACGGTGACATATTCAACATTGTCTTATAAGCAGTCCAGAACCCCCACAAAAATCATCAAGCTTTATAGCCCAATCCTTCCTATTGGTTCTCACTACTTTTTCCAAAACTTTCTTCACTTGTCGATTGAAGACTTCGGCTTGCCCATTCGCTTGAGGGTGATAGGGTGTAGTAACCCTATGCTTGACTCTATAATCCTTAAGCACATTTTCAAGAAGCTTATTGAAGAAGTGAGTACCTCCATCACTTACTAATGCTCTAGGAACTCCCTAGCAGGCAAAGATATGTTTCTTTAATAATGATAAAACAATCCTTGAATCATTCACGCGAGTGGGAATGGCTTCACCCACTTAGAAACATAATCCACTGCTAAAAGAATATAGAAAAACCCATTAGATGGGGGAAAAGGTCCCATAAAATCAATCCCCCATACATCGAAGATCTCAACAACAATGCTTGGCCGAAGTGGCATCTCATCTCTCCTACTTATGTTCCCCATCGTTTGACATCTATCGCAGGATGCCACATAGGTTTCACAATATAAAGAGCAGACTGAAGTATCATTGCTACCGTCTTTTGAGCTCCGAAGTGCCCCCCATTAGGTTGTGCATGGAAAAAATAAGAACACTCTCCATATCCATCTCAGGTACACACCTACGGACTATGGAATCTGAACATATCTTGTAGACAAATGGATCATACCATATAAATATCTCAACATCCCTCTTGAATTTTGCAAATTGATATCGGTTGAGATCTCTCGGAATTTCTCCTATAGCAATGTAATTCACATAATTTGCATACCATGGATCCATCCCTTGGCCAGCCACCACACATGCTCTTTCCGCTCCTTCAACAAACACTGCCATTATCTTCTAATCACGGAACATCTCTTCAATGTAATCGAAAGAATCATCACAGTGCTCCCTTGTCTCCAACCTCGATAGATGATCTGCCAACATGTTCTCCATACCTTTCTTATCTCAAATCTCCATATCGAACTCTTGCAGAAGAAGGATCTATCTAATGATCCTTGGATTTATTTCTTTCTTCTCCATCAAGTATCGGATCGCAGAATGATCCATATACACTATAGTCCTCATGCCAACCAAATACTGTCGAAACTTATTGAACGCATACACCACAGCCAAAAACTCCTTTTCTATCACCGTGTAGTTCTTTTATGCAGCATCAAAAGTTTTACTCGCATAGTAAATGGCACAAAACTTCTTTTCCCTCAACTGCCCAAGCACCACTGCAAGTGCTAAATCACTTGCATCACACATAAGTACAAATGGCAGAGTCCAATCCGGTGTGATCAAGATAGGTGCAGTAATAAACGCCTCTTTCAAAACCTGAAAAGTTGTTAGACACTCTTCATCAAAAACAAAAGGAACATCCTTTTCAAGTAAATGCGATAAGGGCTTGGAGTATTTCAAGAAGTCTTTTTTGAATCTTCTATAAAAATTAGCGTGTCCAAGGAAGGACTGCACTCCCTTTTCATTAGTAGGCGGTGGAAGCTTCTTGATCGCCACCACCTTTGCTCTATCCACCTGCAATCCCTTTGCCGAAATATGATGGCCAAGAAAAATCCCATATCTTACCATGAAGTGGCACTTCTCCCAATTCAAGACAAGATTAGTTTCTTGGCATCTCTTCAAAACAATAGTAAGGTAGATAAACAAATATCAAAGGAGGAACCAAACACAGAAAAATCATCCATAAACACCTCCATGATCTTTTCTATCAACCCATAAAATATGGACATCATGCAACGCTAAAATGTAGCAGACGCATTATATAATCCAAAAGGCATCTTTCTAAATGCAAAAGTTCCATAAGGGCAAGTAAAATTAGTCTTTTCTTGATCCTCGAGTGCAATCATGATTTGATTATAACTCGAGTACACATCTAAGAAACAATAATACTCATACCCCGCAAGACGATCAAGCATTTGATCCATGAAAGGAAGGGGAAAATGGTCTTTGCATGTATTTTCATTCAGTTTCCTGCAATCCGTACACACACGCCATGTAAAAATTATTGTAAGTGTAGCAAGACTATGTGAAGCATAAGTAGTGTCGGTCATGTAAAAATTAGCTTGTCTCTTGTATTTGCAGTGTCGTTGTTTGCAGCGATATTAGATTAAATGTGTTGTAGCGTAGAAGTTGTGTGCAGTGGGAAAAACATGTGCCGCCTAGAATGATTTTTTTATATGCAGTGTATTGTTGACATCATGCTGACTTTCGAACATTTCTACATCCACGCAGGTGGAGGGGCTGTGCTCGATGAAATATAGAAAATCTGCAGCTCTCTGATTGGTACATGAGCTCTCAAGAATGACTATGTATAAGTTTGGCAACACCTCCCGCATCTCTCTTTGGTATGAATTAGCATATTCAGAGGCAAAAATTGAGGACAAAGGGGAAGACAGAACCGGTAGATCGCCTTTAGGTTGTGGTTCAAATACAACAGCGCAGTTTGGAAAGATCTTTGGACCATAAATCCATCCAATAAGAAGAGTCCATGGATTGATGAAATTCACATAGTTTCCGGTGGAGATTTCCAAAGTTGCAGTCCTGTAATGCTAGTTCAAATTAACGTGTTCTTCTTTCGGTTTGTTGTGTTCTGTGGTGCTGAGAATTTTTTCATTTTGTCATTCTGCAATACTTAATGATGCACTAGTGTTGCACAATTTAATGATGTGAATGCTAAATCTACATTGTAGAACAAGACATCAATGGTGAGCCATTTAAAGAAGTTGGAGATATTTTTTTATCAAACTTAAAAGTTTATGTATTTAAAGAATTTGTCATTTTATCATTATGGAAATTTTTATGTAAAAAATTTTATGTGACAAAAATATTTATGTACGATAAAAATAATACGTCCAACAATAAATATTATGTGTAGGAAAAAATATCGTATGTAAGAGTTATGTGTAACAAAAAATTCGTAAATGTTATGTTCAATAAAAATAGTTGTTAGGTCACATTAAGTTGAAAGTATATTGGGTAATTGATCTTAATTTTTTGTATCTAGAAGTAATTTTTTTAAGTTGATGTATCTCATTGTAATAATAGGTATTAAGTGTGTACCTAGTAGTAATTATTTTTTTTTATAAATAAAAATACAACATGGAGTATAAAAATATTTATTTTTACCCATATTATTTATTTAAATTTAATATAACATAATAATTAAAATTTATTTATATAGATATTTATTTATATGCAACATGTATATACATATAATTTAAATACTTTATAAATAAAAATAAAACTATATTAAAGTGTAACATATATAAATATTTTACTTGTGTGAAAAATGCAAGTGTTATATAAAATTGTTACCTATATAAAAATGTTACATAATTGTGTTACCTCTGAATAAGTGTTACATGAGAAGTATAACTTACTCAAAAGTGTTATATGCATGTGTTACATATTAGAAAAGTGTTACTCATCTATGTTATAAATATAAAAATATTACAAATTTGTTACATATTATAATAATTTTGAAAGTATTACTGATTTGTGTTAATTAAAATAAAAGTGTTACTCTAAGTTATTACTTAATGTCACTTATGTTGTAGTGATATTATGACTTAAATTTTAGTATTTTGTTAGTACTTTATTTCTGATATGTCATCTGAACGTACTTGTTTTGAATATTCCAATCTACTCAGGAGAGTAGACGATATTATGTAAAAGAATCTCTATGCAACTTTTGCTTTATTATATTATCCATTGGGGATTTTTATTTTACTTCTGCTATGCATTCTCAACCACTTTATTATTATTGGAAAATGTATATCTAGTAGCGTTCCAACCCCATAGCATAACCCGGGATGTTACAGCGTGGTATCAGAGCAGTCTATATAAGACTTGCTCAAGTACCTAACTTAGGTCATAATACTACATCCCTAAGATAACTCATTTCCTTACAGCTCGTTTAATAGGAAGTATAAAGAAGAGATAGATGTCTAAACCCACATAATACCCTATTTGGTCATTCAAATCTGTAAACCCATGGGCCTGTTAAAAAACAAGGGCCCGGTATGGGTTAACCCCTATTTTTGGTATTATACATCCCACGTAAGATGTTATATGAGGCATCCCATTCTGTATCCATAGGGGTGAAATTCCAATTTCACCCATACAGTTACCCACATTCGCATATGTAAGTTTATTTGAAGAATACATGTTCAACCAAAAACCGCAAACTACAAAATTTGATTAAATGCAGTAGCGATAAAGTCTGATGGAGCATCTCTTTCATTAAAATTTTGTTAAGTAAGTATTCTAGTTTGTCTTGAATCTTCGGTGCTAAACTTGTGAGGCAGAAGGCTGTAGCGATAATGTCTGATCGAGCTATCTCTTTCATTGAAATTTTATCAAGTAAGTATTCCAGTTTATCATGAATCTTAGGTAATAAACTAGTGAGGCATATATTTTTCAGATATGTTGTTCTTTCACATTTTCCTAAATTAAGACAGAACATCGTAAATAAAAATTCTTAAAACTATATTATAACATTGTAATGAAATGCATGATGTCCCTGCGATTGTACTCAAACTAAGAGAAAATTTGAAATATCTAAGATCAGGCTGCAATGAGAACGACAATTTTTTAAATTACATCATGATGTATAGTGATGAGAATACTATAATCACACATTCTTTGGGATTTTGGTCCTGGGGTGTATCACTGCATCACTGGTAACAAAAGAATGCCCACAAATTTTTTTAATTTAATTCATTTCAATGTACGCAAGTATATACCCAAGACAAATGTGCATAAAACATGAATGAGAATCAGGTGAGAGAGTATGATATTCATGTTGTACTGCTCTTTTTTTCACTATTTGATAGCTTCAATCTTCAGACTTTATGCACCGACTTTAAACTTTAAGAGGACAACTGATACTCTGAAAAAAGATGAAAAGCTTATACACCAACCTGCATAAAATTACTTGATACCTTGTGCTGCCTTTCTTTTCTTTTGAAGCTTCTTGATGTTCTTTGTATTCTCTATCAAGTAGCTCAAAGGTATAATCACTATAAAATCTACCTGCAATATGTATATCCATCAATTAAAATTCACAAGTTATTTTCACATTCAAATGTGATTTCTGAATGTTAAGTTTACCCAAAATTTGAATAAAACCCACAATCAGGGGTCTGCACAATATATTAGAATGAATTTTCATTGGATGTAACACATTTATGCAGCTGACGTGTGAATGTATTAACAAAACAATTTTGAAATCATGCAATGCTTTACCTACATATTGAAATGCACCTGGAATAGTTAAAAATCTGGTGTAATAAATGAATGAATTTTTCTTGAGATATATTATATAGTTACCTATCAACACTGACTACCAAAAACCTATTAAAACACATTTACATAGTTATATTAAATAAGTAAAATAGATTTGGCCATTCAGTTGTTATACTAAAGTTTGATCAGATGTGGTAATGTCATTGAGATTTTGTTCCCTCAGTTTGTGTTCGTATACTACATAATCTATTGAAAACCCCCTTTACATTTAAAAATCTTAAGTCCATTGCTATAACATTCTGATTTGAGTGAATTTGTTTATGAAGGTTCAACATGCTTCCAATTTCTAGAGTTGAGGTTTGCTTGTTATTGGAGGAAATAATTCATCAAATAGTGGTAGTCTTATGCCTATTGATTGCCACTTTTGAAAGCAACACACAAAAAAACGTAAAAGAAGGTATAAAATGTTAGATCGAATCCCTTATCAAGTACACAACTTGGCAAGGTTGATTCATGGTAATGATGATGACTGTAAGGATCAATTAAGAATGGATTGTAGGACCTTTCATCATCTTTGTAAATTGTTGGCAACTGAGGGTTATTTGACAAATTCCAAATACGTCCATATTCAAGAAAAGGTTGCTATGTTCCTATCTATACCAAAACTAGGGTGGTCAAATATGACTTTCATAGGTCAAGCCAAATAGTGTCCATACATTTTCATTCAGTTCTAAAAGAAGTCTTGAAAATTCATCCTTTACTATTAGTTAATCCATCACCTGTACACCGAGATTGTACTGACCATACATGGGGAGATTTTGAGGTAATGTAACTCTTACGTCTTCAAAAGTCCTATTCCGCCTATTTTTACCACCATTGTTTGACTGATCGATATGTAATGATATCTTAGGGCTGTCTTGATGCCTTAGACGGAACATACATTAAAGTAAAAGTTCGGGGAGTTGACAAAGCAAGATATAGGAATAGAAATGGGGATATAGCCATCAACGTGTTAGTTGTGTGTGATAGAAATATGAATTTTGTGTACGTTCTACCTGGATGGGAAGGGTCAACAGCAGATTCGAGAGTGCTTCGTGATGTGGTTCATCGCACTCATGGCCTTAAAGTGAATAAGGGTATGTGTATATGTAATATTATTTCACAGGGTTGTTAAGTTAGTCATGCAACGGAATATTTTTTAGTAATTCTTAGATGACTCATTCAAGGTATGCAATGAAATGTAGGCTGTCAAGATATTTTACCTATTTGTTAAATATAGGTTGGTAATAAAATCTCTAACTCTTTAGAAAATGTCAGCATTTGTTGTTGTTTGTGTGAGTTTTAGTTACATACTTTAGTAAGTCAATTGCAAAGTGGCAAAACACCTATAAATGTTCAGTATATTTAATTTAAAGTACTACGAAATTCTAAAAAGAAATTATTGAATCCTTGTTATCATAGATTCTGATTCAATGGGTGATGCTACAAGTTTTGAGGATAGGTTCTTTATGGACGAAGATTGGCCACTGAACCAAGTCACTTATCTTATTGATTCTTTGTACAAGCTTAAAATCACTATACAATGGGAACCAGGAGAGATGAACAACAACTGCATCTAGATAGTCAGTGATATCCTAGTTGATGAATTTCCAGGGTTATTCAAGAGGCTGGTGGTAAAAAGAAAAGTTTGGAACCTTGCTGAAAGGTTCCAAGAAATCAGTGATGTAAGTTAAATATTGGATATTTATTTATATTTATGCCTAGATATAGTATAATTTAACTGTTGTTATAATGTCAGGCTGAGCATGCCGAATTGGAAGAAAATATGTTGTACTAGAAGCTGAGGCAATTCTCAACAGGGAAACTAGGGATGCCAATATTATTGCCTTGCCAGGTACAATAGTTGTAAAAAATTCTGTTTCATCTCAGACTGATGCCTCTGGTGCCAACCCTGCATACAACACACCGTCAACTGCATCTTCAACAAATTCCTATATTCCTATATATTTTCTTCCCCAACACCAAGAACAAACAGTGTGAAGACACAATCAAAGCTAAGCGAGAACTGCATTTTTCTCCTAAGTCTAGTAGCTCAACGTCATCATGGAGCCCAACTAAAGCAGGAAATCCACCGAAAGAACATCTTGAAGTTATTATATGTTATATGGAGATTCAAATAATCAATATCACTTTCGCATTATTGTTCATGAGTTGGCATGTAATACTGTCTTTTAAATACAAATTTTGTTCCCGAAGGATACTATTTTTATGATTGTTAATCATATATTTTTATTCTTAGCACCTTCTGCACTATCACACCCAACCAGCCAAAATATTGACCCTAAGTTTGATTATATTAGGCCAAATGTTAAAACAAGCAAATATTGGTCATCAATAGTACCATACGCAACTTTAATACTAATTAATCTTTAATTTATAAATTAAAATTATATATATATATATATATATATATATATAATTTATGACACATCTATTTATTTGATTATTCATGATTACAAATAAGGCACTGATATTTTTCTGATTTAATATGTAATTTTTAAGAACTTTGGAAATAAATTAGCATAAAAAAATGAAATATTAAATTATTGAAAATTTAAATTATATATATATATATATATATATTGTATATTCATTTAGTAAAAATAACAAATATAATAAATTTTTAATCTTTAAATTTGTAACAAAAAATTTTTAAAATTTGTAACAATTTTTTTTTTAAATTAATTAATTAATTCTTCTAAATAATACCAATCATGATAAATTATAATATTTAATCATTTCTTTCCATGGTATATTTCATTCATAAGTTCATTGAATGGTACCAATCTTAGTCGTTAGATAATTAGCCTAAAGCGAAAAGACGAATAGTAAAAAGTGTGATCAATAAGTACATAGATAAGTAATATCTGGGCCATCTTAAAAAAATTATATATGATCAATTATAAGATATGGTACTTGTACATATACGTTGGTGCATGTTTCAATAATGATTCAATGGTTAGTACTAGTTATTGGATGGATGGGTCAGACCTCACACTTGAATAGGCAAATTCCATTACATTAGTAGAAATTGTCAAAAATATACTATTTTTAGTATAGAATGACTCAAATAGTAAAGACTTATTCTAATTTTTTTTACTATGTTCGGAATGAATCAGTAAGCTCATGCGAAGTTGCATACACATCGGAAGTGATAAGGATATCTTTGCTAAATATTGGTGGGAGAATAAATCTACAACTCTTTAGTAAATGTATTTGTAGTTGCATTAGTTACATAGTTGCTCACTTTACACACGCAAATTGAGAAACTATTTATAGCGGATTCTGTTTTCCAAAGTACTACAACAAGTTCAAAAGGTAACAAGGGGGTTATATTATACAAAAATTGGTTTTCAATGTAGTAAAGGAAAATGAATAGTGTTTAATCACATATACTTCATCTCCATTGAGGAAGTAAATGCCCAACAAAGGGGCAAGATATCATGATGTAAACTAGTCAGATATATTGTTGCAAATCACACAAACTACTTGGTTCCAGTGAAGCTTTTTACCCCTAATTGTAGTCATTATCATGATTCTAGTAATTGTGACCCTATACTGGTCAGTGAAAACTGATGATTGTAAAGCTAGAAGATTAGCAAAAAAAGAGAGAAAGGAAAACAAGTGAAAACACTTTGATAGACTGGATACGGCATATTACAGAACCGTAATCTCTCCTCTATTAGGAATTCATGTAGCTCCTTCACTAGCGCCTATGTTCAAGATTTGACAACTTCATCCATGCATCCTCCACTTCATTTTTATGAAATTTGAATCTGAAGTGTGTATTGGGAATAAGATTTTATATACATACAACATATGTAATGAATTCAGTTGTGCAATGAAAATCAAGACAATTAATTTTTCCACCGTAAAAGACAACTGAAATTCTCAGGCTATTCAAAAGTTTAATACCAAAAATGCAAACCATTCAAGATAGAAAAAATGCAACAATTGAAAATTATACAGTACAAAATCCATAAATGCACATAAGAAAAATTAAATCCTATTTATTCAAACATAGTGACAATAAGTTTATAAACTTAATAATAATTGGAAAAAAATAGAACCACAAAAAAAGGCTGAGAAGAAAATACTAACGAAATTAGAGAAGACTACTCCGATTGACAGGCTAAGAATGACGTCGTCATTAATTTCAGAAAGTATCGTCATCTCAAACGGCGATTGGTTTAAGAAAAAATTCAAATCAAACTTGAATTCCTAGAAATTGAAGAAATAACCGACAATGTTGCCGTAATCAAAATTAGTTACAATCCGGGTGACCCCATTACAGATATAATGAATTCAAATTATAAGTTGTATATTCATTGTGAGTACATCACTCTTGCCCTTCAACGTTGAGTTCTGTCAAATAAGACACCCAGAAGATGTACAGTCACGAGGGAGAGGGTAAAGAGAGTGAAGTAACAGGAGAAATTAGGGGAAAAGAATGAGAAAAATGGGCTGAAGAACAAAGAAGATGAGTGGAGGTGATAGAAAGCTAACGAAACGTACGAGCGGGATAAAATTTAGTTGAAACATTTAGATTATATTTTAAATGTTCTTAAGGATATAATTGTAATTGAAGCATTTACATTAAATTTTATTCACATTTTATATTAAAAAACTGTTATTAACCATCTTATTTTTTTCCTTTATTTATTACCAAACAAACGTGGAATAGATGCGCAAACTAGTATATGTCATCCACTTTTACATCTATCATGTATAATCAGATATCTCCTACTAAACGACCCGTTAGATTATGACATCATTACACTATAAGATTTCCTGGCGTGTTTAAAATATTTAAAGTTCTTTTTAAATAAACTTAGAATGGGTTTGGAACTTGTAACTCAGATGGACATTGACGAGATCAATGCTCGAAGAAGTTTCAGGGCGCAACTTTGGAGACGGACTGAAGAACAAGACTTGGGGACACACATAAGTGAGATAGCACTTATGCAACACCTAGATGCCTAAAGAAATGGTGAGATGGATGATTCTGGCCATTGTATCCTCTTGATTAACACTGTACCTTAGTCCTAGACTGACAATGCACTTAACATATACCATGAGATATTTGTGATTCCACCTGGACCTCCCGTGGTGGACTACATAGCTTACAGTGCATGTATGTTCCATATCTTGCTTCTGAGCCTCAAGCCACCTACTCCTCCAGTTCCAGTATTTTTTTAGGTAGAGATTCCGTCCGCACCCGTGGAGCCTGGAGAGGATGGACCTGGGGATGATGGGGAAGTGGTTAATTAGACAGACTAGTACTACACTGACTTAGGCCTATTATGACTTGTATTATAGTAGTAGCATCATGTTTCTATAGTAGAAACCTTTTGATCCTTAAGTGGGTAGTATGTATATATATGTATGCTAGATGTCGCATGTGATAGGCCTTTTGAGACAGTACTTTATGATGCATAATCTACTGATGTATGACTAAAACAGTGATGTTTCGAGTGTCTTAATGGCACAATTTTGTGGATATAAATGTTTATATGTTTAATTATCTTATTTATTATGTTTAATTGAAGTACTATTATAATTATAACGTTTGTTATCAGATTATGAGTTGGAGAAGACCACAAAACCTACCTACAAATTAGAAT
The DNA here is from genome assembly GCA_023678885.1 of Pogostemon cablin. Taxonomy (NCBI): domain Eukaryota; kingdom Viridiplantae; phylum Streptophyta; class Magnoliopsida; order Lamiales; family Lamiaceae; genus Pogostemon; species Pogostemon cablin. The sequence goes on along the minus strand of CM042957.1, from coordinate 42,683,759 downwards.
CTTGAGAACGTTTATGGTGACCCTGGAGATGATTTAGTGACAATCCTTCGAGGATTGGCTCAACAATATCATGCAAATTCTACACGACCACCAGAACCTATTCATAGAAATGAGCCAGCCTTGGTATTTGAACAATTCCGACATTTCATTCCACCAACATTCAATGGAACGGAGGACCCTGCAGAAGCTAAGAAATGATTGAGGTCGTTGGATAAGATTTTCACTTATCTCGATTGCACTGATGCACAGAAGATCATGTGTGCTGTTTTTTAGTTTGTGGGTGAAGCGGATTTCTAGTGGGAGGCTTATGGACTTACCAAGACACCTGAACAGAAGGCAAGGATGACATGGGAAGACTTTAAGGATGTGATCATTTAAAACTACATGCCTCAGTCATACCGTGATGAAAAGGAAAGTGAATTTATGCACTTAAAATAAGGAATAATGAGTGTTCTTGAATATGAAAGAGAATTCAATTGACTCTCCAGATTTGTCACACACCTCGTCAACACGGAAGAGAAGAAAGCTAGATGATTTAAAAAGGGATTGCGGTCTGAGATCAGCACTATCTTGGTTGGACAAGGAATGATGACTTTTGCAGAAGCATTTTCCTGAGCTCATGGAATTGAGTCTTGAAAGAAGAACAACAATAACCAGAACAAAAAGGTGATGGAGATACCTGCAAAGTGCAATTGGGGAGGACCTGTGATCAAAAAAGAAACCATAAGGTTCAGAACAAGAAAATAAAAATCTATGGTGGATCAGGACCACTGCCACTCGAAACAAATTCTCTCTACCCGAAATGTGGAAGGAATCACCTTGGAGTATTCTTATATGGAATCAGAATATGTTATCGATGTCGTCACCCAGGACACACATACTAGAATGCCCAAAGGCTAAAGCCACAGGAGGATCGAGTGCTAGACTAGTACGGGCATTTGCTATGACATAACAAGAAGCTGAAGAAGAACCAGAAACAATGGCAGGTATGCTATCAGTATTTGGCACTCCTGCTCTTATACTCTTTGATACGGGTGCCACTCATTCATTCATGTCTGCTAAGATGTATAAGAAAGTAGAAAATAATTATGAGGAGTTAGACAAATCAACTCTTGAAGTTAGTATACCTTCGGGTAACTCTATCCGAACCATGAAGTTTTGCAAAAATATGAAGATAGGGATGAATGACAGAGTCCTACTTGCAGACCTTCACGTAATTGAGATGAAAGATTCTGATGTAATTTTAGGGATGGATTGACTTAGAGCTAATCATACTGTGATAAGATGTCGTGAGAAGGAAGTACAGTTTCAAACTCCCAGGAGATGAGAAGTTTACATTTAATGGAGCAAAAGTTGGAGTAATACCGCGAGTTATAACTGTTATAAAAGCAATCAAAATAATGAAGAAAGATGGATGACAAACATTCTTAGTGAGTATTGTGGAAAGTGAAGGCGGAAAATGAGCATAGAGGATGTTCCTATTGTGCGGGAATACAAAGATGTTTTTCTAGAAGACTTACCAGGCTTGCCACCTGAAAGGCAAGTAGAATTCACAATTGATCTAGTACCAGGAGTAGCACCAGTCTCAAAAGCACCTTATAAAATGGCACCAAAAGAGTTACAAGAATTGAAGATTCAATTACAAGAACTCTTGGATTTATATTTCATACACCCTAGTGTTTCACCCAGGGGATCACCTGTTTTGTTCGTAAAGAAGAAAGATGATTCATTTAGGATGTGTATTGATTAGCGAGAACTGAATAAACTTACCATCAAGAATAAATATCCCTTGCCAAGGATTGAGGATTTATTTGATCAATTGGGCGGTGCTAGCGTGTTTTCCAAGATAGATATGAGGTCTGGAGATCATCAAGTGCGAATCAAGCAAAGCGACACTTCGAAGACTATTTTTAGAACACGTTACAGGCATTATGAGTTTGTGGTGATGCCTTTTGGACTTAACAATGCACCAGCAATTTTCATGGATTTGATGAATCGTGTTTTCCACTCATATTTGGATAAATTTGTGATCGTGTTCATTGATGATATCTTAGTGTATTCTAGAGATCGGGAACAAGATGAAGACATCTGAGAATCATTCTAGAGACACTAAGAAAGGAAAAGTTATATGCCAAATTCAAGAAATGTGAGTTTTTGTTAGAAAAAGTTGTTTTTCTTGGGCACATTGTGTCAGCTCGAGGAATTGAGGTGGATCCGGACAAAGTAGAAGCAGTAGAGAAATTGAAGACACCTACAAATGTAGGAGAAATATGGAGTTTTTATTGGATTGATTGGATATTACAGAAGATTTATTGAGGAATTTTCAAAAATTATCGAGCCCTTGACGAGGTTAACTCACAAAGAAGTTAAGTTCCATTGGACGAAAGTGTGTGAAAAGAGTTTCAGTCTTCTTAAACATAAATTGGTCATTGCACATGTACTAACAATTCCTGATAGGACAGAAGGATTTATCATCTATATTGATGCTTCAAAGCAAGGAATAGGATGTGTTCTGATGCAACGTGATAAAGTAGTTGCTTATGCGTCTAGACAACTCAAGATCCATGAACAGAACTATCCAACTTATGTTTTAGAATTGGCAGCGGTGGTACATGCCTTGAAGATTTGGAGACATTATTTATATGGAGTAAAATGTTAAATTTATAGGGATCACAAGAGCTTAAAATACTTTTTTGAATAGAAGGAATTAAACATGAGGCAAAGGAGATGGTTGAAATTAGTCAAGAATTACGATTGTACAATACTGTACCATCCAAGGAAGGCAAATGTGGTGGAAGATGCTCTAAGAAGAAAAGAAAAAGGGGAATTAGCCTGCTCTATAACAAATCAAGAATTATTAGTGGCTGAGTTCTCTCGAATGAAAGTAGCATTGAAGCAGTATTAACTACGTTACTGATTAAACCCTCCTTAAGAAATAGAGTCAAGGAATTCCAAGATGGAGACGAATTTCTCAGGAAAATTAAAGAAAACGTGAAGACTGGGGAAGGAAAGGGATTTGCTCTCATAGCTGATGGGACACTCATCTTTGGGAAAAGATTATGTATTCCTAAAAATAAGAATCTTAATAGAGAAATTTTGTCAGAAGCACATTGTACTCCGTACACGGTGTTGGATTGTATACTAAAAGTCTAGCTTTTTATATGAACAATATTGTAACAATTAATTTGAAATGAGAATCATATGATCAAATGATTGCATCTTATAATTTATTTATATGTTCGATGCAATAGTCCACTTACTTTATACTGTAGATAATATGTTGTGCGACAACACGCGGAAGATCATATTATCGGTTTCCTTATAAAGTATAAACTGATGCTCACAACCGAGATAGACGGGGACTCTCTATCGGGATGGTTGTAGTGTGATTTGGTATTAGCTTGTCTTGGCTATAGAATCACATTAGTGCACTTGTGTGTATTGAGCAGGACCGCTTGAGATCGTTCGACTTATACTGACTTATAGGAGAACTTGATCTCAGTTATTATGGAAGTTCATGCTCTTAATCCCTATACAATAACCTCGACACGTAGGGCAGTATGTATTTCTTTGATTCATCAATGGGTGAGATTTACATGTAATTAAATCAACAAACTCGATGAGTTGGGAAGTAGTGTTGTCTCTATGGTGTGCTGTTGATTGTAGAAGGAATCCGTGTCCGTCATAGGTTGATGATGTCCCCTTGAGGAGCTCATAAGGATTATCATGTAAACCCTGCAGGTGGAATTTATTCCGGCATGATAATGAGGTTGAGTGGTACTACTCTTGGATGAGATATTAATTAATTGAGTTGTCAGTAACTTAAATTAATTAATGGACATTGTATATCTTAAACATGGAAAGAATTACGGGCTTATAATAAGAAGGAGCCCAAAACGTAATTTTGGGATTGGTACGGTAGTACAATAATAATATTTTAGTGGAATATATTATTATTATTGGACTTAAGTATAAGCTTTGGGCTAAGCTTGGATACTTAAGCCCAATGGAGGCCCAACCCAATTTCTCCTCCTGGTCCCTGCTGTAGCCCATGTATATAAGTCACCTCAGCTTATCTGGAACCCTAATCTAATCTAACTGATGATTCACGTGTGATGAGAGTTGAGAGCAGATTGAGGAGGTCTCGTAGATCGTCGCCCACACGACGTCGAGATCGGACTTGGGACATACAGCAGAAGATCAGAAGGTAGTTTGCTGCTGCTGTCCGCGACCTTGCGAAATTTGTGAAAATTAGTACAGTGCTCAGAATTTGATGATCAATATAGTGACGGAAAGCCGTCGAAGAGAGGATCGTCTGAACGTAAAGATCACTCAATTCCGACATCAGACGAGGAAGTTATAGTCATTCTCGTGGGACTGCGCAGGCTGCCTGCGAGAATCAATCTTCATCAACATACCCTGGTGAACGGTAATCGTTTCTATGATTTATTGCTTCCGCTGTGATAGAAACGTATGTATCCTAACGGGTCATGTTAGCCAAACGATCCAAGCACCAACAATTGGTATCAGAGCTTCGGTTTCGTGGTTAAGCGTGACACGTTAGGCTAGGGGTTAGGCTAGGGTTTATGTGATTAATTTTTCGAAATTAGGATCGCATGTTTAGGGTTTTGGTTTTACTGCGCAAACCATGAATATCCCTATGTGAAATATACCCTATATCATATCTGTTCGTTGATGGTTGTGTGTGAGAGGATTCGACGAAAACTGTTCGTCAATTTCACATGGAAGGAAGAAATTGAGAGAAAATCCAGCGCAGTGATATTTCAGAAGCAATAACTGGGGTTTCAACCGTCGGATCAGGCTGATTTTTGGTCAGCACGTTCAGATTATGTGGATGTACATTCTGAACGGTGAAGATTGTATTTGGAGCTTTGTGTTGTCGGGAATACGCCGAAAACAGAAGCAGTTTTTCGGGCGATTCTGTTCTGCACAGTCGAGAGAAAAGAGCTCTTTCTCACAAAATAACCGTTGGATCGATCTGTAATTTGGACAGCATGTTCAAGACTTACAGTAGTAGATTCTGGACGGTGGAGATTGGATTCTGAGGTTCTGTCAGTTTCGAACTACGAACGACAGTTGGTGTAGTTTGGTGTTGCGCGTTGGGCTGAACTTGGTTCCATGCAAGTAGGCCCTTGGACGAGCGACAGTCTGGGCGAGGGGCGCTCATCAAGGTACTTGGGGCGCTCCCTGACATGATTGGCGGTGGGATATGACGATGGACCTCTTGGGGCACAAGCAATCCTGCTTGTTGCGTAAGGCATCGATTCCACAGTAGGAGTGTCGGACAAGACATTAAAATTTAGAGGCGTTTTTATTCCTAATATATATAACTGTCATAATTGATTTAATTGTCTATTATTGTTATATATATATGGATGTCTGATCTCTATGATTTATTGTCTTATATAGAAGCATGCTAGATTGCGTATTATATTTGGTATATTATATGCATGTATTGCTAGAGTGTTGGATAAGACATCCAATTTTAGGAAAACTAATTCCTAATATATAACTGACATAATAGATTGTATATTATTGTTATATATGGATATCGAATTAATTCCTAATATATGACTGCTATAATTGATTTAATAATCTATTATTGTCATATATGGATGTCGAATTAATTCCTAATATATAACTGCTATAATTGATTGTCTATTATTGTTATATATGGATGTTGAATTGATTCCTAATATATAACTGAAATAATTGATTTAATTATCTATTATTGTTATATATGGTTGCTCGTCGATATCGATGATTTTGATAATCTAAACGATATGACGATCGATATCGATAGATTTGGAATGTTGATAATCTTGATGTTTTTCGAATATTTGATAATCTAGTCGATATCGATGATTTTGATAATCTGGACGATATCGACGGTCGATATCGATGGTTTCGAAAATTGGACAATCTGGAAATTTCAAAAATTTGATAGTCTGGAAGTCTTTGCTGATATTCGTGCCTGGTGGCGAACAATCGAATTCGCTGATATATAACTGTTAATGATTGATTTAATTATTGATTATTGTTATATATGTATGCATGACTCTCTGTGATTTACTGCCTTATGTGCCGTAATAGAAGCATGCTAGCGTTGCATATTTTATTCTGAAATATTATATGCATGTAAAAACCCTCGGTCTTAAATAACTAAGTGGGAGAGGGGATTGGTAATTAATTCCCACGGCCTCCATTATTGGTTTGTAAGTGATGTGAGTAAACTTGCGCGTTGGCAATAGAGCCTTCCTCCCTAACGGATGAGTTTATTCACGGATCACTGGTACAAACTTCTTTAAATAATTATTGTTTGTAATGTGATGCATATGGACTTGCGCGTTGGCTATAGTGTCTTCCTCCCTAACGGATGAGCTTATATGCGGTTCACTAGTACAAACTTATATAATTGATGGTTGTAGAAAGTTATCTGAGCGCGTGTGTACTTCTCCAACAGTAAGGCACATAAGCTTGGGCAGCGGACTTGGAATCAAATAATGGTGCACACTTAGATGTAAATAATTAGTATCCTCCCCAACCGAGTCACTGCTATTATTTGCATGGCTAAAGAGGAACCGACTATTAATTATTTTGTCATGAAGTTAGGTTGACAAATGAAATTAATGGGTAAAACCTTCTCTTGTAAATGTTCGGGTTTGTAAACGTCCACACTAACGTGGCTTGCAGACTCACGGTGCTTGAGATGTCGGTGAATTTTATTTTTATGTTGTTTTGAGGGAATCAATATAAAAGGATAAAATTCGAAGTTTTGATCGGTAAATTAATTTATGATTCTCTAATTTTCAAATGGTTTTATCTCACATATTATTAACTAAAAGAAATTATATTTACTGGTCCAAATTAGATGATTAGAAAAGAATCTTGGTTTTGAATTTTACTGCTTAAGAAAATACATGTGTGTTCTCACAAGGGACATCTCATGATGCCTATTAAAGTCTCTAGTGAAGAGATGAGAGGTTCATAGAAATATGATGGTCTCATGTAACTCTTCGGATACTTGAGTAAGTTAAAAGGCAGAAGATCATGATTTAATTTGATCAATGAATTGGGAAAGCATGGAGTATAAATTGAAGGGAAACCTAGATCAATTTAATTCTTCGTGAATTGCCTAGATGTTTTTGAGTAAGTTCCACCTGAATTACAATAGGATGTATATGGTGGAAAACTTCTGGCAAAACATGTGGCAAAGGAAAGCCATTTTCATCATAATGTGAACAAGTTTTATATCTTATTCACTAGTTGTTTAAAACATGATTAGTGATGGCATTTACTGACACGAAGTGTGTAGATACTGGAATCACTAAATGTTTATTACTAAGTGAGGATAAGATTGTTATGACATGGGTAAAACTACGAGAGTAGTGGCTATTGCAGTGGGAGTTGTCTATTTATCTAATGACATGAATAGACGTTTGATTATGAGAAATTGTTTTACGTACGTTTTCATAGAAAGAATTTGATTTCGGTTTCTATGCATTAATAGATGGATACTCCATTTCATTTAAATGACATGGTCATTATAATGAATGATAGAGTTGTAATCTGTTATTGTACGTTGGTGAACAATTTGTATACTCTTAAATCATGTATATTCCACAGATGCAACAAATAGTAATTAATAATAAATCTTCTAATCTTAGTAAGAGAAAGATACCTTCGGATATGAACTAAACATATATTTGGCATCTAAGACTAGATCATTTTACTTGAGTAGGATTCAAAAGTTGATAGCTGATAGACCTTTAGGTTTATCTGAAGTGAAAACTATCTGACTTTCGAGTCTTGCTTGGGAGTAAAAATGACTAATTGCTTTTTCAAGGCAAAGGGGTGCAGAACCAAAGATATATATGTTGAAATTAGTTCATTATGATTTATGTGGTCCTAAGATTGTTCGGATGAGAGGTGGATATGAATATTCGTCAATCGATGATTATTCTAGATACCGATATATTTATTTGATGCACTGCATGTCTAAGTTCTTTGATTACTTCAAGAATTGCAAGGCTGGTACAGTGAAGCGTCATGAAAAATATATCAAGTAATGACAATTTAATCGTCATTACGAGTACCTCTTAGGATAGTTAGGAGCTATTAATCAGAGGTTGAGATTAAATCTCATGTGGTCTACACCGGGCATGCCCCAGCTGAATGGTGTGGTGGATAGGAGGAATAAGACTCTTATGGTAATGATTAGATAGATGATGAATTATTTGGAATTACTTAATTCATTTTATGGATAAGCCCTAGAAACAGTAATTCATTTGAATGTTTGTCTGTTTGTGGGATATGCTATAAAAATGAAGGTGATTTATTTAGTCTAAAAGATCGAAGGGTGATTGTTAACACAAACACTAGATTTTTGGAAAGGGACTATGTAATAAATCACAAACCCATGTATAAATTGTTCTAAAGGAAGTGAGAGGGAAAAACATAAAGTATAAGTACCAAGTGTACAAGAGGATATACCACAAGGTAAACTGCAATGCGTGTCACGTCTGATACACAATTACATGTAGTGCCTTGTCGCAGTGGGAGGATTATTCGACAACCCGCGAGATACATGTTTTGGGAAAGTCGTAAGACTTGATCCCTAGTAAACATGGTATTATCCCAGGGATACGACGTTGCACTACAAAATTAAAATGCGGAATCTTAATAAATGCAATGAATATTAAAATAGAATCGATGGATTTTAAATTAGGTCTGGATGCTTGTTGAACCGCTAAATGGCGTAAAAGCCATTGGAAGCGGGCATGCAAGAATAAAAGAGGATCATAGAATAAGGTGAAAACCTTGGAAGCAAGCTTGTTGCGAAAATGTATACTCAGAAAGAAAGGGTTCGATTATGAGAAAACCTGTTCGCCGGTAGCTATGCCTAAGTTGATCCGGACTCTTTTATTTGTTGCTACTCATATGAAATATGAGGGATAGCAAATAGATGTCGAGACAGCTTTCCTTATTGGAAGTCTTAACGGAAACATCTATGTGAAGCAACCAGAGTGATTCATTGCAAAGAGCTAAGAGCATTGTGATAGTGAGCTTAAAAGTGTCCATTAATGGACTAAAACAAGCTTCAAGATCATGAAACATCCGTTTGATGAGGTAATCCAGTGACATGGATCTAATCAATGATCGGATGGGTCTTGTGTATTGAAAAGAGTGATGGAAACGTGGTGGTATTTCTTGTACTATACGTAGATAGTATATTGCTCATTGGAGACAATGAAAGAGTATTGTCGGGCGTATGGGTATGGTTGATAAAGCTGTATGAGATGAAGGACTTAAGAAGAACAAAAATATCCTTTTGATCACGGTAATACGGATCACAAGAAAGGATGTTATGCTTATCTCAAGTATCATATAATGATACGATCCTTACTCGTTTAGCATGTGAATTTATCTAAGTGAATGTGTCTTGTGACACAAAAGTAGATAAAGAAGATGAAAGCGGTTCCTTATACTTCGGCAAATGAGGAAGCTTAATCTAAGGAATGCTATGCACGAGATTGGATATCTGTTTTGCCGATGGCATGAACAGTGGGTATCAAGGTAACCCAAAATAAGAATGTTGAACTGTGGTAAGACATATACTTATGTACCTGAAAAGGACTAGAAACTATATGTGGCCTTACCGAACAGATTCACTGATTCTTATGGGTTACATAGATTCAGATTTTTCAAATCAGATAGGGACGGCAGTAAATCCACCTCAAAGGTTATGCGTTTAATTTTAGGAAGTTGAGTCATAATGTGGAGGAGTGTTATATAGAAATATATTTCGGACTCCGGACTCCATCATGGAAAGATGATAAATTGGAGCCTATGAGGCAGCCAAAGTATCTGTATGACTCTAGAAACTTCAAGATGGACTTCGAAGTGTTTCTAAGTTTGCCCAAGGATATCACAATTTATATTGATGATATTGGTACAGTTGCAAACTTGAAGGAATCACGAGCCCATAAGGAAATTAAACACATGGAGCGCGAGTACCACCTATTACGAGAAATCGTATGATGAGGGGAAGGTTGTTGTCGCCTAGATTGCATCGGATGATGACCTAATAAATCCATTTACAAGGACCTTAAGGCGAGAGCTTTTGATGGTCGTGTAGTGGGAGTAGAAATCAGATGTATGGCAGAAGACATGACAGCATAGTCTTTTAGTATAAGTGGGAGATTGTTGGATTGTATACTAAAAGTCAAGCTTTTTGTATGAACAATATTGTAACAATTAATTTGAAATGAGAATCATATGATCAAATGATTGCATCTTATAATTTATTTATATGTTCGATGCAATAGTCCACTTACTTTATACTGTAGATAATATGTTGTGCGACAACACGCGGAAAATCATATTATCGGTTTCCTTATAAAGTATAAACTGATGCTCACAACTGAGATAGATGGGGACTCTCTATCGGGATGGTTGTAGTGTGGTTTGGTATTAGCTTGTCTTGGCTATAGAATCACATTAGTGCACTTGTGTGTATTGAGCAGGACCGCTTGAGATCGTTCGACTTATACTGACTTATAGGAGAACTTGATCTCAGTTATTATGGAAGTTCATGCTCTTAATCCCTATACAATAACCTCGACACGTAGGGCAGTATGTATTTCTTTGATTCATCAATGGGTGAGATTTACATGTAATTAAATCAACAAACTCGATGAGTTGGGAAGTAGTGTTGTCTCTATGGTGTGCTGTTGATTGTAGAAGGAATCCGTGTCCGTCATAGGTTGATGATGTCCCCTTGAGGAGCTCATAAGGATTATCATGTAAACCCTGCAGGTGGAATTTATTCCGGAATGATAATGAGGTTGAGTGGTACTACTCTTGGATTAATTAATTGAGTTGTCAGTAACTTAAATTAATTAATGGACATTGTATATCTTAAACATGGAGAGAATTACGAGCTCATAATAAGAAGGAGCCCAAAACGTAATTTTGGGATTGGTACGGTAGTGCAATAATAATATTTTAGTGGAATATATTATTATTATTGGACTTAAGTATAAGCTTTGGGCTAAGCTTGGATACTTAAGCCCAATGGAGGCCCAACCCAATTTCTCCTCCTGGTCCCTGCTGTAGCCCATGTATATAAGTCACCTCAGCTTATCTGGAACCCTAATCTAATCTAACTGATGATTCACATGTGATGAGGGTTGAGATCAGATTGAGGAGGTCTCGTAGATCGTCGCCCACACGACGTCGAGATCGGACTTGGGACATACAGCAGAAGATCAGAAGGTAGTTTGCAGCTGCTGTCCGCGACCTTGCGAAATTTGTGAAAATTCGTACAGTGCTCAGAATTTGATGATCAATATACTGACGGAAAGTAATCGAAGAGAGGATCGTCTGAACGTAAAGATCACTCAATTCCGACATCAGACGAGGAAGTTATGGTCATTCTTGTGGGACTGCGCAGGCTGCCTGCTAGAATCAATCTTCATCAACATACCCTGGTGAACGGTAATCGTTTCTATGATTTATTGCTTCCGCTGTGATAGAAACGTATGTATCCTAACGGGTCACGTTAGCCGAATGATCCAAGCGCCAACACACGGTACATCCAAGAGGAACCAAGTGTATCAAGACTTGAAAAATGCATTTTGGTGGAGAAATATGAAGAGGGATATAGGTTTATTTATCCAAAAGTGTATGACTTGTCAGCAAGTGAAAGCAGAACATCAACGGCCCTCAGGACTCTTGAAGCCATTAGAGATTCTTGAGTGGAAATGGGAGCATATAAAAATGGATTTCGTTACTGGTTTACAATGATCAGTGGGAGGAAATCAAGCTATATGGGTAATGGTGGATCGTTTGACCAAGTCCGCACATTTTCTTCCAGTCAAAATGACTCACGGAATGGATAAGCTTGCACAAATCTATCTAGAAGAAGTTTTCAGATTACATGGTGTACTAGTTTCTATAGTTTCGGATTGAGATCCAAGATTTATATCAAAATTTTGGCACAGCTTATAAAACGCGATGGGCACAAAGCTTAAGTTTAGCACAACATTTCACCCGCAAACCGATGGCCAGTCTAAAAGGACTATTCAAACATTAGATGACATGTTGAGGGCATGCGTCCTAGATTTTGGGGAAAGTTGGGAAAGATACATACTGCTGATAGAGTTTGCTTACAACGATAATTTTCAAGCCACGATAGGGATGGCCCCTTACGAAGCACTCTACAGAAAGAAGTGTAGGTCTCCCCTCTATAGGGATGAAGTTGGAGAGAAGAAAGTTCTAGGACCAGAGATAGTAGAAAAGACAGTGGAAGCGATTGAAAAGATCAGAAGAAGAATTTTGACCGCGCAAAATCGACAAAAGTCCTATGCTGATAAGAGATGCAACGATTTACATTTCCAGGAAGGAGATAAATTTTTCTCAAAGTCTCACAAATGAAAGAAATTTCTTGTTTTGGAAGGAAAGGAAAACTCAAGCCAAGATACATTGGGCCTTATGAGATTTTGGAACGAATCGGTGAGTTGGCATACGATTAACTTTACCACCTGAACTTGCTGGAGTACATGATGTATTTCACATGTCCATGCAACAAAAATATGTATATGATCCAAGCCATGTTGTTAACCATAAGGCTATAGCAATCGACGACAACTTAGCGTACGAGGAATTTCTTATTGCCATTCTTGACAAGAAAGTTCATAAGTTGAGGAATCGTGAAGTTGTTTTAGTCAAAGTCCATTGGAGCCGATATAATGAAGAAGAAGAAGCATGGGAACGCGAAGACGACATACGAAATAAATATTCAAATCTACCCATATCTGATAAGTAAAATTTTGAGGACGAAAATTTTATTTTAGTAGGGATGGACGTAAGACCCACAATATATAAATATATATATAGTAATAAATAGATGATATATTATATTATTATATTATGCATATGCTTAATATATATAAATTATTATATTAGATAAGACAACAAGTTAGCTGGATGATGACATAGAGAAACTTGCTCATTTAGTGAGGTGTGTGATGACGTAGAACAACTTGGAGTATAGGATTTGAATCAGAAGATAAGATTTAGTTATCTTCCATGTATATATAAATATAACCTCTTCATCTTTTTAATTTTGGGGTAAAAAGAGAGAGTGGGTTAATCCAGAGAGTAAGAGGTAACTTTCCTCTCTCCTTATACATTTTCCATACACACATATACATACATATATAAGCACACACAACTCACGCTATATATATATATATACACGCACTTCACTCACTGTTGATACCTTCAGTCACATACTTTGTGAGTTTTCTTTATCATAGTATATATCAAAATGATCATCTCGATGATTAGATTCTATATATAACTCTTTTGTGAAATGAATTTCGTATGAGTAAGAAAAACTCCCTCGAAGATTTTAACCATTTAATAGCATATTTTGTGTCGGTGTGACATAGCTTTGATATTATAGGCCATTTTGAAGCTCTCCTCACGAGGATCACAAACATATAATTAGTTTTGAGTTTGGACGTGAAATGAAGATGGAAAAAGATCCACTTCGTGTTAAAATTATGTCCCCTTTAAACTTCGTTATTTTCATGAAAAATTGATATACATGTGATACTCACCTTGCGAGGACTCCATACGTGCTTTCGGATTTTCAAACGAAGTTGTATAACTCAAGTTGGGTCATTTTGTAATAAGGTTAAAGTTTAAGGTAAGTTTAAATGAGAATTTAATATAATGTAGGGACTTATATATATATATATATATATATATATATATATATATATATATATATATATATATATATATATATATATATATATATATATATATATAATAAAATAGTATATTTGGAAAGAGAGTTTGGTATTTCTAAAGTTCGAAATTGAAAAACTCAGCTGCACACATTCTGTATTCACACATTGTATTTATATTTATATTATATTTAATTTAATTTAATATAATTCTTTTTAAATATTAATTAAATAAATTCGAAAACCTGCTGGCATATAGTATGTTTTTTTCCCGTATGATAATAAACTAATTTTTTAATAATTAATCATATATTATATTATATTATTTATTTATTTATTTTTGTTATTTTAATTAAATATTAATATTAATATTATATATTTAACTTAATATTTTTATATTAAGTACTAAGTATAATTTTACTATTAATACTATTTTAAGTGTAGAATTTTTATTTAATATCCGTTTCTATTAAAATTAATGACATTTGTATCCATATTTTTTATATTACAATTTATTACTAAAGTTGTAAAATATGATAGTTAAATTATTATTTTTTAAAAAAATTTAAATATGCATTTCTATTTATTATTTTATTTTAACTCATTTTATTTAGTGATTAATTATTTATATTTTCTTAAGTTAGTTAAGAATTAGTTTATTTTAATTATACTATTAAAAATTTAGTTTTAGCAATAGAAATTATTATTAGAAGTAGAACTCAATTTAGTATACCCTTGCAGGCATACCTGATACTGAAGAGTAAGTCTAGTCAACGTACTATTCCCTGAAAAGTCAAGGTGGGGTAACTTTCACTCTTTACCAAGTGCTACAATTTTATTTCATGATTGCTATGTGACATGTGTTACTTATATGTCATGTTATGTGTCATGCGTGCATTTAGTTCATTGACAAATATTTCTTACTAACACTTGTATGGGGTGACGACTCGGTTCACATATACCAACTAACATAAGTTATCGTGCGATGGTTCTGTACTAAAAATATTTCAAATTTACTAATACTCGTATTGAATGATGATTCGATGCACATATACCAACTAACACAAGTTATCGGATGACAGTTCGTTCTAAAATATTATCATTGAGTTATCGAACAATAATGTGCAAATTATTTTATTAAATTTGCATATGTTATATTTTGTGGTATATTTGGCATACATATTTATTTTTAACTGTGCAATCATTTATGTTAACCCACTGAGTGTATTTTAGATGCTCACCCCTTATTATTTTCAGAACAAGGTTTAGAAGATGGAGAGGCCCCTGCAGATGTCCCAAGCCCTAAGAAGACTATATATTATGACTTAAATTTTAATATTTTGTTTGTACTTTATTTCAGATATATCATCTGAACGTACTTATTTTGAATATTCCACTCTACTCGGTAGAGTAGATGATAGTATGTAAAAGAATCTCTATGCAACTTTTGTTTTATTATATTATCGCTTTGAGGATTTTTATTTTACTTCCACTGTACATTCTCAACCCCTTTATTATTATTCGGAAATATATATCTAATAGCGTCCCAACCCCATAGCGTAACCCGGGCATTACATGTGTTTTCTTAGGGGATGACTTAATCTCATGGTCTGCTAAGCGTCAATCTACTTTTTTCTGGTCTAGTGCTGAGGCAAAATACCGAGGTGTGGCTAATGTTGTTTCAGAATCATGTTGGCTCCATAACTTGTTACTTGAACTCTATTGTTCTATTCCAACAGCAACACTTGTCTATTGTGACAATGTGAACACCATTTACATGTCTGAAAATCCAGTCCAACACCAGCGTAAGAAGCTTATTGAAATGAACATTTATTTTGTGCGTGAAAAGGTGGCTCGGGGTCAATTTCGTGTCTTGCATGTCCCATCGCGATACCAGATTGTGGATGTTTTTACTAAAGGTCTACCTCAGATTTTGTTTGAAGAATTCCGTACCAATCTCAACGTTCGTCTTTCTCCCGATTCGATTGTAGGGGTGTAATAGACAGTATATATGTAAAATATATATAAATATATTGTGAATCATGTATATATGGTAGGCATAAATAATCCATTAATTATAGCCTAGATTAGTGTAATCTATGATTGTCGTTATTTTCACTTATATTTTACTGCCTTTTTGTGTGTGTTTTTGTATTGTTTTATCCATATTTATGTGTATTTTGATGGTGTTATGTGTTTTATGGAATTGTGTGAGAATGAACTTATAAATGTTAAAACTAGTGAAAAATAGAGCAAAAACGGAGTCAGAAGAAAGAAGGAAGCAAAGCAGCATAAAAATGGCCAACTGTGTTTGGTACTTGAAGCGTGCAGTGCGCACGGTCCGTGTATCGAGTACGAGACCTGCGCTGTCCGAAGCTCATCGTTGACCAGAAGCCATAGACACGACTCGGGCCGTGTACTGGACTCGAGCCGTGTAGGTGTAAAATTTTAAAAAAATTTAAAAAATTTCAGATTTCTTCTAGAAGATCTCCAAGGGTATATATATCATTCAATTCAATATTTGATGAGAGAGGAACCAAATTATCAGCTGCCCACACACTCCACACACCAATTCCTTCATTTTACACCATATCCTTCATCACTTCCAACCATTCCTTCTTTTTGTGTGATTAATTGTCATGGGCATGTGATTAGATTGAAAAATTAATTATGTGTTTAGGATAGTTCATTGAATCATTTCATCATACACTTCATGTGCATTACAAGTCTTGAAGAGATAGAGATATCCTTTAGGATTTAGAACCCTTTGATAGGACATTCGATTAGTTTGATCGAGAGGTTGATTGATTGTGTGAGGAGATTCTCATTTAAGCTTAGTACCTAGATGGAATTGCATGAGTGAGAACCAATTCATTGAGCTATTTTGGGATTCTTGTTTGGATTCACATTCTATTCATTTCGAGAGAAAGTTTGGAAGAAACTAGTGTTGGCCCTTAATCATATATCCATGAAACACATGAATTTGATACATAATTCCTAGAATTACCACTTCTTGATTGTTGATGATCTCACTTTTAATCAATTTGGTAAACCACTTTTCACCCATCCGTCTTGTTTGTTGATCATTGCTTACTTGTTTAGTTTAATCAATTCAATTTACTTTTTTACAACTAATCCATTTGATGATTCGTCTCTATAAAAATACGAGAAATGTGATATCGCTTAAGCACTAGCGCCTTCATCCCTGTGGTTCGATAAATTCTTGAATTTGTCAACCCGACTACAAGTTATGAATAATCAAATGGCACCGTTGCCGGGGAGGCAATGGTTGCTAGTAGCTTGAAGAAGGATCGTTTTGAGTGATCTTAATAAAGACATTTTTATTTTCTTTCTTTACTTGTATTTGCTTTTAAAAATCTTGTTCTAACTTCTCTTATTTTGAAGGTGTATGCAAACAAGGTCAAAAGGTAAACAAGTTGAACCTATTGATTTAGAAATTGAACACACTTTTCAGGGAAGGAGAAAAGAGAACAAAACAAAAAAAAAGACCTAATGGAGAACAATCAAGATGAACATGTTGATGTTAGGAATGATGGAGAAAGAGTGCAAAATGTGCAAGACAACGCACAAGCACCCCAAGTCAATGCTAATCCTCCTCAACAAGCTCATCAAAATTTTGGAGAGCTTAACAATCAAGCTTTACTTCAACAAATGGTGCAACAAGCCATGCTTCAACAAGGTTTTCAACATGCTTATGCACCTCCACCACCACCTCCAGTGCATCGAGGGCCTCAAGTTGATCCAAGAGTGATCCAGTATTTCTTTATGCCAAGGGTAATGCCACAAATGATGGGTCCACCGATCAATGCCAATAACTTTAAATTTAAAGTGGGTTTGATTTTTATGGTGAGAGAGCAACAATTTAGTGGAACTCCGAATGAGGATCCTAAAGCTCATCTAGCTTAATTTATTGAGATTTCCAACACCGTGAAGATGAATGGGGTGAGCGAGGATTGCATCAAGATGAGATTGTTTCCATTTTCGTTGAGAGATCGTGCTCAAACATGGTTATCTACCATCACTCTGGTTACGTGTGACACTTGGGAGGAGCTTGCACAAATGTTCTTGAACAAATACTTTCCATCTTCTAAGACGCTTCAAATGAAGAGCTTGATTACTCAATTCAAGCAAATACCTCAAGAGAGTTTTTATGAAGTGTGGGAAAGTTTAAGGATATGCTACGCAAGTGTCCACAACATGGTTTTTCAGAAAATCAGCAAGTGGAGTTTTCCTACCAAGGTTTGGTAAATGGTCAAATAGTGCTTGTTGATGCTTCGGCGGATAGATCCATACTTGGTGTGACTCCGAAAAGGGCTATGAGGATTTTTGATGAGATTTCTACAAATGTCTACCGATGGCCATCAGAGAGAGTTAGTGGATGCTATAGATTTGAGAGCTTCGATCAAGGGCAACAGTTTAGTGTGAAGAGTGCTAGTGTGGAGTCAAGTATGCCAAGTGTTGAGATGATAGCGGCGGAGGTAATGAGGCAAATGAGATTTAATCAAGGTGTGAATAATCAAGGAGTTAATATGGTTGAAGGCCAAATTAATCAATGTGTGCTTCCTCTGAATAGTGTTAGTGGGGAACAATGGGCTATGACAATGCAGTGGGGAACAATGGGCTATGACAATGCCACGTGTGGAGGATGTGCAATACATGCAAGGAAGGAATTACCAAGATAAATATCAAAATAATTACCAAGATAATTTCAATCACAACCAAGGAAACTACCCACCAAGGCAAGGAGGCTTCAATAGTCAAGGAAGTGGAAGCTCATACCCACAACAACAAAGGAGGCAAGATAATTTCTCTTATTCAAACCCGAGCAATGCGATTACTTATCCCTCGGGGTGTCATCCGGGAGCTAAAATGCCAAATAATGAATGAAAGGCAACCACCGAAGAATTTATTGAAAAGATAATTGCATCGAACAAAGCTCAAGATGAAACAAGAAGAAAGATTGATGAAGCTAATGATAGAAGGTTCAAAGCCTTGGAGCATTCGATTGGTCAAATTGCTAGTTCGTTGAGTGCGAATGAGAAAGAAAAATTTCCTTCTACTACCGTTGTAAATCCGAAAGAGCAATGCAAGGCAATCACTTTGAGAAGTGGAACCAACTATAAAGGACATTTTATGCCTATGGAAAATGAGAAGGTAGAAGAGAAGGAGGTTGAGAAAAACTTGGTTGAAGAAGAGTTTGTGGAAGAAAGTGAAGTTGAAGTAAAAGCAAATGATGAAACGGATGTGGTTGAGTCGGAAGTTGTTGAAAAGAAATGGCAAAAAACAAAAGCATTGAAAAAGAAAGAGGAAGAAGTTGAAGTAGAAAGGGATAGTTGGGGGATACCAAAAACTCAAGTGCCCATCCCTTTTCCTCATAAATTTTTGAAGAAGGGCCTTGATGAAAATTTTGCAAAGTTTTTGGAGATCTTCAAGAAAATCCACATAAATATACCCTTTGCAGATGCTTTGAGATAAATGCCTCATTATGCTAAGTTTTTGAAAGACATCATGGCAAGAATAAGGAGCTTAGTGGAGAACAAAACAGTCAACTTGACGGAGGAGTGTAGCGACATAATTCAAAAGAAGTTGTCTCTAAAGCTAAATGATCCTAGGAGTTTTGTCATACCATGCGAAATGGGCAAGAGTGAAGTGCTCAAAGCTCTTTGTGATATTGGGGCTAGTATTAATTTGATGCATATGTCTATCTTTACGAAACTTGGTATAGGGAAAGTAAAGCCTATGTCTGTTACATTGTTACTTGCGGATAGGTCTTTGACTTATCCTAAGGGAGTAGTTGAGGATGTGTTAGTTAAAGATTGAATGTTCATATTCCTGGTTGATTTTATAGTGCTTGACATGGACGAGGATGCAAATATTCCATTGATTTTGGGACGTCCATTTTTGGCCACGGGAAGAGCTTTAATTGATGTGCACAAGGGGGAGTTGGCATTGAGAGTAAATGAAGAAGAGGTGGTGTTTTCATTAAGAAATGCGATGAGACATCCGGATGAGAAAGAGGACTGTAGAAGGATTGAATTGATGAGATTATTCAAAAGAACTTGCCATTCTTCTTATCTAAAGATCCTCTTGAAACATGCATAAGCCATTCTCTTACTTTATCTCTTAACTCTAACTCTTCTTTTTATTATCTAGAAGATGATGATATAAATGATTGCTTACATGACTTGAATGCTTGTAGGGAAATACAAGAAGATGAAGCCAAGATGATGTACTATGGAAAAAGGGAGTGCCTTCCATTGGATATAGAGAATGAAGAGCTCAAGAATAATTGAAGCCATTACTCCATCACCTTATGTACGCATACTTGGGGAACGACAAAACCTTTTCGATAATTGTATCATCATCCTTTTCGCCCTTAGAGCTTGATAAATTATTGAGGGTGCTTAGAGATCATAAAAGTGCTTTAGGGTGGAGTCTTGATGATTTGAAAGGCATAAGTCCTACTATTTGTATGCATCACATTAGGTTGATTGATGAGAGTAAAACTTGCATACAACCTCAACGTCGTTTGAACCCCATTATGTAAGAGGTCGTTAGGAAAGAAGTTTTGAAATGGTTGGATACTGGAATTATTTATGCCATAAGTGATAGTCCTTATGTAAGTCCTTTGCATGTTGTGGCTAAGAAAGGGGGTTTAACTATTGTTAAGATGGAATTTGATGAAGAGCTTGCTACAAGGGTGAAAACGGGTTGGGAAGTGTGTTGTGATTATAGGAAGCTTATTGAAAACACTCATAAAGATCATTTCCTTTTGCCTTTTATTGATCAAATGATTGATAGGTTGGCGATATACAAGTATTATTATTTTCTAGATGGTTACTCTAGGTATAACCAAATCATGATAGCCCCCGAGGATCAAGAGAAAACAACTTTTAATTATCGGTATGGCACGTTTGCTTTTTGTAAATTGCATTTTGGGTTGTACAATGCCCCCGCCACCTTTCAACGTTGCATGATGGCCATTTTTGGAGGATTGATTGAAAATGTGATAGAAGTGTTTATGGACGATTTTTCTGTATTTGGGTCTTCATTTGATAAATGCTTGGCTAATCTTTCTATGGTGTTGCAGCGATGTCAAGATACGAACCTAGTCTTAAACTGGGAAAAATGTCATTTTATGGTTCAAGAGGGTATCGTACTTGGTCATCATATCT
The DNA here is from genome assembly GCA_023678885.1 of Pogostemon cablin. Lineage (NCBI taxonomy): Eukaryota > Viridiplantae > Streptophyta > Magnoliopsida > Lamiales > Lamiaceae > Pogostemon > Pogostemon cablin. The sequence goes on along the minus strand of CM042957.1, from coordinate 42,662,782 downwards.
CGGAGAAAGGTTTGAGAGTTGATAGTGTGAAGGTTGTAGCCATTGAACATCTTATCCCACTAAAAAATACAAAAGGGGTTAGATCGTTCCTTGGCCACGGGTTCTATCAACGTTTTATAAAGAATTTTTCTAACATAGCCAAGCCTTTGTACAAATTGCTTGAAAAAGATGCTCCGTTTGAATTTTATGATGAATGTCTTGATGCTTTTAGGGTGCTTAAGGAGGCCTTAATTTTTTCACCAATACTTGTCTCTCCCGATTAGAGCAAGCCTTTTGATGAGTGATATTTTCACCTAGATTTTAGTGTCTTTTTATATGTGTTTTCGTATGATTTTATCCGTATTTTATGTGTTATTTGGTTGTGTTTTGTGTTTTCATGGAAATGTGATAAGGAAGATGTAGGAAAAAGCGGATCTCAATTCGGAGTTGAAACGAAGGAGAACGAGCCAAAACAGTGAAGGAATCAGGGCAGCAGCAACACGACTGGCCGTGTCGGTGGCACGAGCCGTGTTGTAGTGCACGACTCGTGTAGCTAACACGGGCATGTCCAGAATGGTCGTGCGGCAACATCTATTCATCCAACACGACCACCACTTGGCCGTGTTACGGAGCTCGACTCGTGTTGCAGCACACGACCCGTGTAGCCAACACGGGCCTGTAAGGAGAGGCCGTGCGGGAGCATCAGTTCACGCAACACGGGCACCTCATGGCCGTGTTGCGCCACACGACTCGTGTCGTGTCTGGGATCAGAAAAAATCTGAATCCTTCTAGAAGGCCCAAAAGGGTATAAATACCCCTCCATTCAGATTTTATAGAAGAGATCCGAAATTCTACTGTTCCCACACACCTCACACACCATTCCTTTGATTTCACACCATATTCTCCATCCCATTCATCCATTTTGAGATCTACATCATCTCTCCATAATTTCCTCCATCCAAATCAAATGAAGAAGCAAGGAAGCTTGGGTGATCACCAAAGGAAGAAGGGAGATTCAATTGGATCCATTTCCAAGGGAGTTTTCATTCCAATTTTGTGTTAATCCTTTAGTTTATCATGATTTGTAAGAATTATAATGTCTATGTTATGGATCTTATGAAGATTAAAGGCTAATCTCCCTTGTGAGATTAGCAACATGAAGGTTGTTGGTTAATTTGTGGATCTATGTAATTAAATTCATATGTTGATGGGGATATTTGATTTTCTATCATTGGTGCTTATATATCTTGAGATCTATGATGTTTTGTGTGTTTGATTGTTCTAATTATATGATTAGATTGAGAAATCAATTATGTGTTTAGGATAGTCAAGTGAATCATTTCATCAAACACCTCATGTGCATTATAAATGGTAAAGAGATTGAGAAGTCCTTTATTATTTAGAACCCTTTGATGGAACATGTGATTAGTTAGATTGAGAAGTCAATTGATTATTGAAGGGATTCTATAATTGAACTTAGTACCTAGTTGGAATAGTTTAATTTAGAACCAACCTTTGAGCTATTTTGAGATTGTGCAAATGATCTACATCCTATTCATTTCGAGAGGAAGTTTAGGTGGTATATGTGTTGGCCCTTAGTCTTAACCCTTGATACATATGAGTTTAATGCATGAATCCATAAGTTACCACTTCATTAGTGTTGTTAATCTCACTTCTACGTAATTTGGAAAACCACTCATTCATCATTTTTATATTGTCATTTGATTATTGCTTGTCTACTTTCATTTAATTACTTGTTACCCAAACCATCCATCTATGATTCGTCTCTATAAAATCGTGATAAACGTGATATCGCTTAAGTGCTAGCATCGACCTCCCTGTGGTTCGATAAATTCTTGAATTGGTCAACCCGACTACAAGTTATGGCTAATCACCTTTTAAGCTCCATTGTGATGCAAGCGACAATGCTTTGGGAGTAGTGCTAGGACAAGTGAGAGAGAAGAAGTTTCGGGCCATCTACTATGCATCCAAGATGTTCAATGCAAATCAATAGAATTACACTACAATGGAAAAATAATTTTTATCTGTGATTTATGCTTTTGAAAAATTCCATCCATACTTAATTGGCACGAAAACCATTGTTTATACGGATCATGCCGCCATTAGGTATTTGATGAGTAAGAAAGATGTTAAACCAAGACTAATTCGTTGGGTTCTTTTATTGCAGGAGTTCAATGTGGAGATACGTGACAAGAAGGGAGTCAAAAATGTTATAGCTGACCACTTGTCACGCTTGGAAAATATTGATGAAGAGGGAACTATGGAATTCAATAAGGATGTATTTCTGGATGAAGAGATTCTTCTAGTTGATTTTCAAAGGATGTACACTTTGTGTGAGACCGGAAGGCTGTGGTATGCGGATTTCGTGATTAATTTAGCTTGTGGCCTCATGCCGGATCATCTCACCGAAGCTCAAAGGAATAAGTTCTATCATGATGTCAAGGAGTACTTATAGAACGATCCCCTTTTGTTTAAGATTTGTCCGGATGGGATCACAAGGAGGTGTATCCTAGAGGAGGAGAAGTTAAGTGTCATGGAGATGTGTCATAGTTCACCTTGTGGAAGGCACTTTGGATTTTAAAAGATGGGAGCTAAGATCCTATAATCGGGGTTGTTTTGGCCAACTTTGTTCAAAGATCAAGAATTATATCAAGGGATGTGCTCGGTGCCAAAGGATTGGAAGTATAGGGCAACGTGATGAGATGTCTATGAGGAACATTTTTGAAGTTGAAGTGTTTGATGTATGGGGGATGAACTTCATGGGCCCATTTTTGTCTTCCAATGGTTACCTTTACATATTGCTTGTGGTAGATTATGTATCTATATGGGTGGAAGCAATCCCAACAAGGACAAATGATGCTCTAGTGGTCAAGGCTTTCTTAAAAAAGAACGTCTTTTCTAGATTTGAGGTGCCAAAAGCCATGATTAGTGATGAGGGATCTCACTTCATCAACGAGCTTATTGAGAAGCTCTTGAAGGGCTATGGAGTGAAGCATAAGATTTCTATACCTTACCATCCTAAAACAAATGGCTTGGCGGAGGTGTCAAATAAGCAAGTGAAGCTTGTTCTTGAGAAGACGGTCAATGAGAATTGAAAAGATTGGTCTTCTAAGCTAGACGATGCTTTATGGGCTTATCCAACGGCTTACAAGACCTCTCTTGGATTTTCCCCTTACAAGCTTGTTTATGGGAAGGCATGCCATTTACCCGTGTAGTTGGAGCATAAAGCACTATGGGCCCTTCATAAGTTGAACTTTGATGAGAACAAATCAGGAAAGAAAAGTTGTCTCCAATTGGTTGAATTAGAAGAGTTTAGAGAAGAAGCTTATTCAAGCTCAAGGATTCTAAAGGAAAAGCTCAAAAGTTGGCACGATCAAAGGATCAAAATGAAGGAGTTGATTCCGGGGAATAAGGTTTTGTTGTTCAATTTAAGACTTAAATTATTCCCCAGAAAACTTCGTTCAAAATGGACCAGTTCGTACTTGGTGATCGAAGTGAGAGATTATGGCTCGATAAAACTTGAAGGATCGGATGGAAATGCTTTTGTGGTTAATAGTCATAGGGTGAAACATTACCATTCTCCCTCTCAGAGGGAGTTGGTATATGCTGACACTTTCACTTCTTGAAAGCTCGTATCCTTTTAGTAGTTTAGGTTTGTAAATATTTCTTTTTCTTGTGTTGCATTTTTTGGTCTTGTAGGTGGATTGTGCTTGTGAGAAGAAGATGTATTGAAGATACAAGGCATGTGTCATTGATGTGTAACGATATATCTTACCACATTTTGCAAACTTACTACGAACCTCTTGTTTCAATTTAAGTTTGGGGGGATATAGTGTGGTATGATATGTTATAATCTATATGTTATAATCTATATTGGCATGTATTCTTGTGTTTTTGAGTAAAATTTGAAAATTTTCTCATGAGTTCGGTGTGATTTGGTCCGTTTTGGTTGTGTTGAAGTTGATAATTCTTTTGTTTTTTATACCAGTTGTGAGCTAATGATGTGAATGAGTTTTTGAGCATATATAGGGAGCATTGGAAGCATAAAAATAGGGGAAGGCAAGGTTTGAAGTTGAAAAATTGAAGAAAACAGGGTGCAATTGCACGACCCGTGTACAGTACATGGCCCTGTAAGGGTGGGCCGTGTACTATCGTCAGAAAACTGAACACTCCTAGATCGAGGGCGAGTTCTGTACACAGCCCGTGTCCAGTGCAGCTACACGGCCTGTGTACCGCGCATGACCCTATAAGTTTTGGTCGTACGTGGTCCTCAGAAAATATAACATGGCCACCCTTGTGGCCGTGTACCGCGCACGAGCCGTGTCGCGTCTGAAGTCAGAAACTTAAAGCCCGACTGTTGAACAAGCCTCGTTCATTTCATCCGTGCTCAAGCCATCCATTTCCTCCGTATCCTTTTCCAAAACCATCAAATCTTCAATGAACATCAAAAGAGTGGTAAGATTGAGTGGTTTAGAGTGTGATTCTCAAAGTTTTTACATCAAATTCGCCCATTCATTCCAAGAAATCCAGGTATGAAACTCTGAACCCTAGTTTTAATTTGAAGGTTTGAACTTTGGAAATTCTTGTATTGGTGTTGAATGAAAGCATATTTGATGTATGTATAGCAATGTAAAACATGAATTTTCTAGTATAATTGATGGATTGATTGGAAGTCTTAAAGAATTAGGGTTCATGTGGTTTGAATTTGGGGATTTTTGGATTTTGATGAACTTAGGTGCATATGATGATATAAATTGATTGATAATGTTTCTTTGATGATTACATTGATACAAAATAGCTTAGGTATTGAGGATTTGGGGGATAAGGGTGTTAATTTGTCTTTGAAAAATTACTTTGAAAAAAGTGTGAATACCAAGTGTTCGATGAAATGCCTAAGTGAATTTTTGAATTAATTTGAGGACTTTACATGAACAAAGAAGCATTGTTTATATTGTTAGATAATTAATGCAAGTATGAGGTGAATATGAAAGGATACTCTTGTTTGATTGATTAAGAATGTTGTGTTGTTGCTTGTTCCAAATCTTCAATGATTAAGCATGCGGATCATAGGTTGAAAGGGGTGTTATCATGGAACATCAAAGCATGACTAGAATTAGCATTTAGTTTAATAACTAGTTATGATTCTATACTTAATCACCCCTTATGATGAAGTTGAGTGTAATGTGAAAATATTGAACATTGCAGATGGCCGAAAGAAGAGTTCGAAAACGTAATGAAGACTTTATCATTGTGGAAACGGAGGGGGAAATGGCCAACTTAGATGCCCAATTGATGGAGGATGGGATAAATCCTGAGTACTTTGGAGTAGAATTCGAAGAAGGCTAGGAAAGTATATCTTGATGTGGCAAGCAATATTCCCTAATATCAGACCAACTAGATTTCAGAATTAGGAGACTATGACCGGGCTTGGGGTAGAAGCTGATTTGAGAAGAATGTTCAGTAGGAGAGGAATTGAGGAATTCTTTGACAAGAGACCTCCTACATATTAACACCTTACAGATGAATTCTTGAGTACTCTTGAAGTAAAGAAGAATGGTAATGGCTTCCTAACATCAATAACTTTCCAGCTGAATAACGAGTTGAGGGAGAAGGTACCCATCTATGTGTTGAATAGGTTTATGAGATTCCCCCCATGTGAGAATCATGGTCATTTTTATGAAGGAGGGGGTTTCAATCAGCAAAGTTGGTGGAAAAAACTAGTTAATGATGGAACAGAACCAGCAGATTACATCCCTAGCGTATCAAAGGGGATGGCTATTAGGAATCCCATAATGAGATATTTGGAGAAGATTGTCTCAAATATAGTTGTGGCTTGTTACGAAGGGGATCAGTAGGAGAGAAACAACTTTACATTATGTATTGTTTGTACAATGAGCTTGAGTTGAATATGGCAGCCCACTTAATCCACCATGCAGAAAGAGTAGCTAAGAAGCAAACTTCACAAGGAGTGATGGTTGGAGGGATAGTTACGATGATAGCCCAAGGATTAGGGATTGATCTCAGAAGAATGGAAAATAGGATGACTAGTGAGGGGCTCAACTATACCCAGCTAATGAGGATGGAGTTTTTATCTTTGATAGGAGATAGGTATTGCTTGAGGCAAGACAAAGAAGCTCAATTCCCTTTACCTACTCCGGAGTTAACAACAGTTTATTCTCGAAGGAAAAATGCTAATTTTGCAATGGCAAATGCGTAACACTCCACTGTCGTGAGGGAATTTTATTGAAGGAATCGAGAAGGAGTGGAAGCAGTGCTGAGGTAAATTCGTGTTGAAGAAAATCGTGAGTTGGTAAATTTGAGAGCTGAGCTCGTAGCTATGGAAGAGGGAGATGAAAAAGACCCTCAACATCAGCAAGTGGAATTTAAAGAACATGCTCCTTAACTTTGACAGTTTGAAGAAGAGCAGGAACAGCAACAACAACAGTTCATGGGACAAGGGATAGGAGATTGATGAGCGTTTTCTCAATACATAAAATTAATCCTCAAGTATAAGGATATCAATTGTAGTTTCGATAGTTGACCAAGTGATTATCGTACCCAAGAGATGGATTATTATCAGTTTGATTATGTTATAATTTACTAAGATTTTGTTTGGCAAATTGATTTTGAATTGTTACGAAATTAAATAGTAATTAACTTAAATAGCAAATCAAATAAATAAACAAGCAATAGAAAATACGGTTGTGATCAAGTAAGAAATTAGGTAGTTCTTCGGGCATCCAATTTTACTTATTAATTTTCTTTCCATGCATTATTGTTCGACTCTGCATTGTGGTTTATGAATGCATCACTAAAGCATGCAAGTTCACCCTATAGACGCAAGTAAATATGCGTATGACATGTGTGAATATCCTTGGAGCAAGAGATATAATTCACCACCCTTTCTAGGTACTTTCAGTATCAATTATTTCCCATGCACTTAGTACTCTAATCCAATATGATCTTCCTTTATAGGTACTATGACGTTATACTCTTTATCCTTCTTATTAACCAGAATAATATTCAATTAACAAGTATCTATATAAGATAGTTCCAATAAGACTTCGGAATCCCTTCACTAAGAATTATAACATGTAATCCAGCTCAGCGGTGAACGCACTCAATCAATAACCAAGATATGCATTCAAACTCTACATAACAGTTAATGATGCACAAAACGACCGTGAGTATGAATTGAAAAGGCACAATCTTATATAAAATAAACCACAAGTAGTGTTGTACGGAGTTTACACATGGAAATTCAATTAACTCATAAAATTTTCATAAGCCTAGAACTACCAGAGCGGTTCTAGCCCATGATTGAACTAGGAACTGTTGGCAATTGGATCGTGTGGATCAATGTGATCCGTTAGGAATTCAGATAAACGATAATAGCGGAAGCAATTAAAATTGTTTACCGTACTTCTGGGTTGGTGTAGAGGATGATCTGTAGAGAACTACCTCTGATCTTCTACTGTATGTCCCAAGTGTGATCCTGTTGTTGTGTGGGCAACAGTCTGCAGGATCTCTCAATCTGCTTCTTCCCTTGTCTCACCAAAAGAGGCGCAGGAAAACTTAGGGTTCCAAGAAGCTGAGTTCACTTATATATACTGGGCTACAGTAGGGATCAGGAGGAGAATTGGAGTTGGGCCTCCATTAGATTAAATATCCAAGCTTAGCCCAAAGCTTATATTTAACCCAATAATAATAATAAAGTCCACTAAATTATTATTACTGCACTATCCACTCCAACCCAAAATTACATTTTGGGCTCCTTCTTATTATGAGCCCGAAGTCTCCCCATGTTTAAAATATACAATGTCCATTAATGAATTAAGTTACTGACAACTCAAATTAATTAATATCTCATCCGAGAGTAGTACCACTCAACCTTATTATCATGCCGTAAATTAATCCACTTGCAAGATTTACATGATAAACCTTATGAGCTCCTCAAGGGGACATCATTAACCTATGTCGGACATGGATTCCTTCTACAATCAACAGCACAACATAGATACAGCACTATTTCCCAACTCACCAAGTTTGTTGATTTAATACTTATAAATCTCACCCATTGATGAATCAAAGAAATACATACTACCCTACGTGTCGAGGTTATTGTATAGGGATTAAGAGCACGAACTTCCATAATAACAGAAATCAAGTTCTACTATCTAGTCAGTATAAGAAGAACGATCTCAGGCGATCCTACTCGATACACACAAGTGCACTAATGTGATTCTATAGCCAAGACAAGCTAATACCGAACCACACTACAACCATACCGATAGAGAGTCCCCGTCTATCTCGGTTGTGAGCATCTGTTTATACTTTATAAGAAAACCGATAATATTATCTTCCGCGTGTTGTCGCACAACATATTATCTACAGTATAAAGTAAATGGACTATTGCATCATGCATATAAAATAAATTATAAGATGCAATTATTTGATCATATGATTCTCATTTCAAATATTGTTATAACATTGTTCATACTAAAGCTTGACTTTTAGTATACAATCCAACAATCTCCCACATATACTAAAAGACTATGCTGTCATGTCTTCCGCCATACATCTGATTCCTACTCCCACTACACGACCATTAAAAGCTCTCTCCTTAAGGTCCTTGTAAATGGATTTACTAGGTCATCATCCGATGTAATCTAGGTAACAACAACCTTCCCCTCATAACAGGTGGTACTCGCGCTCCATATGTTTAATTGCCTTATGGACTCATGAATCCTTCAAGTTTGCAACTGCACCAATATCATCAATGTAAATTGTGATTACCTTGGGCAAATTTAGAAACACTTCAAAGTCCATCATGAAGTCTCTAGAGTCATATAGATACTTTGGCTGCCTAATAGGCTCCAATTTATCATTTTTCCACGATGGAGTCCGGAGTCTGAAATATATTTCTATATAACACTCATCCACATTATGACTCTACTTCCTAAGATTAAACACATAACCTTTGAGGAGAATTTACTACCGTCCAATCTGACTAAAAAATCCGAATCTACGTAATCCACAAGAAGCACTGAATCTGCTCAGTAAGTCTACATATGATTTCCCGTCCTTCTCAGGCACTTCATATATGTCTTACCACAGTTCATCATTCTTGTTCCGGGTTACGTTGATACCCACTGTTCATGCATCCAGCAAAATAGATATCCAACTTCGTTCATAGCATTACTTAGATTAAGCTTCCTTATTCGCCGAAGCATAAGGAACCGCTTTCATCCTCTTTATCTTCTTCTTGTGTCTCAAAGACACATTCACTTAGATTAAGCTCACATACTAAATGAGTATGGACTGTATCATTTTATGAAACTTAAGATAAGCATAACATCCTTTCTTGTGATTCGTATTACCGTGATCAAAAGGATATATTTTACCTTTCTTAAGTCCTTCATCTCTACCGCTTTATTAACCATACCCATACGCCCGATAATACTCTTTCATTGTCTCCAATGAGCAAGATACTATCTACGTATAGTACAAGAAACACCACCACGTTTCTGTCACTCTTTACAACACACAAGACTCATCCGTTCATTGATTTAAATCCATGCCACTGGATTACCTAATCAAAACAGATGCTTCACGATCTCAAAGCTTGCTTTAGTCCATCGCTGGATAGTTTTAAGCTTACTATCAAAATGCTATTGGTACTTTGCAATGAATCACTCTGGTTGCTTCACATAGATGTTTTCCTCAAGACTTCCAATCAGGAAAGCTGTCTTGACATCTATCTGCTGTTCCTCATATTTCAATATGAGCAGCAATGAATAAAAGAATCAGGATCAACTTAAGCATAGCTACCAGCGAATATGTTCCCTCATAATCGAACCATTTCTTTCTGAGTGCACTTTTTCGCAACAAGCTTTGCTTCCAAGGTTTTCACCTTTCCGTATGATCCTCTTTTATTTTCTATGACCACTTCCAATGGCTTTTACACTATTTAGTGGTCTTACAAGTTCCCAGACTTCCGTAGATTCTATTTCAACATTCATTGCAACTTACTAAGATTCCGCATTTTCATCTTGTAGTGCTACGTCGTATCCGTGGGACAATACCATGTTCATTAGGGATCAAGTCTCACGACTCTCCCAAAACATATATTTTATGGGTTGTCAAACAACCCTCCCACTACGACAAGGCACTACATATAATTGTGTATCAGACGTGACACGCGTTGCAGTTTACCTTGTGGTATATCCTCTTGTACACTTGGTACTTTTACTTCGTGTTTTCCTCTCAGTTCCTTTAGAACAACTCATACATGGGTTTGTGATTTATTACATAGTCATTTTCCAAAAATCTAGTTATTGTGTTAACAATTACCCTTCGATCTTTTGGACTAAATAAATCACTCTCTATTTTTCTAGGATATCCCATATACAGACAAACGTTTCACGAATTACTGTATCTAGGGCATATCCATAAAATGAATTTAATTATTCCAAATAATTCATCATCTATCTAATCATAACCATAAGAGCCTTATACCTTCTACCCACCACACCATTCAGCTGGGGCATGCCCGGTGTAGTCAACTTGAGATTTAATCTCAACTTCTGATTATTAGTTCCTAACTATCCTAAGAGGTTTTCATCATCACGATTGAATCGTAATGATATAATATATTTTCCATGACGCTTCACTGTACCAGCCTTACAATTCTTGAATTAATCCAAGAACTTAGACATACAGTGCATCAAATAAATATGTCGATTTCCAGAATAATCTTTGAATATTCATAACCACCTCTCGCCTGGATATTGTTAGGTTCGCTTGAATCAGAATGAACTAATTCCAACATATATATCTTTGGCTCTAAACCCCACAGCCTTTAAAAGGCAGTTTATCATTTTTACTTCCAAGCAAGACTCACAAGTCTGATAGTTTCCACTTCAGATAAACCTTACGGTCTATCGGCTATCAACTTTTGAATCCTACTCAAGTAAAATGAACTAATCTTAGACGCCAAATGTATGTTTAATAAATTTTTGAATGTTCATTTCTCTTACTAATATTAGAAAATGTATTATTAATTACTATTTATTGCATCTGTGGGATGTACATGATTCAAGAGTTTATATATTATCCATCAACGTACTTTAACGGATTATAGCCTCATTCCTCATTACTATGACCATGTCATTTAAATGAAATGAAGTATCCATCCGTTAATGCATAGAAACCGAAATCAAATTCTTTCTATGAAACGTACGTAAAGACAATTTCTCATAATCAATCGTTTATTCTTATCATGAGATAAATAACCAACTCCCACTGCAATAGCCACTACCTTTGTAGTTTTACCCATGTTATTAATAATCTTATCCTTACTCAGTGATAAACATTTAGTGATTCCAGTATCTACACAGTTCGAGTCAGTAGATGCCATCACTAATCATGTTTAAACCATTAGTAAATAAGATATTAAATTTGTTCACATTATGATGAAAATGGCTTTCCTTTGCCACATGTTTTGTCAGAAGTTTCCCACCATATACATCCTCTTGTAATTCAGGTGGAACTTACTCAAAACATCTAGGTAATTATGGAAAATAGATTGACTTAGGTTTCCCCTCAACTTTTATTCCATGTATTTCCAATTCATTCATCAAATTCTATCATGATCTTGCGCCTTTTTAAATTACTCAAGTATCCGAAGAGTTACATGAGACCATCATATTTCTATGAACCTCTCATCTCTTCACTAGAAACTTTAATAGGCATCATGAGATGTCCTTTGTGAGAACACACATGTATTTTCTTAAGCAGTAGAAATTTAAAACCAAGATTCTTTTCTAATCATTTAATTTGGACGAGTAAATATAATGTCTTTTAGTTAACAATTAGTGAAATAAAACCATTCGAAATTCAGAGAATCACAAATAAATATTCTGATCAAATCTTCGAATTTTATCCTTTTATATTGATTCCCTCAAAACAATATAAAAATAAAATTCACCGACATCTCAAGCACCGTGAGTCTGCAAGCCACGTTAGTGTGGACGTTTACAAACCCGAACATTTACAAGAGAAGGTTTTACCCATTAATTTTATTTGTCAACCTAACTTTATGACAAAATAATTAATAGTCGGTTCCTCTTTAGCCATGCAAATAATAGCAGTGACTCCGTTGGGGAGGATACTAATTATTTACACCTAAGTGTACACCATTATTTGATCCCAAGTCCACTGCGCGAGCTTGTGTGCCTTACAGTTGGAGAAGTACACACGCGCTCGGATAGCTTCCTACAATCATCAATTATTAGTTTGCACTAGTGAACCGCACACAAACTCATCCGTTAGGGAGGAAGGCCAATGCCAACACGCAAGTTTGTGTGCCACATTACAAACAATAATTATTTAATGAAGTCTGTACCAGTGATCCGTGAATAAACTTATCCGTTAGGGAGGAATGCGTATTGCCAACACGCAAGTTTACTCACATCACTTACAAACCAATAATGGAGGCCGCGGGAATTAATTTCCAATCCCCTCTCCCACTTAGTTATTTAACACCGAGGGTTTTTAACATGTATATAATATTCAGAAATAAAATATACATCCTAGCATGCTTCTATTAACAGCAATTTAAATAAATAAATCACATAGAACATGCTTTTCACATATACAACAATAATTGACAATTAAATTAATTAATCAGTTATATAACATTAATTAATTGCATAATTAGTGGATCAATCAATTTGGGCCCAAGAGCAACAAATAAGCACAAAATGAGCAGCAGATTAAATAATTAATCAAGCCCATTATCCATGGCCCATAATCTTAGCCCAAAATTAAATTAAGTCCACCAAGTCCACTAGCACAAAATTAGTCCATTAATAAAATTAATTTATCATGCTTGGCCCATTACCCACAATTAATTAAATCCAGCAGAAAATTAGGCCCAGCAGCCCATAAGCTTTCAATTAAAATTGGCCCTTTAAATCCAGCCCAAAACTAAATTGAATCAAAGCCCAAATGAGCAGCCCATTCCTTGCCCATCTGATGCTGCCCTATTTCTACCGCCGCTTCTCACACTGCCAGCCTTCTCCTCCCGGTGGCTGCGCCCACAGCCAACCGCCTCTTGCCGACAGCCAACCGACACCGCGCCCACAGCCAACCAGCCTCTCGCCGACAGCCAACCGGCACCGCGCCCACAGCCAACTGGTCGTGCCGACAGCCAACCCGGCTGCTGCTCGCACATGCCAGCCATCACCAGCGAAATAAGCCGCCGCTACCGCCCACTGAGCAACAGCGCCGCCGCCATCCTAGTCGCCACCTGCCCCCGCTCGCTGCCGCTACTCAAGGACAACACAGGCACTCGATTAGGAAAACGAGCGCCTCACTGTGTATCCTTCCGAGTGGGGCTGCCCGGTCGGCCGCACGCCGCCTTGCTGGATTGCTGAAGAAGCTTGCTCTGAAACCAACCACCAAAACAAAAACTAGCTGCCGACTCGCTCGAGGCCACCATCGACTCACCCGAAACACGCCTAAAAGGCGACCGGAACTTATCTCAGACGCGACCGAAACCTGCCTCAGACACTCTAGGCGCCGCTGCGATGCCTCCAGCTTGTCGTCATCAGATTGTCCGACCGTGAGGCTTGCACGTGTGCCACCGATCAACCAAAAGCCTCTTCTGCTCTTCTGGTCTCGTCACAGACTCCCCAGGGAAGAAGAAGCCCTGCTCGAAAAGCCCACTGGATGCGATGGATCATCCAGTCGATCCGCCAGCATCTAACTTATCAAAATGCACACATCCCATCCACGCTAACCCCGTCGTTGACCTCGCTGCTGCCAGACGTGAAGATTCAGCGATGATCATCGTCTCCTTCCAGAAACAATTGAACATCACTTCTAGCAACCCACAGCAGTACTGGCGTATTGCAGCTGAGCAACAGAGATCCAACAGCCATGACACCTAGCCCCACCGAGCACTCCTTCACGCCCGTGCCACCATCGTCGCAATCATCGTTGCTTCTAACAGATGATCTCAGTCCGCCGTGTTGGTCCAACGCGTTGTCAAGGCTTGCTATAACATATTCCTCCAGCAGCCACCAACATCATATAGTCATGGGTTGTGAGTGTGATGTATAGGCTTTCGTAATATACAACAAAAACCATCGACAAGCACATAGGAAATTCACACAAAAATAATCCCTAATCTCATGCTTTTTCTTTTGATGATAATAGAAACATGAGAAAACACAACAACAAGCGATTATATCCAGATCATTTAAAATAATCATATAATCACAAAACCCTAACCAATGTCTCACGTCTCACCACGAAACCAATGCTCTGATACCAATTATTGGCAATTGGATCGTGTGGATCAACGTGATCCGTTAGGAATTCAGATAAACGATAACAGCGGAAGCAATTAAAATTGTTTACCGTACTTCTGGGTTGGTATAGAGGATGATCTGTAGAGAACTACCTCTGATCTTCTACTGTATGTCCCAAGTGTGATCCTGCTGTTGTGTGGGCAACAGTCTGCAGGATCTCTCAATCTGCTTCTTCCATTGTCTCACCAAAAGAGGCGCAGGAAAACTTAGGGTTCCAAGAAGCTGAATTCACTTATATATATTGGGCTACAGCAGGGATCAGGAAGAGAATTGGAGTTGGGCCTCCATTAGATTAAATATCCAAGCTTAGCCCTAAGCTTATATTTAACCCAATAATAATAATAAAGTCCACTAAATTATTATTACTGCACTACCCACTCCAACCCAAAATTATGTTTTGGGCTCCTTCTTATTATGAGCCCGAAGTCTCCCCATGTTTAAGATATACAATGTCCATTAATTAATTAAGTTACTGACAACTCAAATTAATTAATATCTCATCCGAGAGTAGTACCACTCAACCTTATTATCATGCCGGAAATTAATCCACTTGCAAGATTTACATGATAACCCTTATGAGCTCCTCAAGGGGACACCATCAACCTATATCGGACATGGATTCCTTCTACAATCAACAGCACACCATAGATACAGCACTATTTCCCAACTCACCGAGTTTGTTGATTTAATACTTAT
The DNA here is from genome assembly GCA_023678885.1 of Pogostemon cablin. Lineage (NCBI taxonomy): Eukaryota > Viridiplantae > Streptophyta > Magnoliopsida > Lamiales > Lamiaceae > Pogostemon > Pogostemon cablin. The sequence continues at coordinate 42,647,708 of CM042957.1, read as the reverse complement.
AAATCTCACCCATTGATGAATCAAAGAAATACATATTGCCCTACGTGTCGAGGTTATTGTATAGGGATTAAGAGCACGAACTTCCATAATAACAGAAATCAAGTTCTACTGTCTAGTCAGTATAAGAAGAACGATCTCAGGCGATCCTACTCGATACACACAAGTGCACTAATGTGATTCTATAGCCAAGACAAGCTAATACCGAACCACACTACAACCATACCGATAGAGAGTCCCCGTCTATCTCGGTTGTGAGCATCTGTTTATACTTTATAAGAAAACCGATAATATGATCTTCCGCGTGTTGTCGCACAACATATTATCTACAGTATAAAGTAAATGGACTATTGCATCATGCATATAAAATAAATTATAAGATGCAATCATTTGATCATATGATCTCATTTCAAATATTGTTATAACATTGTTCATACTAAAGCTTGTCTTTTAGTATACAATCCAACAGGAACAATCATGGTTGTTTGGTGTGATCTTACTTGACGCACCAGACGAACCTTTCTTCACGACCCCTTCGGATGATGGTAGGTTTTGGTGGTGGATGGATAATGAATGATGTGTGTCTCTCTTTTCTCCTGCAAAAGCTCTTCTTTTATACTGGTGGAACCTCCTTACGGGCTTAGGATGTGTTTTTTCTTGAAGCACACGTCAAATTTGGTAAAATATAACCGGAATTACCATAAATAGAAGCAGTGAGAATCCGTTCGACCAAGCCTGGACTGGTCGACCAAGGCCTCCAACTTGAACAATGGTCGAGCATGCTCTCTGTAAGTTTTTACACATTTTGTTCGACTTCACTCATCTGCTCAACCAAGATGATTCTGCTCGACTTGGCCACCTTGTTCGACCAAAGTGATAATGGTCGAACAAGGTCTTGAGGTCAAACAACCTTCGAAAATCGCTCCAAATATCGTGTCTTCCAATTTCGAGCCCTTTCTAGCTGTTTTCCTGTACATATATGCTCAAAAAGCCCTTATACCCTCTGATTCGTGACTTTTCCATAAACATGTCAATTCGTCTCAATAAAAGACTAAATCGTACTCAATTTCCACGCTAATCAGAGCCTAAAATATGTGAATTTACACTCTCATCAAACTCCCAAACTTACATGGTTGCTCATCCCGAGACAACGACAATTAAAACAAATCAGAGAGTGTAATCACGAGATCAAGTACAACTTATTCTAACACATGTAATTATATCAATTTAAGTCATGCTATCCATCATAACTTTCATTCACATAAAAACGTCAATCAATCACAATACTTCTACGAGTGCTAAGTCATCTAACTCTCTGGTAAGTGTTCACTCTCTCTCTCAAGTGTAAAAGATGTACACTTTATGGTTAGTATCAACACTCAATTTCAATTCATATACTCGCGTAACCATAAGCTTGACAAGGGTCTCAAAAATCCATCTATAACTACTTCAATACTAGGATCACAAAGGACTTGCATATAGGTTGTAATGTTGGTTCTTTGGTAAAGGTAGGAGAATATAGATAAGTAACTAAATTACTAGCAAAGAAGTACCATGGAGATTCACTCTTCAACAACTTCCTTCTTCTCTCCTTCGTCTTTCTTATGATCACTTCAATACATGCTTCCTCCATCTTTACTTGGATCAACATTTTTTTTCGCAGTAGAATACCAATTCCGGTGTTCTTCAAGAATAAGGGTACCAGTTTTGGGCACTATCCTTTCTAGCATCAGGGATACCGGTGTTAGGCACTATCCCTTGCAAGATTAACCTCTTGTCCTTCGATTCTTATTTCACCAATCCCGTCTGTCCCTTTCCTCTTTAAATGACTATTTATCAACGGCTTGCCAAAGAAAAAGCTTAAAGGCTCAAAAGGGATTCCAATGATAATCATATAATAGGGTAGGATAAATTTGGCTAAGTAACTCAACTGACAACAATGACCTAAGATCATTTCCTAGCATCTATCAGTTATTGATTTCAAACAAGACTCCAAGTCAAGTTCTAGAATACGAGTATACAAACGACTCTCAAGAATAAGCTATCATGCGTATAGCATGATCAAAAGGCACAAATCCTCACATGGGTAATAGAATCCTAAGCACTCTTCAAAGCATGCAATCAATATCAATTTCCTATGAACTACAAGTAAAATAGAACATGCTCGTCATCAACATGCATCAAAATAAGAGCACATGCATAACATGAATAATCCTCATCACTAAACAATCCCAAGCAAACAACTTCCAACAATCATTCAATCATCAACACTATCAATACAAGCCACTCACACATGAATCACAAACTAGACTCACAGCAATCAAGTCTCCACCTATAAAGTGTAAAAGAGAATGGGGATGAGAAGAATTAGAAAAGATAAAAGACCTGGTAGCTCTACTCCTCCGGAGCATCACCATCATCCTTCTCATCGTCATCATCACTCCTTTCTGCTCGCCACTGAACAATTGCTCTATGGAGATCACAGATATTCCGAGCCATCAAGTGCTCAAGGTCATGCATCTACCTCAAATGACCATCCATCGCATCATAGCATGCATTGAGTGTGGCGTAGTTAGTATTCGCAAGTGCCAACTGCCTGTTTGTTTCTTGCTGGTTCGCATTGAGTGTGGCGAAGTGCTCGTGCATCAATCAAAATTGCTCCCGATAAAGCGGATCCTGAGCTACCCAATAATCTTGCTGTGGCTATGGCTGCGGTGGTGGCTCGAAAAACTCCTGTTCCATTGGCTGCTGAGGCTGCACCGGAGGCATATCTATCCCCAGATAATCAAAAGCGGGTGGTGGCTACATCTCCTCATCTACAAAGTCAGCCGGATCTCCTATCATAACCATGTCCTCATCTAACTCAATCCCATGAGCTCGCATATCAGCAAGGAGTCTCCAGTCTCCTCTTGCCAAGCACGTCTCCGAGATAACCGTGTGCTCTGTGGTATTCATCAATAAATTGCTGTTGACTCTAACCATAGTGAGATTAATAATTACCAATGGAAAACTGAACGTACTAGGATTCTTTCCTCGGACGAACATCCAAGTATCATCTTGCCGCTCAATCAGCCCCATCCTCACACATGATGTCAGGACCAAGTCCAGATCCCCTCGGATAGGCATGTGCCTACTCAAATTGACTCTACAGTACTCAACGACCAAGGTGATGAGTCCTCTGATGTTCACACGCTGAAATCCATGGGTCGTGAGCTTATGCAGCTGATGGAAAAAGTACGCTGCTATGTTGAAGCGAACTCGATGAAGCATGCACCACAAAACATAAAGCTCCTCCCTCGTATTGCAACTTTCTTCGGACCTAGCAAACAGCGTGTTGCTCAAGATTCTGTCCATGCAAGTGATTATGGGGATACGAATGAAGGCAACCTTGGAAGTATTCAAAATATAACGCTCTTGCCTCCCCGTAATAGCTCTCCAAAACTCATTCGGCTTGAAGTCATCATGCTCCAAATCTGACTCATTCCCACAGCCAATCAATTCATTAAACTCCCAGGCCCACATCATCTGCTCTTGCCCTCCAATCTACATACGAATACCATAAGAAAGGTATCGATCTCCATGCTCAATCCTTAATGTGCACAAGACCTCCGCCGTTATGTGGAAAATAAGTCTCTCTTCATCTTCATAAACCGAGTGATGCCCACCTGTTCGAACATCCAACGAATGTCGGTGAGAATATTTATTTTCCTCATAGCATGATCATCCTGATACTGCGCCATTGTGATCTTTTGTGCTATTGCAGTCCAAAGATCCTTCTTCTCCTCCTAATTTGGAATTTTTAGCCCATAGTCGTATGGCCTCCTCATCTCCATCCTTAGTTTCTTAACCATCTCTCCAAGCGAAGGCGACCTAGGTCCCTTTGTCTTAGATGATGAAGCAATCCCTTTTCCTACAAGAACAATACTTCAATACATTCCCAAAGGAGATAAATATACTCCACCTAGACTAGCATGAATCCTACTCAAAACTTCAAATTCATGTGCTTCAACAACTCAATCTCAAGTGTTTATCAATCACAATCGCACTCCAAATCAACACTTTCAATCAAGAATATTGAGGTTCGATTAGTCTTAACATTACTCCACACAAACACTATAAATTCCACACATGCTTTCACCAACTCCACACTTAAACATGTTCAAATTCTATACCCTCAATTGTACCATAACAACACCCAAATCAATGAGCCCATAGGTAACTTCGAAATTAAACTAAAGCCCATGCTTCATGCATCATTAATTTCATAAGAATTCCATAATTCGACTTAAAACAATTCAAGTGCAAATTCGAATAAGAACTTCAATGATTCAACAATTAAATCCAACCCAAACAAGCACAAATCCACTCACCCATTCTTCACTAAGCATTATCACTACAATTCAAGAGTAAAAAGTGAGGAGAAACATACCTTTGCTTGACATGGTATGCGTGTGGTAATTGGCAACAAGAACCCCAAAAATTCAAGTGAAAAGCCATAGATTGGACTTGAAATCCCTCGAATTTGGATGTGAAGTGTGTGGAATGGAGAATTTAGGTATAGAAAAGAATTTGGAAAGGACTTACAATTATAGTTTGGTGCTCGAGAAAAAGTGATGGGTGTATGTCGAATGGAATGAAACTGACCTTAAAAAAATGACTCCAGGCTCCATTCGACTTGAGAGGACTAGTCGAACAAGGGTTTCAAGTCAAGCATCCTGAAATTCCCTTTTAAAATTAGCATTGTTCAACCTCCGTTCGACCAAAATTTGTTGGTCGAACAGGTGCTGGAAGTCGAGCAAACTACCTAGTCGTGCCCCCTGTTCTCCTCTGTCCCGCTCGACCTTCGTTCGACTTCACACTTATGGTCAAGAAATAATGACTTGGTCTAACAAACTCTCAAGAAGAATTTGCACATTTTGTTCTACCTTTGCTCGACTACGGCATTTTGGTCGAGCAGTAAATTCCAAGTCGAACAAACTCTCTGGAAGAGTTTACACATATATTTTTTTACTTCCATTCGACTTACCAATGTAGTCAAACAACCTTGTCCAGGTCGAACAATCCTACTAGAAGATTTACGCATTTCGTTCGACCATTGCTCGATCAAACAGCATGGTCGAATAGTCCTCCTTAAAGTCAAACAACCTCTCGAGCTTCATGTACTTCATACCTTCCTCGTATTTCCCTGCAAGAATGAAACTATATAATAACATCAAGTATCAAGATAGCAATTTCTAAGCTCGAGAATCACTTTCATACCAAATAACATCAAGTGTAACTCCGCAATGACACAAAAAAAACCACTAAACACTAGGCAAATTTCAAAAAAAATTGATGCATTAAAATCGGCTAAAATTTTATATACCGCAAAAAACCAACTCTTCTAGCAAACGTTACAAAGAAAAGATCATACTCTCTGCGCTATGTGAGGTAAGTAAATTACACCCCCCCTAAACTTAGTAGAAACTATAGTCGAACTAAGTTTACAAAGAGTTGTAATTTCTGAATGATGAGCACGTCAAATATAAAAAATTTTACTCACACCATTAAAAATAAAGCAATAAAATGGTAGGGAAAGCCCCCAACAGGTGCTTATGTTTAACGTTGGAGAGTCATGACGGTACCAATTTAGCACAAGGTATCTTCAAAGATGACGCAAGCATCATCCGATGACTTCTAATGCTTTAATCAATGCCCATTCGCTACTATGATGTCTCCATCTTTGTCCATCAACTCGAAACTCCCCCCTCCGCAGGCTCTATGGATAATGAACGACCCTATCCACTTCGATTTTATTTTTCTATGAAAAGCTTCAAACGAGAGTTAAAGAGTAATACCTCATCACCTTGCCTGAACTCCTTGTATGAGATCTTTGAATCATGTCATTTCTTCATTCTCTCCTTAAAGATCTCCGAGTTCTTGTAAGCATGGTTTCTGAACTCGTCCAATTGATTGATATGAGTCATTCTCAACTCCTTTTGATCCTTGAGAGACAAGTTCAAACTCCTCAATGCCCACAAAACATCATCGAGCTTCATAGCCCAATCCTTCCTATTGGTTCAGACTACTTTTTCAAAAACATGCTTCACTTGTCGGTTGGAGACTTCGGCTTGCCAATTAACTTGAGGGTGATAGGGTGTAGTAACCCTATGTTTGACTCCATAATCCTTAAGCACCTTTTCAAGAAGCTTATTGATGAAGTGAGTACCTCCATCACTTACTAATACTCTAGAAACTCCATAGAGGGCAAAGATATGTTTCTTCAATAACTATAAAATAGTCCTTGAATCATTCACTCGAGTGGGATTAGCTTCCACCCACTTAGAAACATAATCCACTACTAAAAGAATGTAGAGAAACCCATTAGATGGGGGAAAAGGCCCCATAAAATCGATCCCCCATATATCAAAGATCTCAACAACAATGCTTGGACGAAGTGACATCTTTTCTCTCCTACTTATGTTCCCATCCTTTAACATCTATTGCAGGACGCCACATAGATTTTACAATCTTTAAATAAAGTAGGCCAAGAAAGAGCAGACTGAAGTACCTTTGCTACCGTCTTTTGAGCTCCGTAGTGCCCCCCATTAGGTGGTAAATGGAAAAAATCAAGAACACTCCCATCTCCATCTCAGGCACACACCTACAGACTATGGAATCCGTACATATCTTATAGACAAATGGATCATACCATATAAATGTCTTAATGTCCCTCTTGAATTTTGCAAGTTGATATCGGCTGAGATTTCTCAGAATTTCTCCTACAGCAATGTAATACACATAATCCGCATACCATGGATCCAACCCTTGGGCAGCCAGCACACTGCTCTTTCCGCTCCTTCAACAAACACCGCCATTATCTTCTCATCAGGGAACATCTCTTCAATTTAATAGAAAGAATCATCACAGTGCTCCCTTGTCTCCAACCTCGATAGGTGATCCGCCAACACATTCTCCGTACCTTTCTTATCTTGGATCTCCATATCGAACTCTTGCAGAAGAAGGATCCATTTAATGATCCTTGGCTTCGTTTCCTTCTTCTCCATCAAGTATCGGATTGCAGAATGATCCATATACACTATAGTCCTCATGCCAACCAAATACTGTCGAAACTTATTTAACGCGTACACAACAGCCAAAAACTCCTTTTCAGTCACCGTGTAGTTCTTTTATGCAGCATCAAAAGTCTTACTCGCATAGTAAATGGCGCAGAACTTCTTTTCCCTCAACTGCCCAAGCACCACTCCAAGTGCTAAATCACTTGCATCACACATAAGTACAAATGATTGAGTCCAATCCGGTGTGATCAAGATAGGTGCAATAATAAGCGCCTCTTTCAAAACCTGAAAAGCTGTTAGACACTCTTCATCAAAAACAAAAGGAACATCATTTTCAAGTAAATGAGATAAGGGCTTAGAGTATTTCGAGAAGTCTTTTTTGAATCTTCTATAAAAACCAACGTATCCAAGGAAGGACTGCACTCCCTTTTCATTAGTAGGCGGTGGAAGTTCTTGATCGCCACCGCCTTTGCTCTATCCACCTGCAATCCCTAGGACAAAAATGTGGCCAAGAACAATCTCATCTCTTACCATGAAGTGGCACTTCTCCCAATTCAAGACAAGATTAGTTTCTTGGCATCTCTTCAAAACAATAGCAAGGTTAGATAAATAAATATCAAAGGAGGAACCAAACACAGAAAAATCATCCATAAACACCTCCATGATATTTTCTATCAACCCGTCAAATATGGCCATCATGCAATGCTGAAATGTAGCAGGCATATTACATAATCCAAAAGGCATCTTTCTAAAGGAAAAAGTTCTATAAGGGCAAGTAAAATTAGTCTTTTCTTGATCCTCGGGTGCAATCATTATTTGATTATAACCCGAGTACCCATTTGAGAAACAATAATACTCATACCCCGCAAGACGATCAAGCATTTGATCCATGAAAGGAATGGGAAAATAGTCTTTGCATGTATTTTCATTCAGTTTCCTGTAATCCGTACACACACACCATCCCGTAGAAATCCTAGTGGCCAATGTCTCACCATCCTCGGCTTTCACTATAGTCATGCCCCCTTCTTAGCTACTACATGCAATGGACTCATATGGGGACTATCACTAATGGGATAAATAATTCCAGCATCTAGCAACGTTAGGATTTGCTTCCTAATCACTTCTTGAATAGCAGGATTCACCCTCCGCTGATTCTGAATACTACTCTTGGCCTCATCTAACAATCTTATTCTATGCATGCAATATGAAGGACTAATACCTTTTAAATCATCAAGAGACCATCCAATCGCAGACTTATACTTCCTAAGCACGTCTAACAATTCCTCAAGTTGATCATCATCAAGGGTAGAAGATACAATTACCGGATATTTTCTATTGTCACCAAGATAGACATACTTCAAGTGTTCCGATAGCAGTTTCAACTCCTCCTTCTTCTTTTCTTGATGGGTGCTCTCTTTATCCAATGGTAAGTACTTCCTAGTCCACTTGACCTCTTCAAACTTTGTCCTCTCCGATTGATACCTGTCATCACCCAAAGCAAGCAAGTTTTCAAGAAAATCAATACATATCTCGTTGGAGAGTTCATCTAGCTCCGTGGTGGGAAAAGTAAGAGATTCCATCAAGCATGTCTCAAGAGGATCCTTAGAAAGAATTAGAGACATGTCTTCATTAACAATCTCCTCCACCACATCAATGTTGTTACACTACGTCTCCATCGACATCTTCATTGCTTTGTCGAGGTTGAATAAGATCTCTTCTTTATCCATTCTCAGTCTTAGCTCGCCATTTTGCACATCAATCATAGCTCCTGCAGTAGCAAGGAAAGGTCTCCCCAAGATAAGAGGGACATTATCCTTGTCATCTTCCATCTCAAGCATAAGAAAGTCCACAGGAAAGACAAGCTTCTCTACTTTGACAAGAACATCTTCAATCACATCTTTCGGAAAGGTCATAGACCTATCCGCTAGTTATAGAGCCACTGATGTGGGAGTTAACTCCCCCAAACCAAGCCGTTTAAAGATAGACAGTGGCATCAAATTGATACTTGCCCCAAGATCGCACAAGGCTCATCGTGTCGGCCCTTTTCAAATTTCATATAAGATAGTGAAGCTTCCCGGATCTTTCAACTTAGCTGGCAGCTTTCTTTGTATGATTGAGTTGCAATTCTCTGACAGGTTCATGATTTTAATTCCGTTCAAGCTTCTCTTCTTCAAAAGTTTATCCTTTAGAAACGGGCATAATACGGCATCTCCAAGATCGCTTCAGAGAAAGGAATGTTCAAACTTATCTTGTTTATGATATCTGAAAACCTCTTGAACTTTTCTTCCAATCCCTTTTGACAAGCTTGAAAGAAAACGGTGGAGGTATCTTTGTTTTGGGAATCCCCCATTCATCACGTTCAATCTTTTTTGCTTTATCCATCTCGGCTCTCAATCTCTTGGCTCTTTCCCACTTCTTTTCTACTATTGTAAGCTCGGTATTCTGCTCTTGAGATGTAGCTGGAGTATTTCGATCAGCAAGTGTTGCATTTAGTATAGAATCGGGCTCTGTTTTGTGCTGCTCGACCTCCGCTCGACCAAGATGGTTTGGTCGAGCAGATAGGTTTTGGTCGAGCAACATGCCTGATCGCGTACTCTATTCCTGGAAGTGTTGCTCGACTTCCATTCAACCAAGATGGTTTAGTTGAGCAGATAGGTTTTGGTCGAGAAACCTACTTGATCGTGAGCTCTCATCACACTGCTGTTGTTCGACTTCCGTTCGACCTGGGTTGTCTGGTCAAATAATGTAGTGCAAGTTGAATGGATTGTCAAAAAGTAGAGTATCGTAATTCTGTTTCTTTGGGAGTTGTTCGACCTATGCTCGACTAGATTATCTGGTCGAGCAAATCCAGTCTGGTTGATCAACTTCTCTGCTCCCTTCAGTTTCACTCGCCAGCATCTTCGGACCTTCATATTACGTTCCTGACCTCAATGTGATGGCATGAAAAGACTTTGGATTCTAAATACTTTGAGATGGAAACTTCCCTTTCTCAATAGTTTGAGTTAATTTATTTACGTTTCCAGCCATCTCCCCCATCAACAACGTAAGGTCTTTCATTTGTGTAGACAAATCCTTATGAATATCATTAATATTTTTCTCTAACTTGGCCTCAAGACGGTCTACTCTTGCATCATTCCTCGCCATGTACCTGTTCACCATATTCTCAAAGCCAGGCTTCCCTTCTTCCACCTTTGCTCCAAGATAAACACTGATAGGAGGCTGCACCGTATTATTCGGATTCCTCCATGAAAACTCCATCCTTCCTGGTTGTTGGTAATTACTCGAGGGACCACGATTGTTGTAATTCCCCTGATAATTCCGATTTCCTTTATTTGGGTACCTAGTTCCTTGAATACTTTGACCCATGGCATAATTAGCCTCCTCGATCTCCTCTTAGATAGCTCCTTCATAGCCACCATCCTGCTGCATCATTGGTACTCTCTAAGATAAATCAGCGATCTGCTTCAGCTGCAACTCAAGTAGCTTGCCAATGTTTGCCAAGCTAGAGACGATCTCATCATCTCTTCCTGACTTCACCATAGTATGCTCAACTAGTGCTACTTTACCAAGGACAAAAGTGCCTCTCACTCTATTAGTCGGCCAATCTCTTGAATTCATCGAAATATCCTAGAAAAGCTTCTCGGCCTCAATGGGTGACTTCGTAAGCAATGCTACATTAGAAGAAGCGTCAAGTAAAACACGAGAATTACAATCCAACCCATTGTAGAAAATATTGATGTATTGAGCTTTAGATACCCATGCTGTGGACACTTACGAAGCATGTCCTTGAACTTGTCCCAAGCTTCATGAAATTTCTCATTACCATGGATAGCAAATTGATTGATCTCTTGCTTCATTTTGAACACCTTTGAAGGTGGCATGTATCGCTCCAAGAATTTCACTTTCAACTTCTCCCATGTATCACATTCAGCAACATCAAGATTATCGTACCAATCTCTCGCTTTCTAATTCAATGAGAACTTAAACAATATTATCTTCCTCGCATCCTCATGAGCTCCTGCATCTTTTTGTGTACTTGCATATCCTAGGAACTTATTTAGATGTTGATGAGGATCTTCAAAGGTTCCCCCAGAGAAGGGACTCCTTTCAACCATGGTGATAAGAGCTGGGTGTAGATCAAAATCGGCTCTAGTCCCTCTTGCTCCTAACAACCCAGCATTGCCCCCTCCGTTGTTCTTAAAGACTTCATGGATGGCAAGTGTATCAGGATTTGCTGCCATGTTGACTGTCTCTACTTCCAAATTATCTTTTGTTGTAGCTTCAATCGTTTGCGAATTCAGCACGTCAACTTCAACTCCTAAATCAAGAGCTTCAGTTGGATCTACTTTCTTATTCTTATTCTTCTTCTTCTTTGTCTTCCTCGACGATGCTCCAATCTCCAGATTATAAGGCTCTAATGTACCTATTTTAGATCTCGTGAGCATACACCTAAGAAGAGTAAACGTTAGAAATCAAAGATAATAATAATATAATCTTAATTAAACTAGAAATAATAAACTAATAAATAATTCCATCCCCGGCAACGGCGCCAAGAACTTGATGAGCGTTTTCTCAACATACAAAATTAATCCTCAAGTATAAGGATATCAATTGTAGTTTCGATAGGTGACCAAGTGATTATCGTACCCAACAAATTATTATCAATTTGATTATGTTCTAATTTACTAAGATTATGTTTGGCAAATTGGTTTTAAATTGTTATGAAATTAAATAGCAATTAACTTAAATAGAAAATCAAATAAATAAACAAGCAATAGAAAATACGGTTGTGATCAAGTAAGAAATTAGGTAGTTCTTATGGCATCCAATTTTACTTATTAATTTCCTTTCCATGCATTATTGTCTGACTCTGCTTTATGGTTTATGGACGCATCACTAAACCATGCAAGTTCACTCTATAGACACAAGTAAACATGCATATGACACGTGTGAATACCCTTGGAGCAAGAGATATAATTCACCACCCTTTCTATGTACTATCAATATCAATTATTTCCCGTGCACTTAGTACTCTAACCTGATATGATCTCCCTTTATAGGTACTATGACGTTATACTCTTTATCCTACTTATTAACATGAATAATATTCAATTAACAAGTATCTATATAAGATAGTTCCAATAAGACTTCGGAATCCATTCACTAAGAATTATAACATGCAATCCTGCTCAGCGGTGAACGCACTCAATCAATAACCAAGATATGCATTCAGACTCTACATAACAGTTAATGATGCACAAAACGACCATGCACAATCTTATATAAAATAAACCACAAGTAGTGTTGTACGGAGTTTACACATGGAAATTCAATTAACTCATAAAACTTTCATAACCCTAGAACTATCGAAACGGTTCTAGCCCATGGTTGATCTAGGAACAATCATGGTTGTTTCGTATGATCTTACTTGATGCGCCAGACCAACCTTTCTTCATGACCCCTTCGGATGATGGTAGGGTTTCGATGGTGGATGGATGATGAATGATGTGTGTCTCTCTTTTCTCCTGCGAAAGCTCTTCTTTTATACTTGAGGAACATCTTTACGGGCTTAGGATGGGCTTTTTCTTGAAGCACACATCAAATTTGGTAAAAGAAAACCAAAATTACCATAAATAGAAGCAACGAGAATCTGTTCGACCAAGCCTGGACTGGTCGAGCAAGGCCTCCAACTCGAGCAATGGTCGAGCAAGCTCTCTGTAAGTTTTTGCACATTTTGTTCAACTTCACTCATCTGCTCGACCAAGATGATTCTGGTCGAGCAACCTCTCCAAGTCGAGCAAGCTCTCTGGACGAATCTATGTATTCTGCTCGATTTAGCCACCTTGTTCGACCAAAGTGATAATGGTCGAACAAGGTCTTGAGGTCGAACGACTTTCGAAAATCACTCTGAAAATTGTGTCTTCTAATTCCGAGCCCTTTCTAGCTGTTTTCCTATACAAATATGCTCAAAAAGCCCTTGTACCCTCTGATTTGTGACTTTTCCATAAACGTACCTATTTGTCTCAATAAAAGACTCAATCGTACTCAATTTTCACGCAAATCAGAGCCCAAAATATGTGAATTTACACTCTCATCAGAGATGCAAATTGGAATTTCTTTGAAGGGGAGATTCGAGAGATAAGGCACACACAGAACCTGCATGGAGAGCAAATAAGAGAAATCAGAGAAGAGCAGCAAAGGCAAGGAGTGCAGATCAGGGAGATCCACGAGGGACAACGTAGGAGGGAGTACTATGAGGAGAACGTTCGAGCACATTCAAACAATATGGAGGATATGCTCATGATGATGTTTAATTTCCAGTTCCCTGCCTCACCTCATGCTTACATCCCTTGGGCACCATGCCAACCTCGTCCTCCTCCTTGTCAGGATAATTGAGGGAGTACTTTTTGTGCTCGCCACTTCTAGCTCCTTTTGTTTAGATGATTTGATATGTGTTGGATTTGATACTTTCATTTGTTTTGTTTTAGGATGTTTTATTTTGTAATTTAGGATTTATTTTCAATTAAGGTTGAGATTATTGTAATTTTCATTGATCATTGATGGGGTGAACTTTATGCTTTATTACTTTATATGGTGTTTTGTGCTTTTGTTTATGTCTTTGTTTTGTCTCTTGTTTGTTTGTATTTTTATTCTTGTTAAGGTTTGGTTTGGTGATAAGTGATAACGGATCATGATTAAGAATCTCTACACTTTTGAATTGTGATATGTTTTATTTAATTGATTCAATTAAAAGATGAATGTGTGGCAATAAGTCCTTTTAAGTCAAGCATAAATTTGTGAGAATTTGTGCTTCGACCATCTATACATGGTATATCTTTTAATGAGTGGATCAGTTGAGTTTTGATAAACAAAATTCTTGCTCAAAGACTTTAGGAATAAACCCAATTAGTAGAGATTGATGATATGATTTAAGGCCATCCTTGTCATGTATAGTCATTGCCAAACATTTCCTTACCTTTAATATCATCCTTAGTTAACCATTTTTGAGCCTATAAGCCTATTTCTTGTGAATTTAACACATTACAAGCCTTGATTACCCACATGAGCCTAATATATATACCTTTGTGTGAGTAATCGAAGATATGGTAGCTAGAAAGGTATGATGAGATAACAAAAGAAGAAGAGGAAATGATATAAAAGGATGAAAAGAGCATTAACAAGAGTGCATATGTGACCTTAAAAATAAAAAAAGGGGAGCAAAGAGACAAAGACGCTCAAGAAACTAAAAAATAAAAGAAGGGAGCATACAATCAAAAATAGTAGAAAATCAAAAGAGAAGTGATGAATAGTGCTTCAATGTTGCAAAGAATATGAAGGGAAGAAAGAAAGTGGAGAATGGAGTCTATCATTACATCCTTAATCAAAGCCTTTTTTATCATTGACTGAAAATTTGGTGGTTTGTGAATAGAGTCCACGAGCAAGTGTATGGTGAGTCGAACCAATTGATTGATGAATGTTGATTTACCCTATTTAAAGAGTGTCGAGTGAAATTGATAAACTTATGTAAGGTTTAGACTAAAAGGGACTATATTGCAACTTGTTCTCTTTTGATTGAACTTGTTAATTTCTCATATCATGATTCTAATGTTGTAGGATATCTTAGCATAATTTGTTGTTATTATTGCCATTGATGTGTTATTACTTATGTTCGTTTAGTCTTTTCATAGGTGAGAATCCCTCCTTCGGTTTATAATTTTCATTGTTCGGGGACGAACAACACGTTAAGTTTAGGGGTGTGATTGTAGTTATTTTCACCTAGATTTTAGTGCCTTTTTGTGTGAGTTTTCATATTATTTTATTCGTATTTATGTTTATTTTGGTGGTGTTATGTGTTTTCATGGAATTGTGTGAGAATGAACTTATAAATATTAAAACAGGTGAAAAATGGAGCGAAAAAGGAATCCAGAGAAAGAAGAAAGCAAAGCAGCACAAACACGACCAGCTGAATTTGATACTCAAAGCATGTAACATGCACGAGCCTATAAGATTTGACCGTACGCGGTCATCAGAAATCACAACACGGCCACCCCCGTGGCCATGTACCGCGTACGAGCCGTGCGCTGTCTAAAGCTTATCATTGACCAGAAGCCCTAAACACGACTCGGGCCTTGTATTGGACTAAAGCCGTGTAGGTGTAAAATTTCAGAAAAATTCTAAATTTCTTCTAGAAGATCTCCAAGGATATAAATACCATTCCATTCAACATTTGATGAGAGAGGAACCAAATTTTCAGCTGCCCACACACTCCACACACCAATTTCTTCATTTTACACCATATCCTTCATCACTTCCATCCATCTATTCATCCCATCATCATTATCCAAGTGAAGAGAAGAAGCAAGGAAGAGAGGAGAATTACAAGGAAATGAAGGAAATAGCCATTGGAGCCAATCCAAGGGAGTTTTCATCCCATTTATTTATCATGACTTGTAAGGTTTTTAATATCTATGTTAATTATCTTATGAAGATGGTAGGCTAATCTCCCTTGTGAGATTAGCAACATGAGAGTTGTTGGTTAATTTTGGGGATCTATGATTTTAATTCATGTGTTGAATTGATTTGTGATTTTCTATCATTGATTGTCAATTGCTTGATTTGTATTTTTGATTGTGTGATTAATTGTCAAAGGCATGTGATTAGATTGAGAAATCAGTTATGTGTTTAGGATAGTTCAATGATTCATTTCATCATACACTTCATGTGCATTACAAGTCTTGAAGAGATAGAGATATCCTTTAGGATTTAGAACCCTTTGATAGGACATTTGATTGGTTTGATCAAGAGATTGATTGATTGTGTGAGGAGATTCTCATTTAAGTTTAGTACCTAGATGGAATTGCTTGAGTGACAACCAATCCATTGATCTATTTTGGAATTCTTATTTGGATTCACATTCTATTCATTTTGAGAGAAAGTTTGGAAGAAACTAGTGTTGGCCCTTAATCATATATCCATGAAACACATGCATTTGATACATAATTCCTAGAATTACCACTTCTTGATTGTTGTTGATCTCACTTTTAATCAATTTGGTAAATCACTTTTCACCTATTCGTCTTGTTTGTTGATCATTGCTTACTTGATTAGTTTAATCAATTCAATTTACTTTTTTACAACCATTCCATTTGATGATTCATCTCTATAAAAATACGAGAAACGTGATATTGCTTAAGAACTAGCGACTTCCACCCTGTGGTTCGATAAATTCTTGAATTGGTCAACCGGACTACAAGTTATGACTAATCAATCTGTACTGTATGTTGGCAATTAGATCGTGCGGTTCAACGTGATCGTTAGGATAACAGGTAAAAAAAATCAACGGAAGCGAATATAAACATTTATCGTACTTCTGGGTTGGTGTAGAGGATGATCTGTAGAGAACTACCTCTGATCTTCTACTGTATGTCCCAAGTGTGATCCTGCTGTTGTGTGGGCAACAGTCTGCAGGATCTCTCAATCTGCTTCTTTCCCTAACTTACGTCAAAAGAGGCGCATGAATTCTTAGGGTTCCAAGAAGCTGAGTTCACTTATATATACTGGGCTACAGCAGGGATCAGGAGGAGAATTGGAGTTGGGCCTCCAATGGATTAAATATCCAAGCTTAGCCCAAAGCTTATATTTAACCCAATAATAATAATAAAGTCCACTAAATTATTATTACTGCACTACCCACTCCAACCCAAAATTATGTTTTGGGCTCCTTCTTATTATGAGCCCGAAGTCTTCCCATGTTTAAGATATACAATATCCATTAATTAATTAAGTTACTGACAACTCAAATTAATTAATATCTCATCCGAGAGTAGTATCACTCAACCTTATTATCATGCAGGAAATTAATCCACTTGCAAGATTTACATGATAAACCTTATGAGCTCCTCAAGGGGACATCATCAACCTATGTCGGACTTGGATTCCTTCTACAATCAACAGCACACCATAGATACAACACTATTTCCCAACTCACCGAGTTTGTTAATTTAATACTTATAAATCTCACCCATTGATGAATCAAAGAAATGCATACTGCCCTACGTGTCGAGGTTATTGTATAGGGATTAAGAGCACGAACTTCCATAATAACAGAGATCAAGTTCTACTATCTAGTCAGTATAAGAAGAACGATCTCAGGCGATCCTACTCAATACACACGAGTGCACTAATGTGATTCTATAGCCAAGACAAGCTAATACCGAACCACACTACAACCATACCGATAGAGAGTTCCTGTCTATCTCAGTTGTGAGCATCTGTTTATACTTTATAAGGAAACCGATAATATGATCTTCCGCGTGTTGTCGCACAACATATTATCTACAGTATAAAGTAAATGGACTATTGCATCATGCATATAAAATAAATTATAAGATGCAATCATTTGATCATATGATTCTCATTTCAAATATTGTTGTGACATTGTTCATACTAAAGCTAGACTTTTAGTATACAATCCAACAATCTCCCACTTATACTAAAAGACTATGCTGTCATGTCTTCTGCCATACATCTGATTCCTACTCCCACTACACGACCATTAAAAGCTCTCGCCTTAAGGTCCTTTTAAATGGATTTACTAGGTCATCATCCAATGTAATCTAGGCAACAACAACCTTCCCCTCAACATACGATTTCTCGTAACAGGTGGTACTCGCGCTCCATGTGTTTAATTGCCTTATGGACTTATAATTCCTTCAAGTTTGCAACTACACCAATATCATCAATATAAATTGTGATTACCTCGGGCAAACTTAGAAACACTTCAAAGTCCATCATGAAGTCTCTAGAGTCATATAGATACTTTGGCTGCCTCATAGGCTCCAATTTATCATCTTTCCATGATGGAGTCCGGAGTCTGAAAAATATTTCTATATAACACTCCTCCACATTATGACTCTACTTCCTAGGATTAAACACATAACCTTTGAGGAGAATTTACTACCGTCCAATCTGATTAAAAAAATTCGAATCTATGTAATCCACAAGAAGCAGCGAATCTGCTCAGTAAGTCTATATATGATTTCCAGTCCTTCTCAGGCACTTCATATATGTCTTACCACAGTTCATCATTCTTGTTCCGGGTAACGTTGATACCCTCTGTTCATGCGTTAAGCAAAACATATATCCATTTTCATGCATAGCATTCCTTAGATTAAGCTTCCTTATTCGCCAAAGCATAAGGAACCGCTTTCATCATCTTTATCTTCTTTTGTGTCTTAAGACACAATTACTTAGATAAATTCACATGCTAAACGAGTATGGACTGTATCATTTTATGAAACTTGAGATAAGCATAACATCCTTTCTTGTGATCCGTATTACCATGATCAAAAGGATATATTTTGCCTTTCTTAAGTCCTTCATCTCTACCGCTTTATTAACCGTACCCATACGCCTGATAATACTCTTTCATTGTCTCCAATGAGCAAGATACTATCTACGTATAGCATAAGAAACACCACCACGTTTCCGTCACTCTTTACAACACACAAGACTCATCCGCTCATTGATTTAAATCCATGCCACTGGATTACCTAATCAAAACAGATGCTTCACGATCTCAAAGCTTGCTTTAGTCCATCGCTGGACACTTTTAAGCTTACCATCAAAATGCTATTTGCACTTTGCAATGAATCACTCTAGTTGCTTTACATAGATGTTTTCCTCAAAACTTCCAATCAGGAAAGCTGTCTTGACATCTATTTGCTGTTCCTCATAGCAGCAATAAATAAAAGAATCCGGATCAATATAAGCATAGCTACCAGCAAACATATTTCCTCATAATCGAACCATTTCTTTCTAAGTACACCTTTTCACAACAAGCTTTGCTTGCAAGATTTTCACCTTTCCATATGATCCTCTTTTATTTCCTATGACCATCTCCAATGGCTTTTACACCATTTTAGTGGTCTTACAAGCTCCCAGATTTGTTTAGAATCCGTGGATTCTATTTCAACATTCATTGAAACTTACTAAGATTTCGCATTTTAATCTTGTAGCGCTACATCGTATCCGTAGGACAATATCATGTCTACTAGGGACAAAGTCTCACGACTCTCCCAAAACATATATCATTCGGGTAGTTCGAACAACCCTCCTACTACGACAAGGCACTATAGGTAATTGTGTATCAGACGTGAAACCCGTTGCAGTTTACCTTGTGGTATATCCTCTTGTACACTTGGTACTTATACTTAGTGTTTTCCTCTCACTTCCTTTAGAACAACTTATACATGGGTTTGTGATTTATTACATAGTCCTTTTCCAAAAATCTAGTGTTTGTGTTAACAATCACCCTTCGATCTTTTGGACTAAATAAATCACCCTTCATTTTTCTAGGATATCCCACAAACAGACAAACGTTTTACGAATTACTGTTTCTTAGGCATATCCATAAAATGAATTTAATTATTCCAAATAATTCATCATCTATCTAATCATTATCATAAGAGCCTTATTCCTTCTATCCACTACACCATTCAGTTTGGGGCATACCCGGTGTAGTCAACTTGATATTTAATCTCAACTTCTGATCAATAGCTCCTAACTATCCCAAGAGGTATTCGCCATCATGATTAGATCGTAATGACTTAATATATTTTCCATGACGCTTCACTGTACCAGCTTTATAATTCTTGAATTAATCAAAGAACTTAGACATGCAGTGCATCAAATAAATATATTGGTATCTATAATAATCTTCGAATATTCATAACCACCTCTCGCCTGGATAATATTAGGTTCGCTTGAATCAGAACGAACTAATTCCAACATATATATCTTTGGCTCTACACCCTACAGCCTTGAAAAGGCAATTAATCATTTTTACTTTCAAGCAAGACTCGCAAGTTTGATAGTTTCCATTTCAGATAATCCTTGCGGTCTATCGGCTATCAACTTTTGAACCCTACCTAAGTAAAATGAACTAATCTTAGATGCCAAATGTATGTTTTAGTTCATCTCCGAAGGTTCCTTTCTCTTACTAATATTAGAAGATGCATTATTAATTACTATTTATTGCATCTGTGGGATGTACATGATTCAAGAGTATACATATTATCCACCAACGTACTTTAACGGATCATAGCCTCATTCCTCATTATTATGACCACGTCATTTAAATGAAATGAAGTATCCATCCGTTAATGCATAGAAACTGAAATCAAATTCTTTCTATGAAATGTACATAAAGACAATTTCTCATAATCAATCGTTTATTCTTATCATGAGATAAATAAACAACTCCCAATGCAATAGCTACTACCTTTGTAGTTTTATCCATGTCATAACTATCTTATCCTTACTCAGTGATAAATATTTAGTGATTCCAGTATCTATGCACTTCGTGTCAGTAGATGCTATCACTAATCATATTAAAACAACTAGTGAATAAGACATTAAGTTTGTTCACTTTATGATGAAAATGGCTTTCCTTTGCCACATGTTTTGTCAGAAGTTTCCCACCATATACAACCTCTCGTATTTCAGGTAGAACTTGCTCAAAACATCCAGGCAAATTGTGAAGAATAAATTGATCTAGGTTTCCCTTTCAATTTCTATTCCAAGCTTTTCCAATTCATTTATCAATTCAACCATGATCTTCTGCCTTTTAATTTACTCAAGTATCCGAAGAGTTACATGAGACCATCATATTTCTATGAACCTCTCATCTCTTCACTAGAAACTTTAATATGCATCATGAGACGTCCTCTGTGAGAACACACATGAATATTTCTTAAGCAGTAAAATTCAAAACCAAGATTCTTTTCTAATCATTTAATTTGGACGAGTAAATATAATGTCTTTTAGTTAATAATTAGTGAAATAAAACCATTCGAAATTCAGAGAATCACAAATAAATATTCCGATCAAATCTTCGAATTTTATCCTTTTATATTGATTCCCTCAAAACAATATAAAAATAAAATTCACCGAAATCTCAAGCACCGTGAGTCTGCAAGCCACGTTAGTGTGGACGTTTACAAACCCGAACATTTACAAGAGAAGGTTTTACCCATTAATTTCATTTGTCAACCTAACTTTATGACAAAATAATTAATAGTCGGTTACTCTTTAGCCATGCAAATAATAGCAGTGACTCCGTTGGGGAGGATACTAATTATTTACACCTAAGTGTACACCATTATTTGATCCCAAGTCCACTGCGCGAGCTTGTGTGCCTTACAGTTGGAGAAGTACACACGCGCTCGGATAGCTTCCTACAATCATCTATTATTAGTTTGTACTAGTGAACCGCACACAAACTCATCCGTTAGGGAGGAAGGCCTATTGCCAACACGCAAGTTTATGCGCCACACTACAAACAATAATTATTTAATAAAGTTTGTACCAGTGATCCGTAAATAAACTCATCCGTTAGGTAGGAAGGCCTATTGCCAACACGCAAGTTTACTCACATCACTTACAAACCAATAATGGAGGCCGTGGGAATTTATTACCAATCCCCTCTCCCACTTAGTTATTTAACACCGAGGGTTTTTAACATGCATATAATATTCTAAAATAAAATATACATCTTAGCATGCTTCTATTAACAGCAATTTAAATAAATAAATCACATAGAACATGCCTTTCACATATACAACAATAATTGACAATTAAATCAATTAATCAGTTATATAACATTAATTAATTATATAAAATGTTGGATCAATTAAATAGGCCCAGCTGACCCAAACTTTATTAGCATAAAATGAGCAACCCATTAATAAAATAATTAAGCCCATTTACCCTGCCAATTTCTTCATTAAGGTCTAGCCCAATATTTAACCTTGGCCTAACATCAATCCCACAATTAATTAAATTCAGCAATAATAAAAATAGCCCAGCAGCCCATTACCATTTTAATAAAATTTGGGCCCAAAAGCCCAAAACCAAATAAAAAAAAATGAGTAGCCTTTTATTTATTACTGAATTGGGCCCAATAATCCAAAACATGTACGGCCCAGCAGCCTAAAAACACTAATAAAAATTAGGCCCAATAACTAAACTAGGCCCAACAACCCATTAGCCAAAATTGGATACAGAAACCCTGCTCCTTCCAATTTTGTCAGCCGCATTCATCAGCCCTCACTACCGTCTGCCGCACGACGATCTAACAGCGCCGCCAGTCCTCTGCTCCCGGTGGCCGGAGTTCTGCAGGCGCCATCAAGACTCGACAGCTCCGCCAGAATGGAGCCACCTACAGCCACCACAGACCAGTGCACACCGGCATTACCAGGTGCCGCTTCCACCGGTGGCCGCGCCCCAACCAACCACCGGGACCAAGGCCGCCGACACTACACGTCATCGCGATCCGTCCGAGGCCACCACCGCCCAGCTCGCCGTCGATCGGGATTCACTCGCACCAGCTTCGTCAGCTCTGCCAGAGCCGCCACCTGCCGCCGCTAGACGCCGCCTGATGATAAGATAGCCCTCCGAACAGGATCCGCCACCTGCTGCCGATTGCCGCGACCCGATCTACTCGGCGCTTCATCGATCGGAGTCAATAAGGTGACCCACTGCCCATGACTGAGCACCGCCACAGCTGCCACCTGCTGCCAATTTCCACGCTTTGACGACAAGACAGCCCCCCAGACGGGATCCACCACTGATCACGCCGTCCAAGGCCACCACCGCCCACTATCCCCGAACGATCGCCGTGAGGCTCGCCCAGAAGCGGGTTCGCCATGGACCAGACGCGCGCCGATTCTGACTCGCCATCCATCGTCGCTAATTGGAGTCGCAACTTCTTCTATCAGGACACCCCAATTTGCTTCGACAGCACCGCCGCCTATAAGTGTCGCTGATCATGGCTTTCAAAAGTCGATGATCCGCTATCAACCCCAACAGCCGATAGTCCAGAACTCTCCCTTTCTTCTTCACCGTTTGGTCCAGTCGCTCGTCGGCTTTCTTTGCAGACTCCAACGATGACAATCTCTATGTTTAACGTGTGTGTGTGATATACAGGGTGATAGAAAGTAGATTTATTTTGATGCAGTGTGTATGATGTCTAGCAATTATAATCAACAACAATCACACACCAACCATATAGGATACCATGGTGAAAAACAAAAAATAGTTCAAAACTCATCTGATTAAATCCAGATTATATAACATAATCAAATAATCGATTTCAAACACGCAATCTATTCGACCACTTATCACACGTATGGCTTAAGCCAATCCAACGTCTCACGTTTCACCATGAAACCAACGCTCTGATACCAATTGTTGGCAATTGGATCGTGCGGTTCAACGTGATCGTTAGGATAATAGGTAAACAAAATCAGCGGAAGCGAATATAAACGTTTAATGTACTTCTGGGTTGGTGTAGAGGATGATCTGTAGAGAACTACCTCTGATCTTCTACTGTATGTCCCAAGTGTGATCCTACTGTTGTGTGGGCAACAGTCTGCAGGATCTCTCAATCTGCTTCTTTCCCTAACTTACGTCAAAAGAGGCGCAGGAATTCTTAAGGTTCCAAGAAGCTGAGTTCACTTATATATACTGGGCTACAGCAGGGATCAGGAGGAGAATTGGAGTTGGGCCTCCAATGGATTAAATATTCAAGCTTAGCCCAAAGCTTATATTTAACCCAATAATAATAATAAAATCCACTAAATTATTATTACTGCACTACCCACTCCAACCCAAAATTACGTTTTGGGCTCCTTCTTATTATGAGCCCGAAGTCTCCCCATGTTTAAGATATACAATGTCCATTAATTAATTAAGTTACTGACAACCCAAATTAATTAATATCTCATCCGAGAGTAGTACCACTCAACCTTATTATCATGCCGGAAATTAATCCACTTCCAAGATTTACATGATAAACCTTATGAGCTCCTCAAGGGGACATCATCAACCTATGTCGGACATGGATTCCTTCTACAATCAACAGTACACCATAGATACAGCACTATTTCCCAACTCACCAAGTTTGTTGATTTAATACTTATAAATCTCACCCATTGATGAATCAAAGAAATATATACTGCCCTACGTGTCGAGGTTATTGTATAGGGATTAAGAGCACGAACTTCCATAATAACAGAGATCAAGTTCTACTATCTAGTCAATATAAGAAGAACGATCTCAGGCGATCCTACTCAATACACACGAGTGCACTAATGTGATTCTATAGCCAAGACAAGCTAATACCGAACCACACTACAACCATACCGATAGAGAGTTCCCGTCTATCTTATACTTTATAAGGAAACCGATAATATGATCTTCCGCGTGTTGTCACACAACATATTATCTACAGTATAAAGTAAATGGACTATTGCATCATGCATATAAAATAAATTATAAGATGCAATCATTTGATCATATGATTCTCATTTCAAATATTGTTGTGACATTGTTCATACTAAAGCTTGACTTTAAGTATACAATCCAACACTGTGTATGTATACGTGGTTGGAATGATAATGTCCAGGGAATTATATTCTTACAGTCACTGTCAGACGCTGTTAACAGCGTTGAATTGGTCGCTAATTCGATTAATTATTTCTGAGAAAGGAATTTTCATAGCGAATATTTATCGTCGATGATTTTTTTGGCGAGGGAGAGAGAGAAGGAAGAGAGTTTTTTGTAGGTAGCAATGTGGTAGTATTTCTCGGTCATCTTCCACCATGCCGCCACTCGGGGGGTGATTGCCACGCCATGGAGTGCGACAGAGAGGTGATGAAATCGGCGGCGATGATAGCCCTCTTAAATGGTTTGAATTTTCCGTACCAGATGAGATTGATGGAGATTTTGCCCTGGATAAGAGCACCATTGTTGCACTTGAGAATCTGGTTTTGATCGGGAGTGTTCAACAACCAGCTGAAACCATGGCCTCCATATCTATTCTCTCTCTATTGTTTTTTTTTAATTTGTTGATGTGGAGTATAAATAGTATTAAGTTGATGATATTATTGCCACGTAAGGCTAGTCACTGGAAAATGAAAGAAAATCCCAAATTTTAGTCAACATGTACACATTCCGGCTGATTGGACTAAAATTGAAGAAAAAATGACTAAAACTGAGAATTCAAATACTTACAGGACTAAAATTGGGTTTTTACATACTTAATGGACCATTTGTGATAATTTCTTGAGGTACGTATGTGGCACATTGGTAAAATATTTCATGCACCTAAATTTGTTTCAAAATATTTACACAAAATATAAAAACATTTACTGGATGTATCACTTCTTTGTGGAGTTGAACAAAATTCGATGTATCGTGAGCCACCATTATCATCTTATTTAAATTTAAACTACGAATGTACTTCATGGTATAACAAATTTAGCTCTTAGGTTTAGTTCAAACTGCTCTTTACAATGACTTGGTCTACTACTATATAAAAATGTAACTAGAATTGATTTCCGCACTCCAATATGTTGGCTGTAAACCTCAAGTGATGTTTGCAATAGGTTTTACTTTTAATTTGGCGTTCAAATTTAGAGATTGGTATTTTACCATATTGTTCATGTTCTTCCATGCTCTAACTATCATTTTAGTTTTTGTTTTATTTACCAATTATAGATCTATCTATTTTGTGTTGGCTTCAGAGTTATTCACATTTACTTGTGTTATAGGAAAAACAATTCATACGTTGCTAATTTTATAGTCTTGGAAGAGGAAACATGTGATTTGTGAAAGAGAGATAGCTGAAGATTAGTGGGTTTTTGGGAGTATAATTCCTAGAGCTTTTAGATTTGAGTAATGATTTGAGTAGATTTGCATATTGAAGTCTAGCTTTGCTAGTCACAATATTAGTAATGAAAAAGTATCATCCTAAATGTTGGAGTGTAAGGAAAGCTTGGCTGTTGGGTTTGAGTATGTTCTGACCTTTTTGTGAATCTGATATTTCTTTAATCTTATTGTGTGTTGCATTTTGAATTCATCAATTTTCTTTGAATTGATTTACCCATTCTTATAACCTGATTGAAGATTCATAGTTTTCGGTAAATGCTAAGTAAATTCAAGTGCACGATTGTGGTTTAATTCATTAGTTGCTTTAATGAGAAAAGCTTTCCATACAGAGCTACTAAAGAATTGTTTATCTTCTCAAAATAGCGAGAATAAAATCGAACTTAGGCAAAGATATTGGGTAGATAGGCGGGTATTCTTTGGGAATGTTTGAATTATATTGAGTTAATATTTAGGTAATAAACCTTAACCATGTGATTAATAAAGTGTGGACATGAAAATTCCCTTAATTTTTCATTAGTTTCAAGAGATATGGTAACCCATCTCCCCCTAGGTTGTATTCCATTGGACCCCTTACTTTTTACTAACGGGTGTAGAAGATTGTTAATCCGTATAAATTCAATTAATGTTAAACTCCCTTATTTTATAATTTTTAAGGCCCACTTAGTAATATTAACTCATTTTGAGCCAAACACTCCCTTAGACTTCACACTCTATGGCAGCTTGATAAAGAAGGTGTAAAGCACCAGGTGCGGTATCATTTGATGGTGTGGATCTAGATCAAGATAGTGTCGATTATATCCTAAATTGTGCAAAGAAAACTGATGACTTTTGTACACAGAGCTTTTCACCATTTTGCATTAGTTGTTTTCTCACTGTTTTAAAGGTGTTTGTTGTAGGTAGTTTTCTTGAACTCTGAGGACATTCGGGATTATCATGATAGCATATTATTCCCTGACAAGGTTGATGAGCGTTTTCTCAACACACAATATTAATCCCCAAGTATGAAGGATGCTATTGTAGCTTCGTAAAGCGACCAAGTGATTATCGAACCCAAAGGACGTAATATTATTAATTTAAGTATATTCTAACGTATTAAGACTATTATGGAAAAATAGTTGTATGATTACATTACTAATTACTAAATAATTAAAAGAACAATTAAATTAAATAACAGTAGAGATTAAACGAAAGTGAATAAGTGAGAAGATAGGTAGTTCTTCAAGCCATCCAGTTTTACTTATTAATTTCCCTTCCGTGTATCAATGTCCGACTCTGCCTTGTGGAATATGGAAGTATTACTAAACCATGAAAATCAACTCTATAGACACAAGTAAATAAGCGTGTGACGTGTGAATATCCTTGGAGCAAGAGATATAATTCACCTTCTTTTCTAGGTACTATCAGTATCAATTATTTCCCATGCACTAAGTACTCTAACCCGATATGATCTACGTTTAGAGGTATTACGAAGTTATACTCTTTATCCTACTTATTAACCTGAATACGATTCAATTAACAAGTATTTATATAAGATAGTTCTAATGAGATTTCGAAATCCCTTCACTTAGAATCATAATATAGAATCCTGCTCAGCAGTGAACGCACTCAATCAATAATCAAGATATGTATTCGGACTCTTCATAACAATTAATGATGCACAAAACAACTCTGAGTATGTATTAAAAACGTATAACCTTATATAAAATAAACCACAAGTAGTATTTTACGGAGTATACACACAGAAGTTCAATTAACCTGTAAAATCTTCATAAACCCTGGAACTACCGAAGAGGTTCTAGCCCAAAATTGATCGAAGAACAATCATGGTGGTTGGATAGATATTACCCATAGTCTTGAAAATTACAAGATAAATTAAGATGCAAAGTAAACCCTAGATGCGGGCGCCGTCGCATCTCTCTCCATCTTGAATGTTCACTTGGTTCTCACTTGATTCGACAGACGAATCTCTCTCCACAGCTTCGTGGATGGTGGTAGGGTTTCGGATGTTGTGTAGAATGAAGGTGGCGAATGGCTCTATTTCCCCTTGCGTAGGGTCTTTCTTTTATACTTGTGAGCTCTCCTTACGGACCTAGGATGGGCTTTTTGAGCAAAAACATACACTGAAGGTGTAAAAATACGAATCCGTATGTATCCAATGCATCAGTTCGACCAAAAGCCTTGGTCTAACTGATCACAGCAGGTCGAACCACAGGTCAAATCGACCTGTAACACACTGGTAGGTCTGGAGTTCGACCCAAATGGCACCTCGAACTGGAAACTTCATGGTCGAACTGCGACTGCAAAAACTTATGATTCTGGTTAGACCATGGTTCGACCACTGTGCTTGGTCGAACCATAGTGTCGTGGTCGACCCACACTCCTGACGATCTCCCGACGCCTGATTTGACCCGGGATGTTGGTCGAATCACTCTCTGCTTGGTCGAATCGCCTCCCTGCATGGTCAAATTGGGTGCCTTCGATACCCTTTCTCCTATTTCTATCACTTCTAATCTGTTTCCCTTCAAAAATCCACTCATTTAGACTCAAACACATCTGATTCATGACTTTCTACAATACAACTTGATTTATCTTAACTTAAGATCAAATCTTACATTTTTATCACATGAATCAGGGCTCAAAACACGTGAATTTACACACTCATCAGAACCCCAAACTTAGATGTTGCTCGTTCCGAGGCAACACAATCAAAACATAGGAGTAAGTGTAAAAATTTCACAAGTCCATCTAGTCAAATACAAGTCATACCTACACATGCAACTCTATCAACTTAAAACATGTATCACTCGCATCATACATTTCATTCATGCAAAACATCACTCAATTATATCACAATTCGGAGTACTAATTCATCTAGCTCACAAGATAAGTGTTTACTCTCGCACTCAAGTGTAAAAGATATACACTTTAAATAGGTTAGTATATATGCTCATAATCAATTCATATTCTGGCGTAACCATAAGCTTGACAAAGGTCTCAAAAATAAACTTATAATCACTTCATTACTAGGATCACAAATGACTTGCTTTTGGGTTGTAATGTTGGCTCTTTGGTAAAGGTAGGAAAGTATAGATAAAGTGACTAATTCACTAGTAGAGAATTACCTTGGAATTTTATTTTTCATAAAACAGCTTCTTCTCTCCTTCTTATTCTCATGATCTTTCCGATTCACTTTTCCTCCTTTTTCTTGGCATCAACATCATCTTTCTTTTCAGTACAAGGGTATCAATTTTGAGCACTACCCTTCTAAGTAGTCGGGGTACCAGTTTCAAACACTTCCCCTAACAAGATTTAACCATATTTGTTCAAATTTATGCTACTCAACTCCAAATTTTCTTCCTTTCTTTTTCACATTCAAGCTGGTATTTATTCTCCTCAACTCTCTACTAATGAATAGGATATTCAATAAAGCTCAAGCAAAGGATAAATAAAGGCTTTTTAATCAAGGCTTGCCAAATAAAAAGCTTTTAAAAGCTCAACAGGGGCTTACAATTATTTATATAATATATGAGAAGGTAAAATTTGGCTAAGTAACTCAAATAAACAATAATGGTCTAAGATCATATCCTAATAACTAATTAATCATAAGTCTCGCACAAGACTCCAAGCCAAGTTCTAGAATACGGTTATACGAACGATTCTCACAAGAATAAACTATCATGCACATAGCATAATTTCATAAGGCTCAAATTCTCACATGGGTAAATAGAATCCTAAGCACTCCTTAAAGCATATAATCAAGATCAATTCGCAATGAACTCCACATATTTAACAAGTAATACATGCTCCTCATCAACAAAATCAACACATGCAAATACGAATGCAACATTCTTAGCAAAGAACTCATCATAACAATCCAAATTAAGTACATCCAACCAATCCATCAACAAGTATCAAGTATCACATTCTCCATCCAATCATCAAACCAAAATATAAGTAGACATACATGCCGCTCACACCACAAATACCCATCCTGTAAAGAGAAAAAGATAAGGGAAATGAGATGAAGTAGACAAAGGGAAAAAACCTGGCACATCCTACTCCTCCGGAGCATCGTCCTCATCACTCATCTCCATGCGCCAACGGTCAAAATCCCTGTGGAGATTATTCAGCTTCCTATCTAGCTCACGCTCATCGGCTTGCATCTTTCCCAATCTCATATCCATCTCCATGTAATTCGTATGTAGTGTAGTGTATCTCATGTCAAGCGCTGCATAACTCATGGTAAGAAAGCCCAGCTGGCGGATCGTCTCCTGCTGATTATTGTTCATGTTGGTCAACTGCTTGTTCATCAACCTGAACTGCTCCCTCAATACTGCTGATGTGGCACCACTGGAATAGGTTGTGGTGGTATCTCGTGCTACTGCGGAACATCCATCTCAGGATGAATTGAATCCGCTCCATGCAAACCATGCTCCTCATGCTGCCGCTGTGGCTATGGCTCTGGATGAAATTGCCCTCATCAACAATTCTCTGCAACTCTTGGTACGTCCCTGCAGCATACATCTGAGCCACAGTCCTCCAATCACCTTTCCTCAGGCACGTGATTGAAATAGCCTCATACCCCAATGTGTTCATCAACTTGTTACCCTCATTCCTAATCGCAGTCAGCTCAATCACATCGAAGGGGAACATAAAAGAAAAGATCTTTGATCCCCTCGTGTAAAACCAATCTCCATCACGATAGTGAAAAAAACCAGCTTTCACTCACACGCTCATAACTAGATCCGGATCCTCAAGAATGGGTGAAATGCCGGTAAAGTCCATGTGGTAATGCTCTGCCACAGAAGTCAGCAATCCTTCAATATTCACTCACTGGGATGTAGAACTCCTAAACTTGTAAAGCTATTGAATCAGGTACGACCCCACATTGAACCTTACTCCATTCATCATGCACCATAGAACATACAACTCACCCCTCAACACACAACTCCCTTCAGACTGAGAGAACAATGTGTTGCTCAATACTCGATCTATATATCGAATCACAGGGTTCCTAATCAAGAAAGCATGAGCATCTTGGTCTTAAAATCCATGTCCTCTCCAAAAATGGCTCTCCCTCTCCAAAAGTCATTCGCCTTGAAATACCCATTCTCATTCCTGGAGATCCCCCTAGGAGTCTCAAAAAGCATGTTGAAGTCCTCAGCTGTCCATTTTCTCATCTCGCCCCCAGCTGAAATGAACACTCATAAGGGAGCAGAGTAGAAACTTTCTTGATAGTGATTGAACACAGCACCTCAGCAGTCACATGGAAATATGTCGACCTTTTCAACTCCATGAAATGACGTATCCCTACTTTGTCAAACATCCACATAATATCATCACGGATGCGCATTGTAATCATAGCTCCATCATCCTGGTACCTCGTTCGAGCTATTGTGTCAGACATATCACCCCAACGATCCTTTATCTCCTCTTAATTCTCCATACGAATCTTGAAGTCCCTAGGTAGCCTCTCCTTAAGCCATAGCTTCTTAGTAACTTTGTCCTCACGAGATGGTCTATCTTGTCTCTTCTTTGATCGAACTTCAGTCTCTTTACCTTTTCCTACAAAGCAATACTTCAATACCAAACGGAAACAAGGAAAACAAACTAACCAAGTCCTAGACCAACTATTCATGAAACTTTACTCAAGACTTCAAGTTTTAACAAGTATAATCAATTCAAACAAGCATGCTTCTTCTTCATCAAGAATTCATCGATCAAAACATTCACATGCTAATTCTATTTCACTTCAATTCCAACTTCTCTATTATCAACAATTTCAACAACCACTTCACTTCCTTAAGCATGCATTCAACAATTCAACACAATTCAACTCAACATTCAACATGCTTCACTTCACCACTCAAATTGCTCATCAATTTCACGTAAACATCAAGGTCTAACAACAATTCAACAATCAAAATTGGACCCATCACTTATTCATATGAAACAATAATTCAATTTGCACCATGGATTATCATAAAAATGAGTTCAATCAACTTACCCACTCCAAAATCAAGCAATAGAACTTCAATCCTAGGGTAATATGGTTAAGAGAATATACCTTTTGATCTAGCCATGGCTCAATAAAACAAGTGTGAACAATCCCCAAATTCGTCGAAAAATCCTAGTTTTGCATCTCGAACACTCTAAATCCTTGACGAATCGGGTGTAAGGAGCGTGGAATGTGGTTTAATCGGAGCGAAATTGAGTGACATCAAAGTTTGGACAAGAGAATTTTTGGTTCGGAGGGGATTTGAGTGTGGGTGGTGTGTAAAGGGATCGAAACAGGGGTAAAAATATACTTAAATTTGCGACTTACCTGTGCGATTCGACCCGAACGGGTGATCAAACCACCTCGTCGTGGTCAAATCATACTTTTGGATGGCTTCCAGCTTCTGGTTAGATTCAAATGGCTAGTCGAATCAAACTATTGTGGTCGAACCGGCCTGTTAAAAACTTTCAGGTGGCTGGTTTGACCCGAACGGCTGGTCAAATAACACCTTCATGGTCGAATCAGCCTATAACAAAATCTCTGATCACTGATTCGACCTATACTGCTGGTCGAAGCCTGGTCAAACCACATCATATTTGATCGAACCAGCCCTGTAACGAACTTTCAGGTTCATGGTTTGACTTAGGCTGCTCGGTTCGACCTCTCTCCTTGGTCGAATCAAACTCGTGTTCCTTTGAAATCCACTATTCTTCGACCCCTGCACACTTCAAGCTCAAAAATGAACATTAGATACCAACACAGAGCAAAACTAAGCTAGAGAACCATTTAAAAGACTCTAAAATTGTGTGTATATACTCCGCATATGACTCAATAAATAAAACACCACTAAATATTATGCAAATTGCAAAAATATTAACACGTCAAAACCGGTTAAAGTTTCAATATGCCGCAAAAAATCAACTCTCCTAACAAACATTACCAAGAAAAGATCATACTTTCCGTGCTACGATGAGGTAAGTACATCACACCCCCAAACTTAGTAGAAACTATAGTCGAAACTAGTTTGAAAGAAGATGTAATTTCCAATTAGTAAGCACGTCAAATATAAAAATTTCTTACTCACACTAATGAAATAAAACAATAAATAGGAGGGAAAGCCCCCAACAGGCGCTCATGTTTAACGTCGAAGAGTCACGATGGTACCATATCAATGCAAGGTATCCTCAAAGACGACGCAAGTATCATTCGGCAACTTATAGTGCTTCAATCGATGCCCATTCGCCACTATGATGTCTCTGTCTTTGTCCATGATTTCAAAACTCCCCACTCCGCAGGCTCTATGGATAATGAACGGTCCCGTCCACTTCGATTTCAATTTTCCTGCAAAGAGCTTCAAACGAGAGTTAAAGAGTAGTACCTTATCACCTTACTTGAATTCCTTGTAAGTGATCTTCGAATCATGCCACTTCTTTATTCTTTCCTTGTAGATCACCGAATTCTTGTAAGCTTGATTCCTGAACTCATCTAGATGATTAATTTGAGTCATCCTCAACTCCTTTTGATCCTTAAGACATAAGTTCAAGCTTCTCAATACCCAAAAAGCTTTATGCTGAATATCCACGGGTAAGTGGCATGGCTTTCCATAGACGATTTGATATGGTGACATGTCAAGCACCGCCTTATAAGCAGTTCGAAACCCCCACAAAACATCATTGAGCTTCATAGCCCAATCCTTCCTATTTGTTTTGACTACTTTCTCCAAATTTTACTTAACTTGTCGGTTGGATACCTCAGCTTGCCCATTCGCTTGAGGATGATAGGGCGTAGTAATCATATGCTTCACACTATAATCCTTGAGCACTCTCTCTAGAAGCTTGTTGACGAAGTGAGAACCTCCATCACTTACTAGTGCTCTAGAGACTCTATATCGGGCAAAGATATGTTTCTTTAAGAAAGACAACACGGTCTTTGAATTGTTCAAGTGAGTAGGAATGGCCTCCACCCACTTAAAAACGTCATCCACTGCAAGAAGGATGTATAGGAATCCATTACATGAAGGAAAAGGCCCCATAAAATTGATTCCCACACATCAAAGATCTCTACAACAATGCTCGGCTGAAGTGGCATCTCATCTCTCCTACTTATGTTTCCCATCCTTTGACACTATCGCATGTCGCTACATAGAATTCACAGTCCTTAAACAAAGTAGGCCAATAAAGAGCAGATTGAATACCTTAGCTGCTATCTTTGGAGCTCCTAAGTGCCCTCCGTTAGGTTGTGCATGGCAAAAGTCAAGAACACTCTCCATCTCCATCTCGGGCACACACCTATGGACTATAGAATCCGTACAGATTTTGTAGACAAATGGATCATGCCATATGAAGGTCTCAACATCCCTTTTAAACTTAGCAAGTTGATATCGATTGAGATCTCTTGGAATTTCTCCTACAGCAATATAGTTGACATAATCCGCATACCATGAATCCATTCCTTGAGTAGCAACTACACACGCTCTTTCCGCTCCTTCAGCAAACACCGCTATGATCTTCACATCGGGAAACATCTCCTCAATGTATTCAAAAGAATCATCACAATGCTCCCTTGTCTCCAACCTTGATAGGTGATCCGCCAAAACATTCTCCGTACCTTTCTTATCTCAAATCTCCATATCAAATTGTTGCAGAAGGACCTATCTAATGATCCTTGGCTTCGCTTCCTCCTTCTCCATTAAGTATCGGATTGTAGAATGATCCGTATACACAATGGTCTTCATGCCAACCAAATATTGTCGAAACTTATTGAATGCATACACAATAGCTAGAAACTTCTTTACAATGACAGTGTAGTTCTTTTGTGATGCATCAAAAGTCTTACTCGCATAGTAGATGGTGCAAAACTTCTTTTCATTCATCTGCCCAAGCACCACTCCAAGTGTTTGATCACTTGCATCACACATAAGTACAAACGGTTAAGTCCAATCCGATGTGATCAAGATAGGTGCAGTAATAAGTGTCTCCTTCAAAATTTGAAAAGCTATTAAACATTCTTCATCAAAAACAAAAGGATCATCCTTTTCAAGTAAGTGAGACAATGGTTTGGAGCATTTTGAGAAGTCTTTGATAAATCTCCTATAAAGTCCTGCGTGTCCAAGGAAGGACCGCACTCCTTTTTTATTTGTAGGTGGTGGAAGCTTCTCAATCGCCACCACCTTTGCTCTATCCACCTGCAATCCTTTAGCCGAACTATGGTGTCCAAGAACAATCCCATCTCTCACCATAAAGTGGCACTTCTCTCAATTCAAGACAAGATTAGTTTCTTGACATCTTTTCAAAATAGTAGACAGGTTAGATAAATAAATATCAAAGAAGGAACCAAAAATAGAAAAACCATCCATAAACACCTCCATGATCTTTTCTATCATCTCATCAAATATGGCCATCATACAGCGCTGAAATGTTGCAGGTCCATTACACAATCCAAAATGCATCTTTCTAAAAGTAAAAGTTCCATAAGGGCAAGTAAAAGTAGTTTTTTCTTGGTCCTCGGGTGCAATCATGATTTGATTATACCCCGAGTACCCATCCAAGAAATAATAAAACTCATTCCCTGCAAGACGATCAAGCATTTGATCCATGAAAGGAAGAGGGAAGATGTCTTTGCATGTATTTTCATTCAGTTTCCTATAGTCAGTACACACATGTCATCCCGTAGGAATCCTAGTGGCTAGAGTCTCTCCATCATTGGCTTTCACAATAGTCATGCCCCCCCTTTTAGCTACAACATGCAATGGACTCACATGGGGACTATCACTAATTGGATAAATAATTCTTGCTTCTAGCCATGTTAGGATTTGCTTCCTAATCACTTCTTGAATAGCGGGATTTATTCGCTGATTCTGAATGCTACTCTTAGCCTCATCTAACAATCTTATCTTATGCATGCAATATGATGGACTAATAACATTCAAATCATCTAGAGACCAACCAATCGCAGACTTATACTTCCTAAGGACATCTAATAACTCATCGAGTTGATCATTAGTTAGAGAAGAAGATACAATTACAGGAAATGTTTCATTGTCGCCTAGGTAGGCATACTTCAAGTGCTCCGGCAGTGGTTTCAACTCCTCCTTCATTTCTTTTTGATTGTGCTTTCTCTATCCAATGGCAAGTATTTTATAGTCTACTTCACCTCTTCAAACTTGGTTCTTTTTTATTAATACCTGTCATCACCCAAAGCAAGTAGGTTTTCCAGAAAATCAATACATACCTCTTTAGAGAGCTCATCTAATTTGGTGGTGGGAAAAGTAAGAGACTCCGCTATACATGTTGTCAAAGATCCTTAGAAAGGATCAAGGACATATCTTCCATCACAATCTCCTCCACCACAGCGATGCTGTGACACTGCGTCTCCATCGGCATCTTCATTATTTTATTAAGGTTGAACAACACCTCATCTTTATCCATGTGCAGCCTTAGCTCACCCTTTTGCACATCAATCATAGCTCCAGCTGTAGCAAGGAATGGTCTCCCTAAGATAAGGGGAACATTATCCTTGTCATCCTCCATCTCGAGTACAAGAAAGTCCACATGAAAGACTAGTTTCTCTACTTTCACTAGAACGTCTTTAATCATCCCTTTTGGAAAATCATAGACCGATCCACTAGTTGTAGAGCAACCATTGTGGGAGTTAACTCCCCCAAACCAATCCTTTGAAATATCGACAAGGGCATCAAATTGATGCTTGCCCCAAGATCGCACAAGGCTCGTCGTGCCGGCCCTTTCCCAATTTCACATAGAATAGTAAAGCTTCTCGGATCCCTTAACTTTGCTGGCAGCTTCCTCTGTATGATCGAGCTGCAGTTCTCAGACAAATTTATTGTCTCAATTTCGTTTAAGCTTCTCATTTTCAAAAGTATGTCCTTTAGGAAGTGGGCATAATATGGCACCTCTAAGAGTGCTTCAGAGAAAGGAATACTCAAGCTTATCTTGTTTATAATATCTAAAAACTTTTTGAACTTTTCTTCCAATCCCTTCTTGACTAGCTTAAAAGGAAACGGAGGAGGTATTTTAGTTTTTGGAATTCCCCATTCATCATGTTCAACCTTCTCCGCCTTATCCTTCTCGGCTCTCAATCTCTTTGCTCTTTTCCATTTCTTTTCTACAATAAGCTCAATATTCTACTCTTTGGATGGCACTGGAGTAGCATCAACATCAAGTAAATCATTTGATGCGGAAAACAATGTCGAATGATGTGGTTTGACCTGGGTTCGACCAGGTGTGCTAGTCGAACCAGGCGAGTAATGGTTGAACCGCGCTTCTGCATGTTTGTACTTCCCCGAACAGGCTGGTTCGACCACGGTTCGACCAACAAGATTGGTCGAACCATGATGATCACGGTCGAACCGCCTTTCTGAAAAAATAGGGTGCTCTGTACAGGCCAGTTCGACCATGGTTCGACCAAAAGGTTTGATCGAACTAACTCGATGGTGGTCGAACCGCTCAGTTGGGATCTCCGAAGGTTGCCCAGGTGTCCAGTTCGACCTCCTTAGTGTGGTTCAATCATTTGTGTTGGTCGAATCGAGGTCGAATCGGGATCTTGGGGCTTCAAAACTCAGTTTTGACATCATCGGTCCCTCATACTGTGTTCCAAATCTTAACATGATGGCATGGCACTGCTTCGGATTCGCTATACTTTGCGATCGGAACTTACCTTTCTCCACAGTTTGCGTCATTGGTTAACATTCCCCGCCATCTCCCCCATCAACAACGTCAAGTCCATCATTTGCTTAGAAATACCCTCATGATTTGCATCAATTTTCTTTTCAAGCTTGGCCTCAAGACGATCTACTCTTGCATCATTCCTTGCCATGTACCTGTTCACCGTATCCTCTAAACTAGGTTTTCCTTCTTCGACCTTAGCACCCGGATCAACACCAATAGGAGGTTGTATTGTTGTATTAGGATCTCTCCATGAAAACTATGGCCTCCTTGGTTGTTGATAATTACCCGGGGGACCACGATTATTGTAGTTCCCTTGATAATTCCGGTTTCCTTGATTTTGGAACCTTTTTCCTTGAATACTTTGACCCATGTCATAGTTCGCCTCTTCCATATCCTCTTGGCTAGCTCCTTCATTACAAACATCCTGTATAATTAGTACTCGCTGAGCTATGTCAGTGATATGCTTTTGCTGGGACTCAAGTAACTTGTTGATATTAGCCAAACTAGAGACGATCTCATCTTCTCTACTCAACTTCACCATAGTATGCTCAACCTGTGCCACCTTACCAAGAACATAAGGGCCTCTCACTCTATTAGTTGGCCAATCTCTTGAATTCATAGAAATATCTTCAAAGAGCTTTTCGGCCTCTACGGATGACTTTGTAAGCAGTGCTCCATTAGAAGAAGCATCGAGTAAAACTCGAGAATCACAGTCTAATCCATTATGAAAATACTGATGTATTGAACTTTAGAAAGCCCATGCTGTGGACACTTTCGAAGCATGTCCTTGAATCTGTCCCAAGCCTCATGAAACTTCACATTACCGTGGATGGCGAATTCATTGATTTCTTGTTTCATCTTAAACATTTTGAAGGTGGCATGTAACGCTCCAAGAATTTCAATTTCAATTTCTCCCAGGTATCACATTCAGCAGCATTGAGATTATCGTACCAATCTCTCACCTTTTCATTCAGCAAGAACTTAAACAAGATGATCCTCCTTGCATCTGTATGAGCTCCTGCATCTTTTTGTGTACTTGCATACCCTAGGAACTTATTCAGATGTTGCTGAGGATCTTCAAAGGTTCCCCCAAAGAAGGGACTCTTTTCAATCATGCTGATAAGAGCAGGGTGAAGATCAAAATCAGCTCTGGCCCCCCTTGCTCCTAACAGCCCCACATTGCCTCCTCAGTTGTTCTTAAAGACTTCATGGATGGCAAGATTATTCGGATTCACCGCCATGTTGACTGCTTCTGATTCTAAGTTAAATTATGTTGCAGCTTCAATTGCTTGCGAATTTAGCTCACCAACTTCAACTCCTAAATTAAGAGCCTCTGTTAGTTCTACGTTCTTATTCTTCTTCTTCTTCTTCCCTTTCTTCTACCTTGACGATGCTCCAATCTTAGGATTATAAGCTTCTAAATCACCTACCTTTGACCTAGTGAGCATACACCTAAGAAAAATAAGTGTTAGAAAATAAAGACAAGAACAATATAGTCTCAATTAAACTAGAAATAACAAATTAATAATCAATGCTGTCCCCGGCAATGGCGCCAAGAACTTGATGAGCGTTTTCTAAACACACAATATTAATCCCCAAGTATGAAAGATGCTATTGTAGCTTTGATAAGCGACCAAGTGATTATCAAACCCAAAGGATGTATTATTATTAATGTAATTATATTCTAGCGTATTAAGACTATTATGGCAATATAGTTGTATGATTACGTAACTAATTACAAGAATAATTAAAAGAACAATTAAACTAAATAACAGTAGAGATTAAACGAAAGTGAATAAGTGAGAAGATAGGTAGTTCTTCGGGCCATCTAGTTTTACTTATTAATTTCCCTTTCGTGTATCAATGTCCGACTCTGCCTTGTGGAATATGGAAGCATCACTTAACCATGCAAATCTACTCTATAGACACAAGTAAATAAGCATGTGACACGTGTGAATATTCTTGGAACAAGAGATATAATTACCTCCCTTTCTAGGTACTATCAGTATCAATTATTTCCCATGCACTTGTTAGATTGTATACTTAAAGCCTAGCTTTTATATTGAACAATGTTTAAACAATTTTATTTGAAATGAGAATCATATGATCAAACGTTTTGCATATTATAAATTGTTTATTTATATGTTTGTGCAAAAGTCTATTTACTTTATACTGTAGATAATATGTTGTGCGACAACATGCAGAAGATCATATTATCGGTTTCCTTATAAAGTATAAATAGATGCTCACAACCGAGATGGACGGGGACTATCTATTGGGATGGTTGTAGTGTGATTTGGTATTAGTTTGTCTTGACTATAGAATCACATTAGTGCACCTTGTGTGTATTGAGCAGGACTGCTTGAGATCGTTTACTTGTACTATCTATATAGGAGAACTTGATCTCAGTTATTATGGATGTTCATGCTCTTAATCCCTATACAATAACCTCGACACGTAAGGCAATATATATTTCTTTGATTCATCAATGGGTGAGATTTACATGTATTAAATTAACAAACTTGGTAAGTTAGGAAATATTATTATTTCTATGGTGTGTTGTCGATTGTAGAAGGAATCCATGTCCGTCATAGGTTGATGATGTCCCCTTGAGGAGCTCATAAGGTTTATCATGTAAATCTTGCAAGTGGATTAATTTCGGCATGATAATAAGGTTGAGTGGTACTACTCTCGGAAGAGATATTAATTAATTTGAGTTGTCAGTAACTTAATTAATTAATGGGTATTGTATATCTTAAACATGGGGAGATTTTTGAGCTCATAATAAGTAGGAGCCCATAACGTAATTGTATAATTGAAAAGGCAGTGCAGTAATAATATTTTAGTAGACTATATTATTATTATTGGACTTAAGTATAAGCTTTGGGCTAAGCTTAGATACTTAAGCCCAATGGAGGTCCACCCTAATTTCTCCTCCTGGTCCCTGTTGTAGCCCAATATATAAGTCATCTCAGCTTTCTGGAACTCTAAGCCTGCGCCTCTTTTAATGTAAAGAAGTGAGAGAAGCAGATTGAGAAATCTTGAAGATTGTTGCCCACACAACATCAGGATTGGACTTGGGTTATACAGTAGAAGATCAAGAGGTAGTTTTCTGCAACTATTCATCCTCTACATCAACCCTGAAGAAAGGTAAACTTTAATTATTGCTTCCGCTGTTATTGTTTACTTGGTTTCCTAACGGATCACGCTGAGCCAAACGATCCTAAAGCCAACAACACTAAGTACTCTAACTCGATATGATCTCCCTTTATAGGTAATACGAAGTTATACTATTTATCCTACTTATTAACTTGAATACGATTCAATTAACAAGTATTCATATAAGATAGTTCTAATGAGACTTCAGAATCCCTTCACTTAGAATCATAACATAGAATCCTACTCAGCAGTTAACGCACTCAATCAATAATCCTTCACTTAGAATCATAACATAGAATCCTACTTCGCGTCTCTCTCCGTCTTGAATCTTCACTTGGTTCTCACTTTATTCGACAGATGAATCTCTCTCCACAGCTTCGTTGATGGTGGTAGGGTTTCGGATGTAGTGTAGAATGAAGGTGGCGAATGGCTCTCTTTCCCCTTGCATAGGGTCTTCTTTTTATTCTTGTGAGCTCTCCTTACGGACCTAGTAAGGGCTTTTTGAGCGAAAACACGTGCTGAAGGTGTAAAAATATGAATCCAGACGTGTCCAGCTCATCAGTTCGACCAAAAACCTTGGTCGAACCGATCACAGTAGGTCAAACCACAGGTCAAATTGACATGTAACACACTGGCAGGTCTGGAGTTCGACCCGAATGGCACCTCAAATTAGAAGCTTTGTGGTCGAACTACGACTGCGAAAACTTATACTTTTGGTTCGACCACTGTGCTTGGTCGAACCACAGTATCGTGGTCGAACTACACTCCTGATGATCTCCCAACGCCTGATTCGACCAGGGATGCTAGTTGAATCACTCTCTGCTTGGTCGATTCGCCTCCCTGTATGGTCGAATTGAATGCCTTCGACACCCTTTCTCTGGTTCCAATCACTTCTAATCCATTTTTCTTCAAAAATCCACTCAAACAGACTCAAACATACCTGATTCATGACGTTCTACAATACAACTCGATTTATCTTAACTTAAGATCAAATCTTACATCTTTATCACACAAATCAAGCTCAAAGCACGTGAATTTACACACTCATCAAAGGTAAGTCTAGATTTACTAACTTCCAAATCTATGTTGATCCGACTATTTATGTTGCGCTACTCTTCGACATTTTCTTCATTTGACCATATCTTTAATGTATTCAAGTGATGGGATAATGAAATGCCCAGACTCTCACTGATATAGAATTATGAGGGGATGTATCTTGAGCTAAACAAAATGAAGATTACTACAAGGGATGGAGCCAATGCTAATTCAGAATAGATTAAGAGGTTTTTAATGAGAAAAATGTCGACTATCGAAAATATGACTGGACCGGATTAGTGAGGAGTTGCAAGCTGCTTCATTCTAGAGACCAAATTAGTGGCTAAAGAAAAATCAGCCTCAACATTAGCTTCATAAAGGTTGTTCTTTGTGAACCCACACCAACTGTAGGTATGCCAGATTGGTATCAAACTAGAGATTTAGAATTACTGTGGGATGGTTCTAGAGGCAATCTAACTGAAACTGACTACAAAAATGGAGCCAATACTAATTTTTAATGTTTATTTCATGCCCTGTAGAATTCTTCAGAATTTTAGGTTCATATATATTAGAGAGAATATTCATGGAACAAATAGCAATTTGATAAATTTAGTGAATGATATGTATATTGATGAGCATGGTGAGAAACTAGATGCTGAAGTTTTAGTCTTAGGGTGAGGTTCGAATGTGATTATATTTTGATGGTGCAAAATGACAAAACCCCTTTATGTTATTATTGTTTATATTCTTAATTCATGTTGGTGTAATTTATTAATGTTTTATGTGGGAGTGAATTTCAATTGGACTAGTTGATTAAAAAGATTAAAAAATTTCACAGTTAAGGTTGAGATTCCAGGATATTCAAGTCAAATGAATCAACATGTTATGAACATGTTTTACTTTTCAGGTACACAAGGTTGACTTCAACTATCACAGATGAGATCTTGACCTTTAAAGAGCCTTTAAGATATGGACTGTTTTTCGGTACATTTGGAGGAACATTTAAGTCTGTGTGTGAAATTATTGCTGGTTTGGGTGGTCACCAAAGGCATAATTTCTACCCTTCATTAACTTTTCACTTGACTTTTACTATTAGTGCATATTAAGTGTGCTTTTATTTTTTATCTCAGTTTGATGCAAATATTTAGCTTTTATTATTTTTAAAAATTTTAGGGCAGCAAAATAGAGGGTTCTGATGGCCGGTGTAATAGCAGGGCATGCTGCTTATTGGATTGAACACATAGCACCCAAGCTTGGCCATTCATATTCTCATGCGAGCCACTGTATTGGCTTCACGATGTGGTATAAGAAGCAAGAGATTTGGTCGTATATGCAAGTCTTTTACATGGGCTCATGGAGATATTTTCCTTATGTTTCTCTAGTCATCCCAGATTCTGTAAAGTGACACTTTGCTTACCCAATATAATGTTATAGCAGATTTCTTAGCAGGAAGCGCTATGGGAGTTTGGGATGACTTAGTTCAGATACAGAGAATTCCATTGAAATACTACCACTGCCATTGGGCGTGCATCTTATAACGACTTCTGTCTTCTCTAATTCTATTACATGCTGAGTTGTTCCAAATTGCAACTGCTACAGAATTGCCAGTGTAAATTCGACAAATGTATGTTAGCCCTAATTTCTAATAATCCCACAATTTTCATATTAATGGTCTTTTTTGTTATTGTTTAGTTCGAGATTGCATCTGCATTTTGTGATCTTAATTGAATCTTTGTTGGATTTATGATTGGGAAACATAATTTGTGGTAAATCTTCATCTGATATTGGTATTGATGTTTTTGATCTTATAAGCTTGTGGAGTAATTATCTAAAAAGCTACAATTTAGATACTACATAATATATGTAAAAAAATAAAATAATGAACATTTCCATGTAAGACGCTTGTCTGTTCGTCGGTGGAATGATTTATTGTTCTTTAGTCTGCACTTGATATTTGATAACATCCACATCTACTCAAGCCAAGGAACCAAAGGTTCAATACCAAGTGCACAGGAAAATTTTGTAAAAGAATCGCTGACCGAGAAACAGACATAGCACATGGAAAACTACACATGAAACAAGATTGAAAGCCCAACACCTTTGTGATAATCTGGGGAGGGAGAGCCGATTTTGTCTCTCTATTTTTCTCTCCCCTCTCCCTCTAACTTTTTGCCCTAAACTGACCACCGCCGTCAATATACTAAGGGATTTCCCCTAAGCTTTATCAGGCAGGATTCGCTACATCTAAGCTCCAATCGGAGTTCTTTAGGGTTCCTCCCTATATCAGATCGGCGTCTCCAAGGCCTTAGGTTTTGGCTGATCCACTCCCCAAAACATACCAGCTGCAGCTATCACATCTGGATTCTTCACCGGCTGGGCTCCCTTCTTATTGACGATGGAGGATTCCATTGTTGGCTTGCCGAGGCCACGATCGGTAGATCCTACTACCGAAGGAGATCTCCTTATCCCCAATCGTTGGCTGCCGGCCAAGATCCCCTTTCCCGCTGTCCAGGCAGGTTACCTATTCCGATTGGTGGCTACCCCTGTGAAATCTGCCACTGGAGATTCCGTCTCCTCCAGTTTTGTGGCTATCGCTTGGCTGTGTCCGACGCTTGCCATCGCTTGAGTGATTTCCACCTGCCTTCCCTCGTGAGTTTGGAGTATCGTGGCCGCCGTCCTTCTGATGTTGGTGCTGCCTTGTCTCGCCCACCGCCGCCGCCTAGGGCTCGCCTTGAGCGGTGGCTCTCATTGCCGCCGTCTGATTCATGCCCTAGTCCTAGCACCATCATCTTCCCTTGTACCCAACTGTAACAACAAAATTTGTATTTATTAAAATAATAATCACAAAAGAAATTACAAAATAATCCGATATGGATTAAAGTTGAGAATTTAA
Organism: Pogostemon cablin; assembly: GCA_023678885.1. Classification (NCBI taxonomy): domain Eukaryota; kingdom Viridiplantae; phylum Streptophyta; class Magnoliopsida; order Lamiales; family Lamiaceae; genus Pogostemon; species Pogostemon cablin. The sequence continues at coordinate 42,603,152 of CM042957.1, read as the reverse complement.
GTGAGCAGCTTCTATTTATCCTCTGATTCCTCTCTTGAGTTGACTTCTTGACTCTATCAACTTTCTGAGCTGGATCTTTGGATGAAGCTTGTCCAAGCTCGGATTTGACTTGAAGCTTTAAAAACGTTTATCCAGAGGCGTCGAGCCTTTGTTTGGATCAACCGTTGACTTGAAGATTTACTGTGAAGAACGCCATTCAATTTGTTAGAACACCGTTGACCTCACGAATATTGCTGGATGAACTTGACTTGAAGAAACGATGAATCTGAGGGGCTTAGCACCTTGATCTCAGATTGAATGATGTTTCTAGATTGATCTTCGAAGAATGACTTTGATCTTCGTAGAGATTGCAAGTTCCTTCAGAGCTTTCCAGGCTTTCAGGATTTTCAGAATGAATGGAATGAGGACTGAAGGTCCTTATTTATAGGTAGAGAAAATAACCACTTGTGAGATATTTTCTCTTTGAAAAGATATGTTGGGCTTTTCTCCTTTAATCAAGTCTGCTGGACTGGATACGGGCCTATTGATTTAATTAGACCTGCTGGATTTGATTTGCTGGGCTTGTTTGACTTGAATCAGGCCCACACAATTTATTTCCTGGGCTTATTGATTTGGGCCAAGCTCACATGATTTATTTATTGGGTTTACTGATTTGGGTCAGGCCCTCTTGATTTGAATTGAGCCCACTTGACTTGAATCGAGCCCATATGACTTAGATTAAGCCCATTTGACTTGGATTTGGGCTCAAATAATTATATTAATTATCAATTATTTATTTATTTATTTCAGGATTAATTTATTTAAATTCCTTAATAAATTAATATTTAATATATTTTCCTTTGTATTCCATTTATTTAGGCAATAAAATTTAATTGCCTACAAATGCCCTTTGTACTTTGTTCACGGAAATTTATCATTGAAGTGGACAAATTGCAACAATATTTGCATATGCTTTGGAGTCTCTTTCGACCCATTATTTTCATTGAGCTTTTTATTTTACTATTTCTGGCCCAATAAACAAACGAACCTCAAAATTTAGTAGATAATGCAGTTGTAAAATATATCTCATAGAGCTGAAAATCCAATATCCACAAATCTTTATTGACATTAATCTGTTAGTTACAAATCTTCATATATCAGCTCAATTCTTAGACCCCAAGAAATAACTTCACATTATTTTGAAGATAAATACAAATATTTATCTAATATTCACAGAAGTTATCCAAACTTTCCCAAGACTATATAAGAACAACTCCCGTTTCCACTTTTTCACTTCAAAGTTTCGACTAACAACACTACCCTTCTTTGCAGATTTTCTTCTTAGTTTAAAGGCTGCTGCAACACAAGAAACTCGGGCATTCATCAATTATTACCAAAGTAACCATCTTCTTTCCTCCCCATTCCCTTTTCTTTTACTGCTTTGCTTCTGTACTTTTAAATTCTTTCTTCTTTGTATTTAGCTATTTATTTGCCTTCACATAATCATCAAGGTACACTCTACCACTTATATTCTCATATTTACCTCTATACTTCTTCCATTCCTTTTCCTTTTTTTGGCACAATGTTTCCAAGTAGAGAAGAGAAGAGAAGACCTTAGCATACCCAAGGAGTCAAGACTAGTGACGTCGAGGTGGAGAGAGATCGACGGCGGACCACCCATGGTGGTTGCTTGTCGGGCTCGTACCGTGAGGCGGAGAGCAATCAATGGTAGGCTACCCATGGTAGTTACTTGTTGGGCTCTCATCTCCGACGATATTGAGATGGAGAGTAGTCAACGGCGGACCACCCATGGTGGTTGCTTGTTGGGCTCTCACCTTCGAAGACATTGAGGTGGAGAGTAGTCAACGGCGGACCACCCATGGTGGTTGCTTGTTGGGCTCTCACCTTCGAAGACATTGAGGTGGAGAGTAGTCAACGGCGGACCACCCTTGGTGGTTGCTTGTTGGGCTCTCACCTTCGAAGACGTTGAGGTGGAGAGTAGTCAACGGCGGACCACCCATGGTGGTTGCTTGTTGGACTCACACCTCCGACGGAAGTAGGTGGAGAGCGATCGACGGTGGACCACCCATGGTGGTTGCTTGTCGGGTTCTCACCTCCGACGGTGTTGATATGAAGAGCGAGAGAAGCTTCCGTTGGAGGAAGAATTATGAGGCCGAGGAAGTTGGTAATGCCGCTGTCGATGATAAGCAGCAATAAAGCGGCTGGGGTGAGTTCCGACTCATCGGCGAGCACATTGGACTTCTATGGCGAAGACATGCTCATATTCGAGGCAGCGACACACTCCGGCTTGAACTGCGACGAAGAGCACTTAGCGACGGCGAAACGAAAGGTGGCTAATGGCAGGGGCAGCACTTCGCAATTCCGGCCACGCACGGTGGTGGGTAGTGGGAGTAGAGCTTTCTCGCAGACTGTTACTAGGCGAGGGCAGCTACGGGAGAAAGCAATTCTCCATGAAAGGATGCAATTAACCAGCGGTGGCAGCGGCGGATTTGGGTGGACGCTCACCTGGAACAGCAGGCGGAAGTTTGAATGGATTGACGGGCAAACTTTTTCGGTGAAGAAACGGCATGGGAACTTGACTCTGGTGGCGATGAGCAGAGGCTGATTGAGACTGGGCTCGGCAGTGTTCTTGACGACAGGGAGCGGATCCGGCGGCTGAGAGAAGGAATTATTGGTGACGACATGCTTTGAAGCGGCGATCTGTGGTGGACCCAGTGGCGGTCGGTGGCCTTGCGTGGCGATTCCGCCAGCAGAAATTCTGGTGGCGAGGAGTACGACTTCGCGATCCCGTCGGCAAGCTTTGGGGGCGGCTGAGCGGTGGTCGTTGTGGAATATCCAGGCGGCTTCGGTGCTCGTCGGAAGCAGATCCGGCCGGAGTGGTGTCTTCCAGTGGCCTTCATAAACGAGTTGAAGGATGAGCAGCAGATTGAAGAAAGCTTCTGGTATCAATCTCTTGTTCAACCACCTAATTTTGACTTTATTGGCCTTATTTTGACTCACATGGCCCAATTAACTAAATCAATTTGGGCTTACCAAATTGGGCTTAGTTTAAGTATTTGCATGCCACACCACCATGGTTGAACCCATGTTAATGAATCAAACTAATATCAATTAATTTGATTGCTCACTTTAATATTTTAAACTTCATCCAATTATTGATTTAATTTATAATTTTTTTTTTTGGTTTAATAATTAATCGACCACCCCACAAACGTATTTTGGGTATTTTAATTAATTAAATCCATAAATTATAAATTAACATGAATCTATCTGTCACTTGCCAATCATCTTCATCACATCATCATTGCGAGAACTTTGAGGCTATTTCAACACTCCAAGAATTTGATCTTCATTTACCATTTCAAAATTTTGAACTTTTTCACTTAAATTGGCAGTCAACCGTCTTCTCCTGTTCAACCTTTCACTTCATTCACACTTCAACTTATCTCTTGTCTCACAAACTTGATATGAATAAGCCAAGACATGACTGAACTTAGCAGAGGGATAAGCTGCCTACGTACCTCTTTGAAGAGGATCAAGTCATAACGTAGTTAAAAGGGACATGATTTGATTTGAATGGGGGGTACCGTACACAGTTTATACTCGTGCGGGCCAGGAGTGACTATTTTTTAACCACTTTAGACAAAGTAGGGTATTTAATGCTTTAACCACTTAAAATACCTGAGTGGGGTTAATTATCAGTTTAACCACGTATAATTACCTTTGGTGGGTGTCGTGCACAGTTTATACTCATGCGGACCAGGAGTTTGTCGTACACAGTTTATACTCATGCGGACCAGGAGTTTGTCGTACACAGTTTATACTCATGCGGACCAGGAGTAACATGCAGTTTAGGCTCGTGCGTCAAGGAGCGTTCCTTGGATTTGATTACGCATAGTAGCGCTTCAGGAATTTGCCATTTATGGGGCCGATTCCTATACCATCTTCAGATATCAACTTGTATGCACCATTTGTATACACTTCTTTCACAACATGTGGGCCATCCCACTTAGGCAAGAATTTATTTCCAACTCGGTGAGTGATGACAATAGGCCTTCTTACAGCCAGGACTAAGTCTCCGACTTGAAAAGAACGTATCTTTACTTTCTTGTTAAACGTTCTGGAGAGGCAAGCTTGATAGCACTCAAGTCTTTGTTGTGCTTCTAACCTCTTCTCATCAAGTGCCTCTAATTCTTCGAGACGCAATCGTGCATTCTCTTCTTCAGTTAAACCTTCTTGTATGGCTATTCTCAAAGATGGTATTTGCTTTTCAAGGGGCACCACAGCTTCAACCCCATGTACAAGAGAGTACGGAGTAGCTTGAGTAGGCGTTCTATAAGTAGTTCGATACGCCCATAAAGCTTCATGAATCCTTTCATGCCAGTCCCGCTTTGACTTGGAGACCACCTTCTTCAACAGATTACACAGTGTTTTGTTGAAGGCTTCGGCAAGCCCATTAGCTGCTGCATTATACATAGAAGATTTTCTTTGCTTGAAGTCAAACTTCTCACAAAGCTTATCAATCAAAGAGTTACTGAATGGCCTCCCATTGTCTGTGATAATGTATCGAGGCACTCCATATCTATATATGATATTAATGCGGATGAAATCAGCCACGTTTTCTTTCTTCACTTCTCTCAAGGGTACAACTTCCACCCACTTGGAAAAGTAATCAGTGGCAGCCAGGATATAAAGATGGCCTCTAGAAGACTTCGTTAATGGCCCCACCAATTCTAAGCCCCATGCATCAAATGGCCACGAAGAAATTGTTGGATGTAATGGTTCGGGAGGCTGATGAATGAGATTTTCATGAAACTGGCATGGCTGACATCTTTGTGCATAATCTATGCAATCCTTCACCATAGAAGGCCAGTAATATCCCATCCTCTTGATTCTGAAATGTAACTTGGATCCAGACTGATGGGCGCCACATATTCCAGAATGAGCTTCCTCCATAGCTTGAAGAGCTTCTTCATCACTTAAGCATCTTAAGAGAATACCATCAAACGGTCTTCTATAGAGTGTATCTTTGTAATAGAAGAATCATGATGCTCTACGTCGGACATCAACCCTTAGGTGTGGATCATTGGGAAGCTTATCATACTTTAAGTACTCCACGAACGGTTGACGCCAATCTTCTTTCTCAATATCAAAAACCTCTATGGTGCAATACTCAACTTCTTCACCATCTTCATCTTCGAAGAAGGGAGGTACCACCCAACTTTTGCAGATCGGTACTTGAAAAAGCGCTTCGGGAATTGCTATGGTTGATGCTAGCTTTGCCAAAGCATCGGCTTGCTTGTTCTTACTCCTTGATAAATGTTCAATCTCTACATCTCCAAGCCAATTCATAAGCCTTCGAGCATAGTTATAATACGGAAGCAATTCAGGTTTCTTAACCTCATATAAGCCAAGCAGCTGGTTGATTATCAACAACGGATCTCCATATACCTTAAGGTGTCACTACTTTACATCCACTGCCATCTCCAAACCAAGTATAAGAGCTTGATATTCAGCTACATTGTTAGAGCAATTTTCAGTTAGACTGAATGAATATGGCAAAACTCCTCCATCTGAGGTTACAAATACTACTCCTGCACCGGCTCTTTCTCTGTGAGCGGCTCCATCGAAATACATCTTCCAAGGAAGAGTGATTCCAATAGCCAATATATCTTCATCGGGAAGATCATCAGACAATTCCCATTCGGCAGGCATGGGATGATCAGCCAAGAAATCTGCCAGCACTTGCCCTTTCACTGCTTTTTGAGGGATGTAGATAATTTCAAATTGCTGCAATTGGAGATACCACCTTGCGGGCCTATCAGAGAGCACTGGCTTTAACATTACGAACTTTAATGGGTTGGCCTTCGAGACCAAGTAAACAGTATGAGCTTGAAAGTAATGCCTTAACTTCTGAATCACAAATATGAGAGCAAGACAGAGCTTCTCAATTGGTGAGTACTTTAACTCATTTGGAGTCATTGTTCTACTCAAATAGTACAACGCACACTCCTTTCCTTCATCATTATTTTGTGCAAGCAAGGCTCCAACTGATTTTTCTTGAGCAGATATGTAGAGAATTAATGGACGTCCGACTATTGGAGCAACCAACACTGGCGGCTTCATCAAATATGCTTTAATGCTGTTAAATGCATTAGTGCAAGCTTCATCCCATTCAAATGGGCTGCCTTTTTTCATAAGATGGCTAAATGGTTGGCATCGACCGGCCAAATTTGCTATGAATCTTCTTAAGTACGCCAACTTACCTTGCAAACTCTTGAGCTCATGTATGTTTCGGGGCACCTGCATCTTCATTATCGCATCAATCTTTGCTTTGTCAATCTCAATGCCACGATGTCGGACAATGAATCCAAGGAACTTACCAGAAGAAACTCCGAATGCGCACTTAAGCGGGTTCATTTTGAGTTGGAATTTTCTGAGACGTTCAAATATTTGCCTTAGATCCTTAAGATGGTCCTTTTTCTTCTTTGATTTCACTACAATGTCATCCACATAACATTCGACATTCTTATGAAGCATGTCGTCGAATATCTTTTGCATAGCTCGTTGATACGTAGCGCCAGCATTCCTCAAACCAAACGGCATAACATTATAGCAGTATATTCCTTTAGGAGTGCGGAAGGCTGTTTTCTCTTGATCTTCCAGAGCTAGGCTAATTTGATTGTAACCAGATGATCCATCCATAAATGAAAGCACTTCATGCCCGGTCGTTGCATCAATCATAAGTTATGTGATTGGTAATGGAAAATCATCTTTTGGGCATGCCAAGTTCAAGTCACGGAAGTTAACACACACTCTAAGCTGTCCATTTGTCTTCCTTACTGGCACAATGTTAGAGAGCCAAGTGGGATACTTGACTTCTCGTATCTTTCCCGTTTCAAGGAGCTTATTAACCTCAGCTTCAATCAATGGAACCAGCTCTGTTCGAAATCGACGCTACATCTGCTTAACTGGCTTGACTCCTTTCTTTACTGCTAGATGATGAACTGCCACTTTTGGATCTAATCCGGGCATCTCCTTGAATGACCATGCAAATACGTCTCTAAACTCTTTAAGAAGCTCAATGTAAGCTTTTTCTTCTTCAGATGTCAACAAAGCACTTATATAGGTTGGACGTGGATCATTAACATCACCTAAATTAATCTCCTTCAATTGATCAACAGTAGATTTAATACCCTCCTCAAATTCTAGGGGAGCATCATCGGCATCTTCCTCTTCAGTTGAGGTTTCCTTTTGTATAGTGACATGATTTACTGCAGCAGCGTTCTCCAGAAATTCTTGCCTTTGAAAATGTGGATTAGACCTAACTTGTTCATTTTCTCCCACTTTAACAATGCTCTCCACTATATAACCATCTCTCCTCATTTCGATAATCTTGCCTCGTAGATCTCTTTCTGCATTGTGTAGATTTGTTTGCATGATAACGGAATGAACAATATCTGATGAGCCTACACTTTCCCGATCATCTTCTTCACTTTGGGTGAAGATTATTGTTCGCTTCTTAGCTTTCAACACTGTGTCACATGATATAGTCAGGAAATGTCGTCTTTTCATACGAGATGGGATCCAACTACGTATCTTTGGGAACCTTGGGAACTTAGAAGTCCTTTTAGCTCCAACTGGTTTGAGTCTTTTGAATACTGAGATTCTTTCTGCCTTTCTATCCTCTTCATGAGACTCTTCTTCTTCAGAAAGAATTTCATCTTCAGTGATGTAGTTCGTGTTTGCCCTTTTGATCGCAATGCGAACAGGTTTCTGTGGAACATATCCCAACCCTGTCCTAATATACTTGGAAGTGCGACCATTACTCTTCAATGTCTCTTGAGTGGTATTAAATTCACTAGGAGTCTTACGAGACTGTTCATTCATCATAGCTTTTTCTTGAGGGTTATAACCAGCCTTCACAAGAAGTTTGTAAGCTTGTGGGCTACATGATTTGGAAACTGCCCCCTCGAATACATCTCCATGCTCAGTTTTAGCTCCTTGAATTGGGCGAGTGAACCCTTTGAGTAGAGGAGGAAAGGGCTTCTTAGTGTTAACCTCAGTCAGAGGTAGTGTCAACCCTTCTATAGTCTTGAACAACTGTTTACCTTCAATAGACTTTGTGGATGAAACATCATCTGCATTCTCTCTTTCTTGTTTATCATCACCTTTCTCTTGCGATGAACTTCCTTCTGTCTTGACAGCCTTATTACTCTTCAGAAAATATCTAGCATCTGCAAAATATGACTCAGCTTCTGTGAATGGCCTTTCATCGCCAAGCACCTTTTTTATGTTGCCTCCATCGCAGTATTTGAAGCATTGATGTAGCGTAGAAGGAATCACTCCATTTTCGTGCAACCATGGGCGTCCCAAGAGCATGTTATATGATGTTTTAGCATCAATGACATGAAACAGAACTGTTGAGACCATCTCATCTATCATTAAGTCCAAGACCGTTGTACCAAGTGTTCTCTGGCCTTCTTGATTGAACCCATGAATCGTCAATCGACTACTGCCGAGCTCGTTGGTAGGAATTCCTAACTTCTTAAGCGTGGATAGGGGCAAGATATTGACAGCTGAACCTCCATCAATCAATATTCGATTGACTCTTTGCTCTTGAGTATAACCAGTTACGAATAAGGGTCGGTTATGAGGTTGTGAACCGAGCAGTAAGTCTTCCTCTGTGAAGGTTATTTTCATAACATGGGTCTCGCTTTCATTCCCAGATTCAACTTTAAGTAGTTGAGCTTCGCTTGCCATATGACATGAAGAATCACCGCCTGCAGAAATAGAGTTCGCAGTTGCATCTTCATCTAGAAAGATCTTCCCTTGCTCAACCAATCGCATAACTTTGTCTTTAAAGACAAAGCAATCTTTAATAGAATGACCCACCAGTCTATGATACTTGCAATACTTCGGATTGTCAGTTTGTCCCGCCTCTTCTGGTCGCTTCATTTCAGAAAGCTCGATAAGTTTATCTTTGAACAGATCATCAAATATGCCTGGGACATCTGAATCAAGAAATGGGTACTTCCTTTCTTGCATCTCTTTCAAGGTCAATCTTCTTTGCCCCCTTTCTTGGGGATCACTCCTCACTTTATCTTTCTTTTCGTTCTCATTCCTTCGAAACTTGACAGTTGGTGCATTTGTCGCCATGGACTCCTTTTCAGAAGATTTGTTGTAGGGTTTGCCCCCTTTCCTGGCCTCTTGCTTTTCTTTATACTTGTAGGATCCGGGAATCGGTGGTTCAACCACTCCACTTATCCCCATGCTTAGCTCCATGTCATGAGCTCTTGTGGCTAAATCTTCAAAGGTTTTAGGCTTAATCCCTTGAAGTATGTAACGAAGGCTCCATTGCATTTCTGCTATGCACATCTCAATGCCAGAAACTTCAGACAATCGATCTTTGCAATTTAGGCTCAAATTTCTCCATCGATTAATGTACTCAATTACTGGCTCTTCTTTTAACTGACGAGTGTTAGTCAACTCTATCATGCTAACCGTTCTCCTAGTGCTATAGAAGCGATTAAGGAATTGATATTCCATTTGATCCCAACTGTCTATAGAATCAGCCTCCAGGTCGGTGTACCATTCAAAAGCATTTCCCTTTAGAGAACGAACAAATTGTCTCACCATATGATCTCCGTCAGTTCCAGCATCATTGCATGTTTCAATGAAATGTGCTATATGTTGCCTTGGATTACCTTTTCCATCAAACTGTTGGAACTTAGGGGGTTGATAGTTCGGTGGCATCTTCAAGTTGTCAATCCTTCTAGTAAAAGGTTTAGCATACATGAATGAAGGTTTGGAGCTCTCTTCAAATTGGTCCTTCATTGTCCCGAGTATAATACTTTTGAGCTGGCTGATAGGAACCATTCCATCATGGAAAACGTTCAATTCTTCTTCAATCACCTTCTTCCCCGTCGACTGGCGTTTTGTGGAGTTATTTACTTCATTTTCAGCATCTTCTTCTTGCTTTTCGTTCGCATGGCTAGTTTCAGCACCAGCCATTTTCTCCATCAGTTTGAAAATCAAAGTACTTTGTTCTTGGTTCTGTTTGGCAAGTGCAGCAACGGATTCAGTTAAGCTTGCCAACTGTTCTTCGATAGACGAAGTGTATATTGCCATCGTCGAGGCTACGGATGAATCAGACGATGAGCTTTCTTCAAGTATAGGAGTTGAGCTAGCTGAGTCGTTTTCCTCATCTTTATCATCATATGGTATTACTCCAGAGGTAACTCCAACTAAAGAATTTATCTCTGAAGAGGCTTCAGATCGTGCCATCTTTGACATGCTTCTAGTTGTTACATTAACGTCTTCAACTTGTAATTCTGAAGACTTGAAGACAGAAGCTGATCTGTTGACTTTGACTCTTAGCGGAACCATCTTACTTTGCTCGAAGAGGAGATGAGAGGTAGAAACTGTCCCACTGGGCATGCCAAATTTTGTTGTTACAAATTCCAAAATTTGTAACAACAAAATTTGTATTTATTAAAATAATAAACACAAAAGAAATTACAAAATAATCCGATATGGATTAAAGTTGAGAATTTAAGTGAGCAGCTTCTATTTATCCTCTGATTCCTCTCTTGAGTTGACTTCTTGACTCTATCAACTTTCGGAGCTGGATCTTCGGATGAAGCTTGTCCGAGCTCGGATTTGACTTGAAGCTTTAAAAACGTTTATCCAGAGGCGTCGAGCCTTTGTTTGGATCAACCGTTGACTTGAAGATTTACTGTGAAGAACGCCGTTCAATTTGTTAGAACACCGTTGACCTCATGAATATTGATGGATGAACTTGACTTGAAGAAACGATAAATCTGAGGGGCTTAGCACCTTGATCTCAGATTGAATGATGTTTCTAGATTGATCTTCGAAGAATGACTTTGATCTTCGTAGAGATTCCAAGTTCCTTCAGAGCTTTCCAGGCTTTCAGGATTTTCAGAATGAATGGAATAAGGACTGAAGGTCCTTATTTATAGGTAGAGAAAATAACCACTTGTGAGATATTTTCTCTTTGAAAAGATATGTTGGGCTTTTCTCCTTTAATCAAGCCTGCTGGACTGGATACGGGCCTATTGATTTAATTAGACCTGCTGGATTTGATTTGCTGGGCTTGTTTGACTTGAATCAGGCCCACACAATTTATATCCTGGGCTTATTGATTTGGGCCAGGCTCACATGATTTATTTCTTGGGTTTACTGATTTGGGTCAGGCCCTCTTGATTTGAATTGAGCCCACTTGACTTGAATTGAGCCCATATGACTTAGATTAAGCCCATTTGACTTGGATTTGGGCTCAAATAATTATATTAATTATCAATTATTTATTTATTTATTTCAGGATTAATTTATTTAAATTCCTTAATAAATAAATATTTAATTAATATTTAATATATTTTCCTTTGTATTCCATTTATTTAGGCAATAAAATTTAATTGCCTACACCAACGAAGAATTTTTAGGGTAGACGATTCACTATCGCCGCCTTCTGATCTAGTTTCAGAGACGCATGTCCTCTCCAACTCTACCATCTGCTTTGCTGTCTCTGGCAATTACTGTGCGGCAGCCTCTTCTTCATCTGTCTTGGACAGATTGCCTTCGCCGGCGATGCGACACTCCACCGGCCATTATCATAGGCTAAGTTCTCAGTGAACACATGACCGGTGAGATTTTGCCCCTGTTCTTTTTAGAATTTCCATCTCCTGGACTTTTCTAATGATCTAATTAGTAGATGGAGTATCCTCTGTTCGATTTGACAACCTTATTTGATAGATGGGCTGTGCTTGATTGGTTATATATGAATGAGTTCTATCTGCCCCTTTTTCACTCTTTTGGTGGTTTGAAGATGCTTCTGTTTCAGCAGCTTATTTCACAAAAGATTTTTGTCCTCAGATGGTTACTTGCGATGATTATTTGGACTTTGGATTGCCATCTGTTTCTTGCCATTTTGTTTTGGCTTTGCAGATTCTTATACTTGCTCGTTTTTACAGAAATATGCTGGAGCTATCCTGCTACAAGCAAGTTAAAGATCTTCTCCATACCCTAGCTTCTTGATACTGTTTTACTCCCTATAGGAAGAAGTTCTTTGAGGGTTCTTTAAAGGGGAAGGCCTCTTACTTTGGTGATGGGCTATGCCCTATGCTTATCTGTTGTTAGTGAGTTTTTAAGCACTAAGATGATGATGATATGCTCTTGACAGCAACTTTTTATTGGTTTAAGGATGGCATTTGGATAGCGTGTTCGAACTTGTTGACGGCCTCCTTAGCATATATGCTACATTTTTTACACAGGGCTTTGAGAATTATTGTTTGTGTTTAGCTGCTTATTCAATTATGCTATTTGTTGACCTCTTTTAAGCCGCCTGTTTGACTTATATTTACTTGACAATATCATTGTCAATTATTTCTTTTTGTACTCTTTTCCCTTCTTTTTTCTGTTTTCATTTTCGTTTTAATAAAACGCTACTTATTAGCCAACACCTTTGTGATACGTTTTGAAGAAAAACCCAAGCATCTTCCACCACATGTTTTTCGCACCACTTATGCAATTTTCACAAGTTCTATCACAGTTTTTTCAATTATATCTGATGTAAGGTGCTCATATTATGAAATCCTTGCCTACTTTTGCTACTAATTTTCATTTTTGTATAAAATTTACCAACCATATAGATAGTATATAGATCATACATTCATATGCTACGACGAAATTGATATTGGATATTTCTTTTTTTTGAACCACGGATATTTCTTGAAAACTAAATTTTGTAATTTGGCTAGATTATGCATTCTTATGATTTGGTTACACTTCTCTATAGAGTTCCCTTGATGAGGATAATAATCTGTATGCAGTATATAGTTTCTACGTATAAGTTTCATTCTGTAAAATGTTTGGCTCACACTTCCAACTATATTGTTTCTAAGGAACAGTATAATCACTTTGTGTTCTGAGGTTCGCTGTGTTCATTCCTCGGGAAAAACTTTATAGTAACCGAGAATGGAGAGTATAAATTGGAGACGGATGTAAGAAACTGAGGAATTCCTGGTCCAAAAGCCATGTCCATAAACCAATTTTGGAAAAGTAAGAAGGGAAAAATGAAAAAGAATGGAGAGTAAAGGAAATAAATGGAGGAACAGAAGATAAAATTTGTTTGGAGGAATGCATAGAGAGTGTTTAAACAACTTACGGAGGAATTTGATTTTTGCTACTGATATCTACTTATAATTGGATGCATTCACGTCTCACTGGTGTTATAAGATGTGCATTTGATGATTTCTACTGGTTATAAAATTTGAACTAGTTTATTTTTTTCAGAGACCGCAGGGATGCGAATCGAAGGTGTCCTGGGGATCTAAATATGATCCAAGAACTCTATACTTACCTCCAGATTTTATTAAAGGTTTGACAGGTGGCCATGTGATTGGTTGTTTCTTTAAGTAAAGCTTTCGTGTAGGATATTTTTTTTTAATTATCTGATACATTTATTAATTTAGAGGTAATGGTGGGTGTTTAAGTCGAAGCATATGGACAAGGTTCTTTTTTTCAAGGTAGTAGTCTAATTCATTTAGGATGTGTATGTCAATGTTATCGGCTCCTTAATCATCGCCTTGCTGACAAAGTATAATTATCTTTTGCTTATTTTTGAACCAGTGGCAAGTTCTATGAACTTTTTGAAATGGATGCACACGTGGGAGAGAAAGAACTTAATTTATAATTTATGAAGGTATTAGACTCTGTTTATGGATGAATCTTGATAATACATTCGCCAATACGAATACATAACCTATGTAAATTAATGACTAACAAATTGGTTTTTATAAACTACTTTGGCAATTTTTCTACTTTAAAGCTTCTTTTGCTTTCAGGGAGAGCAAACTCACTGTGGTTTTCCCGAGAAGAAATTTTCAATCGGTATGGGGAACCTGACAAGAAAGGTTGCCCAGTGCTGAACAGTAAACTAAAATCTCTTCCGCCTTAGTTGTATAATTTTATACTTTCAAGCAAAGAAATTTATATGTTTTGATTTTAACAGGGTTACTGTGTTCTTGTTGTGGAGCCAACGGAGACACCTGAATAGCTAGAGCTTTGTCGAGGAGCAAAGGGCTATAAAGATAAGGTTATTGTAACATTGATCTCACAACTTATATATTGTATTTTCTTTATTGTACCATAATATATCATGAAAATGGCATATCCTTCGAGGTTGCCAGACGTGAGATGTTGATAGAGGCAATCAAGGGACCCATCCTTACCAAGTTTACTCACGTCGCAATCGTGCTAATCACTCATCAGAGGGCCAAGAAAGAGCTGGGTGAAAGGAAGAACGGGAGGCAGCAAATGTAACACCCAAAAAAAAAAACTTCAAGCCCAAGATCCAAATTATTTTAAGCCCAACTTCTAAAGCTCATTAAGAAATCTATACGCAGCGTGAAATAGAGAGGAGATGAGATCTTATTTTATTTTAAATTTGCAGAATATCTCCAAATCTTGTCTTCACCCCATCACCCCGCAAATTAGGACAAGATGACATCTTTCAAATCTTTTCCATTCTTAGTTTCGCTGCAAATACGTAAGTAACCCCCACCTCATATTTTTTTCTCCTATTCTTCTCACATCAATACGCAGCGACACAAATTCTCTCTGAATGTAAAACCTCTCCTCACTTTTCCTCCAAGAACAGATCGTTCCTTTTTACGATTTCAGCCATACACTCAACTCTTTTCTTCTCAAACAACCAAGACCCTTTTCTTTTCTTTTCATCCAAAAAGAAATATTTTCAGCAATCGTTTCAAATCTTAATTACGTTTCTACACTATAAGTTGCAGAATTTAGTTTTCTTATCAAGTTTTAGAAACGCGTTTTAATCGTTCTTCCTCTTATTATTATTGAGTATAGGCTGCGAGGGTAGGGCGAGTTGAAGGAAAAAGGAGATTTCGTTTTGCTAAATCAAGTGTTTAAGGTGGGATTTTATGATACCCGAGCTTCTCACTACTCATGTGTCAATATAATTTAATTTGTGTTATGTGCATTTTATAATTATGTGATAATTATGTGGCAATTATGTGATAATAATGTGATAATTATGCGACAATTGATTTTACTTTTTATTTATTTTTACATTTTAATTGAGATATTCTTGATAAAATGGTGATAATATGTGAATATATGTGTGCATAAATATATACGTGCATTAATTTGGATATATGAGTAAATTATTTTATGAGTATAAATACACTTTTCTTAATTATTAAGTATCATACGTGTTCTCGTAAGAATAATAGTGGGTAGAAAAAATGTACACGTATGTATTATATCTTAGCTATTAAGTATTGCACGTATATTCGTAATGAATAATAATAATAATATAGTACTTACTATTAATAGTAAGTATAATAATAATAATAATAATAATAATAATTTTATTTACTATTAATAGAAACTTACTATAAATAGTAAGTTACTATTATTAGAAAGGTTGAGGCGGTAGGATTGTGAATCCATCCTATAATCCCATCTATAAAAACCCATGTTGGGTTGATCTGCGAAGAACAGCAGTTTAGTAAAAACAAAAGAGAGAGAGAGAGAGAGAGAAGAAGAAAGAGAAAGAAAGAGAAAGGAGCGTGTCGGAACGTGCGTAGTCAGAACGGGAGAAGAGAAAGGGATTAGTTGTAGTGTTTCACGGGTCTATAGTGTTGTTATTATCAGAGTTTAGGTAAGTAGAAGTCCAACTACAATGCATAAACATGTTGTTTGTGAATTATTTGTAATTAGTATGTGATAATTATGTTATGGATTATTTGTAATTAGTTTAATTATTATACGAATTATTTGAGATTAATTATTATACAAACTCTGGATGTATGTGATTTGGAGAAAGTAGAGTTCATATTCAACAATATTATTTGTAAATTATTTGTGATAATTTTGCGATAAAAGTTGTGGATCTATGTGATTTAAAATAATATAATTGTCCTACATAGATCTGTGTGATTGGAAACTGCTGAACATATATTTGTATGGCTTGAGAAGATATTGGTTATAAGGATCTGTGGGATCCAAGGTAAAGTTGTTATTCCAAAAGTGGATCTGTTTGAATTGAAGTTAAATTGTTGCTTTATTGTGATTAAATATTGATATTGATATTGTAAATGGTTTGTGATGCACATTTAATTGTTTTGGGTGCATATCATGCATGAACATGAAAAGTGTTTTCCTTAAAATTAATAAGATACTAATGGTGTTTGCGGTCACTATATATGCATCTCTGTCAGGGTTCGAAAAAATTATTCCCGATACTTTATTAGGGGTTCGAAAAAATCGTCCCCAACACTCTGTCAGGGTTCGGAAAAATCATTCTCGGTACTTTATTTGGGGTTCGGAAAAAATCATCCCCATTGAGCTCATTTGGGGTGCATATCATAAGTGTGTCGTGGGAATCCCGCAACGTGAATAGTTTTCAAAATAAAAGAGACCAACTAGGAAGACTAAGATATAAGCGATAGAAAACTAAATTCATTTTCATGCACTGACATGCATGATTTCTACTTACTGAGATTTTTGTCTCACTAATTTATGCATTGTAGGTGAGTCTGTTGATGATTGAGTATGTGGGGTGTGGTGCAAGCTGTGGAGCTCCTTCAGGGTTTTGAGCGGATGTACATAGATGACGACCTGTTGGGCTAGGCTGTGGGTTTATTTTGTTTCCGCTGATATTTTGTTATGTAATATAATAAGTATTGTCACGAGTTTGTGTGGTTTGATGTGATGTCAGAAATCAGTTACGTATGTTGAACTGGTGTGATGATTTTGGTTATAAATATATTATGTGAGGAAAAAAAATATATGCAGGTTTTAATGATGATGTTTATTAGTATTCTAATTATAAGTTATGTACGGTGGGTCGTGTCAGAGTGGTATCAGAGTACAGTTTGAGTCTTGCAAGCTGTCTATGTACATGAGCTCATTCCTTGGGAGCGCAGCCTTGCGTGTAAGCGTTATTTTCATTCTGTGTTATATGTCTTATAAATTATATTGACCATGTGGTGTAGGAAGCATAGTTAGTAGACAAAATGGTAAGGGCTACAGGTGAAAGTTCTGAAGGGGATAATACTGTTGAGCAAGCAGCACCTCCTGAAGGAAATAATCGTGATATGGTGATTACTCGATTAATGGAACTGGTTGAGCACCAGTCCCAACAGATACAACAACTGATTCAGCAGAGAGATATGGGTGGACAACCAGAGGGTAATGCTAATCAAGATAGACGTCAAGTAGAACGCGTGGAAATGGTTTATGAGAGGTTTCGAAAGCTGAGCCCTCCAATATTTGAGGATGCAGCAGACCCCACAGATGCAGAGGATTGGTTACGCACGGTGGAAAATATGTTTCAATACAGTAGAATTCCAGATGGGGATAGAGTGCTGTATGCTTCTTTCATGTTACGAGGAAGTGCAGGCCACTGGTGGGATACGATTAAAAGTATCGAGGATGTAACGATTATGACATGGGAAATGTTTAAGGAGCTTTTCAGAAATAAGTATTTTACGGCACCAGTGAGAGCCATGAAGATGAACGAGTTCATACAGTTGAGGCAGGGTGGCATGTCAGTTACATATTACCTTCGAAAATTTGAGCAGTTGTCGAGGTTTGCTGAACATATGGTGAGTACGGAGGCACTGAAAGTGGAGAGATTTGTGGAAGGCTTAAGGCCTGAACTTTACAGAGATGTGAGTATGGCGGGACTGCATGGAGCAACATACTCACAAGTTGCAGAAAGGGCTCAAATTGCTGAGCAAGCAGAGATGAGGATCAGACAAGCGCAGGCTATCAGACGTCAATTTCAGCAGAAACTAGTGCAGCAGTTTGGGAGAGTTGATAAGAGGTCGATGCCATTTCAGAGGCGGAAACCTAATGTTCGAGTGGAGCAAGGACAGAGACAAGGAAAACCCAACAAGCATCCCAAATTCGATCAAGGTAAGGTGCCACCGGCGCCACCACTACCTATATGTCCTAATTGTCTTAGATCGCATGGTGGGGAGTGTCAAATTCCTCCGAGAACGTGTTACACATGCGGGGAGAAAGGACATGTGACTACTACTTGTCCTAAGAAAGGGAAGCAGGGACAGCAGGGAAGAGCTCTAGCAAGGGTGTACACTTTGACGCGAGAGGAGGCTGATGCGAATCCCTCAGTTGTCACGGGTAAGTTTTCTATTTTTGGCACTTCTACATATGTGCTATTTGATTCTGGAGCAACACATTCATTTGTATCCACTGAGTATGTGAGGAAGCTGGGTGGAACACCTAACTTGATTGAAGCTAATTATGAAGTGATGATACCTTCTGGTGAGTCAAAGCAAACTAATCAACTTCTGCGAGATTGTGTTATTCCTATTGAATGAAGACAACTCATTACTAATTTAATTGTGTTAAGTATGAATGATATGATATCATATTGGGTATGGATTGGCTGTCAAAGTACGGTGCTACAATAGATTGTCAGAAGAAGAGTATCACCTTTCAGCCATTGAGGGGAGAACCATTCACTTTTGTTGGGATCAAGAATAATTTTAGATGTCCTGTTATATCAGCAGCAAAAGCACAGCGGTTGTTGGAAAGCGGTTGTGAGGGGTATCTGGTGAGCGTAATGAATGTTGAGAGGCAGCAATGTCCAGTTCTCGATAATGTACCAGTAGTTCGGGAATATCTGGAGGTATTTCCAGATGATCTTTCAGGTTTGCCACCAGACCAGGAAATAGAGTTTGTTATTGAGCTACAACCAAGAACTGCTCCTATATCTAAAGCGCCATACAGAATGGCACCAGTTGAACTGAAGGAATTGAAGATACAGTTACAAAAGTTACTAGACAAAGGATTCATCCAACCTATTTCTCACCTTGGGGAGCACCAGTTCTATTTGTTCGAAAGAAGGATGGCACGTTGAGGATGTGCATCGATTATCGAGATCTCAACAAAGTTACGGTGAAGAATAAATATCCATTGCCTCACATTGATGATCTATTTGATCAGCTACAGGGTGCAGCTATCTTTTCGAAGATTGATTTGCAGTCGGGGTATCATCAGTTGAAAATAAAGAAGGAGGATATCCCAAAGACTGCATTCAGTACAAGGTACGGGCACTATGAGTTCTTAGTGATGCCTTTGGATTAACAAATGCTCCTGCAGCATTTATGGATTTGATGAATAGAGTATTTCAGGAATTTCTCGATAAATTTGTGATTGTGTTTATCGATGATATTCTGATTTACTCTAAGAATACAGAGGATCATGCTCTACACTTGAAAAAGGTGTTAGAGATTCTGAAGGAGAGGCAGTTGTATGCAAAGTTCAAGAAGTGTGAGTTTTGGTTAGACCGAGTTATTTTCTTGGGACACGTAGTATCGGGAGAAGGAATTTCAGTGGATCCAGATAAAGTAAAAGCAATCCATGATTGGCCACAACCCTCAAATCCCACTGAGGTTCGTAGCTTTCTTGGATTGACGGGATATTATCAAAGGTTTATTGAAAGATTTTCTAAGATTGCTTCACCATTAACACAGTTGACCATGAAGAATGTGAAGTTCACATGGACGGAGGCATGTGAACAAAGTTTCCAAGAATTAAAGAGACGGTTGACATCAGCACCTATCTTAATTATTCCTACAGAGACAGGAAACTTCAAGGTTTACAGTGATGCTTCAAAGAATGGTCTTGGGTGTGTATTGATGCAGAATGGGAAAGTGATAGCGTATGCATCCAGACAGTTAAGGGAGTATGAGAAGAATTACCCAACTCATGATTTAGAGTTAGCCGCAGTGGTGTTTGCACTCAAGATTTGAAGGCATTATCTGTATGGGGAACGTTGTGAAATCTATACTGATCATAAGAGTTTGAAGTACTTTTTCACTTGGAAAGAGTTGAATATGAGGCAAAGAAGATGGTTGGAATTGGTTAAGGATTACGACTGTGTTATCAATTATCATCCGGGAAAAGCTAATGTGGTTGCTAATGCATTGAGCCGAAAGACAATACAGAGTGTAGCTGCTATGACCATAAATAAAAAACCAGAGTTGCTTGATTTGCAAAGGATGGGTGTGGAGATCATTCAGGAAGGATCGTTGGAAGCAAGGATGGCAGCTCTGACACTTCGACCAACTTTGATGGATAAGATTCGACATGGCCAACAGGAGGATAAGTTGTTTGACAAGATAAAGAATGATATCAGCTCTGAAAAGTCTTCTGACTTCCAATTAGGAGATGATGGCGTAATTCGTTATGGAGGTCGATTATGTCTACCTGAAGTGGATGACATTCGAAAAGAAGCGATGATGGAAGCTCATTCAACACCATACTCTGTACATCCAGGAGCTACTAAGATGTATAGAGATTTGAAGTCACATTATTGGTGGCCAGGGATGAAGAGAGATGTTGCTCGATATGTGGAGCAATGTTTGACTTGTCAACAAGTCAAAGCCGAGCATCAGTGACCAGTAGGAACTTTGCAGCCTTTATTTATTCTTGAGTGGAAGTGGGAGAATATTACGATGGATTTTGTTATCGGGCTACCAAAGACAGTGAAAGGTCACGATGCCATTTGAGTTATCGTGGATCGATTGACTAAGTCAGCTCATTTTCTTCCTATTAGCTCTACGTATTCCATGGATCGTTATGCCCAGCTATATATACAAGAGATTGTCAGACTCCATGGAGTACCACTTACCATTGTGTCAGACAGAGATACGAGATTCTTGTCTGCTTTCTAGAAGAGTTTACATAAGGCGTTGGAGACATAATTATCTTTTAGCACAGCATTCCATCCACAGACAAATGGTCAATCAGAGCGTACAATACAAATCTTGGAGGATATGCTCAGAGCGTGTGTGTTGGATTTTCAAGGTCAGTGGAGTAAATTTTTGCCTTTGATAGAGTTCTCGTACAATAATAGTTATCAGTCTACTATCGGGATGGCTCCATATGAAGCATTGTACGGGAGGAAGTGTAGATCTCCAGTTCATTGGGATGAAGTTGGAGAGAGGAAACTTTTGGGTCCAGACTTGATTCGTGAAATGTCAGAAGTTGTTACCCGTATACGAGAGAAGATGAAAGTTGCTCAAGATTAGCAGAAGAATTATGCAGACAAACGGAGGAGAGAATTAGAATTTGAAGTGGGTGATCAGGTATTTTTGAAAGTATCTCCAATGAAGGGGATAATGCGGTTTGGAAGGAAAGGGAAACTCAGTCCAAGATATGTTGGCCCATTCACTATCATTGATAGAGTTGGCAGCGTTGCCTATAAGTTGGAGTTACCAGCATCGATGTCTAGAGTACATCATGTGTTTCATGTGTCGGTGTTGAGAAAGTATGTTCCAAATCCATCTCATGTCTCAGGCAGGAACCAGTTGAGTTGAAAGAAGATTTGAGTTATGAGGAAGTACCAGTTGAGATCTTGTGGCGAGAAGTGAAGAAGCTCAGAAATAAAGAAATACCATTAGTAAAGGTATTATGGAGGAACCAACTAGTTGAGGAGGGTACTTGGGAAAGAGAAGATGAGATGATGGCAAAATATCCAGACCTCTTCAGGTAAGTATATTTCGAGGACGAAATTTTTATAAGGTGGGGAGGATGTGATACCCGAGCTTCTCACTACTCATGTGTCAATATGATTAAATTTGTGTTATGTGCATTTTATAATTATGTGATAATTATGTGGCAATTATGTGATAATTATGTGGCAATTATGCGACAATTGATTTTATATTTTATTTATCTTTACATTTTAATTGAGATATTCTTGATAAAATGGTGATAATATGTGAATATATGTGTGCATAAATATTTACGTGCATTAATTTGGATATATGAGTAAATTATTTTATGAGTATAAATACACTTTTCTTAATTATTAAGTATCACACGTGTTCTCGTAAGAATAATAGTGGGTAAAAAAAATATACACGTATGTATTATATCTTAGCTATTAAGTATTGCACGTATATTCGTAATGAATAATAATAATAATATAGTATTTACTATTAATAGTAAGTATAATAATAATAATAATAATTTTATTTACTATTAATAGAAACTTACTATAAATAGTAAGCTACTATTATTAGAAAGGTTGAGGCGGTAGGATTGTGAATCCATCCTGTAATCCCATCTATAAAAACTCATGTTGGGTTGATCTGCGAAGAACAAAAGTTTAGTAAAAAAAGAGAGAGAGAGAGAGAGAGAGAAGAAGAAAGAGAGAGAAAGAGAAAGGAGCATGCCAGAACGTGCGTAGTCAAAACGAGAGAAGAGCAAGGGATTAGTTGTAGTGTTTCACGGGTCTATAGTGTTGTTATTGTCGGAGTCCAGGTAAGTAGAAGTCCAACTACAATGCATAAACATGTTGTTTGTGAATTATTTGTAATTAGTATGTGATAATTATGTTATGGATTATTTGTAATTAGTTTAATTATTATATGAATTATTTGAGATTAATTGTTATACAAGCTGTGGATGTATGTGATTTGGAGAAAGTAGGGTTCATATTCAACAATATTATTTGTAAATTATTTGTGATAATTTTGCGATACAAGTTGTTGATTTATGTGATTTGAAATAATATAATTGTCCTACATAGATCCGTGTGATTGGAAACTGCTGAACATATATTTGTATGGCTTGAGAAGATATTGGTTATAAGGATCTGTGGGATCCGAGGTAAAGTTGTTATTCCAAAAGTGGATCTGTTCGAATTGAAGTTAAATTGTTGCTTTATTGTGATTAAATATTGATATTGATATTGTAAATGGTTTGTGATGTACATTTAATTGTTTTGGGTGCATATCATGCATGAACATGAAAAGTATTTTCCTCAAAATTAATAAGATATTAATGGTGTGTGTGGCCACTATATATGCATCTCTGTTAGGATTCGGAAAAATCATTCCCGACACTTTATTAGAGGTTCAGAAAAATCATCCCCAACACTCTGCCAGGGTTTGGAAAAATCGTTCTCGGTACTTTATTTGGGGTTCGGAAAAAATCGTCCCCATTGAGCTCATTTGGGGTGCATATCATAAGTGTGTCGTGGGGATCCCACAACGTGAATAGTTTTCAAAATAAAAGAGACCAACTAGGAAGACTAGGAAATAGGCGATAGAAAACTAAATGCATTTTCATGCACTGACATGCATGATTTCTACTTACTGAGATTTTTGTCTCACTAGTTTATGCATTGTAGGTGAGCCTGTTGATGTTTGAGTATGTGGGGTGTGGTGCAAGCTGTGGAGCTCCTTCAGGGTTTTGAGCGGATGTACATAGATGACGAACCGTTGGGCTATGCCGTGGGTTTATTTTGTTTTCGCTGATATTTTGTTATGTAATATAATAAGTATTGTCACGAGTTTGTGTGGTTTGATGTGATGTCAGAAACCAGTTACGTATGTCAAACTGGTGTGATGATTTTGGTTATAAATATATTATGTGAGGAAAAAAAATATATATGCAGGTTTTAATGATGATGTTTATTAGTATTCTAATTATAAGTTATGTAAGGTGGGTCGTGTTAGATTTATTATGTGTTATTTATGTATTTAAAACCCTACATGATGTGATTACACATGAACATGCTATGTTATCCATGAATTATTAAGTACAAGTCAAGGGTATTGAATCGCGATGCTTGCCAATATGGGTATTGAACCGAAAGATGCTTGCCAACATGAGTATTGAACCGAAAGGTGCTTACCAACATGATTTGAAATTTCAAGTTACAAGTGTAAGAATTTCAGTTTCACTGTAGTAACATTTGAATGATAAATAGTGCATAATTTATTTCACTGAGCGGTGGTTTGCTCACTCTCAATCAATCTTCCCCTTTCAGATTAGCGTGGCGGTAGCGTACGGGCGGGGGCGCGTTGGCAAGAGGAGACTTAATAAAATTCATATAAATTGCAATTTATGTTCTATTTATATTTTGCACATGAGTATTAAGAAATTATGTGAGAATGCATTGTTTTACTTTCGTGTTGACTGCAAAACCATTCTGTACTTTGAAATTTGTTTGAAATAAAAAGTACAGTTCGTGAGTTGGTTGCTTAAAACCTGTTTTCTTAACTTGACGGCTGTGATGTTGGTGGAGTTGTGATTTTAGTTTCCATGTTTATTTTTAAGATTTAATTCTTTATGGACATGTTAGAATGGAAGTGAAGTTGGGTCGGTGAACCCAATTCATGTTGTAGTATAGATGGCCGGTCAATGATGGTGGGTTGTATATTAAAAAATTTTAATTTCATGTTAGTTTTTGTGGCTGTTTAAGTTGATTAAGTATCCTCTGACAAAATTTCGTTTGTTGGGTTGGATATTATTAATTTCAAGAGATAAGTTCTTTTCTTTTAAAATCTTGTGGCTGCAAATCCTTGTACTTCCAACATAAATTTCTAGAAGATTATAGGTAAGGTCCTGTATATTTCATTTTAATAAATTGGGGAAAACAAATTTGGTCAGAAAGCTTTTTGCGTAAGTCTTCTTTCGAATTATTTGCTCATTTTTTTTATAATTTTCGAAAGTGGAGTATGGCAAGGAAGGTTGAGTTTGATGCTTTTACTACTTTAAGAATTTTGCAAAAACTTAAAGGACCTACCCCTTATTTATCCTATTTTACTTGAATTATATGTTTAATGTTTGCTGGAACTTATAGGACATGTCCATTATTTATTTACTTCTTCATGGCATTTATACTTACTTATTGATTATTATTATTATTTTATTTTTAAAAATCAAATATTGAAAGGTTGTATGAAACTTATAGGACTAATTCCTATTTTAAAGTCCTTTATCTTTGTTTTAGAAGTTGATGGATTATTTAGTTATTTTGGTCATACCCTATTTAAACTATTTTAAAGTATAATGTGGAAATTCTCCTTATTTAAAAAATCGGGGTGTGACAGTTTGGTATCAGAGCAGGTATGCGATTCTGCAAACTTGTTCAAAAATGATTTTATTTCTATTTTTCCGCATATGCATATGTAAATGATTTATTTGCTATGAAAATATACATGAATAATTTTAATAATAATTAAGTCTCTTGCTACTCATCCACCGAGTACGACGCCCACGCCAAACAAGGTCTGAAAGATTTAAAATTTGCAACTATGTTTACATGTGAAATTATGTGCAAGTTATGTTTTATTATCCCATGTGTATAAATTTATGAATTACTATGCAAGATAGTTTGTTCTTATGTAATAAGAGGAACCGTGTTATGGTAGATGGACAATATAGCTAGACAACAAGCTTACAGAAATTATCAGCAAGATCCGCGCCATGATTTGGCAACACATATTGCTATAATGCTGCAAGAATGGAGAGAAGTTCGAGGTTATGGAGATAGAATTACTAACTATTGGGCTTGTATGAAGCTGATTAACACTCTACCCCTGGCATGGAGGGAGGTCGCATAGCCCATTTTCATGGCCAGGCTGCGATACAATATGACTCAAGAGGTTCCACGAACAAGCTATCCTGTGTTCACTGCACATTTGTTCGAGAGAGTGGTTCGCTTCCAACCACCACCTCCTGGACACATCGTAGATGCTCAGAAGAATGCTCTCACCAAGGGATTATATAGAATTCCTGATGCAGAAGAACCCGAAGAAGACCCTGAAGAGGATCCTGTGGAGGATGTTGAATAAATCCATGCTAGCAATTATTCTAACTTCTAGTATTATTTATTATTAACCTTATGATGGGAAATTTGACTTTTGCTTTCAGTATTTGACATCTATGATATTCATTTTGAGACAATTCTTTATTTACGGCACGAATAGAATTTTTATTATGAATTTATTTAGTTGTCCTTCTAAATTACGTGCCTCTATTATTTAAAATATATTTTTAGACAATGTTTACTATGTTTATTGACCATCATCTTGAGCTAGTATTAATTACTGGTGCATTGATGATTTAAGGATGCCTCCGAGAAGAGCGCCTCAGTTTAACAACGTTCTAGTTAACAACCAAGCGAATGAGAACCAAGCGAATGAGAACCAAGTGAATAACAATCCGCAACCAGCAGTGAATGAAGAAGCTTATGCCAGGGTGATGCAGCAGTTCCAGTCCTACACGCCACCTATCTTCAAGGGACGTGAGGGACCCGAGTATGCGGAAGAGTGGTTGAGATCACTCGAAAAGACTTTCCGCTCCATGAGGTGCAACGATCATTTCTGCATCTACTGTGGGCAATACCAATTCACAGAAGATGCGGATCATTGGTGGGATTCATACTGGAGAATGAAACCTGATGAGGACCCTGAAGCTATCACATAGGAGGCATTTAAGAGGATAGTGCTGGAGAACTACTAT
The DNA here is from genome assembly GCA_023678885.1 of Pogostemon cablin. Taxonomy (NCBI): domain Eukaryota; kingdom Viridiplantae; phylum Streptophyta; class Magnoliopsida; order Lamiales; family Lamiaceae; genus Pogostemon; species Pogostemon cablin. The sequence goes on along the minus strand of CM042957.1, from coordinate 42,576,803 downwards.
CCGCAGACCCATCGAGCTAAAGTAGAGTGCGAGTTCTATGATTTCAAGCAAGGAAATCAGACAGTGGTTGAATACGAGCGCCGATTCAATCAAATGAGCCGGGCAGCACCACAGCTAGTAGATACTGAAGAGAAACGAGCTCAGAAGTTGGTGGACGGCCTGCGCCAAGACATTCAGGATGCTATGGCTTCTCTGCCTGAGATGGGATATGCTGATACGTTTCAGAGGGCTCGAAAGATAGAAGTTTGTTTTGAGAGGGGACGTGCTAATCGTAGGTCGATGGAGAACTCGGTCAAAAGAAAGTGGGAGGACTCCAGCTCTAGAAGGAACAACAACAACAAACAGTCAAGGGCCAACACTAATCCGTCCCCAAATGCTTAGAACACAAAACTGCTTTGCCCGAAATGTGAGAAGAGACACGATGGTGAATGCCTTAGAGGTCAGGGAAGATGCTTCAGATGCCACGAGGTCGGGCATAGAATTCCAGATTGCACCAAACTACGTAACTATGTGTCGGATCGAAGGGGACCGCCTGCAAGAGGGAATCAAAGACAAGCTACCGGAGGTCAAGGAAGAGTCTTCGCCATGAACCAGAATGAAGAGGATAAGGAACAAGGAGTCACTACAAGTACTTTATCAGTGGGTAACTCCCGAGCTTTCACATTGTTTGATAGTGGTGCATCACATTCTTTCATATCTGCTAAGTATTATCATAAGATTCATTGCGAACTAATCAAGAGTGACGAGCCTCTTGAGATTAGTCTGCCTTCGGGAGAGAAGATTCTCACGTATTTATTAGTGAATAGCCTCGACGTATACATTGAAGGAATCAACTTTAGCGCCAAACCCTACGTTATGGACATGCATGGGTTTAATTTTATACTAGGAATGGATTGGCTTACACACCATCGAGCCATCTTTAGGTGCAAGAAGCGAGAAGTGATCTTAACGGTGCCAGAATCCAAGGAAGAAATCGTCCACAAGATTAAAAATGGTGTGATACCCCGAGTTTTGTCTGCTGCGAAAGCAGAAAAGATGCTTAAGAAGAAGTCGTGTCAAGGATACTTAGTGAACATTATGGACTCTAAGATCTCGAAAGTGTCACCCAGTAACATACGAGTAGTGCGAGACTTTCTAGATGTCTATTCGGAGGAATTGCCAAGGATACCACCGAACCGCCAAGTAGAATTTTCGATAGACCTACTTCCTGGATCAGCACTAGTTTCCAAGGCCCCTTACAGAATGGCACCCACGGAGCTACAAGAGCTGAAGATTCAACTGCAAGAGCTTCTGAACTTGGGATTTATTCGCCCAAGCGTATCACCATGGGGAGCACCGGCTCTATTTGTCAAGAAGAAGGACGGTTAGATGAGAATGTGTATTGATTATCGTGAGCTCAATAGACTGACAGTGAAGAATAAATATCTCTTACCGAGAATTGAAGACCTATTTGATCAACTTGAAGGAGCTAGTACCTTTTCCAAGATTGACTTGAGATCTGGATACCACTAGTTGAGGGTGAAGGAGACATATATTTCTAAGATGGCTTTTAGGACTCGGTATGGACATTACGAGTTCGTTGTAATGCCATTTAGCTTAAGTAATGCACCTGCTGTGTTTATGGACCTGATGAATCGAGTTTTCCATCAGTATCTCGATCAGTTTGTCATAGTCTTCATCGATGACATTCTTGTCTACTCGAAGGACGAAGCACAACATAAGGAACACTTGAGATTAGTATTTGAAACACTTCGCAAGGAGAAGCTGTACGCAAAGTTTAAGAAATGTGAATTTTGGTTGAACCAAGTCGCCTTTCTTGGACACGTGGTGACATCGCAAGGAATCGAGGTGGATCCATCAAAGATTGAAGCTGTGAATCAATGGAGGACGCCATCAAATGTACAAGAAATTTAGAGTTTCTTAGGACTAGCGGGCTATTACCGGAGGTTTATTGAAGGATTTTCAAAGAAAGCCGGTCCTTTGACGCGCTTGACTCGAAAAGGCGAAAAGTTTGTTTGGTCTGAGAAGTGTGAAGAGAGTTTCCAAAAATTGAAACATGACTTGACCACAGCGCCAGTATTGACGATACCTAATCCAAACAAAGAATTCACTGTCTACAGTGATGCATCAAAACAAGGAGTTGGGTGTGTTTTGATGCAACATCGGAAGGTTATTGCATACGCTTCTAGACAGTTGAGGATGCATGAGGTGAACTACCCTACACACGATTTGGAGTTGGCAGCAGTTGTACATGCCTTGAAGGTTTGGCGACACTACCTATATGGAGGAAGATGTGTGATCTTCACGGACCATAAGAGTCTAAAATATCTTTTCACTTAAAAGGAGCTCAACATGAGACAGCGAAGATGGTTAGAGTTGGTGAAGGACTATGATTGCTCAATTGAGTACCATCCAGGCAAGGCTAATGCGGTAGCTGATGCATTGAGCCAGAAAACAAAAATGGAGCTTAGTAGTCTACACACCGAGCGTGAGGAGTTGATCAAGGAATTCACCAAGATGCAAATCGAGTTGGTGACATCACCCTCGGCACAAGAGCGACCTTTGCATCATTGGACATACTGCCGAGTTTGAAAATGGAGATAAAGAGAGCTCAAGAGCAAGATCACTTTTTGCAAGGAATGAGGAAGAAGGCACAAGGAGGCGAATATAATGGCTTCAAAGTGGATGATGAGGGAGTGTTGACTCTAAACGGAAGAATATGTGTTCCAATGGTTGAAGAATTAAGAGAGAAGATTTTAGGAGAGGCACATGGAGCTCCATACACCGCTCATCCGGGAGGAACAAAGATGTATCAAGATTTGAAAGAAAAGTTTTGGTGGAGAAGTATGAAGCGAGATATTGGATATTTCGTTGAAAGATGTTTAACTTGCCAACAAGTTAAGACTGAACATCAGCGATCCCGAGTGGAAATGGGAACAAATTGCCATGGATTTCGTTGTGGGACTACCAAGATCATCAAAGGTAAGCCATGCCATTTTGGTCATTGTTGATCGATTGACTAAATAGGCGCATTTCTTACCAGTGAAGATGACATTCAAGATGGAGTAGTTCGCTCAGTTATATGTTCAAGAAATAGTAAAACTTCATGGTGTCCCAATTTCAATAGTGTCTGATAGAGATGCGCGTTTTACTTCAAGATTTTGGGAAAGTTTGCATAAGGCCATGGGAACAAGATTAAATTTCAGCACCGCCTATCATCCGCAAACCGATAGGCAATCCGAAAGAACAATCCAAATTTTGGAAGATATGTTAAAAGCATGCACATTCGACTCTGATGATGCATGGGAAAAGTTTCTACCTCTAGTCAAGTTTGCCTATAACAATAGTTATCAAGCTACCATCAAAATGGCCCCTTATGAAGCGCTTTATGGAAGGAAGTGTAGATTACTATTATATTGGGACGATGTTGGTGAGAAGGCTGTCCTAGGCCCCAAAATGATAGAAGAAGCAGTGGACAAGATTAGAGTCATTCGAGAAAGAATTAAGTCTACTCAAGATAGACAAAAGTCTTATGCTGATCAAAGAAGGAGAGATCTACAGTTTGAAATCGGAGAACATGTCTTCTTAAAGGTTGCACCCACGAAGGGTGTTATACGATTTGGGAGAAAGGGAAAGCTTAAGCCTCGTTTTGTCGAGCCATTTGAAATTCTTGAAAGAATCGGAGTACTAGCTTATCGCTTGGCTTTGCCACCCGAATTGTCTACGGTTCATAATGTCTTTCACGTATCAATGCTAAGGAAGTATATTCATGATCCAAGTCATGTGGTGAACTTCTTAACACTCAAGATTAGCAAGGACCTAACTTACGAAGAAGAACCTGAGGCAGTCTTAGAAAGGAAGATCGTAAGAGCTCGAAATCATGACGTGCCATTCATTAAAGTGTAATGGATCCGGCACTCTCAAGATAAGGCTACATGGGAACGAGAGGATGAAATACAAGCAAGATACCCCTCTTTCTTCACGTGTAAGATTTATGTCTTTATGATTAGAATTTCGAGGACAAAATTTTTATTAGTAAGGAGGGATGTAACACCCCAAAAAAAAAACTTCAAGCCCAAGATCCGAATTCTTTTAAGCCCAACTTCTAAAGCCCATTAAGGAATCTCTACGCAGCGTGAAATAGAGAGGAGAGGAGATCTTATTTTATTTTAAATTTGCAGAATATCTTCAAATCTTGTCTTCACCCCATCACCCCGCAAATTAGGACAAGATGACATCTTTCAAATCTTTTCCATTCTTAGTTTCGTTGCAAACGCGTAAGTACCCCCCCACCTCATATTTTTTTCTCCTATTCTTCTCACATCAATACGCAGCGATGCAAATTCTCTCTGAAGGTAAAACCTCTCCTCACTTTTCCTCCAAGAACAGATCGTTCCTTTTTACGATTCCAGCCATACACTCAACTCTTTTCTTCTCAATCAACCAAGACCCTGTTCTTTTCTTTTCATCCAAAAAGAAATATTTTCAGCAATCGTTTCAAATCTTAATTATGTCTCTACACTATAAGTTGCAGAATTTAGTTTTCTTATCAAGTTTTAGAAATGCATTTTGATCATTCTTCCTCTTGTTATTATTGAGTATAGGCAGCGAGGGTAGGGCGAGTTGAAGGAAAAAGGAGATTTCGTTTTGCTAAATCAAGTGTTTAAGGTGGGATTTATTATGTGTTATTTATGTATTTAAAACCCTACATGATGTGATTATACATGAACATGCTATGTAATTCATGAATTATTAAGTACAAGTCAAGGGTATTGAATCGCGATGCTTGCCAACATGGGTATTGAACCGAAATGTGCTTGCCAACATGGGTATTGAACCGAAAGGTGCTTACCAATATGATTTGAAATTTCAAGTTACAAGTGTAAGAATTTCAGTTTCACTCGTAGTAGCGTTTGAATGATAAATAGTACGTAATTTATTTCACTGAGCGGTGGTTTGCTCACTCCCAATCAATCTCCCACTTTCAGGTTAGCGTGGCGGTAGCGTACGAGCGGGGGCGCGTTGGCAAGAGGAGACTTAATAAAATTCTTATAAATTGCAATTTATGTTCTATTTATATTTTGCATATGAGTATTAAGAAATTATGTGAGAATGCATTGTTTTACTTTCGTGTTGACTGCAAAACCATTCTGTACTTTGAAATTTGTTTGGAATAAAAAGTATAGTTCGTGAGTTGGTTGCTTAAAACCTATTTTCTTAACTTGACGGTTGTGATGTTGGTGGAGTTGTGATTTTAGTTTCCATGTTTATTTTTAAGATTTAATTCTTTATGGACATGTTAGAATGGAAGTGAAGTTGGGTCGGTGAACCCAATTCATGTTGTATAGTAGATGATCGGTTAGTGGTGGTGGGTTGTATATTAAAAAAATTTAATTTCATGTTTAGTTTTTGTGGCTATTTAAGTTGATTAAGTATCCTCTGACAAAATTTCGTTTGTTGGGTTGGATATTATTAATTTCAAGAGTTATAAGTTCTTTTCTTTTAAAATCTAGTGGCTGCAAATCCTTGTACTTCCAACATAAATTTCTAGAAGAGTATAGGTAAGGTCCTGTATATTTCATTTTAATAAATTGGGGAAAACAAGTTTGGTCAGAAAGCTTTTTGCGTAAGTCTTCTTTCGAATTATTTGCTCATTTTTTTTATAATTTTCGAATGTGGAGTATGGCAAGGAAGGTTGAGTTTGATGCTTTACTACTTTAAGAATTTTGCAAAAACTTAAAGGACCTACCCCTTATTTATCCTATTTTACTTGAATTATATGTTTAAAGTTTGCTGGAACTTATAGGACATGTCCATTATTTATTTACTTCTTCATGGCATTTATACTTACTTATTGATTATTACTATTATTTTATTTTTAAAAATTCAAATATTTAAAGGTTGTATGAAACTTATAGGACTAATTCCTAATTTAAAGTCCTTCATCTTTGTTTTAGAAGTTGATGGATTATTTAGTTATTTTGGTCATACCCTATTTAAACTATTTTAAAGTATAATGTGGAAATTTTCCTTATTTAGAAAATTGGGGTGTGACAGCAAATATGCAGTTTCTATAATAATATATAGCTATGGAATAATGTTCTATAAATAAAGGGGAGAGGGAGGAATAGATTCATTGAGGAATTACACTTGTTAGCATTTGGCAGCTTTGGCTGACGGGACATATATTGGGTTATTTACACCATCCATCCTATTCTATAATATTACCTCTTTGTTACGTCTTTACTCTATCAATTTGGTCCGACCTGCCAGATGCCAAACACCCAAATGGAGGTCCGAGTTGAGACGATAGAGAAGAACATTGAGTCCTTGGAGAGGGTTGTCAGCACGCTTTCCACAAATGTCAGCACACTCAACAAAGTTCATCACACTTTCGAAGAAGGTGAACAAAATCGATAAAATAGACAAAATAGAGGAGATGCTTTCCTCACTCATAAACAATAAGAGAATCGAGAAGAGTGGTGAGGATCTCCAAACCAGTGATTTTGGAGAAACCAGCGCCCGCAATCCACTTCAGGAGTACGCCCCAGGCCGGAATAATGCCAATAATGACTTCGAACTTACTACTAAATGGGTTGAGTTGCCAAATTTTGATGGCAATGATCTCGTGGCGTGGATCACCCGTGCAGAGAGGTATTTCCATATCCAAGGCACACGTGAGGAGTTAAAGGTGGAATTGGCTACTATTTGTATGGAAGGATCCGTCTTGCATTGGGTTCGATGGCTAACCGATTCTTCGCCAAAATGACTTGGAACCAATTGTCATTTGAATTACTAAGGAGATATGGAGAAAACCTGTTAGCCAATCCTTTCGAAGCCTTGGCCTCCACGAGATAGACGGGAAGTGTGGATGAATATATTGATGAGTTCGCTGCCCGAATGGCCTCGTTCCTCGAATTACAGAGACTCAAAGCTTGGGCCTCTTTCTCAATGGGTTGCAATCGGAGATCTGAGTTTGAATCAGATCAAAGGGTGCAGTAGACATCTTCGACACCATGAATCTGTCCAGAGAGATCGAACGTGAAATTCAGAGCTTATCAGGAAGGTATGTGTGATCTGCTTTTGTGGGGGGGACAATGGGCAAGTGGGCTAGGCCAAAATAAAGAAATACACTTAAAACCACATGATAGACAGAAGGCCTATTCTACAACTAAGTATGGAAAAGGCCCAAATTTTGAGCCAAAACCTCTTCTTCAATTTAAACCACACGGCGATGCTGGGAGACCAAATTCAACAAACATCAGAAACAGAGGGATGAAGCAGAATTCTCACGTGGAATTCCTCGACCTTAGGGCTCACTTCCTCTGTTACAAATGTAAGGAATGCTACCATCCACTACATCGTTGCAAGGAGAAATCACTTCAACTGCTAATTGCTGGTGAAGACGAAGAAGAGGGTGATGTAGACGAGGAGGAAGAGGAAGGAAAGGGGCGATGATGAGTCAAAGAAGGATCCTCTCCTCTACCAAATTGAACTCTCTGAATTAACAGCAGCTGGGATCGATAGCAACCAAACCATGAAATTGAAGGGCTCAATCAACGAGATGGAAGTCTTTGTCATGATCGATAGTGGAGCTAGCCATTATTTTATATCCGAAGCAGCGCTCAATGAGTGGAACTCCATATTGACCCGAGTATAAATTTCAAAGTTCGTCTGGGCAACGGAGGTCGAATGGACTCTACGGATAAGTGCAAAGAGGTACCCGTTAATTTTGGGGATGCTCGAGTCTTAATAGATTGTTTTATCTTTCCATTGGGAAGAATCGATGTCATCCAGGGAATTTCTTGGCTCGTGACTTTGGGAGAAGTGAGAACAAATTGGGCTAAATTAATAATGGAGTTCCAGTGGGGGAATAAATGGATTCAACTTTTGGGAAATCCAGCTTGGACTAAAAAGGCCATATCAGCGACATCACTGCACAAATTGGAGGACAATGAGGCATGTTTCATCTTATGGCAGTGGAGTCGGAGTCCTCTCCATTAGCGGCCATGGAAACAAACACAGGTCAGAAGTATGAATTATAATTGGTGCTGGATACGTACCCCGAGGTTTTTCAAAATCTTCAAACTCTTACCCCTCACCAATCGACGGATCACTGAATTCATCTTCAGCCAGTAAAAACCCCAGTTAGTGTGAAGCCCTATAGATATGGGCATTCACAGAAGGAGGAAATGGAAAGGTTGGTGAACGAGATGCTGAACCTGGGAGTTTTGCAACCCAGTTGTAGCCCATATTCAAGCCCAGTCCTGTTAGTTCGAAAGAAGGATGGAAGCTTGCGCTTTTGTGTTGATTATAGAGAACTCAACAAGGTTACGGTACCAGATAAATATCCCATACCGGTGATCCAAGAAATGCTTGACGAATTACATGGTTCTAGGTTCTTTAGTAAATTGGATTTGCATTCTGGATATCATTAGATTCGGGTTGCCCCGAAAGATGTTCCAAAAATAGCAATCCGAACTCATTCGGGGCATTATAAATTCCTGGTTATGCCTTTTGGATTGATGAATGCACCGGCCACATTCCAATCCACTATGAACGATATATTCAGGCCTTACTTGCGTAAATTTGTGCTGGTATTTTTTGACGATATCTTGGTTTAAAGTGCAGGATGGTCAGATCATCTCTCACACCTCCACACTGTACTGATGATACTTAAGGAGAACTCTTTTGTTGTGAACAAGAAAAAGTGTTCATTTGGATGTACTTCAGTGGAGTATTTAGGCCACGTGATTTCGAAACTCGGGGTGCAAATGGAATCAAGCAAAGTGTCAGCGATTATTCGATGGCCAACACCTAAATCTATGAGGAGTATGCGTGGCTTCCTAGGCTTGACGGGTTACTATTTCCATTTCATATGAGATTATGGGAAGCTTGCCCAACCCCTAACGACTCTCCTCAAGAAAGATGGGCTTGAGAAATTTCAGTGGAGTGAGGAGGCAGAGACTTCTTTTTGAGAGCTCCAAAGGGCCACTTCTGCTCCAGTCTTAGCCATGCCTAATTTCTCACAGGACTTTATCATTGAGTGTGATGCGTCAGGTTGGGGAATTGGAGCAGTTTTGATGCAGTCTGGTCAGACCGTGGCTTACTTTAGCAAGGCTATTTCTGAAAAGGGGCAGTCAAAATCCATGTACGAACGGATATTAATGGCTCTTGTCCTTGCTATTCAACACTGGAGACCTTATCTGATATGTAGGAAGTTTGTGGTGCGTACAGATCAGCGCAGTTTACGCCACCTTCTCCAACAAAGGATCAGCACGCAGTACAATAGAATTGGGTCGCAAAGCTTATTGGGTATGATTTTGATATTGTGTATAAGCCATGCCCTAGCAATAAGGTGGCGGACGCTTTATCTCGGCAAGATGATGAGGGGGAACTTGCAGCAATTTCTCTTCCCCAATGGTTGTATTGGGACTCTCTAACTAGCGCGGTCGCTCAAGATTCTGAACTACAACCCATCATACAACGGTTGAGAGAAGGTAACTCCTCCATAGGACCTTACACCCTGATAAATGGCTACTTGTTTTTAATGGCAAAATTGTGGTCCCGCGCTCCAGCATGTGGACTACTTCCTTGAATGAGGAGTTTCACTCCACACCTTCAGGGGGACACTCCGGGGCTTACCGTACATACTGAAGGCTAGCAGGGAATGTATATTGGCGTGGTATGATGAAGCAAGTCCAAAAATACATCTCAGAATGTCTGGTTTGCTAAAAAAACTAAGACGAGACTCGATCTCCAGCTGGGCTGTTGAACCCCCTTCCAATTCCATCTCAAATTTGGGAAGACATCAGTTTGGACTTCATAACTGGATTGCCTAGTTCAATATGGTGGATTGCATTTTGGTAGTGGTGGATCGTTTGAGCAAATATGGGCACTTTATTGGGTTGAAGCATCCATTTATGGCTTCAAAAGTGGCTGGGTTGTTTACTAGGGAAGTGATTCGGTTGCATGGAATACCTCGTTCGATTGTTTCTGATCATGACCCAATTTTTATGAGTCATTTTTGGGCTAAGTTGTTTAAGGCTTCAGGAACAAAGTTGCGATTAAGCTCTGCCTACCACCCTAAAACTGACGGCCAAATGGAGGTTTTAAATCGATGTCCTGAGGCATATTTACGTTGTTTTGCTTTTGAGCATCCGAAGCATTGGGGGAAGTAGCTCCACTGGGCTGAATATTGTTATAATACTAACTTCCATTCAGAACTCCATTTCTATCTGTGTACGGTCGTTCCCCGCCAACCTTGCACTAGTTTCTACCGGGAGAGATTCATGTGAGGGCTATGGCAGAAGAGTTACTCCAAAGGGATGAGATACTTTGGGAATTAAAAGATAACCTCCCAAGGGCCTATCAACGGATGCAGCATGCAGCGAACAAACACCGAAGAGAAGTGAGTTATCAAGTGGGAGATCAAGTTTTTTTTAAAACTAAGAAGTTATCGGTAATATTCTCTTCGCCCTAAGAAAATGCCAAGTTGGCTACGCGATTCTATGGCCCTTTTGAGATCATAGCCAAGGTGGGAGCAGTGGCATACCACTTAAAATAGAGAGGTAATCAGAAGAAGAAGCTACTTGGATGGACGTTGCAGACTTTCGTGGCGAGTTTCCGTACTCCAGCATTGAGGACAATGCTGTTTCGAGCGAGGGGGAATTGATAGAGGCAATCAAGGGACCAGTCCTTACCATATTTACTCATGCCGCAATCGTGCTAATCACTCATCAGAAGGCCAAGAAAGAGCCGGGTGAAAGGAAGAACGGGAGGCAGCAAATATGCAGTTTCTATAATAATATATTAGCTATGGAATAATGTTCTATAAATAAAGCAGAGATGGAGGAATAGATTCATTGAGGAATTACACTTATTAGCATTTGGCAGCTTCGGCTGACGGGAGATATCCCGGGTTGTTTACACCATCCATCCTATTCTATAATATTCCCTCTTTGTTACGTCTTTACTCTATCAGATGTTCTGTTATTACAAAGGAACCTTGACAGAGGGGGAAATACCTTTAACCAAAGCCTGATCCGTTATATGATAGCAGTGACTGAAAGCTGTCAAGTTTCAGCGAATGAAAAAGGAGTAAATATATTTGGTATATGTGCGGTTGATGCTGTAACATGCAAAATTTTGCTGGGCAGGTGAGGTGGAGTTGATATGTTCCCAAATTTACTGCAGTCTCATTTATGAAATTATTGTGGTTGCATGTTATATGATGCATTATCCTGATCAATGTCATGGGTCTTTCATTCAAACCCGTATTAATATTTTCATGATCCATATTGTGCTAATAAAGTTTTACTGTCACTTGTTCCAGTATTTGTTGATGTAAATTATGTTCAGTAAATTTATTCATCCAAGTAGCAATGTTTGCCATATAGTTGTCAATTGTAGACTTCATCTTGCACTTCTTCTTTCCTGTTAATATGCATTCTGGTTGATTAACTCTTAAGTATTCTTCCTTTAACCAGTTCAGGGATGATGGAGACTGCGTGTCTTTTTGTTGTTTATAGTCTGAATTAAGGCCAGTGGATATAATTAAACTAGCTAAGTTGCTCTGTCCTGAAACCGAAATGGCACTATCTAGACATAACAGAAATCCTCTTGTTAATGAACTTGTTCCATTCCCTGAATTTTGGATTGCCGAGAAAACCACTTCTGAAGTCATGCATTTACAATATTGTCTTGGTGATCATTCTTTTCATTCACCAGAAGCTGAAACTAATGTGCAATCTAGAGATTCATCATTAGAAAATAATGGCAGTAGCTGTCTACCAGATGTATTATCCAACCTTATAAATGCAGGTGATAATGGAAGTCAAGCTCTCTTAGCACTTGGCAGTGCTCTTTTCTATCTGAGGCAGGCTTTTCTGGATGAATCTCTCCTGAGGTTTGCGAAGATTGAGTTATTCATATGCTCTGGTTTTGGTGAAATAGCTAAAAAACCATGCATGATTCTTGATACTCCTACATTGGAAAATCTTGAGATATTTGGAAAATACCTTAAATGAAGGATCTTCAAGGTATCTTGGATTATATTACTTTGTGCATTTATTTCCTAACTGTCTTGATCAGCATTATCTTACGTTTTTTTGTTATTCCATCACTTTATATCTCTGCAGGACACTCTATACCCAATTAAACCATTGTACTATAGGTTTGGCAAACGGTTGCTTAGAACATGGCTTCCAAGACCTTTGTATCATGTTGAGTCAATTAAAGAACAGCAAGATGCTATAGCAGAATTAAGGGTATATTGGACTCTGAACAGCTCTTATAGGCCTACTTTTACATTGGCCTTAGCCTTTTCCATACCCTGTTTCATCTAAAATTAATAAGTGATTTTAGAAGAAAAGAGACCAGAAAATTTGTTAGTAATTTGACTGCTGGGGAGGTTTTTTTTTTATAAAATTGGTTGTGTATTCCTCTCCTTTTCTTGGATATTGCTATTGGAAATTATTAATTTCCATTATAATCTAATTGTGGGCAATATGTTATTATACAATTATATTAGCTATTCAATTATTTTATGGACTTAATTAAAGTGATCCAATTAAGATTAAAAGTCCATGGGCTATAATAATAATTAATATGGGCCAAATGAGTAGATACCCAATACTACGTGATTAGGTGATTATGGGTGGTCTAGTCAAGTAGTATATAAAGGTTACCCGGTTATGGTCCCCAATATACTAAGCCGCACATGGTCTTCCCTTCTCTCCATCAGGAGGGATTACTACGGTCCCCATAAAGGAATTAGGAGGGCTTAGTTGAGGAAGGCCATATAACCACTGATCCTGAATTTGTATTCCGTCTAGAGACTCATTTGTGTCCCGGTTATAATTTTGATCTCGTTAATCGTAATAGGATTTAAGGCATTAGGATTTATGGAATTATTTCCTACAAGTGGTATCAGAGCCACCCTATCTATGATTTTATGAGATATGAAAGAATTATATTTTGATTCTAATATTTATATTTGAATCTTTATGCAAATCATGATTTTGAATCTATTAAAATGATTTCTCGATGATTTACATATTTTAGTTTGATTAATTTAAAGTCTGTGAATTGAATTTACTTATGGGATATTAAATCCGAATTTTAGATTTAAAGAATTGTTAAGCAATTTCCTGATGTTGTACGGGCACTTTGAGTATTTTATCAATATGTTTACATGGTTTCACGTATTGCAAATCATGAATTACAGTTATTAGCATATTAATGTTAATCAAAGATATGCTGTAGGTTCATAGTTTAATAAATAAATATTTGAGTATTGTTTAAAAATTAAAGGTTGCAAGTGATAGTCACAATGGATGTGATCACACTGTAAAGTGTTAAACAATACTTTTATTATTTATTACTCTAGCCTTATGGATCATTGTGTGAATCTGGATGTGTCATGCGGTTTAGATGATATGCGTATAAATATGTATTGATATACACTTTAATTAAATTGATAAATATTTGCAGTCGTGTTAATATTTTTTTTAAGAGCGATCCTTGGAGATGCAGTAATTGCTATTAAATCCACCATTCATCTCGATTAATTAATTGCCTACGGTAATAGGATGATTTATTTGGGGCTAGTTAATGTTTCATAGATATTGCTGATGAATTAGTTTTGATGTTACTTATTCAATTACAAATGCCTCATACTTGATTCGTTGATGGTAATTGTGGTTTGTCATTTTATTTATTCCTGATTATTGAGGCAGTCATATAATGTCAAGTTTAGATACCTTATTAAATCATGGGAAATGATGACTGCATTTATTGGTTAAGTTGTTTAGTAATATATGTGGCAACTTTTGCTCTTTATTTTCTATCATAGTAATATTACCTTAGATGCACCTTGACTTTTGTTGTGGAGGGTATACGGGCATCCCCATTCGAGATCCTCCTCAATTATTGTAAAATGATAAGACTGTGTTCTTAATATAGGAATCAGAATCATGGCGTCAGAACTTCTATATTTTTTAATCAACGTCAGACATAGCCAATGCATTATGAGTAGAAGTAATTTTTTGTTTTGCACTCAGTTTGATTGGTGTATAACTAAATCTCATAATTATGAGTTTCATTGGATCAAGTTGTGCTTCTACGATAAAGTTGATTTGGTTATCAAATGTTCTAAATCATTATGAATTTATGGGACAACATCAATGTGGATTTAGATTTTAACTAATTGTTAGTAGAGCACAATTATTGATTATGTCACATTTGGTACATGTTTCATTTTGTGGTGATGAAAGCTTTAGTTATAAGTTTGATATTATAATATATTTCCATGTAATGTATAAAAATTCGGGCTGGATTTTGAAAACTTGTGTAAAGTTTATTATTCTGATCGAAGAATCGCATGAATTAGATTTAATTTCAGCATCTTTCATTTGGCGTAGCAATTTGGTTTTTGGAAGGGGATGTTTCCCATGTGTATATTGAGTGCATAATTGGATTAAGTTATTCTTATGGCACGCTTACAGTGGCATTTAGTAGTGCTTCAATATTATCACATGTTATAATAATATTAAATTCAGATGTGGATCCAATCAAGTGAATTAAGCATAGTTGCATTTTGGCCATATTCATTATGAACGAAATTTAATTATTTTTACATGCTTGCGAATAAAGTTGTGTTTACATGTGAGTAAACATGATTAATATTCTGATTATTATGGAAAGGGATATTTATCTAATTTATTTTATTCTAAATTTGAATTCGGAATCCATAATTAAGTTAAAGAAATCTTTCATTAATTTTAAGCATGTGGGAATCATCAAATATTCTCGTAAATCTTGAGAATTTAATTAATTAAATTGGGGAGACAGTTAAATGTCGTTTAATTAAATTAAATATTTTAATATTTATTTAATTAGTCTAGTAAACCTTCAATCTAGTCAATCGAAGCACCATGTTGCCACATCAATATCGTGTGTGGAGAAAAGCTTTATTGAAATTACATAGATGGGTGTGGTATTATTTATGTGTTCTGTGTTCAGCCCACATGTAGGCACAGTTTGACAGAATAATAACACACATGTGATAATAAGTATGTGATAATTATTTGGATTATTCATGTGAACATGAGTCGGTCCATTGTTTGACAGAACTTATTGTCAATACTTGATTGTTACACCAAGATTACCCCTGCAGTTAATTTTTATCCATAGACGAGGTTAATGTTGCACAAGGTGTCTTGTGATGGGTCCCTAATTAATAATGTTGTGCAAGTGTATCTTCATGCGGGTATTGATCGGTCCATAAGTAGATTAATATTTGGCAGAAATACACAAGCACCTGTGGTGGTAAATATGTGACGATTATTTGTTTAACATGTGAGTAATAAGTCGGCCCAAAGGAAGGCTATTGCTTGACAGTTTTATTGTCAGTATTTGACTACTACATAGAGAGTATCACTTACAAGTTGGTATTGATACTAATGATGTGATAGATTCCTTGAGATGATTCTAAACTATTTAAAATTTGAAAGATTATAAAGTTTAGTGCAAGCATGATAATCATTTTGGATTAATTCTCTGTACAATTAAGAAGTCTGTTAATTAAGTTTAACCTATGTCAACAATAAAATTATACATGATGAGAACTTCAACAATAAGGATGAACTAATAAGTTTCTAACAAACTCTGTCTCAATAAAGTATAAGGGCAACAAAGAAAAACCCATTTGGAAAGCTGTTAAAAAGAAACTAAAGTATAACCTTTCGTTTTCTCCTAAAGGCTTGTGGAATTATTTTATAATACATCACATTAAGATTACTTAGTATGAATGGTGTTGTGGTGTAGTTAAAAGACAAAAATAGTACTCCACAATATATGGTTACTAATTGGAGAAATACTAAAGATTGCAGCTTATGGTCTCAATAAAGTTCCAACCAAAATAGTTGTGAGAACTCTTTGAGTTTCACATATGGTGATATCCAACTAAGGCTAGATCATTGGGATCTACTAAAGAAAATTGGATTCAAATAGATACAAGCTACTTTATTGGTATTAAATAAAGATAATAAGTTTATGATCCAATTGATCGGATCATATTTGAGACGGGTAATATGGTATTATGTGAGGATGTTGATTTTGGGGAAAGAATAATATTAGAGACATTGTCCTTAAGGGGGAGTCGATTCGATCCCCACTTATGCATTAAAGAATTGGTGCAAATTCAGAATAACGATATGACAATGTCAATAATATTTAAGGAATAACAAATTTAACAACCTCAAGAATTAATGTCACTAAGAAAACCACTAGAGTTGGGTGAAAGACAATTCAAATGATTATGTAGTTTTTCTCTTAAATAATGAGGACACTATAGAATTAATGGTAGAACATTCAAACAATGTTCATCAAACCATGAAAGGTCCAATTAATCCAAAGTGTGTTAATGCTATAAGTTATGAGTATAAATCAATACAAGATGATTAGGTTTGCATCTTGATATAGGATTATACTCAAAAGGGAAGGAAGGCATTATTATAAGATTATCGTGACATTAGTAGCACATTTTGATCTTGAATCATATTAGATGAATGTAAAGATAAAGTTTCTTGATCGCAACACTGATGATACGATCTAAATGGTTTAAGAACTAATAGGAAATCCATCTATGCATTCAAGCAAATTTTTTTTTTTCGTAAAGGAATCACAAGTATCATCATGAAGTAAGTGTCTCATTTGGTTTTGAGACAAATGTAGATGATTATGTGATTCAGTGGGAGAATGTTTAAGTTAAACTAAGGGAGACAAGTGCAGTCTCAATCAGGTGCCATAAAGTTAAACTAAAGATTTAAGAAATGTAGAAACATTCCATATTCATTGGTTGTTGGAAGTTGTTGTATGATGAGGTCTCTACAAGACCTGATTTGGCTTATGTTATTGGTATATTAAGTAGACATTTAAGTAACTCTAGTATGGATCTTTATAAAGTATGTATAGAGAACTAAGAATAATATGCCTGTACATCAGGGATCAGATTTGTTAGAGATCATGAGGAATTCTGATTCTGACTTTGTTGGATGTCAATACAGTATAAGATCCACTTCAGGCTATATTTTTTGTTGGTCGGAGAGCTAAACAAGTAAAAGTATTAAGCAAACACTTTAGCTCATTAACCATGACAATAGAATTAGTAGCACACTAAGGGCATTCAAACATGAAATAAAGGTTGCAAAACTTTATCACATAAAGTTTATTGTGACAGTTAATTCGCAGTAAAGTATTAACAACAAAAGTACTTACAAGTCAAGCATATTCACATAGAGTTCGTGGTTGTTAAAGAAAGTGTTTTGTGTGGATAAAATTTTAGTAAAGCATATTATGATAAACTCTAAATTCGGATCCGCTATTTATGTATTCAACGCCCAGTAATTTTTATGAGCTAGTTATTCATATGGGTGTTATATGGTTTTAGAATACATTGGTTTAGTGGGAGTCTATATTTATTGCTCTTTAAAGTTTCAAGACACTTTGATTTGGATAATTCAGTTTTCTGCATAATAAAGTTCATCGCTTTGAATTCATTGTGAATTCACTTAAGTAATTTCATTTTGTAATATTTTACATTATGGATTGATCTCACTAAAGTTTAAAGTTGGACCAGTTGGAAATAGACATGATATTGATCATGTTGCATGTAATTTTCATGATACTCACCATATTTGATCTATGTCATTGAGTATATTGATATGGTGATTGTCGGGGTTTAATCACGATTTATAATATGGTGAATGCCGCGGTAGTTCCATATTAGTATATGAGATGGACCAGATTGTTAAGTATAGCCTGAAGAGGAATAGCATAAAGTTGCGCAACTAAGGACTCTTGATATAATTGCTAACAGAAAATATATAGCCCAAGTGGGAGATTGTTGGAAATTATTAATTTCCATTATATTCTAATTGTGGGCAATATATTATTATACAATTATATAAGCTATTCAATTATTTTATGGACTTAATTATAGTGATCCAATTAAGATTAAAAGTCCATGGGCTATAATAATAATTAATATGGGCTGAATGAGTAGATACCCAATACTACGTGATTAGGTGATTATGGGTGGTCTAGTCAAGTAGTATATAAAGGTTACCCAGTTATGGTCCCCAATATACTAAGCCGCACATGGTCTTCCCTTCTCCCCATCAGGAGGGATTACTACGGTCCCCATAAAGGAATTAGGAGGGCTTAGTTGAGGAAGGTCATATAACCACTGATCCTGAATTCGTGTTCCGCCTAGAGACTCATTGATCAGGTACGCTTTCGCATTATAATTTTGATCTCGTTAATCGTAATAGGGTTTAAGGCATTAGGATTTATGGAATTATTTCCTACAATTGCTTTATAACTTCTGTTGCCATCATTAACCAGTCTTACTAAATTATGTACATTAGGGAGTAAATCAACCACATTTGCTGATTTAGGAAAGAGTTGTCTAAGATACCGACATGGAGCGTTTGCTTGCATGCATTTTTGCTAGTAGGTAAAGTTTCAAATCTTTCCTAATTACCCAATATCCTTAGCATTTTTAACTGATTCACTTCTGGAAATCAATGAAGCTAGTTGCATTAATGCGAATAAAGTTGTTCTATGACGATACGTCAAAAGAGTTCACTTCAGCTCTGCGTGGGTGTTGATATGATAGCCAGTGCATGCTCTTCGGTTGGTGTTATTTCTGAGAATGTGGAGTCTCGACTGTTGCATCATCTATTAATGCCTGGTACAGACTTAAACAAATTTTTTTTTTTTTGTTATTCTTTGGTTATATCATCTTACCCGCATACTGCGGGATCAATTCGTTGTAATTATTAATAGTTAAATATTTATTTATTATAATTATTTGGGAAAATGGTCAATCAAGACCCTAATCTTTTCACCCGGATCATTTAAGCCCCTAAACTAAATTTTTGTTCATCCTAGCCCCCATCTTCCAATAAAGGATCATATTGACCCTCAACTTCTATACACAAAATAAATCTCTTTTAGCTAAATCCTCACCTTTTACTACTTGCAATTTTTAATTTTAATTTATTTTATATTTATTTTTATTTTACCTAATCTATATACTCAATTTTCCTCCAAATTTCATTTGTTTCTTCCGTTTCAAAAATTGAGTAAAAATAAAGTATACAAGCCATGTTGTAATTTAAAATCTTATTCTTGATTAATTAATTTAATTTAATATTCTTTGTTTTCACCACCTCAAATATTATTGGTATCAATTTTTTTTTTAATTTTTTAAGCGCCACGCCAAAATATGTTAATTTGTGATTATTGCCAAAAATAACATAAGAAATAATTAATTACTTATAGTAAATAATGTGTTGTTAAAGCTTGGTTTGGAAATATTCTAAAATTTTGAGGAAAATAGTCAAAATACTCATTTGTTTGATTTACAAAAGTTAGAAGGTTCATTTGATCTCCTTTTAAAAGATGATGGGGTTACATGACCAAAATGAAAGTTAGAGGGCTTAGTTGATCCCTAGATATAAGTTTAGAGTTATATTTGACCCTTTACCCTAATTATTTTAATGTTTTAAATTAAATTACGTTAATGTAAAAAAAATGTTTTTTTATAAACTAGTATTTTATGTCCGTGCGTTGCACGGAAAGCATTTTATTATAGGATTGTTGTTTAATACTACTCTCTCTGTCTATCCCAAATGGGTGCATTTACTTTTTGTACGTGAATTAAAAAATATTATTATTTAATTTGTAATGGTTAGTTATATTAGTGTGTGGGGCCCCATATTTTAATTGTATTAGTGGGTAGGTGTGGTTCTCATGTGTATAAAAAGGGAAATTAGACTTTTAGGGGTGAACGCCCAAAATAGAAAAATGAGACTCTTTGGAACAAACGGAGATAAATTTGATAATTAATATAATATGCCAAAATATCACTCATATTTATTAAATTATTATATTGTTAATTAAAAAATATTTTTTTTATTATTTGCATAAATAATATTAATGGTTAAGGGAGTAATATTTTAAATGGACTGCCAAAACTAAAACTGCATTGTTTATAAATAGAGTGAGGCTTGCGTGCACCCGGGTGCACACCGTTCGCCTTTAGAATTTAGTATTATGGGTAAGAGTAAATTATTTTGTTCTAAAGGTCATACACTTTAATTAATAAGGGTACACTATTTTGTTCTAAAGGGTATACACTTTTCAATAATATTTTTTTTATTTTTCTTCACAAAATAAAGAGTACACATTTTTATACTAAAGGATATACAATTTAACACAAAATTCTAAAGGCGCACGGAGTGTGTCCCGTGCGCCCGGGTGCACAAAAGTTTTTGCTTTATAAATATAATAAAATTAAAAATAGGTTAAAAAAATTGAAGATAAAAATAAAAATTTAAGTTTATTTTTATATATGTATAGATAGATATATATTTATAATATGCCCAAAATAAAATATAAAGATATATTAATTATATTGTAATTTTGGGGCACTGAATATTTAGGTTAAAGTACCATAGTTGGACTCTTTGTTATAACATCCTACAAAAATTTTAATGGTAATCTAAGTATACTTAATGTATATAAATATAACTTAAATTATGTATAATATATAACTATATTAATTTTTTAGAAATTAATTAATATTCTTATTATTAATTAAAATAAAGTTGAAATGTTATCTAATTAATTGCATCAAACAATATTTAAATTGGTTGCAATTAATATAAAAAAACACATATATCATATTTGGTTTATATAATAGTAATTACGTTATTTATCTATAGATAATTTCATTGATTGTTTTCATTCAGAATTTAAGATAAATATGAGCTTTGTATAATTAATTATATTAAATTATTTTATTTTGAATAATATTTATCTTATAAAAAAGGAAAAATTACTTATAGATACACACTTTGTACCCATAATTACTGTGAGATACATTGATTTAAAAAAATTACTCTCACATACAAATATTAAAGTAAAATACCGAATATAATCCTAAATCCATGTACTTTTAAATCACAAACCCTAAACTCTACCCACCACCGAACCACCACAGGACCATCGTCAGACCGCCGATGGTCGATCATCGGATCTCCACCGGACCACCGCTGGATCACCACACTTTTTTGACTGCACACACTTTTGCTGCACACAAACATTTATGTGCAGCACATTGTAAGGGTAATATTAGAATGTCATTATATATTTATGTAATTAGTAGTAATATTTTTGTATGTTTGTAAATATGAATGAACAATTAAAATACATTACAAACTTAAAAAGTATAGTTCATAAATTAATCCTAAAGATTAAATTAAAAGAATATATAGAGATTATCTATAATGAAAATAAAATTAAATGAAAACTTAGAATAAATTACAAAACTTCAAAAATAGATTCCATACATTAATCTTAAAGATTAAATAAATAATAATAAAAAATATAGTTGACATGTTCTTTGGATTTTCTAAGTCTAAAATTTTTGAAGTTAATATTGGATACGTACACTGATGACTTTTTTAATGATCAAAACTTCAAATAAGATCAAATAAAAATAAGAACAATAAAACAAAAAATATTAAAAATTGAGTTTATAAAATATAAAGAAAACAAAAAAAAAGAAAAAAATCATACGATAAAAAGATTAAATATTAAAAGAAAATAAGATTAAAAAGAAGAACAAAAGATAGAATATTAAAATATGAAAATAAGGTTTATAAAATTATTATAAAGCAAACACAAAAATTGAAGAAAAAAAGATAGATAAAAAAATGATATCTCAAATGAGAATGATTGGACCTACAAATAAGATCAAATATGAGAATGTTTGAACCTAAAAATAATATCAAATAAAAGTATAAAAGAAGATAAAATAAATTAAATTATAAAAATATGGTTTATAGAATTATTAAAAAAAAACCTAAGAGAAAAAAAAAAGATAACAAAAAATAAAAAAAGTATAATGATACCTTTAAAGAGAATGATTGAACCTGCATCTAAGATATGTATACTGATGATTTTTTTTAATAATCGAAACTGCAAATAAGAACAAATAAAAATAAGAACAATAAAATTAAAAAGAAACTTTAAAAATATAGTTTATGGAATATAAAGAAAATAAAAAATCATAAGATAAGCGAAAAAAAAAGAATGATGCCTCAAATGATAATGTTTGAACCTGAAAATAAGATTAAAAAGGAGAACAAAAGATAGAATATTAATAAACAAAAATAGGGTTCATAGAATTATTATAAAATAAACACAAAAATTGAAAAAAAAAAAGATAAACAAAAAAAGAAAAGAAAAAAAATGATACCTCAAATGAGAATGATTGAACCTACAAATAAAATCAAATAAGAGAATGATTGAACTTAGAAATAATATCTAATAAAAGTATAAAGAAGATAATAAAAATTAAATTATAAAAAAAGGGTATAGAATTATTAAAAAAACACAAAAATCGAAGAGAAAAAAATAATATAATAAAAAATTAAAAAGTATAATGATACATTTAAGAAGAATGATTGAATATGCATATATGATCAAATAAAATTATAAAAGACAAAACAAATTATAGTAAATTATTTATAATATTAAAGTAGAATCTGTAAAAGAGAAGAAAAAGAAGAAGCATTAGAGAAAAAAAAAACAAAAAAAAAACAAAAAGAAGATTAAAAAGAAGAACAAAGATAGAATAATAAAATATAAAAATAGGGTTCATAAAATTATTATAAAGCAAACACAAAAATTGAAGAAAAAAAATAGACAAAAAAAGTATGATACCTCAAAATGAGAATGATTTGACGTATAAATAAGATCAAATATGAGAATGATTAAACCTAAAAATAATATTAAATAAAAGTATAAAAGAAGATAAAATAAAATAAATTATAAAAATAGGGTTTATAAAATTATAAAAAAAATCAAAGAGAAAAAATAAAATAACAAAAAATTAAAAAGTATAATTGTACATTTAAGGAGAATGATTGAACCTACATATAAAATATAATAAAGTACAAAAAATAAAACAAATTAGAATAGATTATAAATAATATGAAAGTAGAATTTGTAAAAGAGAATAAAAAGAAAAGCATTAGAGAGAAAAACTTAAAAAACAAAAAGAGGGAGAGTGTAAGAATTTGATTAGGAAATGAAAAATTTTTTATAGAATGAGTTTAAAGAATGAACGACCCTAATTGAAAGCAAATATTTATAGAGACGATTCTAATGAAAATAAAATTGATATATTAATTAAAATTAAGCATATATTAATTTTAAAATTAATCAGATTTATATTGTTAAATTAAATAAATACAAAAGTAAAATTTAAATAATAAAATTCATTATTAGTATAATTAAATTTTATGATTGAAATCAAAGGAAAATTATATGTCCTATGTATATTAAATTAAATTATAATAATATATGAATATTGAATGATATATTAATTTAAATTAAGCATATATTAATTAAAAATTAGTTAAATATGCAAAAAATATCTCTTTTATTTACCAAATTTTTATTGTTAAATAAAAAGTAAAATTTAAATAACAAAATTCATTATTAGTATAATTAGATTTTATTATTGAAATCAAAAACATTAATTGGACGTTCAAAATTAAAATTGAATTATTTCTAAATAGTGTAAAATTGAAAAAAAAATTGAAAACAAAAGTAGAAGTTTATATTTGCTTTTATATATGTATAGATAGATAGATAGATGTTGAATGCTAAAAATTACTCCATTTGTCTCCTTTTCACATTGCACATTTTCAATTTTGGATTGTCGCACAAAAGTTTAAATTTTCTTTAGTAAAGAAAAAAGTCAAAACAATTATCCTTTCTGTACTTAATATACTTTGTCATTTATTTATTATTAAAAATAATATAATATTCCTAATGGCTTGATTGATATGATGGAATGGTTTGGGAATATGATCATCATTTTTAATATTAATTCCATTTCTAAGTTTGGTATGTTTTTTTAATAGGAATGTTCATTCCGTAAGGAATGTGCATTTCTTCAAACATGAGAATCACCATTCATGCCACCCTTCATGGGTTCATGGGTTTAGTCATTCCATCTTGGTAAGGAATAAAATATTTATATATTTTTTTATTTTTATCTATATAACATAATGTATATTAATAATTATGATTTTGTTTTATATCGCATCTCATTTTATATACTTATAAAAATTAAATATTAATTAATTTTTTTCCTTAACGTATAATTTTTATATTAAAAATTTTTAATATGTTAAATTATTCATTAAAAATATTAAATTATTTAAAATCTAAATAAAAAATAATTCTCATTATTAAAAATATTAATATAAATTAATAAAAAATAAAATTTTATTATAAAAATTAATATTATTTTAAATTATATATTTTAATATTAAATATAAATATAAAAAAAAATTTATTTAAAATTTAAATAATAAAAATATTTATTTTATCTTTAATTTCATAAATTTTTTGAGTTTAGTTATTAAAACATATGAAATTTATTGAAACTTTAATCAATTTAAAATTTAAAAAAAATAATAAATATGAGATTTAAATCAAATTAATTTTTATTACTTAATCTATTCCTAATACATACCAATCATGGTAATAATTACTCCATCCGTCCGCTTTTAAGGGTATCATTTTTCCATTTTGGGTGGGGGCGAGGGTCTCATTTCCTTTTTTATCCACACACATCCACTAAAACAACTAAAAAATGGGACCCACACCTTCACTAATACAACTATCCACTACACATTAAATAACAATACTCCTTAATCTCAAGCATATGCCACCCTTGAATCCGGAGGGAGGGAGTATTTTTAATCATTCCTTTCCTATCTCTATTCCATTCATTAGTTCATTCCATTCTAATATAATACCATTCAATCATACCATAATAGTTAGCACTTTTGTTAATCTCCTTGCTGAAATTAAGGTGCAAAATATAAGTGAGTATGAGGTAGTACATTAATAACAGTAATACAAAATATTTATTTATTTGAATTCCTAAAGTAACTTTGAAAATAGTATTGATTTAAAATTTCGTAGTGTATTTCCTTTTCATTAATATTTTATGAATCTTAAACAATCATTGATTCTTCAATATTACGACATTCATAAGCAAATCTAAAATATTAAGATAATTTAATAATAATAAAAAATATACTTCCTCCATTTTCGCCTAAGATTTATGTTTACTCTTTGCAAGTAAAATAAAAAAAAATAATATTTTAATATATAATGTACTAATAGATGACATTTTATTAAAGAGAAAAATAAAAAAGAAGGGGAGGGTGACAATAGTAGATGTTCAGAGTAATGCTAAAAGCAATAAAAAAGCCTAGTCATGCAACTTAAAAAAGGATCAACAAGGTGATCCGCACATAAAGCTAATCAATATCTTCTAATTCTTCTTGCATAATATAATCTAGTTCTTCTCGCATCAATTTAAGCCCCGGAATATTCATAAGCTCGTGCTTATTTAACTGTGGAGTATTGAGCTTAGCTTGCAGACGAATATTGGGCCTAGTTGTCGGTTGATAAAAATCTTTCTTGGACCTGCCTCGTTTCTTTTTCGCAACACTTGTTTCCAGAGTTGAAAACTCCTCCATGTTCACCTTGGAATAGATAAGAGTAATCCAAGTATCTAAGCTGAGTATCTACATGTACAACGCCAGGGATTATCATCTGAGATCTTTGATTTGATGAAGTACTGCGAGTTAGTGTGCCCTCTTTCACTGGTGGTGTTGAAGCTTTCATCTCATAATTCAACAATTGCGACACTGGTGTTGTTAGAATATTCATAACAGAGTTTACAAATTCTGAAGATGCCCCAAAGCCAGTACTAGGAGTATGCGACGTCTTCACTACGGGGGAGTGATGAATATTCTCAATGCTTCTGCCTTTCCTCATAGAGGCTGCGTCTACAAGAGATGGCGGAGCTGACTTTGGAGATGCTGGTATCAAAACAGGAATTTGAGTAGGAGAGCATGGGAGTGATTGATAACCAGCTGAACCTAGTTCTTCATTAGTAAAGCGAGCTTCAAATGTGTTGGAAATCTCCAAGGATGGAGAAATACGAATAGGAATATTATATGTGGGTTCTACGTAGAAATATTAATTAATTAATTTATTTTGCTTTCACTTGTTAAAAAGGGAATGAAAATCTACATTGGAACAATGCGAACAAATCAAAATGACAAAATCTAAACTTTAAGGATAACATGCTTTATCATTTGTTTATTATCAAAATATACCATAATACAGCTAAAATTTTTCACTGTCTTAATCTCCGTGCCGGGAAGGGAGTGCAGACTTTCCTTGGACGGAGGGAGTATATATATTTTATACTATATACGTATGTATATATATATTTGTGAGTTATGTAGTGTTTTTAAATTTTAAGTGATGTAGTATAAAATAAATGACTAATAATATTGTGCACCCGGGTGCACCCTAAGATAGGGTGTATCCACTTTCAAAAACGTATACAAATATAAACAAAAACATATACAATTATGAACAAAAATATATACAATTTAATTGTTAGTTTTTTTAATAAAAATTGAGTTTAAAAAATATACAATTATTAAAAAATATATATACATTGTTGAATAAAAAGTTATACACATATGGATGCTAATTTTTTTATTGAAAAATATAGTATAAAAAAGTAAACAATTATTAAGAAACACGTATACAAAATAGAATAACAAGTATACAAAATATAATAAAAAATTATATACATATGGGAACACCCTTGCTCCCGGGTACACCTAATATCAACTCAAAATAAATTATGTGGGTTAGGTGGTTATAACATTTTTAAAATAAATTGTATTTAAATGTTGTATGTGTTCTTCTTTTTTTTTTTTTCAAATTTTAGATGCGAAAAGGGTATAGGAATAAATAAATGGAGAAATGCATAGAGAATTTGGTAAAGGATATCACTATATACACACCCCTTTTATTAAATACACACCCCTATAAGTATATAATTAAAAATATATTTTTAAATAGTTTAAATTACCCTTAATTTGTTAAATACGCACCCCTATATATTTTATATTAAATAAATTTAATAAACTCTAAATTATAACACCCCTGTATGTTTCTGAATTACATCTCTTGGCATTTCTAGGTGATTGCCCTCTCGTGGATGGCACATGTCATGCCTTCTTCTTCCTTCATTCAAACGCCATCATTCTGCAGCAATGTCGGCTATGAAGATGAACCACACATACTTATGACCGATTATTTTTAAAATCATGGATAATTATAGCATTTACTTTTCTTCACCTGTATGCTTTTTAATTACTCCATTAATTCTTTCCTCATAAGTCAATCTTAATCACAGTACCTTTAGCTCTTAATTTCATGTTTCTCCTCTTTCACACGCGTTGAATTTTCTATTTAACCGAATAATCATCTGTTTGGTACTCTCATTTTTTGTCATCTCATCTATTGCGAAGAATACCAATTTTGTTCAATGTGATCGATCGTGCGGCGGAAGCATAGTGGCTTACCCCATTGGGATTCAGTGATGGATGTGAAATCAAGTTGAATTGTAGCCATTGGATTGTTAAAATTGGAAATTTTCTGGTGAAGAATTTGACGTCTAATTAGATTTTGATTAGTACTCCTGTGGTGTAATCATTCCATTTCAGAATTCTTAACGCTTATAACTTTGCACCATTGCTGCAAAATGGTTGTTTAGGGATCGCAAATCGAGTTCAACAAAAGAACTTGTGATTCCAGGGGGAAAAGTGATCCTTATAATATAACGTGTTATGCAGGGGTTATAAACAAGATATAGAGAGTCTGTACAAATACATAAAGAATGGGAATTGCAACCATTTTTATTCATCTATCATGGTGAACTTGGACGGGAATGATAATAGTGTGAGAAAAGTTCCTTTATTAAATTGAAGTATGAAATGATTTAGCTAGACTGGTGGATCAATGGATAATAGTGTGGGAGACAGTTCCTCCATTTTTTTATTGCTCCTCAAACATTTTGAGATATAATTTTGTTGTTTCGATATGGTGTATGCACTATTAATTTTGTTGTTCCTTCCTTTTATTCTAATTCTATTCCAAATCTTAAGGTAGCAACATACAAAGGGGTGTGTATCCTATTAAAATATAAAAGGGTAAGTTTGGATTTTTTGCGTGTGTGTATACAATAAAATTAAGATTTAAATAATTAAATAGTGGTGTGTATTTAATAAGGGATGTGTATTCAATAGAGAAGGGTGTGTATTTAACAGTACTCTAAATTAGATGATAAATTTGTTTTTCCTCGTGACAATTTAATTCATATTCTTTAATATATACGGATTATATAAAAATAAATTTTATTTAGAAAATATACTTGTGTGACACCTTAATATTTCATTAAAGATATTATAACTTTTAATTAAAAATGTTTATTAATTTTTATTATACGACGAATTTCTCATGAAATTATTTACGACCTTAGTATCACTTTTTATTGATCTGAGCTCTTTTTATTGAAATGTTATTACTTCTTATCCGTCTCAGGAAAGTCTTCCCATAAGACGGTGTGACTTTTTATTAAAAATATTTATCACTTATTATTTATACGACAAATTATTCATGAAATAATTTACTGCACCATTATCACTTTTATTAATTTGAGTATCACTTTATTATTGAAACATTATTATTTTCACAAATATTTTCATGTGGAAGGTCTCACGTGTTTGCTTAAAAATAATACATGGCATTATATGTAAGAGTTGATCTAATGTGAAATAAGTGCACCATAACAGATCAAATATAAAAGGTAAAAAAATCCAGTTAGGTCATTTCTTCCACTCCTCTCTCTCTCTTCTCTCAATTCTTCCACTCCTCTATCTATCTTCTTTTGATTAGATCTTGACTCATCTCTCTCTCTCCCCCCTTGATTGGATCTGCCTTCTCACTTCTCACTACTCATTCTCATCTACTTCGGGCGACCGAGGCGATGAAGATGGCGACTTGTCTCGAAATCAGATCTGGCTAGGGAAGAAATCCAGCGGTGGTTCAAACACATCTGACGAGTGTCGGTGGCATCGATTCATCTTTCAACGCGGCGTTGATGACATGGTGCGATAGCAGCAAATGACGATGGACTGATGGTGATTAGGGAAATGAAGAACTGGGGATTCAACGCGGTGTAGTGGTTGTTTTCGGCGAGCCCATGGTGGATCGCTGTTGAGAAGGAAACTGGAAGAGTTCCTTTTCAATCTCGCTGTTAAGCACTAATGTAATGTTAAACTGTATTACTTTTTTATAATATTGTATTACTTATTATTAATTAATGTATATTTGTTAAAGTAGTGAAGACGAGAGAAAGAATAATCAAGGGAAAACTTTTACTGAGAAATTTACGTTGAAAATGTACCTCTGGTGAATTTTTTTCTATGATTGAGATCCGCCATCCTTCTATTGCTTCAAATATTTTTTATCAGATATTGTATTTTTTGTAATTTAATAGTGTATAAATTTTTTTAATAAGTGTATTATATTTTTTATTTTTCTAATATTTATAGTTTTACACACAACTTTAAAAAAAGTAATACAATTATATATACAATCATATACATTAATATCGTTAGTCAAAAATCAATTAATATAAATTCAAATTGAATAAAAAATTTAAATTAATTTCAAAAATATTTGAATATTAGGAGAGAGAGTGAAAAAATAAGGAGAGAGAGAGAGTGTGTGTGATGAAAATAAGGAAGAGAGAAATTTAGGAGAGGAAAACAAATGAAGAGAGAAATTTAGAAGAGGACGCAGGAGAAATCTAAGGGAATGAAATATGAATCAAAATTATTTATATATGATGGGTTAATTGGATTTAGGTTATTTGTTGCACCATAAAAATTGATGCACACTAGTATTTGCCTCTATGTAAAGTTCCACACTATGGATCACTATAAATCTTTAAGGTTTAATCTTTAATAATAATTCTAAAGGTGTACTCTTAATTTTAATGAACTTTGTAGCTTATATAATATTTTACTTTATTATTTATGTATATTCTCCTATAAAATTTAAGATTTATTTTTAGGATGTATTGTTAAAAATATATAATATGATTATCTTTTCAACTCATAATATTAGGGGTTCTAGTATGTCACAATTTCATGAGATATGTACTCAAAAATCTAAAAATATATATTTTCGTGTGACTAAAACACAATTATACTAATGATAAACCTTTACTTAAATGAAGTGTTTTTATAACCGGACCAGAATTTGAACTGGTCTCTCCATCGTTCTAGGTTCAATCGATCCAACGGGTTGGACCGGTGGTTCAACTGAAAAAAATTGATTTACCAATTTTTATTATATTTTAAAATAATCATTTAAAAATATATAATAAATAATTATTTAATTAAATATACAAGCTGTTACTTCATAAAAGCCCAACAGTTCATTAGAATGTAAAATAAAATATAAAAAAATCCACTTACTTTGTAAAGCTCATTTATTAGAATTAAGTTTATATTAATAAAAAATTTCAATGCCTATGATAAAGTTAAGACAGCAGCAGTAGGGTTAAACTCACGCAGCAACTGTTCACTCTTCTTTTAGAAATTATACACTGCTGTTGTTTGACGAGCGTTTTCTCAACCCACGATTAATCCCCAAGTATGAAGGATATCAGTTGTAGCTTAAGAAAGCGACCAAGTTAAATATCGAACTCAAAGGACGGCGTATTATCAATTTAATTATTTACTAAATTAATTAAGACAAGGCAATAAGGTTGGAATTTAATTATAAACTACTAAGCAAAAATATTAAAGAACAAATAAAATAAGAATAGAAGAATACAAAAGTGTCTCAAGAATGGAGAATAGGTAGCCCTAGGGTAATCCAGTTTCACTCATTAATTTCTCTTTCGTGTATCAATGTCCGACTCTACTTTGTGGAATATAGACATCACTAAGCCATGAAATCTACTCTATAGACACAAGTAAACATGAGTATAACACGTGTGAATAACCTTGGAGCAAGATATATAATTTTACCCCATTTCTTGGTACTATCAGTATAAATTATTTCCCTAGTCAATTGGTACTCTAACTCGATATGATCTCCATTTATAGGTACTATAAAATTACCCTCTTTATCCTACTTATCAACCCGAATTCAATTCAATTAATAAGTATTCATATAAGATAGTTATAATGAAGTTTCAGAGTCCCCAGTTAGAATCATAACATGAAATCCTGCTCAGCAGTGAACACACTCAATCGATAACCAAGATATGTATTCAGACTCTACATAACAGTTAATGATGTACAAAATAACTCTGAGTATGAATTAAAAACGCATAGTCTTATATAAGATAAATCCACAAGTAGTGTTGTATGGAGTTTACACACGAAAGTTCAATTAATTCATAAAAACCTTCAAAATCCTTGATCTACCAAAATAGTTCTAGCCCATGATGTTATGAATAACAATCCTGGGGGTTGGATAAATCTTACCCATAGTTTGGAAAATCACAAGATAAATTAGAAAATAAATAAAACCCTAGATGTGGGTGTCGTCACGTCCTTCTCTATCTTGAATCCTTCTCTTGGTTCTCCTCTCGATTCAGTAGACGAATCTTCAAAGTGATGGATGGATGAAGGAAAGGATGTGGATGATGGTTGGGGTGATTCCCCCTTGTGGGGTGTAGGATGATTGTGTTGCTATCCAATATCAATAATGATGTGATCTGCATCCGCTTTTATACTTGTAATCTCTTCTTATGTACCTCGGATGAGCTTTTTCTTGGAAAATACGAAAATACACGCTACTGGAGGTACGAAATTACCAAAAATAAGATTCCATGTCCCTGCTCGACCAGAATGGTCTTGGTCGAGCGGGATTGGCTTTGGTTGTGCTGTGGTCGAGCGGCATACTTGTGCACAAATCCAAAATTTCACACCACTCGACCGTCGCTCGACCAAAATGTCTCGGTCGAGCGGGATTTCTTCAGGTCGAGTGGGATTGCGTAGTCTGACCGTTTCACACATATCATCCACATCTGAGCTTTGATTTGAGTGATTATTGCACTCACACGATTTTCTCTTCATTGGCTTTCTATAAATATAAAGAACTCATAGAAACTCTAACATTTTAATGTGTAACTTGCCATGCAAAGTGGAACAGTCGTGCTGAGTAGAAATAACTTGCGCTACGTCACCATTTTGATAATAACTTTCTCGTTTGGACTCCGATTGAGGTGTTCCTTATGCCAAAATGATTGTTTCTTCTGTAGCTTTCAATGTATCACACTTCTAGTTTATAACTCCACACGGATACAGAAAAATTACACAAATTGAATGTGCATTTTTCAGCATTCTTGCACAAGTTGCACCTTTTCTCCAACTTCGCTCTTTTGATCTTTTTTCCACCTAAAACATAATAAATCACCTCAAACTTACCTTTTTCTCAAATATATTGAATATAAGACACTTGTGCTAATATATGATAATAATTCCTTTCGAAAAGGTGCTAAATTTGACACTAAATCACGTTTATTTTCACTCTCATCAATCCTCCAAACTTACCCGTTGCTCGTCCCAAAGAAACAAAATAAAAATAAAGAGAAAAAGAGTAGGAAATTAGTGGGGAAATAAGGAATATGACAAATACCCCTTCAAAATACAATTGTCCTCAACTTAGGTCATGCAACTCTCATTACATGTAATAATCAATTCATAGCATACAAGATAAGACAATCACAACCAATTCAAATGCTCCATTGATATGTTCTCACGGGAAGTATATATCACTCACACTCAAGTGTAAAAGATGTACACTTATGGGTTAAGGTGTTTACGCTCAAATTCAATTCAAGTGCATGAGTAACCATAAGCTTGTCCATTATCTCAACTCTCCTTTTACTTGTAGCTAGTAAATCATAGATCAAAAAGGTTTTTTATCTGGTTGTAATGTAGGCTCTTTGGAAAAGGTACAAAATATATGGATGTGTGACTTAAAAGTCTCTCTCGATCTTTCATTCTTCCTCATCACTTCAATCAAGTGCAACATCCTCTTCAAACTCTCCCAACTTTCTCCTTCAAGCACAACATAGTTTTTTTTAACTTTTTCTAGCTCTTGAACTCCATCATTCTCCTTTTCTTCCCACTATTTTTCTTTCTTTTCTTCGAGGTACCAGTTTCGGGCACTACCTCCCGCATCCTCCATAGGGTACTAGATTTAAGCACTACCCTAGGGTGTTTATTTCCATGGAGTACTAGACTTGAGCACTACTCCAGGAAATTTCCTTTTGATCCTTAAGATTCTTCCTTCATCCTCATTCAAATCACCACTCTCTTCAATTAAGCTTTATTGGCTATCAAAAAAATGGATTTAAAAAGGCTCAAAGGGCTGACTAGGGATTTAATGAATTCAGGTAAAGTATATCGTAAAGATGGGCTATTCGAAGATGGCTAAATATCATTTCCATAGTCCACTAGACTAATCTTGAATATTCAAGGAGACTCAAGGCAAATTCTAGAATACACGCACAAGAACGATATGTAAGCATAAATTAAACGTAAGTAATTAATTCATTAATTGACATGGATCTTAGATCTTCATGATTTTCACATGTTATATGATAATGAGGAGACTTACCTTGAAACGACCTTGAGACGACAGTCTTCCTTTGATATGTTCCTCCGAATTATGCTAGGAACTGGTTTCTCTCTCCTCACCTCTTTCTTTAGAAAGAGTACGTAAAACTTTATTGTGATAGAGCATTTATAAAACTGTGTCTCTTTTATAGGTGGAGAGAGGACCAGATCGAATAATGAATCTTTATCAAATCACTTTCTATCAATGTGATTGTTATTCATAAATATATATGACCTTATTTATCTCATATATATTATTTATTTAAGCCATATCTTTAATTAAGATATTTGATCATAATAAATATCTTATATATTTAATTATTATTGGCACTAGACTATAATAATCTTACATTCTTCCACTTGGCCAAGTGACAAAATTAAACATCAAACATGAGGGTTTAAATAATTTACATAATGTGCGCGATATAAGATAAAGTACTTGGTTAATTCATAATGTCAATATTAAGTATAGACTAACATAAGTCATGGCGGTTCTATATCATTTACTCGACGTAGTTCCTTCCATGTACTATGATATTAGTTTTCAACTCAACTTGACTCATAAACGTAAAGATCAATAATGGTCCACATAAGTATCTCAATTTGAGATAAAAATCATGTCAAACTAATATCAACATTTATGTATACTAAAATGACATAACAATATATCAATTAGAAACAAATCATAATGAGCTCTTAATGTCAATTGTTCATCATAATTTTGTTATAGTCTTTCAGTGATCTCGTATGCATGTAATATTCAATGAATATCTTTAGAAAGATCATTTGCATAACGAATCCAAAAACATAAGATTGGTGCAATCATGCTCAACTTATTTCAAGTCCTGAAATTAAGTTCCACATTCAATTACTTTAAATTGTAGCCTCAAATCATGCCACAAGTAAACTTTAATAGTGAATGTAGTTTTCAAAAACTTCTTTACACTTTTGCATGACACAATATCTCCAACTAAGAAACATTATAGTCAAAGTAAACTTTCTTGCATCATATAATCATCTTAATCTGAATCTATATTTAATTACATCTATGTAATTAGAATTTCAATAAGTAAGCACGGGTGCTTCATTTCATACAAAAATATCATAATCTTCCTTATGCATCATTCTGGTCATCCATTTATGAATCACTTCAATAATGACCAAGCATTCTAACATTATTTGGTGTATCTCAAGTTACCAATAATATATGCATAAGGAATATTATAGTATGTTCCAATTCATTCTTGGAAATTACATAAGGTTGAACTTACAATTTCCCTTGCGAATTAGAATGTGCTTTACAAACACCTTTCCACTCATAATCTCTATTGAACTTTAATAACATATACTTACGGAGACATCTTTAACATTATTGTGATATGTATCGAAATAATTTTATTTCAATCACATAAGTTGTCTCCTCATATACACCCTCGGTCCCGCACCAAGGGTCTCTTTTTTTCATTTTGGTCATCCCACCCAAAGGGTTCTCTTTCCTTTTTTATACATATGGATCCCACACTCACCCACTAATACAATTAAAATATGAGGTCCACACTCCCACTAATACAATTACCCACTACACATTAAATAATAATACTCCTTAATCTACGTGCAAAAAAGCAAAATGCACCCTTAATGTGGGACGTAGGGAGTATATCATTCCGAATTTCTTTTAAGAGAAATTTATTGGTTTCACATAATAAACCAAGATCATTAGTTGCAGCAAGTTTATTATCGCATATAGAATTAATGTGCTCCCACTGACTTTAAGATATGTACACCGATATATGATATTTTTCTTAAATCCAAAAGATATCTTTAAAGGATAGCATGCTTAAGTTCATATATTCATTATTTTTTAAGTTTACATGCCATGTGATATTTTCCTTCAATGGAAAAACTTTTGAGTTGATTCATTTAAATTCTTATACCAAATCATCATTTAGAAAAGTAGGCATAACATTTATTTGGTGCAACTCTAAGTCATAATGAGTTACCAAAGCCATGCTAATTCTA
Organism: Pogostemon cablin; assembly: GCA_023678885.1. NCBI lineage: Eukaryota > Viridiplantae > Streptophyta > Magnoliopsida > Lamiales > Lamiaceae > Pogostemon > Pogostemon cablin. The sequence continues at coordinate 42,541,104 of CM042957.1, read as the reverse complement.
ATAGAGTTTTGTATATAAATAACTTTGTTGTATATCTTTACAATTATGCCATCTTTTTTTAGTAAAATCTTTAGCAACAACTCTAGTTTTATATCTTTTGATTTGATATTTCCATCTATTCATTCTTGATCTTAAAGATATATACGTTTCAAATTCTTTTATAACTTTCTGGCAATTCTTACAAGATATAAACTTCATTATGAGTCATTGATTTCAACTCGACTTTCATAGCATTTACTCATTTAATAAAATTAGTACTTTCCATGATTTGTTCCAAAACTGGAATTTTATCATTAATTATAATGTCAAATTTTAGCTCATTTTGTTATACCACATATGCATCATTAGAAATAGCAGATATATTGTCCTTAAGACATTCTTAATGCTATTTGAGGTGATATATCCAATGAAGCTCATTGACAATTGATTTAAACAAATCAAATTCATTATGAGAGTGGTTTAATTTAAATGATGTCCTTAAAAGTTGTTTGGCTATTCAACAACTGTGTAACAACTTTAAAAATTTTTTTGGATAAATGTATTTTTAAATTTTCTACCCAACTTTTTCAATAACCACGTTTCATGGTTTCATACTCCCACTGATTTTACAATTATTAATGAATTTGACATTATAGTTTTAAAAATCTCGTACTATGGTTAGAATGATAAAATCCATTCCCTTTAGATTTTAAGGATAATTTATAAAGAAATCATTTAAGTTTTTTTTATCTAATTTCTTTTCACGTGGATGTATATCATTATCCTTACTAGGCAATTAAAACATGCAACTACCTAAGATCGAGTTTTCTTCCAGTTCACAGTTCATAAGGTGTTTTGAAAACTGTTTTACTAGGAACTCGATCATCAAGTGAGTGGCAGTTTTAAGTGCATATATCCACAAAATACAAATATAGATTAATCATTCAACATGCTTCTAACCATATTCAATAAAATACGATTATGTCATCCTGCAACACCAATTTATTGTGGTGTGCGAGCATATTGCATTAAGCATAAACGCTACCTTTTCTTAAAATTTAGTAATTGAGCATTATAATTCATCATACTTTCTATGAAATTCATCGCTTCTTCCCAACTTTATAATTTTCACTTTTCTATCTAATAATCTCAACTTCATTAAAAAATGCTTATCAAGCATTTATGGAATGAGACTTTTCTTGTAAGATAGACATAACTATAATGTGAAAATTTAAATTTAAAATTAAAGATGATGAAATACCCTTATTTCTTTAAGAAGGGATTATCATAAGACTCACAATTAGCAGTGTAAACAATTAGTCTATTATAAGAAGTTGTGTAGTTATTGTGGCTCTATTATGCGCTTAGTTTGCTTTTTTTTAGTGCAATTCACACAAATATCAAGATCAGTAAAAGCCTATATCATGAAAGGCTTTATTCTTAATTAATTTTTAGAATAATTCTTTTTTGGAAAGTTACCCCAAACATTAAAGCCACGTTTAGTTCCAACTTCATTATTTTTAAACGAACGTAATGTTTAAATTTTAAATTCTTAATCTTTCCTTTAATTTGAACCAACATTTCAGCATTATGTGAATTTAATTCACATTCCATTTATCTTTCATGGTGTTATATATGGTTAATTTGGAATAGGTCATACTTAGAAGGTAGTGAGTTTGTAAACTACACTAATGAGTTTTCAATCACATTCACTATGGGGCTTAAGTCTTGCTGCAATATTTGTTATCTTTAATGGTGAGTTCATATATACCCATCAAACATTATGGTGGTTAAAGTAGCCATTAGCATCTCATCAAGAGATATATTAATAATTTAGGTATGTTAGACTTAATTTTTTAGTCACATTCATTCGCAAGAACATTAGACTCAGTCTGTTTGATCTAACCCAAGCATTATAGTCAGGTTACTTAGATTTATTTATATTACAAGCAAATGAGCAACTTATCTTGAAGTGATAAATAAAATCTAAAACACTTTGGTGAAATTAGATTTATTTACACTATTTAAATTACTTTAATCTATTTTGAAATGGAACAGACGCAGCATGCGAGTAGAGACTTATGAATATTGGTATTTTAAGAATAAGAATAATATTATTTATTCCATAAATACCAACGATGGACCAACGACTCGACATCTCCGGCCGGAGTAATTTAATAACAGATTCAAGATCGAAAGCAACAAGTGTATATTGAAGTTCTCCTTTGGGCGATTCAATAATATACAATCATAATCATAATGATGCTTGCAAATTTAACATAATTTGATAATTAAATATACTAGTATTTTGACCTGTGCAATGCACGGGATTGTGTTTATCATTATTGATTTTTATTTTGTTATTTTGAGTTTTTGAAGATGAATAATCATGTAGATATTCTGATTATGTTGTTGTTAAATTTCGAATATTATAAATTTAAGTTTTTGTTTTTATCAAAATATTTTATTTATCTTAAAGCATAATACTTTAAGTAATTTGGAACGAATTTATTGTTATGGTTTTGAGAACAAAGTTACTCTTATATTTTAATCTATTTATATTCAACGTATTTGTTATATTTCTATTTTATAATTAAATTATATCTTTTCTGTGTGTTTATATATGTTCTAAATGCTTATAAATATTTAAAAGAAAATTACTTGTATGTCTTATAACTTTGTAATATGTTTTTCAAAGCATAAAAGAGATCTTGTATTTCAACGTTACATTAATCGTGTATTTTACAAAAATAAATCTTTTATGTTTAACACGCTAATGATATATGCTTTTGAGACATTTAATTTTTTGAGATTATAAAGGATATTTTGTTCCATAATCCATCCCCAATAATTCAGTTAAATATATGATAAATTTGTAAGTTTGAAAGTTAATCTAGGAGTATATCTCAAATTTAGTTTTATTTAATTTATTCATACGATAGGACTTTAGACACTAAAATATTCTAGTGAAAACAAAAGGAGACGTAGCAAATTATTCTTAAGAGTTCTTGTCTGCATCATATCACTAATGGCGCTGAATCTTAGAAACTAAATTTGATATTTTTTTAATATTTGATACTAACTATTTAAAGACGAATAAAGTTAAATTACCGATTTACAAAGATGTATAATCTTGAAGATTTTTTGATTAACTAAATATGAAGATTGCATATTATAATTTTATTTCATTTTCTTTGAAAATTTTGTTTATTTTACCCTTAAGACGTTGAGTTTTGGAAATGAAGCTATTCATATGTGTTGATCTCCTTATATTCGTCGAATTTGTTTTATATTAATTTGATATATTACGTATTTCTTGTATGTTTCTATGTCCTATACGTTTATAAATAATTTATATTCAATTAAGGAAAAATAATAATGCTGCAGTGAACTACTATTTCATAAATAATTTATAATATAAATTAAAAAATATAAAATAATCTCATTTTAAGACGGTTTCACCCAAAACAGCCTTTAATGTATAGTATATGATACTTTGATAAAACATACTTCAACAGTTATCTTAAAATCACATTTAATGAATAATGCATCAATTTTAATAAATAATTCCCGTAAAAAAGTTGTTAAATTATTATATGAAATGAAATAAATTACATCGAATTCAAATGGAATACTCCATGTAGAAGAGATGAACTAATGACAGAATAACAAATTTAATGCATAACATTATAATTTAATATTTTGCTCTAGAAACTAATTTTACAACACATCAAATTAGAAAACAAATGTGATAGACGTCCCTCTTGTTAATCAATAATTCTATTTTTAATGTATAGTCTATAGATTTAGCAGAATCACAACTCATTCCTTACACTTACTTGCTCACCTAGATTCTTCGTAGTTCCAAACATCCAAAGTAATATACTTTCCTGCACGGGTAATATTCATTTATCACGTAAGGTTTCCATCACGACAGGTAGAGTTGTAGTCTTGTAGACATCAACACTATAGTTTTCATTCGACTCAGTTTCTCATCATCATCTTTTATCACATACACTTTCTATTCCACAATAATATTTACGCATATCTATTTTGATCATCACACTTCACTTGTTACGTTTCTCTTTTTAGTAAATGAAACTCACACAAAATAATTAATATATCTCTATGAGGCTAACACACAACACTAATACAACTACTCAATTTACATTAAAATACACTATAAATTAAAAATATAATACTCCTTAATTCCTGTGCATAAAGCAAACGTAAAATATTACTATGGGACAGATAGAGTACTTCTTATCACATACTGAAACCAAACCCCTACATTTTATTTTCACTACGACTTACATGACAACTGTTGTATTAGTGAGCTCTTGACATTCGATTAAACCTAACTTAGTATACTCTTGGTTGGTCGTAAAAAAGGCCTCGTCAACAAAATTTCATCAATATTTGTAAGGGTTGAAGTACCATTGTATTTCATGTTAATTATAAAAATTGATTTATTATAAAAATAATAAAATAAAATAAATAAACCTTAACTCGAGTTTGAGCTTTAAAGTTGGCTTGATTTGATCATGCTCCTAACTTAGTGTAGATTCTATCATTCTTAAAGATCGAGAGAACAGGAAACTACCACATATGCAAGATTAATTCCCTTTATTTCATTTTTTACATATAAGGAAACAAATTTAACAAAGTAGAGCATAAATTTCATGCTCCTAACTTAGTGTAGATTCAATAATTATTAAAGATCAAGCGAACTACCACATGTAAGATTAATCTTGATTTTCACCTTTTACAAATAAGGAAACATCTAACAAAGTAGAGCATAAAATTGGATTCATAATTTATGCCCAAAATTGATCCATAACATTCATTTAGTCTAATCAAATTTAAATGATGTAAAGTATTTTAACAAAAAAAATGCAATCCCATATTAAAATAAGGCTTCTAGATTTAGATATAGAAATTTAACAGTGTAAATTTACAAACCATGCCTTAGTGGAAGAAGCTCTATATAGAACATTAGATTGGAAGAAATTAACATGAATAAGCACTCAACAAAAAATATATTGAAAGAAATTAACAGGAATAAGCAGATAACAAAAATTATATGATGCAACGCAAATAAAGAAATTTCTAGCAAACAAAAAAATAAGATAACTTAATCTTAAACTGGTATTTTAGTTCATTTAACTTGCAAAAAATTAAGAAAAATAGAAAAGTACCCCCAAGTAGACAACCTATTATTGAACAGTGCTTTTGTCACTACTCTTACACAATACAATTCTTAAATATGGGTCTGCACTTCCAAAGATAGGTATAACAGAATATAGATGTGAGTAATACTTATACAACAGAATATAGACATTCAGTTAACAGCAGCGGGAATCAGTTTATTCTTTTTAATTTAATTAACCAAATCAAATTAAAAAATACACTCAAATCAACTTTATTGACTATTAATAAATAAGGCTGCCAAGCCCACGTAGTTAAACACATATATACAGATAATTAATCAGCAGAGAATTAAGAATTCACCAGGAAAGGGAAGGACATACTTTGTCAATATTTTCTCTTATGGCATATTTGCAAGCCATCTGACAATTTTCCATGAAACCTGCTCTATTAAATCCTTGAGTATACTTGGCAAGAGCTTGACTCACTTGCACACATAACCTAGACCAAGATAAGCTAAAAAAAATGATCAAGAGGAACCTTGGAGAGATACCAACAGGAAATTGACATGGTTATTTGTCAACCATATGCAGTCTTGATTACAAAATTTGAAGGGAAACAAAATGGAACATAATTAAGCTAATGGAACTAAAACCAACACCATTACATGCTGATCACATTAACCAAACAAATAGGATCCGTATATTTCAGAATGAAAATATTAATTTGAGCATGTAAGACACAAAAGTTCAATTTTTAAGTAGGAATCAATAAACAGATTCATCAAATGATAGAACCCACAAACGAAATAAATCAATTAGACATATTGAATTCTCCCTACACATATCAAATCATCGCATTAGGATTCTTGCAAAATGTTCTTATTGTGCTTGCATATTTGACCATTGAACATAAACACTACTAAATTAATAATCCCTTTAATTATATTAATTAACAAACAAACTAATAACAGATCTTTGGAATTAACAGCGATAAACCATATCCACCAAGAAAGGCATAACGGGGCAGTGGCTCCACCACATTTAAGAAATAAAAAAGTTGCTATTGATCAGATGTAATAATTTATTAATTAATTAAGGGCCACATTACTAATTATATTCCAATGTAATAAAATCACAAAACTTCTGATGAAGCCAATAAAGCGTACTATATGTAATTCTCCAAAAATTTGCTTTGATTAAAAAAAACTTAATACACCTATATGCTACTTTAGCTTAAACTGAACATAAATCCATGTATATTACATAAAATTGAAGTTATCTCATTAAGCATATATGATATAACTGTTCTCAGCTGAGTAAGGTTGTTAAAAAAATCATTTATGAATCAATAATAAAAAGTGTAGAATAATATTATCCCAGTGCCAATATCATATATTATTTAACACTTCCGAAAAATATAATTTTGGAAGAATAAAATTCAGATCTATACTTTTTTCCCTTTACAATAGGGAAGGGAAATACCAAAAAAATTAAAAATCATTAAAACAATTAATATTCTAAACCAAGATTAGAGAGGAAAGATACAGTATTTTCCATTTATCTCTAATCAAGGCTATCAAAAGAATATATAAATTTGAATAATCACCGTCCTATTGCACAAAATATATAAACCTCTACATTCAAAAATATTGAAATTAGACAGCTTTTAAGTTTTTAAGAGACTAAAGTGAGCTCACCATTCTTCAATGTTTTGTATATAGAATCAATTTTTATGAGAGTATTTATAGACTTACTCATAGTCACACACAAATCTTAAAGTTTGCATTTAAAAAAAAAAAAAAAAAGATCTTGGATAACAACTTGAAATCTTTTACTAAAAGTTTTAAAGGAATGCACAATAAGATAGAGCCAATTCAATGGAAAAAAAATTGCATTCATTACCCAACAAAACTTAATGATTCATGACTCCTCTTTCTTCCCTTTCACTCTTGTTTATTCCAAAAGAAAGTCAAACTTGTTCTGAAATCATTCTTTCAAAATATATATTAGAGTTTCAACAAATGCATTCAAAACGAAGTACAAATAAGCTTTCCTATAAGTTTGCACTACTAAGTTAATTAAGGAGAGTGACTCATATCATATGCAGAAAGTCATGGAAACCCAGAAGGACAATGCAAAAATTCCTAGGAGCATGAGAATTAAATTACAGAAATACCAAACTCAAATATATCGATAGGATTTTTCTGCACATAGAAACTTATATTATGTAATGTACAACTTGTGTGAAGCACATGTTATGCCAAATTTGTAATTATAAGTCTTATTTCATGACATAAATAGTTACGTGACTAAAATTAGTACAAAATGACTAAAATTTAAAAAAGTAAAAACTTATATTACTAAACTTAATTTATCCAAAGTGAAAGGAAAAGATTATAAAAATTTGGAAGATAGAGAAAAATAAATTCCTAAATGTGATATTATCAATTTAAATTATATAACTTCAATTGAATTCATTTTTAGTCCTGTAACTTTCTTTTATAATATTTATAAAATTAAAAACAATAATATCTTGTGGTAACATATCAAGGTTGAATTTCTTGGCAAATTACTTCCTTGAGTTAATATTGCACGTTGGAATTACATCAGATTACTTTAGATACATTTAGAAGAAAAATATCATGTTCAAACGCTTTAACTTAAAAGAATAATATAATATCATGTTCAAACGCTTCACCACACATTTCTAATTACTCTCCAAAAAATATACTTTCTCTTACCATAATAGTATTATTATAGTTTTTACAATTCATCATGAGGTTTTTACACATATGATCACTCGTCAAATCCCTTTTTTCATAATCTATTTCGCAAATTTCTACAACCATAGGTTTTTATCTGTATGGTTATGCGTACTACGAGAGATATTTAATTATTATTATTATTAATTACATATTAATTAATTATGACAATATCAAATTTTAAATATTGAAAACATGAAATACAATTAAAAATATAAATCATAATTCTAAAAAACAAAAATAAAAAACTTCATCCCCATAATAAGTTTACAATTATTGTGCCACACTATTTTAAAAAGAAAAAAGGAAAAAATTACTAATTTTTTTAAAATTTTGAGATTAGTGTATTATTATAAATATTATATAGTTTCTAAAATAAATCACGTGTCTCGTGTGGTTTTAATTTTATAACATTTTAAAAAAGCAGATGTATTTATTTAGTTATTTTTTCAGGTGTGAAAAATAGTTAGAACAAATTAATGAAGAATTGTCAAAAGAATTTGATAAATTAGATGTTTAAAAATATTTAAAACACATTACATTAAATATTAATGGCTGTAATTATTATTTCAAATATGTCATTGGACTAACGTATAAAAATATCTCTGTGTTATCTGTCGTTTATGGCCTGATTTACACTTGGAATTTGGGATTTATCTTTAAAACATAATAATAATAATAATAATAATAATAATAATTCATATCATATGATCTTCTTTTTAACTCATAATAAGTAAATGAATTCCACAAAATACATGTAACACTTAAAATGTGGAGCAATCTATTGTGAAATGAGTAAATGTAACACAAATTGTCAGATTGATTGACATATATTAATAAAGTTTGATTATTATAGAGGAATATATACTTATTATTAATTAAAATTTATTTGAATATAATGTATGATTTATCATACTTTAGAAAATTATACATTATTAAAGTGTGATTATTATATAAATAGAATACATTTATTCATAGCTTAAATTTATTTGTATTTAATGCATACTTAATCTTTTTTTTTTTTTAAAAAAACATGCTTTAAATATCAATAATAACCAACTTGCATCACATAGATACCATCTCATTAGAGATTTTATTATCTTTGTAACTAAAAAACAACTATACATGATAAATACTTCTTTAAATATATATGAATATAAGTCAATGCTATACATAGATACACTTCATATTAGGAAAAAAAAATTACCGTCACAAAATTATTAAAAAATAATAAAGTAATGTTTATCATGTTTTGTGATTATATTAAAAAATAAGAAGATTTGTTTGACTGGCTTTTTTTAAAAGGTAAACTTGAATTCTTCCAATAACATGAGATTAATTACCTTAAGTAAAATTCAAAATAATGATATGCAAAGTACAAATACCTAATAGATCAAAGTAGAATATTTATACGCATTTATAAAACTAATTCCAACTTGAACGTTACAGTACTCGAATTAAAGGTGTTTGGATAGGAAATTCCAATGTCATAGAGGTCAGGTAAAAGATGGGTTGAAAATCAATTTTAGGCATAAAAATATCTGTAAGCTCAAGTTTTTCTTTTGTCATTTTTGGTTAAGATTGCTCAGCATCACATGGAAGTACAGAGGGACCCCCACTCTTAATCCCCCCAGATTTATAATATTTTTGTTCAAGAAAACATGTCTCATGTGTGTGACAAAATGCTCATCCAATGTATCTCATGGTGTGAGACATCTCTGTAAGTAAATTAGATAAGTAGTTATATTTCAGTAGTTCTGTTATAACCCAATTGATGGTAACCATGCACAGAGATAAGTAAGAATTGTTAGATTGTATACTAAAAGTCTTGCTTTTTGTATGAACAATATTTAAACAATTTATTTGAAATGAGAATCATGTGATCAAACATTTTGCATAATTATTTATGAATTGTTGCAAAAGTCCATTTACTTTATATTGTAGATAATGTGGTATGCGACGTCACACAGAAGATCATATTATCGGCTCCTTATAAAGTATAAACAGATATTCACAACCGAGATAGAACGAGACTATCTATCGGTATGGTTGTAGTGTAATTTGGTATTAGTCTGTCTTGACTATAAAGTTACACTAGTGCACTTTGAGTGTATTGAATAGGACCACCGTTGAGATAGTTCGGTTTATACTGACTACATAATAGAACTTGATCTGTGTTATTATGGAAGTTCGTACTCTTAATCCCTATACAATAATATCGACACGTAAGCCAGTATTTATTTCTTTAATTCATCAATGGGTGAGATTTAATTGTTAAATCAATTTGCTCGATGAATTGGGAGATGATACTGTCTCTATGGTGTGCTGTTGATAGTAGACGGAATCCGTATCCTAACGGAACTGGTTGATGATCTCCCCTTGAGGAGCTCATAATGATTATCATGTAAACCCTGCAGGTGGATTTATTCTGACATGATAATAAGGTTGAGTGGTACTACTCTCGGTAAATATATTAATTAATGGAGTTGTTAGTAACTTAATTAATTAATGGACATTGAATCTTAAACACGGGGAGACTAACATGCTCATAATAAGAAGGAGCCCATAAACATAATTTGGGATTAGGGTGGCAGTGCAATAATATTTCTTTAATGGAATGATTTATTATTATTGGACTTAAGTATAAGTTTTGTGCTAAACTTGGATGCTTAATCCAATGGGAGGCCCAAATCCTAATTTCTCCTCCTGATCCCTATTGTAGTCTATAAATCGCCAACCTCAGCAGCTCATCAATACACAACATACACGACCAAAATCGTGAGAGTGGAGAGGTGCTGCAAATTGAGTTCTCCTTGGTGATCGTTGCCCACACAACATCAAGGAGAGGCTTAGAAATACAACAGAAGACCGGAAGGTCATTCACTGTTCATCCTCAACATCTAACCCGGTGAAAGGTAATTCTACTCTTATACTTCCATTGCAGTAGAATTATATGAAGCCCTAACGGTTCACGCTAGCCTAAAGATCCGAACGCCAACAATTGGTATCAGAGCATCAGTGGAAAAAAAACACAAAGAGATAAGTAGGATATCATAGTGGGAAAATAAGCCCATAAACCTGAAAGATAAATTCAATCGCTCAAGCACTCAACAACAATCCAAATCCAAGCAATTAAGTTAGGTGCTCAAGTCCCAAACTTGAAACTACAATATTTATTATTCATCGATAATAAAAAAATTCCAAATTATTGATCAGAGAATAAGTATCGAAAAAAGAATAAGGTAATCCTAGTACATTAGTAAGTATGTAAGCACGAAGTTACAACTAAAAATAGAAAGAGATTAAGTTCAAAGTAGAGGTACTAACTATATTAAGGTCATATAAGAGAAATAGGAAAAAATTACATATAAAATATGCAATGAAACTATACGTGATAATGAACATATGAAATGATAAAATATTGTGCTATAAAAAAAACTTTTGTGCTATAATCACATATTATGGGCTTACGGTCCAAAAAAATTATTACCAATAATCAAATAAGGCCACGGTCTACTTCCAAATCCAACGAAATATGGGCTCACATTCCTAAATCACAAAAACAAATATTCTCATTATTAAGTAATTAAGACCACAATCTATGAAACTGAAATCTTTAGCTCAACAACACTTTCAATTCCAATCAAATATGTAAACTTAGTCCCAAATCTAAACTTCCACAGTGAGAAAATAAGCCCATAAACCTGAAAAATAAATTCAATAGCTCAAGTGCTCAATAACAATCCAAATCCAAGCAATTAAGTTACGTAAAGGACTAAATTTTGGACATTTTTTTAAATAAAGGACTAAATTTGGACAAAAAAATAACTAAATTTTAGAAAATGACTAAATTTGGACAAAAAGGATCAAAAGTGGACAAAAAATGACCAAAATTAAAAATTGCAAATGAAAAAGGACTAGAGTTGGAATAAGACATACTTACAGGACCAATTTTGATATTTACCCTACTTTTTATCTCACATTCTTCATCAAGATAAAGTACAAAGCACTTTTATTATTGAACAACACATGATCATGTAGAAAACAATAAGACTGAGATTGAAACTTCTTAATTTCTCATCTCTGGACATCATTTCTAACAATATAGTCTTGATATAGCTTATAACATTTTTGAAATTCTAAATTAAAATTTCGAAATATTTCCAATTTCTTTAGCTGCCATTTGTTCAAGTATATTTTAATGAGATTACATTTCACAATATTTCCAACTTTTTACAGGGCAGCAGACATCTAATAAGTTGTCTGTGAAAAGAAAAATCCAGCTCTTAAGTTATCCTCAAAATGTATATCGATAATTCTCAAAACTAAAAAGTAAAATTATTAATTTAATAGATTATTTAATTGAACACAAAGTGAAAGAATAACCCCTTTATAGAAAACATGCTTCAACATACAAGCTAGAAACTAAACAATTACCAACAAAGATCATGGAAAAAGAGCGATTAGAATTCGCAATTCAAGAGTTTTAATACCATGTCAAAGAGAGAACCTGCACCTTAAAAAAATCACCTCAATTCTAAGTATAGAATACAACATCAAAGGTCAAAGGGGTACCGAGCACTGAGCATGAAAGAGTAGTCAGTTCATTAAACAACTTGAGAGTGGACATAGAAGAGCATCTATAGCAGAACCCTACATTGTGCATTTGAATTTAAAATTAGCCTAAACACAATAGTATTTACTAATCAACATATGACATTATGATGATTAACTAACTATCATCCTCAATCTAGATTGTGAGATTATCAAACCAAAATAAGGTTACACAATATAACAAAAGGAGCAGATTTAGGAATGTATCAATTAAAGATCATAAAAATAAAAAATGAACAAAATATATATAGTTAAATGATTCTAATGAATACGACAATAGACTGACCTAAAAAAAAATATCTGCAATCAGCAGCTGAAAAGCAGGCAGCAGCTTAGAATGCATTGAGCTTTTTGGTAAAGAAGTAAAACCAACTAAGAAGAGATTTTGAATCCATTACTTGAATTAAAATTAAAATCAAAATGCAGCATAGTGTTGGAAGTAAAAAATTGGGCAATTTATATCATCATAGCAACGAAAGCATATGTAGGTGTAGTTTTCAAAGAAGTCAAAGATCTTTGTCATGTATCTCCTCAAAATATTTAAGGTGCAATTCTTAAAGAGTAAAAAAAAATTAGTATGGTAAAGCAACATTCAATAGCTTCATGTGTAAAGATTATACTGTAAAAGAATTTAGCTTGCATCAATTAAAATTAATTCATATACAAAAACTTGTCATCATGTGTAAAGTTAAGTATATATCATTTATCTTCCAGAATACTAACCCAGGACATCTTCTTTGCTACATCAACCTTCTAGAGCAAAGTATAACTTAGAATGAAAGATCTTCCAGAACTGTTATGAGATTTCAGGATCTGTTGAAGCAAGCAAGTGCTTGAAAAATGCTGTAGAGAAAGCAATAGAGTTATAATTCTGTAAGCTTGATCTAAAAGTTCAGATCTTTAACCACAAAAGTTAGAATTCTGTAAGGTTGATCTAAAAAAAATCATGGGTTAAATGTTTTGAAAGCTCTATCAAAATGGTTGGTTAAACCAAAAGCTTCCATAATACATCAATTGATTTCTATAATCTAAAGATATAAAGAGAGATCAATACCCAATGTTAGATTCCACGTGTCATGCAAACATAAAGGATTCATCCCACGGAGAATTTTTTTATAGAAACCATCAAATTAGTCATATGTTTGTTTATAATACGTAAGCCAAAAGCATATCAGAATTTCTCTCATCATACATCACTTGCAACCAAAAGACAAAATCAGGGAATATCATATAGTTTAACATATCTAATTGCTAAGAAATATTGAATTCAATTTAAGATATAAATATTTATAACCAACTTGATTATAATTCTAATAATATAAAATTTTGATATCCATTTTATCGATAAAGGATAAAGGATAAATTCATATTTGTTTCACCAACCTGCAACCAAAAAAATAATAACAATAATTCATCTATTAAAATTATTATAAGACACCAAAGTTTCACATGGTTTCAGCATAAGAATTAAATGAAAAGTTTCAATTTTTTAATAAATGTGTATGGATATATAAAAAATATATGTAAAAGTACTTGACCTTGAGGTGATAAACTAATTCAGAATGTCATCACGCACATATTATCACCTGGGTGCATATCTAACATAAAAAAATCACTTTTGAGTTACGATTAATTCTTAGCACATGCTATAAGCTACAATCTCTACCAGCTACAAACAAAAAAGAGATGCACTATTAGTTCAAGTGTCTCAGAAATTTTAAAGATATCAAATCGGATAATGAAAAAGATAACATCAGACTTCAAAAACAGTTAAAAAATAAAATTTGTTCAAAACCCAATCAAGTAATTGAACTTCAGAGCAGTTGCTCTAATTTCTTGATCAAGTAAATCCACACACACCTTTAATGCAAGTTCTGAGTTTATTTGCTCATCCATTTTACAGTGAGAGAGATTAATATAAGTAAATGGAAAAAATATATTAAAAAAGCTCATGAAATATCTCTATGTGTCATGCCTAGGTTTATTTGCAAGAACTTTATTTTGAAAAATATATTACAAATATTGAAAATATATAAATAAGTAATTATACAGCTTACATTTAAAATATCTTAACTCTGCAACAATATCTCGTATGTACCTTCTTGGAAAACAAAAAAGATAATATATTTACCTCCTTGGGAGGAGAATAAGAGAGAAAATTATTTTTATTTTTTATCTATAAAAAAAGAAAGCAAATAAACTCCAATATTAGTCAGAAATTAGTCTCCAAAATACAGTTTAAAAAGCCAAAACCTAATAAAAAAAAGCAGTCATCAGAAAGCATAGTAATTGAGTAATTTTAAATAATAGACGAGGAAATCACCTTGCAAATAAGCTCCTGAAATCACCCACAATATGATTCAAAGAAAACATATTTACCTTACTTCCTAGAATATTGTTCCAAGAATATGAGATTTTTCTAATTGCATTCTTATCAATAAAAAATTAAAGCTGATATACTACAACATCAGTTAGTATTAGTGTCCAAAATACAGTTTAAAGAGAAAAAGACTAATAGAAAGTAGCTATCAGAAAAGCATAGTAATAAAGTAATTATAAACAACTAGATGAGGAAATCACATTACAAATAAGCACCTAAAAGAAATCACCCACAATAATTGAGTGAAATTATTTGAGAGTTTGCACTGCAGTTCGAGTATAGCTCAAATAAAATACTAAATTATTAATTTTAAGACCGAATCACATATTTAACAACATGGGATAAACGATGTATGAGCAAATCGGTATCCCAAATGAATGCACAGTACATCAAATGTGTCTGTTGGAGACCACCAGGTCTATGCTTTATTTGATCCAGGTTCTGATAGGTCTTATATACGGGATGACCTTGCTGCGATCTTAAATTATCCTATCTCTCATTTGTCACCTGAAATCATAGTTCATACCCCTCTTGGAGAGCGTCTAATTCGTGATTCGGTGTTCCTTGGTTGCCCATTGAAGATTAAGGATGTCATTCTAGAAGCTGAATTGATACCATTGCCTTTGATCGATCTCGATGATATTCTTGGTATGGATTGGCTTTCTTCTCATCATGTGATTCTCGACTACCACGAGAAGCTTGTTATTTTCCATAGACCAAGATTCCCAGAACTTGTTTTAAAGGTGAACTTCCAAAGAGACGACTCTCTTTTATTTCAATGTTGTCTGCGCATAAAATAATGCGCAAGGGTTGTGAGGTATTTTTGGCATTTGTCATCGACACTTCTCTTCCTGAGACTAAACTAGAGGACATCCCGATCGTGAACGAATTTTCTGATGTCTTTCCCGAAGACTTACCAGGAAAGCCTCCAAATCGAGAGATTGATTTTTCCATTGACGTACTTCCTGGAACCACACCTATATCGATTACTCCATATCGAATGTCGCCAGCTGAGCTCAAGGAACTCAAGACATAACTTGGGGAATTATTGGAGAAGGGGTTCATACGACCTAGCACATCTCCGTGGGGTGCTCCAGTTCTTTTTGTCAAGAAGAAAGACAGATCACTTCGCCTATGCGTCGACTACCGTCAGTTGAATAAAGTGACAATCAAGAACAAATATCCTCTTCCGAGAATCGATGATCTATTTGATCAATTGCAAGGAGCAACTGTGTTCTTAAAAATTGATTTGCGATCTGGTTATCACCAACTCAGGATTAGGGAATCTGATATCCCTAAGTCTGCTTTCCGAACTAGATACGGTCATTTTGAATTCTGTGTTATGCCTTTTGGACTAATAAATGCTCCTGCAGCTTTTATGGATCTTATGAATCAGGTCTTTCGACCGTACTTAGATAAGTTTGTCATCGTCTTCATTGATGACATCCTTATTTATTCTAAATCAGACGACGAGCACTCTCATCATCTAAGAATTGTTTTGAATGTTCTTAGAGAAAATCAGCTTTATGCTAAATTTTTGAAGTGTGAATTTTGGCTTCGTGAGGTAAGCTTTTTGGGTCATCGCATTTCTAAAGAAGGAATCTACGTCGATCCAGTGAAGATTCAAGCTATACTGAATTGGGAGCGTCTAAAGAACATGACAGAGATTCGTAGCTTTCTGGGATTAGCTGGATATTATCGATGATTTGTCAAAGACTTTTCATTGCTGGCTTCATCTTTGACTAAATTGACTCGGAAAGGGGTAAAATTTGAATGGAGTGAAGAGTGTGAGGAGGCATTTCAAGAATTGAAAAGACGACTCGTTTCAGCCCCTATTCTTGCTTTGCCAGACCCGGCAATTGAAGAATTTACCATTTATAGTGACGCCTCGCGACAAGGGTTAGGATGTGTTCTAATACAAGAAGGAAAGGTTATTGCCTACGCTTCAAGGCAATTGAAGAAGAATGAAGAAAATTATCCCACACACGATTGGAGTTGGCTGCAATCATCTTTGCTTTGAAAATATGGAGGCACTATCTTTGTGGTGCAACTTGTAGAATTTTCACTGATCACAAAAGCTTAAAGTATATCACCACGCAAAAGGAACTCAACCTCCGGCAAAGGCGATGGATGGAGTTGATTAGTGACTATGACTTAGTCATTGATTATCATCCTTGCAAGGCAAACGTTATTGCAGATGCTCTGAGTAGAAAGTCTTCTACCTCACTTGCTTCGATTTGATCTTCTTATCTTCCTATGTTGGAGCAGTTTAAATCTTTGCGCATTTCGCTCGATTGTGAAAAGTCTAATGATTCCGCTCTAATCGCCAAATTTGAGGTTCGACCTACTTTGTTCGAGCAAATTCGAGAAAGACAATCACATGATGTTCATTTACAACAGAAGATGGCGAAGCTAAAGCAAGGAAAAGAAACAGAATTTTAGATTCGGGATGACGGACTCCTTACTTTTAAAAATAATGTTTGTGTTCCATCAGAACTTGATATTCGAAGAGCTATTCTTGAGGAAGCCCATTCTTCAGCTTATGCGATGCATCCTGGTAGTACCAAAATGTACAGAACGCTTTGGGAGCATTATTGGTGGCTAGGTATGAAATGGGACGTTGCTGAATTCGTATTAAAATGTTTATCATGCCAACAGATAAAAGCGGAACACCAAAAACCAGCCGGTATGCTTCAACCACTACCTATTCCTGAGTGAAAATGGAAGAACATCACGATGGACTTTGTTTCCGGTTTGCCTCGAACGCAAAAGGGTCATGACTCAATCTGGGTCATTATTGATCGTTTGACGAAATCGGCACATTTCCTTCCGGTACACACCAATGACTCTTTAGAGAAACTTGCCAAGTTATATGTGGATGAAATCATGAGATTACATGGAGTACCAGTGTCAATCATATCTGATCAAGATCCACGATTCACTTCACGTTTTTGGCCTAGTCTGCAAAGGGCGTTGGGTACAAAACTTCTATTCAGTACTTCGTTTCATCCACAGACTGATGGACAGTCAGAGAGAACTATACAGACGCTAGAAGACATGCTACGTGCAGTGGTGTTGAATCTGGGAGGTAGCTGGGATAGGTACGTGACTTTGGTGGAGTTCGCTTATAACAACAGTTATCATTTAAGCATTGGAATGCTCCCGTACGAAGCTCTTTATGGCCGAAAGTGTTGGACACCACTCTTTTGGGATGAGGTTGGTGAGAGACAAATCGAACAAGTAGAGCTTATCGAAGATGCAAAGGAAAAAGTATAACTTATTCGAGACAGACTTAAAGCAGCACAAGATCGACAGAAAAGCTATGCAGATAATAGGAGGCGCGAGTTGGAGTTTAATGTAGGAGACAAAGTGTTTCTGAAAGTTTCTCCGTGGAAGGGCGTGCTGCGATTCCACCATCGAGGAAAGTTAAGTCCGAGGTATATTGGCCCGTTTACGATCTTGCAAAGGATTGGTCGTGTCGCGTATCGACTTGAGCTACCATCAGAATTGTCAAAGATTCACGATGTCTTCCATGTCTCTATGCTTAGAAAATATGAAACAGATCCTTCAACAACATCCACATCTCTTTTCATCTCTTGGTACGTTTACGTTTCGAGGACGAAACTTTTTAGAGGAGGGGATACCTTATAATGTCTTACCTCAACTTTTAAAAGCCCAAAATAATTTATTTATCTTTGGCCCAAACCTTATAATATATCAGCCCCAAACTAGAATTTGTTTTTAGAGCCCAAAATCTATTTAATTATTATTAGCCCAACTAGAATTTGCTTTTAGAGCCCAAAATCTATATATTTATTTTTGGCCCAAAGTCTAACTCACTTAAATGGCTTAATCTATTAATAAGCCCAGCCCATCAATAGCCCCAACAATATATGTCAAAAATAGAATAAAAAGGAGAAAGGAAGATAAGAAATAAGAAAGGGCTTCTAGAACATCCAAGAGGGGGAAATAAGAGAAAGGAAGAGGAGAAACCCTTGTGATCAAATTCTCCCATACAACTCTCATTTTAGTTGGTGTATAAGTGTGTTAAGGTAAGTAATATGTCAATTAAGCTTCCTTTCTCCATGATTTTGTGATTTTGTTGGGTTTCTTCCTAGAAAAGGGAAATTCGTATGCTTCTGTTCGACCTACTTTCGACATAGCTATTGATCTTAGAAAGTTGCAAACTTAATTTCTATACGTAGCTGGATTCGTTAGCTTTCCGTAGCCACTTGAAACACCTCAATCCGATTTTTCTACAATTAGTTATGAATTTTTTCGTGAACTGCCGCAGGCTGGAAAATTTCAGAATTTGTTATGTCAAATTCAAATTTATTTCCTATCGTTTCGTTTGAGAAATGATATGAACCGGGTTATGTGAGACTCGAAGTTGGTGTTGAGGAGTTACGAGTTGCCCTTTATTTAATATCAACTCCTATGTATATTGATTTGTATTCATTTTCTTATCTACTTTTTAGGTAAAGATCAATCGTCGAAGGGCAAGGGAATAACTTCAAATTTCGGAGAGAGTTAATCATTTCCTTGTGAGTTGATAACTCGGGAATGCCTTCTCTTGTGGGAAGTGTAGACCCTTGACAAGTTTGCATTCATTTTCTTTACTTACTTGATAAGAAAATTACTTGGTGATGTGTTATGTGGTAAAGAGGCTGATTGGCTCAATTGCTCTAGGTTGAACCTAATTGGCATGATATGGTCCATTGATTTTCTTATATTATTTCATATAGAGTCCTGTCAGCCATGTATTACGGGTATTGTTTGTTTTAATTTATAGAGCCTTGCTGGCTCGATATATGATATCATTTGTTGTGAAGTATTTGAGGATTAATCTATTGATAATCTTGTGACTTGAGTTGTTATGCATTTGATGATTTATATGCATACCTGGTACCAAGGTTAAGTAGCCTGAATTGGTTACGGTTCGGGTGAGTTGGAGCGACATTGATTAAGTAGCCCGAATAGTCGCGGTTCGGGTGAGTTAGAGTGACAAACTAATCGCCCGTGGCTTGGCAAACCTGGGTGAGTTAGATCTAACGAGGCGTCCATTTGCCAAATATTGATACTCTGGAAGGTGATCGTTAGATGGATCAGCCTATTATAGGCTTAGTCAACGTCACTGGTGTGGGACACGCATGTTATGTATGTTTACATGTTTTATCATTTCAAGGATCTCATTGATATTAAATTGTGGTACTTGGTATATGTTGAGAAAGAGCATTAACCTTCATTTTGTCTAGAGTAACGGTGACGGGCTCGGACTGACTCTCGACGGAGAGCTCAGTTCGAGGAGGATATTGGCTACCCACGCGTCTTTTATGTGTTAACATGTTGTTTGAACTAAATGAGTTATTTTTTAAATACGTATAGAGGTTTTATTTTCATTAATTTGTATATTGTGTAAGAAATACTTGATGTGGAACGCAAATGTTGGATTTTAAGTTATAAGTCTTGAACGTGAGTACATACTTCATATAAGGGTTGGCGTGATCGGCTTATCACCTCACTGAGCTAGTGGTTTTGCTCACCTCCCACCATTCATTTCCTTTTCAGGCGGTTGATATCTTTTGGTTGGAGGTTTGCCTATCTTTTGCTCGTCATCCGATCAGTGCTTGGGTACTCTTCTTTTTGTGTATAAATTGGCGGATCCATTGGCGAGATTGTATAGTTCATATCTGGTACCCCTTGATTTTTTTTTTACTTTCGTGATGTTATATCGCTTGTGTATATTTTCTTCAGACCGAGTTACATCATTGTATTTTGTTCCTTTGTAAATCTTTGGTGGTATGTTATGAAAATGATGTCCTCGGGTAGTACTCGTTATCATCAGTTGTTCTGTCCTATAGGTATTTGATAGCAAGCCTTACGTTTTCTATAAATTTTCGGAGTGGAGTGCACCCATTCCGTGAAATTTATGGTTAACGTGGCGGTTGTCGCGTTCTGTCTACGGTCGGGGCGTGACAATCAAAATCTCATCATCCCCTGCCAATGGAATTCAAAAAAGAAATAGTTCATCAACCTGACCTGACCTGACCTTTGATCGCAAACTTTCATCCCCTGCGCTAAATTACCAAACAAAAGAGCAAGATGAAGTTGAAGAATAAACAACCCGTGGTCTAAAACATCGGAATTTACTAAAATTTCTCCTATGATTGGGAAAGAAAAATGACACAAAAAGCAAAACACAGTGGCACAGTAGAGGTTCTAAAAGAAAGGAATTGGGGGGAAGAACAGGAGAGAAATGAGGCGACAGTTGCCATTGACAACCAGTCACCGCCTTGCAATTCCATAGAGGAAGGAGACAATGAATATAGAGTGAAGAGAAACTTGCAATGGAACCGCGATTTGAATTCCCATCGCGATATAGAAGATTGATAAATGCATAAAATCGCGATGCAGAATAGTGAGAGAAGAGAAAAAATTCACATCAGGAGAGGAAACTATACTAAAATCTAAATGTAAAATTCCATCGATAAATCCTTTAACCTAAAAAAATTAATTATATGATTTATCTTCAATAATCTTTCAGGTCAGACCACTTTGGTGATTAACAGACCATCATTAAATGAATTTAAATCATAATATTCATTATAATCTTATCAAAGATTCTCATAATGAATTACATTCAAGATGTAAGATGAATATAATGTATGAGGTAGTTACTTCATAAGCTTTCATAAATACATTATAACATACGAAAAGTGCATGTATGCATTCTAGTAATGGTATAACTTAAATCATTAATAATTGAATAATATAATTAATATCATTAATCTAAACATAAAACTTTTATCATAATTAAACACTAATTATATGTGTCACTCAATATAAATTGACATTATCATAAGTCAATCATAATTATTTAGATCCTTAAGTAACGTGATATTACTATTAAAATTTATGAGAACCTCACATTAGTCATCGTACATAAACAGATCAATTCATAATTAATGCCAATTATTTTCATGACATGTCATTAACATGATAAATTTGATTATTGTAATTCTTTATCGTACCATGTCAATATCAGAAATCTGACTAATATACTTATTCATTTATTATCACACAATTTCAGTGATTTTAGCAATCTCATGATTATTATCACATAATTTATCATCATGTCAATTAAGAGTCTCAATGTTCAACCTCCTTTTTTAGATCGCAAACATAATCCATTCATAACATAATGGATGAACATTATAATATAATTTAATTTATTTTTTTAATCATAAAATAGATCCTAACCAAGGACGTGATACATTGCAATTCCATAACATAATCTGTTATATTCGAATTATTTCTCATAATTCACATGAAATACATAATTTCATCTCATATCATGTAATAATAAAGGCAGCGGAAAAATCGTAATTGTATTTTTAATCAATCTCATTATTGATTACATATAAAATTTCAATTATGTTTAATGTTCATGAATTATTAATAGATGAAAAATCATGAGATCAAAACCATGCTCTGATACCACATGTAAGCATAAATTAAACATAAGAAATTAATTCATTAACTGACATGGATCTTAGATTTTCATGATTTTCACATCTTATATGATAATGAGGAGACTTACCTTGAAACGACCTTGAGACGACAGTCTTCCTTTGATATGTTCCTGCGAATTATGTCAGGAACTGGTTTCTCTTTCATCACCTCTTTCTTTAGACAGAGTATGTAAAACTTTATTGTGATAGAGAATTTATAAAACTGTGTCACTTTTATAGGTGGATAGAGGACCAGATCGGATAATGAATCTTTATCAAATCACATTCTATCAATGTGATTGTTATCCATAAATATATATGACCTTATTTATCTCATATATATTATTTATTTAAACCATATCTTTAATTAAGATATTTGATCATAATAAATATCTTATATATTTAATTATTATTGGCACTAGACCATAATAATCATATACGATACACATCCGAAAAGAAAATATCATGTGATTATGTACATGATCAACGAGGCTCAAAATCTCACATGGGTTTTTAACAAGTAATAGAGCACTTTTCATGATAAGTAATATCCCACAAGTACACATATAACTTCATATCACAATATAACTCAAGTACACTTCCTTCGTCAACTTCAAAAGTATATGAATTTCAATCACAATTCTAAAAATATAAGCTCATGTGGATCACCTAAACCAAAAACTCAATCCTTCCACTCCTACTAATTAAAAGAACATATAAAATTTAGAATAAGGAAACGAGGGCACCTTGATTTTTCCTTCAAAGTATGCACGAGCTCCTCAAGTTGTTCAACTCGGTCAGGTCAAAACCTCAGTGTAGAACTCGTCTTGCCACTCATATACCTTTTCTATCTTCAAAGCTCAAGCACAACTCAACATCACAGGATTCATCAATAATAAAATAGGAGAACTATAAGAAAGACTTAATAGACTATCTAATCGACTCTACACACTAGACACACCAACACAACACACTAAAAATTAGGTAAGTTGCAAAATTCGACATAGCAACACTAATTAAAATATTAATATGCCGCAAAAAACAACTCCCTAGCAAACAAACAACCAACGAAAGGAAAAATTATACCCTTGGTGCTCATATAGTGCTCATAAGATGAGGTAAGTACATCACACCCCCCCAAACTTAGTAAAAACGTAAGTCAAAACTAAGTTTGAAAAAAAATATAATAGATGAAGCGTGAGCACCTTAAATATAATAAATCAGCACTCACACAAAAGAAATAATAAAGTAACAAAACGGAAGGGATAAACCCCCAACAGGCGCTCATGTTTAACGTCGGAGAGTCACGAAGGTAAAAGTCTTAATCAACTAGAAATAATAAAATCAATAATAACAGCCATCCCCGGCAATGGCGCCAAAAACTTGATGAGCGTTTTCTCAACACACAATTAATCCCCAAGTATGAAGGATATAACTTGCAGCTTAAGCAAATGACAAGTTAAATATCAAACCCAAAGGACGGCGTATTATCAATTTAATTATTTACTAAATTAATTAAGACAAGTCAATAAGGTTGAGATTTAATTATTAAACTACTAAGCAAAAATATTAAATAACGAATAAAATAAAATAACACTAGAAGAATACGAAAGTGTCTCAAGAATGGAGAATAGGTAGCCCTAAGGTAATCCAGTTTCACTCATTAATTTCTCTTTCGTGTATCAATGTACGACTCTGCCTTGTGGAATATGGACGCATCACTAAGCTATGCAAATCTACTCTATAGATACAAGTAAACATGCGTATAATACGTGTGAATAACCTTGGAGCAAGAGATATAATTTTACCCCCCTTTCTAGGTACTATCAGTATCAATTATTTCCCTGGCTAATTGGTACTACCCGATATGATCTCCCTTTATAGGTACTATAAAATTACCCTCTTTATCCTAATTTTAAACCCGAATCCAATTTAATTAATAAGTATTCATATAAGATAGTTCTAATGAAGCTTCGAAGTCCCCTCACTTGGAATCATAACATGAAATCCTGCTCAGCAGTGAACACACTCAATCAATAACTGAGATATGTATTCAGACTCTACATAACAGTTAATAATGCACAAAACAATTCTGAGTATGAATTAAAAACGCATAGTCGTATATAAAATAAATCCACAAGTAATGTTGTATGAAGTATACACATGAAAGTTTTATTAATTCATAAAAACCTTTAAAATCCTAGATCTACCAAAATAGTTCTTGCCCATGATGTTATGAAGAACGATCCTGGGGGATGGATAGATCTTACCCATAGTCTAGAAAATCACAAGATAAATTAGAAAATGAATAAAACCCTAGATTTGGGCATCGTAACATCCTTCTCTATCTAGAATCCTCCTCTTGGTTCTCCTCTTAATTCAATAGACAATTCTTCAAAGTAATGGATGGATGAAGTAAAGGATGTGGATGATGGTTGGTGGGTGATCCTCCCTTGTGGGGTGTAGTATGATTGTGTTGCTATCCAATATCAATAATGATGTGATTTGCATCTCTTTTTATACTTGTAAGCTCTCCTTATGGACCTTGGATGAGTTTTTTCTTAGAAAACACGAAAATACACGCCACTGCAGGTACGAAATTATCAAAAATAGGATTTTATGTCACCGCTCGACCAGAATGGTCTTGGTCGAGCGGGATTGGCTTTGATCAAGCTGTGGTCGAGCGGCATACCTGTGTGCGGATCTAAAAATTTTACGCCGATCGACCATCGCTAGACCAAAATGTCTTGGTCGAGCGAGATTTCTTCAGGTCGAGCAGGGTCGTGCAGTCTGACCGTTTCGTGTATAACTTCCACATCTGAGCTTTGATTTAAGTGATTATTATACTCACGTGATCCTCTCTTCATTGGCTTTCTATACATATAAAGAGCTTATAGAAACTCTAAAATTTGAATGTGTAAAAAGTAATGCAAAATAGAACAGTCATGCTGAGTAGAAACAGCTTGCGCGACGTCACCATTTTGATCATAACTTTCTCGTTTGGACTCCGATTGAGGTGTTACTTACGACAAAATGATCCTCTCCTCTGTAGCTTTTCAACCATTTATCACACTTACAGTTTATAGCTCTACAGTTTATAGCTCCACACGAATATAGAAAAATTACACAAGTTGGACATGCATTTTTCAGCATTCTTGCACAAGTTGCACCTTTTCTCCAACTTTGCTCTTTTTATCCTTTTTCCACCTAAAACACAATAAAACACCTCAAACACACATTTTTCTCAAATATATCAAATATAAGATACTTATGCTAATATATGACAATAATTCCGATAAAAAAGGTGTTAAATTGGACACAAAAACACGCTTATTTTCACACTCATCATTGTTCTCCTTCTTTGAAATATTTATGAAATTCGGTGGATTAATAATTTTATTTAGATCGTTGGATTATGATGGATGCTTTCTCTCCTCGTTGATTTTGCGTGTTTCTTCTACAGTAGTTCATGATTTTGCAGCAGAGATTTCGTGAAGCGTTTCTTTCTTCGATTTGTTAGACCTATGTAATTTTTGGTGAATCACTGAAATATATCATCTTTAGAAATTCAAGTAACTTTTAATTTTTAGTTATTGCTATCCGATGTAACCAGGTAATGTTTTCAAGATTTGAAATGAGTATAATAGATATAAAATTATATGGTGGGATATGATGCTCATTTAATTAAAATTGGCGATTTTCCAGTTATCCGATTTTAATCGGTTCAAATCGATTGTTTTTTGTTCAACCTCTAAAAATGTTATTTAGGCTATTTCAGATCGGTTTTCAGTTCAACAGTTTGAACCGGTCTGTCCAATCCGATTTTGATGACACTGCTTAAATGTGTATGAATTTAAAGTCAATATCATGTCACATTTCTTACATGAAAAATAAAAAATAAAAATGATACCTTTACAAAAGTAAATGGATTATTATTTTCTATTAGATGAAAATTAGAAGTATTTGCTTTAGTCTTTAGTCTTTTTTTATTTACAAGGATATAAATAATTCGCTAAATATTAATTGTCGAAAGATATAAAATTGATCTCTTAAGTCAAATTCAAAATACAGGGAAGAATGAGATAAGATGTAAATCACAAAATATACTCTCTCTGTCCCGCTTTAAGGTTTATGCTTCACATTTTGTTTTGTCCCAAGTTAAGATTTACGTTTCCTTTTTTTCAAGTTGGGCCCACATAAAATAATTAATTATTCCATGTAGGGCCCAGAAACAATACTAATACAACTATCCACTTCACATTAAATATTATTTCTCTCACCTCATTACACATTAAAATATTATATCTCTTAATTTAGGTGTAAAAAGAAAACATAAACGTTAACTCGGGACAGAGGGAGTAATAGTCCAAAATAGAATGTCGAGTATAACTTGCGTAGGACCGGTTCCACAAAATTTTCTAGGAATTGGATCCTTTCCCCTTTTCAATACGTACATATCCTTTCCCCACAAAACAGCTCTGACAACTCCCTTAATTTCTTGAGTTGTGCGGCCTTATCCCCGCTTCCTTCTGCGCGGTGCTCCTTCTTCGAGAAAAAAATGCAACTCTGATGAATGTTTTCTCAACACACAATATTAATCCCCAGTATGAAGGATGCAATTGTAGCTTTGATAAGCGACCAAGTGACTATCGAACCCAAGGGACGTATTATTATCAATTTAATTATACTCTAACTTATTAAGACTAGGTTGACAATATAATTGTGATGAATTTAGTAACTAATAAACAAATAATTAAAATAAACAAGAAGAAGAGATTAAACGAAAGTGAATAAGTGAGAGATTAGGTAGTCCTTTGGACCATCCAGTTTTACTTATTAACTTCCCTTCAGTGTATCAATGTCCGACTCTGCCTTGTGGAGTATCCAAGTACTATGAAGTTATTCTCTTTGTCCTACTTATTAACCCGAATCAGATTCAATTAATAAGTATTTATATACGATAGTTTTAATGAGACTTCGGAGTCCCCTCAGTTAGTTACATAACATGTAATCCTGCTCAGCAGTGAACACACTCAATCAATAATCAAGATATGTATTCAGACTCTACATAACAATTAATGATGCACAAAATAACTCTGAGTATGAATTAAAAAGGGAGTCTTATATAAAATAAATCACAAGTAGTGTTGTATGGAGTATACACATGAAAGTTCAATCAACTCATAAAACATTTATAAACCCTAGAACTACTGAAGCGGTTCTAGCCCATTATTGATCGAAGAACAATCATGGTGGTTGGATAGATCTTACCCATAGCCTTGAAAATAACAAAATAAATTAAGATGCGAAGTAAACCCTAGATGCAGGCGCCGTCACATCTCTCTCTATCTTAATTTTCACTTGGTTCTTACTTGATTCGACAGACGAATCTCTCTCCATAGCTCCGTGAATGATGGTAGGGTTTCGGATTTGTGTAGAATGAAGGTGGTGAATGGTGTCTCTCTCTGCTGTGTAGGTCTGCCTTTTATAACTTTAGCTCCTCCAACGGATCTCTAATGGGCTTTTTGAGTAAAACACATTCTGAAGGTGTAAAAATACGAATCTAGAAACTTCTCGTGCATTGGTTCGACCAAAGCCCTTGGTCGAACCATCTTCAGCCTGGTCGAACCGGCTTGTAACGCACTAGCAGGTGTCTAGTTCGATCCTAACCATCGGTCGAACTACAAGCTTCGTGGTCGAATCTTCACTGCAAAACATCAGGCTTTTAGTTCGACCACAGTTCGACCATCATGCCTGGTCGAACCACAATATTGTGGTCGAACCGTGCTGTAGCATAATTTAGTACGCTGGTTCGACCTGAACCGGTGGTCAAGCCACTCGTGTTCTTAGTAGAACTAGGTGCTTTCATGCCCCTCTTCCAGTTTTGTGCACTTCTATCCTATTTTCCTTCAAAAATCCACTCAAACGACCTCGAATGCACCTGATTCGTGACTTTCCACTATATATCTAGATTAATCTTGACGTAAGATCAAATCACACATCATTATCACAGAAATCAGAGCTTGAAATATGTGAATTTACACTCTTATCAAACCTCCAAACTTACATTTTGCTGGTCCTGAGGCAACGAAATCAAACCACAAGAGTAAGTGTAAAATTTGCAAGGCCATCAAGTCAAGTACAATACATACCTACACATGCAATTCTATCAATTTAAAACAAGTATCACTCACATCATACATTTCATTCATGCAAAAATATTACTCAATTATAATACGCTTTGGAGCACTAAGTCATCTAGCTCACAAGATAAGTGTTTACTCTCGCTCTCAAGTGTAAAGTATACTTAAACAGGTCAATATATACGCTCATATTCAATTCATATTTTCACGTAACCATAAGCTTGGCAAATGTCTAAAAAATCAACTCATAATCGCTTCATTACTAGGATCACAAAGGACTTATTTTTGGGTTGTAATGTTGGCTCTTTGGTAAAGGTAGGAAAATATAGATAAATGGACTAACTCACTAGTAGAGAATTACCTTGGAGTTTTGCTTTTCATCAAATAGCTTCCTCTTCTCCATCTTTATTCTCATGATCTTTGTGATTCATCTTTTCCTTCTTTTCATTGGAATCAACATCTTTCTTTTCTCCTTTCTTCGAAATTCAAAGGTATCAACTTTGGGCACTACCCTTTTAAGTAGTCGGGGTACTAGTTTCAGATACTAACCCTAAGCAAAATTTAACCATATCTTCTTTTCTTCATATCGCACAACTAATACTTTTCTTCTTTTTCTTCATCACATTCAAGCTAGTATATATTCACCTCAACTCTCTATTAATGAGTAGGGTATTCAATAAGGCTCAAGTAAAGGATGAATAAGGCTTTTTATCAAGTCTTGCCAAAGAAAAAGCTTTTTAAAGGCTCAACAGGGCTTCCAATGATTTATATAGTATATGGGAAGGTAAAACATAGCTAAGTGACTCAAATAAACAATAATGGCCAAAGATCATGTCATAATAACTAATCAATCTTAAGTCTCACACAAGACTCCAAGCCAAGTTCTTGAATACGGTCATATGAACAATTCTCACAAGAATAAACTATCATGCATGGATGTAGCATGATTTCATAAGGCTCAAATTCTCACATAGGTAAAAGATTCCTAAGCACTCCTCATAACATATAATCAAGATCAATTCCACAATGAACTTCACATATTTAACAAGTTATACATGCTTCTCATCAACAAAATCAACACATGCAAAATACGAATGCAACATACTAATCAAGAACCCATCATATCAAACCAAATCAAGTATCACCATCAATCGAACATCAGAATCAATATCAAATATCAGTACATGCTACTCACACCACCAAATACCCATCCTGTAAAGAGAAAAGAGAAGGGGGATGAGATGAAGCAGATAACATGAAAACCTGATGCCATCTACTTCTGTGGAGCATCATCATCACTATCACCTCTATGCCAATCATCGAAATCTCTCTGTAGAGTATCCACCTTCCTATCCAGAGTGTGATAATTTTCATTCAAATCTCCCAATCTCTGATCCATCACTATATAGTTGGCATGAAACGCGTTGTATTGCCTATCAAGCGCGGCATAGCTCGTCGTCAGCAGGCTTAATTGGTGGTTCATCTCCTTCTGATTATTGTTCAGGTTGACAAGGTGCTCATTCATCAACCTAAACTGCTCCCTATAATATTCATCCAGACTGCCCCAATGCTGCTGCTATGGATGTGGTGGTGATGGCATCTCATGCTGCTGTGGCAGCAGAATCTCTATCTCAGGATGAACAAGCTCCTCTCTATGCATCTCATCATCATGCTCCTCGTGTTGAGGTTGCTGCTGCTGCTGTCCTTGATCGACTATCTTTTGTAGCTTCTGATATGTCCTAGTAGTGTACAGATTAGCCACAGTCCTCCAATTTTCTCTCCTCAAGCACGTTGTTGATATAGTCTCGTGTGCCAGAGTGTTCATCAACCTATTGTCATCATTCCGGATTGTAGTCAAGGCTCTCACATCATATGGAAACATATAATAATAAGGGTTAAAACCCCTAGTGTAAAACCAGTCTCCATCGCGATGATAAGCAAATACAGCTTAAACATATGCACTCATCACTAGATCCGAATCCTCCAAAATAGGTGTAATACCAGTGAAATTCATGTAGTACGACTCAGCCACAGGAGTAAGCAATCTTTCAATATTCACTCTCTGAAAAGTGGAACTCCTGAATCTGTAGAGCTGCTGAATCAAATACGAATCCACATTAAACTGCACTCCATTCATCATACACCAAAGAGCATACAACTCTCCCTAGATACACAACTTCCTTCAGATCGGGCAAACGGGTGGTTACCCAAAACTTTATCCATGTATCTAATAACGGGGTTTCGAATCAAAGCAGCATGAGCCTCCTTCATCTTAAAATCCATATTCTCACCTGAAATAGCTCTCCAAAAGTCATTAGGGCTGAAGTACCCATTCTCATGCATAGAAATCCCCCTCGGAGTTTTTAGCAGAATATTAAAATCTTTAGCTGCCCATGTTCTCCTCTCGCCTCCAAGCTGAAAGGAACACTCATAGGGAAGAGAACTCGAACCCTTCTTGATTGTGATTGAGCACAAGACCTTCGCAGTAACATAAAAGTATGTAGGCCTCTTCTGCTCCATGAAGTGACGGATGCCCACTTGATCGAACATCCACATAATGTCATCACAGATATTCATGTCATCATGGCCCCATCAACTTGGTACCTCGTGCGAGCGATCTTATCAGACATCGCACCCCATCGATCCTTTATCTCCTCCCAATTCTCCATTCGAATATGGAAATTCCTTGGCAGCCTCTCCTTTAGCCATAACTTCTTTGTAATCTCGTCTTCACGAGACTGTCTATCCTCCATCTTCTTAGAACAGATCTCAATTGCCTTTCTTTTCCTGCAAGAGTAATATTTTAATACCAAACCAATACTAGGAAAGCAACCAAACCAAATTCCAAGTCTAATCATACACTAAACTCTACTCAAGACTTCAAGTTATTCATGTATAATCAACTTCAAACAAGCATGCCTATTCATGATATTAAACAACGAATCCATAACATGCTATTCCAATTTCACTTCACAATTCAACTCTTCAATAAGAATTGTCCTTCACTTTCTTCACTTAAGCATGCAATTCATCAAGCTTCACAAATCAACTAAACATCCTATCATGCTTCGCTTTAACACTCAAATTCCACATAGAACGTCAAAGTTTAATAACGAATCAACAATTAAAATCGGACTTATCACTTGTTCATATGAAATTTCAA
This sequence comes from Pogostemon cablin, assembly GCA_023678885.1. Classification (NCBI taxonomy): domain Eukaryota; kingdom Viridiplantae; phylum Streptophyta; class Magnoliopsida; order Lamiales; family Lamiaceae; genus Pogostemon; species Pogostemon cablin. The sequence goes on along the minus strand of CM042957.1, from coordinate 42,509,402 downwards.
ACAAAAATTCAAATTACACCATGAATCCACATAAAAACTAGTTCAATCAACTTACCCGCTTAAAGTCAAGCAATAAACCTTCAATCCTAGGGTAATAGAGTCAAGAGAATGTACCTTTCGATCTAGCCATGGCTTAGTATGAACAAAGATGAAAAATTCCCAAATTGAATGAGAAACCCTAATTTTGCAACTAAAATGCTTCAAATCTGTGAGAAATCATGTATGACAAGGGTGGAAAGTGGTTTAATCGGAGTAGAATGAAGTAAAATCAAAGTTTGGAATAGAGGATTTTTGGTTTGGAGAGCATTCGAGTGCGGGTGGTGTGAAAAGTGTACGAAACAGGGGCTGGAATTATATTTAAACATGCCTTACCTGGGTTGGTTGGACACGAACCAGGTGGTCGAACCACCTCATCGTGGTCGAACCATGCTTCTGGACAACTTCAGCCTTTGGGTTGACTCGAACCATTGGTCGAACCAGCATGTCGAGGTCGAACCAGCATGTAGCAAACTTTCAGGTGGCTGGTTCGACTCGAACCCTTGGTCGAACCATAGCCTCTTGGTCGAACCAACCTATAAAATTTTCTCTGATTGTTGGTTCAACTCGAACCCATCTGGTTCGACCTCCATCAATGGTCAAATCATGCTGCTTCTCCTTCAAAGTCTTCTTCATTCCCTACAAACTTCAAGCTAAAAAATGATCATTAGGTAGCAAAACCGAGCAAAACTATAGCTAGAGAACCACCATTAAGACTCAATAATAAATGTATATATACTCCGTATATGACACAATAAATAAAACACCACTGAACATTAGGCAAATTACAAAAAATTGACACATTAATACCGATTAAAGTGTTAAAATGCCACAAAAAATCAACTCCCCTAACAAACGTTACAAAGAAAAGATTATACTCTTGGTGCTACGATGATTAAGTACATCACACCTCCCAAACTTAGTAGAAACTATAGTCAAAACTAAGTTTGCAAAGAGATGTAATTTCCGATAAGTAAGCATGTTAAATATAAACATTTCTTACTGATTAGCCATTTTGTCGTAGGGATGACCAACTAAAATAATTTATCGAACTGCAGGGAGGTTGGCGCTAGAGCTTAAGCGATATCACACTTATCATAATTTTATAGAGAATAATCATCGAGTGGGATTGTTGAACAAGTATTAAAATGACTCAAATCAAGTAAACAAAGTATGACCGAACAATTAAAATGAAGTAATGTAAAATTGTTTTCAAATTAAGCAAAATGGGATTAACAACAATTAAGTAGTGGGAAATCTTAGGATACATGCATTAAACTCATATGAATCAAGGGTATGGATTAAGGGCCAACTCTAAATTCACCTAAGCTCCTTCTCAAGATTAATAAGATATTAATCTCAATTGGTTGGATCTCATTCAAACAATTCCAACTAGGTATTAAGCTTGAAATAAGAATCCCTTCACACAATGAATCAATCTCTCAATCAAACCAACCGTAGGTCCTATCAAAGGGTTCTAAACTCTAAAGGATTTCTCAATCTCTTTACAATTTATAATGCACATGAAGTGTTTAATGAAATGATTCACTCAAATGTCCTAATCACATAATTGATTTCTCAATCTAATCATATATTTAGAGCATCTAAACACACAAATCATCAAAAACCTCAAGATCTAAAGCATCAATGATAGAAAATCAATTAACCCAATCAACATATGAATTTAAATACATATATCCCAAAATTTATCTACAAACTTTCGTGTTGCTAATCCCACAAGGGAGATTAGCCTACAATCTTCACAAGATCCTTAACATAGAAATTAAAAATCTTACAAATCATGGTAAACTAGAGGATTAACATAAAATTGGGATGAAAACTCCCTTGGATTGGCTCTAATTGAATCTCCTTCCTTCCTTTGGTGATAACCCACTCTTCTTTGCTTCTTCACTTGATTTGGATGGTAGAATTTATGGAGAGATGATGTAGAATCAAAGTATGGATAAAGGGGATGAAGAATATGGTGTAAAATCAAAGGATTGGTGTGTGAGGAGTGTGAGCAGCTAAAATTTCGTGCATCTCCCTTCAAAGGTTGAATGGATGGTTATTTATACTCATTGGGGGCCTTCTAGAAGAAATTTGATTTTTTTACTGATCAGGCACCAACACGACTCGTGTGCTGCAATACACCTCGAGTCGTGTCTGGGTTTCTGGGTCAACGAGAACTTATGATGGCACACGAGTCATGTGCCGCAACACGGCCAAGGGATGGTCGTGTTGTGTGTTCTGATGTCGTCGTACGGCCATCTCTTACAGGCTCATTTGCAGTACACGGCTCATGTAGCATGACACGGCTCGTGTACTTGAAACGGCTGGCCGTGTTCTTGCTGCCCTGTTTTCTTCTTCCTTCTTTTGTCTCCCTTCTCCATTTTCACTCTGATTTCACCTGTTTTACATACGATTAATTCATTCACACTCAATTTCATAAACACACAAAACACAACCAAAATATACATAAATACAGATAAAATAATTAGAAAATGGACATAAAAAGACACTAAAATCTGGGTGAAATATCACTCATCACACCCCAAACTTAAAGTGTTGTGCGTTCCCGAACAACGAAAATGATAAAACAAGGGAAGAGAGATTTTCAGCTAGGAAAAGACTAAACGAACATAAGTAATAACTCATCAAAAGTAATAAGAACTACAAATCATGCTAAGTCATAAGAACTACAAATCAAGCCTCTCAATGGGATATCAATTTCACTCAATACTCTTTAAAGTAGGGTAAATAAACAATCATTAACCGATTAGCTTGACTCGCTATAAGCTTGCTCATTGACTAGTGATCCAAAAGGTCTTTCATTAAGGATGTAATGATAGACTCTTTAGTATGGTAGGGAGATTTTAGGTAAGATGACTAATCATGTGTGAGTAATCGAAGACGTAGCCACTTTCTTACATTCCTTAACAATTTCTTTCTTCTTTTCTTTTCTTAATTGATCACAAGCACTATCCATCAACTTTTCTTGAATTGATCTTCTTTCAATGCATGCTTCCTTCTTTGCACTTTTAAATACCTGAGCATTTTGGCGTTGCTTTGCTCATTTTCTTGTTATGAAGTTGCATGTTCATTCTTGTTCGTGGTCTTTTCATCCACTCATGAAGAAAACCATGTATGCATGATTGAGACTCAAATTCTCACAAGCTTGTGCTCGAACCTTAAGGAACTTATTACACCACATTCATCTCAAAATTGAACAAGTTAAATAAAACATGTCACAATTCAAAAGTGTAGAGATTCTTAATCATAACTTGTCATCACTTATTACCACAACATATCATCACTCATATTCAAAAATGACTCACGACATCTCAAAAACAAACCATCAAACAATCCTAGACAAGAATAAAAATACACACAAAATATAAAATAAAGACACAACAAACAAGAAACATCCAAAACACATAACATGCAAAAATAAAAACCATGATAAAACAATGAAACACACATTCAAATCATCAATAACAATTAAGCTCACAATCATTCCCATCTTCGATTGAAAAGAAAATACTCCCACAAACATAACAAATAAAGTAACATGCTAATCACATCAATCCAAATCAAAATCAATTTATGCTAAGCAAATAAAAGAGATGATATGTAAAGTGAACTCCCTTAGAAAGGTATTTGATAGTGGAAATGGTTGGCATGAACTTCCGGATTGAATGAACAACGAATCTCGATTTGATCTCCGGGCTCTATTCATGCTTCCACTACGCTTCATTTATGCCAAAAACTCATCAAAACAATTAGCTCAATAATTGCAATAAGAATATAGACTATCATGCACTTCAACACAACCAATCGGACCAAAATCAATCCCAAACTCATGAGAAAAAATTTAAAATTGCCCCAAAAATACGAAAAGTATATGCCTTCAAAACAAAGTATGTCACACCACGCCATATCTCCCCAAACTTAAATTGAAATAAGAGTTTCGAGTTAAGTTTGCAAAAATAGTGTGACGTACTTATACACTTCAAATCAAGCACCCTTCGTATCTTCAACACACATCTTCCTCACGAGCACAATCAACCTACAAACCAAAATTGCAAAACAAAATCAAATCCATCAACTTTATTGAAAGTATTAAATAAAGCAATAAAGATTATGATGGGTTGCCTCCCATCTAGTGCTAAGTTTAACGTCTTCAGGCCTGACGAGATTACATGGTGGTCTAGAATAATCCTTTGGCACTTGCATAGGTTTCTTCTTGAAATAGTGCCTTGTGCTCTCTCGTTCAACCACAAGAACGTTTCTCTTCTTGTTAAATAACTTAAGCAATTGTTCTGCGAAGGCGTTCTTCACAATGAATGGCCCTTTACACTTGTTCCACTTCTTCCATGGGGCTTTATATGCATTTTGAACTTCAACCACATCCCCGGTAAGAATTCGGACATTGACAAGTGTTGATGCCCTCTTGCAACCTTTTTCCTAAAATCACCAAACAAATTTTTATCAATAAAATCATGGAAGTTCTTAACAGAATTTAAAATTTCAAAAGAATGAGAAGGTTTTGGCTTGTGTGAGTAGAGTTAATGATCTTAGTTTCTGGAGGTTTCTTTTCTTCCATTAATGCATGAATTTCTTCTTGATTTTGAAGCTTTACTTTCTCAACCATCACTTCAAGAGACTCAACAAATCTTTTATATTCCCCCTGTTGGATTGTATACTAAAAGTCTAGCTTTAGTATGAACAATGTCATAACAATATTTGAAATGAGAATCATTGATCAAATGATTGCATCTTATAATTTATTTTATATGCATGATGCAATAGTCCAATTACTTTATACTGTAGATAATATGTTGCGCGACAACACGCGGAAGATCATATTATCGATTTCCTTATAAAGTATAAACAGATGCTCACAACTGAGATAGACGGGGACTCTCTATCGGTATGGTTGTAGTGTGGTTTGATATTAGCTTGTCTTGGCTATAGAATCACATTAGTGCACTTGTGTGTATTGAGCAGGACCGCCTGAGGTCGTTCTTCTTATACTGACTTATAGAAGAACTTGATCTCTGTTATTATGGAAGTCCGTGCTCTTAATCCCTATACAATAACCTCGACACGTAGGGCAGTATGTATTTCTTTGATTCATCAATGGGTGAGATTTATTAGTATTAAATCAACAAACTCGGTGAGTTGGGAAGTAGTGCTGTATCTATGGTGTGCTGTTGATTGTAGAAGGAATCCATGTCCGTCATAGGTTGATGATGTCCCCTTGAGGAACTCATAAGGTTTATCATGTAAATCTTGCAAGTGGATTAATTTCCGGCATGATAATAAGGTTGAGTGGTACTACTCTCGGATGAGATATTAATTAATTTGAGTTGTCAGTAACTTAATTAATTAATGGACATTGAATATCTTAAACATGGGGAGACTATCGGGCTCATAATAAGAAGGAGCCCAGAACATAATTTTTGGGATTGGACGGGTAGTGCAATAATAATATTTTAGTGGACTATATTATTATTATTGGATTTAATTAAAAGCTTTGGGCTAAGCTTGGTTAATTAAGTTCAATTGAGGCCCAGCCCAATTTCTCCTCCTGGTCCCTGCTGTAGCCCAATATATATAGTCATCTCAGCTTCTGGAAACCTAACTTCCTGCGCCTCTTTTGACGTGAGTTAGAGAGAAGCAGATTGAGAGAACTCTGGGGATTGTTGACCACCCAACACCAGAGTTGACTTGGGACATACAGCAGAAGATCAAGAGGTGTTCTTCTGCAGTGATTCAGACTCTACATCAACCCTGAAGTACGGTAAACACATTATTGCTTCCGCTGATTTTGTTTGCCTGTTAATCCTAACGGATCACGTTGAACCGTAAGATCCAATTGCCAACAATTGGTATCAGAGCGATGGTTTCGTGGTGAAATGTGAGACGTTAGTTAGGGTTTGAATAATTTTGCATTATTTGTGAAATCCTATGATTATTATTATCGAATTGATAGCATGAGATTAGGGTTTTTTATATGTGTGATTTATCCATATATCCTATGTGCTTTTTCGATAATTATTGGCGTGTGATTGTTGCATATTAAACACGTCGGATACACACGCACAAAACTGTATGACTCTGCTGTTTTGGGTGAGTGTATTTGGCTCTTGTGCCTCTATCCATCGACAAGAATCAGAAAGCAAACACAAAACCCAGAAGTACGATTGCCTATGAGCGACGGGTGACGGGCAGCGCCATGCCGCTGGATCGTCGGAGACTTGGCTGATCGTTGGGCTGCTGGCGACAAAAGTCAGCGAACCATGTGTGATGGCTGAATGTTCCGGCGAGAACTACTAGTTGCCATCGTCAACGGCGACGGGATATGGCGGTTGGCACAAGGAGGAGGCCGCGTGGATTTCATGTCGCTGTCAATACCCTCAGTAGGTGACGATTGTGACAAGAACTGGACGACGGGTATCGGATTGGAAGGCTGTTATCAGACGAGTCTTCGTGAGGTTTCAGGCGTGTCCAGATGGCTTCCGAGTGAGTCGATCCTTTGCAGGACGGTGAAGTATGGTGGTTGATCGTGGACTCGGCGGCGCTGATGGCGTCGCATCACGGCAGCGGTTGTCACTGCGGACTGGCGATCTGGTCACGATCAGACCAGGTTTCAGGGAGCTTCCGGGGCAAGACTCCGCTGGCTTCCAGGCATGTCGTCGACGGCTTGGGCTTGCTGGTTGTATTCGGCAACGCTGATCGGTGGATGACCTGCAGTCGTCGGCGGCAGCACCGATGGGCAGTGGGCGGCGGATCCAGGCGCTGGATAGGATGGTCGCGGTGGATCCTTTGCTGCGTCTGGGGAGTAGAGACGGCGCGACTCCGGCGGGCTGACGACACGATCGCCGAGAGCAGCGGCGCCGGTGGAAGCTTGGCATAACTACTGCCGCAAGTAATCAGGTTGTGGCGCGGCGGTGCGACTGTTATGTGCGTGCTGGGCGTTGCGGGATCAACTGAGGTGGCCCTGGACATCGGCGTTCCAGGTCGTTGGCTGGGAGAGACGCCGGTGTTGACTTCACGCTGGACAGTTTAGCGATGATTGCGGCTGGGAGAAGGATCTAGGGCAGCAAGCTGGTGGCTGTTGGGCCGAGCAGTTGGGCTTCTCATTTTAATTGGTTTTTGGGCTAGGGTCTGTTGGGCCCAAATCCTTTTATTATTGCCTTGGGCCTGATTTGTTGTTGCTGTGTATTGGGCTGCTTGGTTGTATTTTATTAATATGCCTGTTGGGCCCAATTCAGTAATTTTTATAAAGGCTGCTCAATTAATTTTAATTTGGTTTTGGGTTGTTGGGCCCAATTTTAATTAAAATGGTATTGGGCTGCTGGGCCCATGGGCTGCTCAATTTTAATTTGGTTTTGGGCTGTTGGCCCAAATTTAATTAAAATGGATATGGGCTGCTGGACTAATTAATTTAATTAATTGTGAGTAATGAGCCAAGCATAATTAATTAATTATATTAATGGACTAATTGTGCTAGTGGGCTTGATGGACTTAATTTAATTTTGGGTTAAGATTATGGGCCATGGATAATGAGCTTGATTAATTATTTAATCTGCTGTTCATTTTGTGCTTATTTGTTGCTCTTGGGCCCAAATTGATTGATCCACTAATTATGCAATTAATTAATGTTATATAACTGATTAATTGATTTAATTGTCAATTATTGTTGTATATGTGAAAGATATGTTCTATGTGATTTATTTATTTAAATTGCTGTTAATAGAAGCATGTCTTAGATGTATATTTTATTTATGAAATATTATATGCATGTTTAAAATCCTCGGTGTTAAATAACTAAGTGGGAGAGGGGATTGATAATAAATTCCCGCGGCCTCCATTATTGGTTTGTAAGTGATGTGAGTAAACTTGCGTGTTGGCATAGGCCTTCCTCCCTAACGGATGAGTTTATTCACGGATCACTGGTACAGACTTCATAAATAATTATTGTTTGTAATGTGGCACATAAACTTGCGTGTTGGCATAGGCCTTCCTCCCTAACGGATGAGTTTGTGTGCGGTACACTGGTACAAACTTATAATTGATGATTGTAGGAAGCTACCCGAGCGCGTGTGTACTTCTCCAACTGTAAGGCACATAAGCTCACGCAGTGGACTTGGGATCAAATAATGGTGTACACTTAGGTGTAAATAATTAGTATCCTCCCCAACGGAGTCACTGCTATTATTTGCATGGCTAAAGAGTAACCGACTATTAATTATTTTGTCATAAAGTTAGGTTGACAAATGAAATTAATGGGTAAAACCTTCTCTTGTAAATGTTCGGGTTTGTAAACGTCCACACTAACGTGGCTTGCAGACTCACGATGCTTGAGATGTCGGTGAATTTTATTTTATATTGTTTTGAGGGAAACAATATAAAAGGATAAAATTCGAAGTTTTGATCAGTAAATTTAATCGTGATTCTCTGTATTTCGAATAGTTTTAGTCTCACTAATTGTTAACTAAAAGAAATTATATTTACTTGTCCAAATTAACTGAATAGAAAAGAATCTTAATTTTGAAATTTACTGCTTAAGAAAATACATGTGTTCTCTCAAAGGACGGCTCATGATGCCTATTAAAGTCTTTAGTGAAGAGATGAGAGGATCATAGAAATATGATGAACTCATGTAACTCTTCAGATACTTGAGTAAATTAATAGGCGCAAGATCATGATAGAATTTGATGAATGAATTGGAAAAGCTTGGAGTATAAATTGAAAGGGAAACCTAGATCAATTTTATTCTCCATGTTTAGCCTTGATGTTTTGAGAAAGTTCTACCTGAAATACGAGAGATTGTATATGGTAGGAAACTTCTAACAAAACATATGGCAAAAGAAAGCCAATTTTCATCATAATGTGAACAAGTTTAATATCTTATTTACTAATGGTTTAAACATGATTGGTGATGGCATCTACTGACACGAAGTATGTAGATACTGGAATCACTAAATGTTTATCGCTGAGTAAGGATAAGATTGTTAATAACATGGGTAAAACTACAAAGATAGTGACTATTGCAGTGGGAGTTGTTTATTTATCTCATGATAAGAATAAACGATTGATTATGAGAAATTGTCTTTACGTACATTTCATAGAAAGAATTTGATTTAAGTTTCTATGCATTAACGGATGAATACTTCATTTCATTTAAATGACATGGTCATAGTGATGAGGAATGAGGCTATAATCCGTTAAAGTACGTTGATAGATAATAAGTAAACTCTTGAATCATGCACATCTCACAGATGCAATAAATTGTAATTAAATAATGCATCTTCTAATATAAGTAAGAGAAAGGAACCTTTGGAAATGAACTAAACATATATTTGGCGTCTAAGATTAATTCATTTTACTTGAGTAGGATTCAAAAGTTGATAGCCGATAGACCGTAAGGTTTATCTGAAGTGGAAACTATCGGACTTGTGAGTCTTACTTGGAAGTAAAAATGATTAACTGCCTTTTCAAGGCTTTGGGGTATAGAGCCAAAGATATATATGTTGGAATTAGTTCATTCTGATTCAAGCGGACCTAATATTATCCAGGCAAGAGGTGGTTAAGAATATTCGAAGATTATTCTGGATACCAATATATTTATTTGATGCACTGCATGTCTAAGTTCTTGGATTAATTCAAGAATTGAAAGGCTGGTACAGTGAAGCGTCATGGAAAATATATTACGTCATTACGATTTAATCATGATGGCGAATACCTCAAGGGATAGTTAGGAGCTATTAATCAGAAGTAGAGATTAAATCTCAAGTAGACTACACCGGGCTTGCCCCAGCTGAATGGTGTGGTGGGTAGAAGGTATAAGGCTCTTATGGTTATGATTAGATAGATGATGAATTATTTGGAATAATTAAATTCGTTTTATGGATATGCCCTAGATACAGTAATTCGTGAAACGTTTGTCTGTATATGGGATATCCTAGAAAAATGGAGGGTGATTTATTTAGTCCAAAAGATCGAAGGGTAATTGTTAACTCAATAACTAGATTTTTGGAAAAGGACTATGTAATAAATCACAAACCCATGTATAAGTTGTTCTAAAGGAAGTGAGAGGAAAACACGTAGTATAAGTACCAAGTGTACAAGAGGATATACCACAAGGTAAACTGCAATGCGTGTCACGTCTGATACACAATTACGTGTAGTGCCTTGTCGTAGTGGGAGGGTTGTTTGACTACCCAAATGATATATGTTTTGGGAGAGTCGTAAGACTTGATCCCTAGTGAACATGGTATTGTCCCACGGATACGACGTAGCACTACAACTTGAAAATGCGGAATCTTAGTAAGTTGCAATGAATATTGAAATAGAATCTACGGATTCTAAATAAAGTCTGGAGCTTGTATGACCACTAAATGGTGTAAAAACCATTGCAAGTGATCATAGGAAATAAAAGAGGATCATACGGAAAGGTGAAAATCTTGGAAGCAAAGCTTGTTGCGAAAAGATGTACTCAGAAAGAAATGGTTCGATTATGAGGGAACATATTCGCTGGTAGCTATGCTTAAATTGATCCGGATTCTTTTATTTATTGCTGCTCATATTAAATTATGAGGGACAGCAAATAGATGTCAAGACAGCTTTCCTGATTGGAAGTCTTGAGGAAAACATCTATGTGAAGCAACCAGAGTAATTCATTGCAAAGTACTAATAGCATTTTGATAGTAAGCTTAAAACTGTCCAGCGATGGACTAAAGCAAGTTTTGAGATCGTGAAGCATCTGTTTTGATTAGGTAATCCAGTGGCATGGATTTAAATCAATGAGCGGATGTGTCTTGTGTGTTGTAAAGAGTGACGGAAACGTCGTGGTGTTTCTTGTACTATACGTAGATAGTATCTTGCTCATTGGAGACAATGAAAGAGTATTATCGGGCGTATGGGTATGGTTAATAAAGCGGTAGAGATGAAGGACTTAAGAAAGGCAAAATATATCCTTTTGATCACGGTAATACGGATCACAAGAAAGGATGTTATGCTTATCTCAAGTTTCATAAAATGATACAGTCCATACTCGTTTAGCATGTGGATTTATCTTAGTGAATGTGTCTATGAGACACAAAAAGAAGATAAAGTAGATGAAAGCAGTTCCTTATACTTCGGCAGATAAGGAAGCTTAATCTAAGGAATGCTATGAACGAAGTTGGATATCTGTTTTGCTAAATGCAAGAACAGTGGGTATCAACGTAACCCGGAACAAGAATGATGAACTGTGGTAAGATATATATGAAGTGCCTGAGAAGGACTGGTTATCATATATACACTTACTGGACAGATTCACTGCTTCTTGTGGATTACGTAGATTCGGATTTTTAGTCAGATTGGACGGCAGTAAATTCTCCTCAAAGGTTATGTGTTTAATTTTAGGAAGTAGAGTCATATTGTGGAGGAGTGTTATATAGAAATATATTTCAGACTCCGGACTCCATCATGGAAAGATGATAAATTGGAGCCTATGAGGCAACCAAAGTATCTATGACTCTAGAGACTTCATGATGGACTTTGAAGTGGTTCTAAGTTTGCCCAAGGTAATCACAATTTACATTGATGATATTGGTGCAGTTGCAAACTTGAAAAAATCACAAGTCTATAAGGCAATTAAACACATGGAGCGCGAGTACCACCTGTTACGAGAAATCGTATGATGAGGGGAAGGTTGTTGTCTCCTAGATTGCATCGGATGATGACCTAGTAAATCCATTTACAAGGACCTTAAGGCGAGAGCTTTTAATGGTCGTGTAGTGGGAGTAGGAATCAGATGTATGGCAGAAGACATGACAGCATAGTCTTTTAGTATAAGTGGGAGATTGTTGGATTGTATACTAAAAGTCTAGCTTTAGTATGAACAATGTCATAACAATATTTGAAATGAGAATCATTGATCAAATGATTGCATCTTATAATTTATTTTATATGCATGATGCAATAGTCCAATTACTTTATACTGTAGATAATATGTTGTGCGACAACACGCGGAAGATCATATTATCGGTTTCCTTATAAAGTATAAACAGATGCTCACAACTGAGATAGACGGGGACTCTCTATCGGTATGGTTGTAGTGTGGTTTGGTATTAGCTTGTCTTGGCTATAGAATCACATTAGTGCACTTGTGTGTATTGAGCAGGACCGCCTGAGGTCGTTCTTCTTATACTGACTTATAGAAGAACTTGATCTCTGTTATTATGGAAGTCCGTGCTCTTAATCCCTATACAATAACCTCGACACGTAGGGCAGTATGTATTTCTTTGATTCATCAATGGGTGAGATTTATTAGTATTAAATCAACAAACTCGGTGAGTTGGGAAGTAGTGCTGTATCTATGGTGTGCTGTTGATTGTAGAAGGAATCCATGTCCGTCATAGGTTGATGATGTCCCCTTGAGGAGCTCATAAGGTTTATCATGTAAATCTTGCAAGTGGATTAATTTCCGGCATGATAATAAGGTTGAGTGGTACTACTCTCGGATGAGATATTAATTAATTTGAGTTATCAGTAACTTAATTAATTAATGGACATTGAATATCTTAAACATGGGGAGACTATCGGGCTCATAATAAGAAGGAGCCCAGAACATAATTTTTGGGATTGGACGGGTAGTGCAATAATAATATTTTAGTGGACTATATTATTATTATTGGATTTAATTAAAAGCTTTGGGCTAAGCTTGGTTAATTAAGTTCAATTGAGGCCCAGCCCAATTTCTCCTCCTGGTCCCTGCTGTAGCCCAATATATATAGTCATCTCAGCTTCTGGAAACCTAACTTCCTGCTCCTCTTTTGACGTGAGTTAGAGAGAAGCAGATTGAGAGAACTCTGGGGATTGTTGACCACCCAACACCAGAGTTGACTTGGGACATACAGCAGAAGATCAAGAGGTGTTCTTCTGCAGTGATTCAGACTCTACATCAACCCTGAAGTACGGTAAACACATTATTGCTTCCGCTGATTTTGTTTGCCTGTTAATCCTAACGGATCACGTTGAACCATAAGATCCAATTGCCAACACCCCCTTCAACTCTTCTTTCAACTCCTTTGCTTTCACACACTTAGGCACTCTTTCCCTCTTCTCCTTCATAACCTCATCAACCCCCAAACTATCCTCTTTCCTATCCTAAATGGCCATGCATAGATTCGTTGTTCCGGAGATAGAAGGCTTGTTGTTTTCTTCTTGAAGTCTCTCCACGTTGGGCACAACTTGAATAACTTGGTGCTCAATGGAATCCAATCTAGCACCGAATGCTACAATTGCATTTGTCACTATTTCACACCAATTTCCTATTCGATCCATCCACGCTTCATTAGACTTCCTCTCATGTTCCAAGCGCTCCATAATCTTTTCGATCAACTCATCTCTAAGCCTTTTTTGTAGTCACTTTGGGTAGAATAAGAGGTGTTGAAGTCTTGAAAATTTCCCCATTGTTGTAGTTGATTTCCTTCTTGATGTCTAGAAAAATTTCCTTGAAAAATATCTTCCACATCTTGATGGTGTACTTGTTGATGCATTTGATGAGGGACTTCAAAATCTTCATAACCTTGTTGGAATTGCATATTAGGAACTTGTACTCCGAAATCCGGTTGCAAATTAGGCTCACAATTTGGCATTTGAAATCCTTGAAAATTTTCCTGTGTATTCATGGTGGGAAGAACATTTCTATTCATCATATCTCGAAGAATATCCATGTAGCTCATATTTTTGGGCTTGTTCCCCTTCTTCTTCCTTCTCAAGGTATACACCTACAAGAGAAATAAAAATTTAAACAAAATTTTCCAAAGTAAATATAAGATGAAAAAAAAATGTTCTTAATAAGACCACTCTAAATGATCCTTCCTCAAACTACTAGCAACCGTTACCTCCCCTGTAACAACACTATTTGATTGGTCGTACATAGTTGGGATGACCAATTAGAGAATTTATCGAATCCAAGGGAAGAATGTGCTAGAGTTTAAGCGATCTCAAGTTTATCATGATTTTATAAGGACGACTGAAAGGGAGGATAAGATGCAAATAAATATAATTAAACTAATGCAAGAAATAAATGATAAAATGAATGCAAAATGAATGGGTTCCAAGTGATGCAAGGATGAGATTAACAATAATCATGGCATAGATAATTAAGTAATTATGCAATTAATTCTAATCTCTCATGGGCAAGGTATAGAAGCGATCACTAATTTCACCTAAACTCTCTCTCGAGACGGATAGGATATAGGCCCTCAATAAGGCTCCTAAAAGTACATAGGATCGTGACCAAAGCAAACACCTCCCACTCGGTACTAATTACTCTACGAGTTCCCTAATTAGGTTGTAGTATAGTGGTAAGTATTCATGCCTATCACGAGGGTGACCCAGGTTCGATCCCCGGCAACGGTGCCATTTGATTAGTCATTTTGTAGTAGGGATGACCAACTAAAATAATTTATCGAACCATAGGGAGGTTGGCGCTAGAGCTTAAGTGATATCACACTTATCATAATTTTATGGAGACTAATTATCAAGTGGGATTGTTGAACAAGTATTAAAATGAGACAAATCAAGTAAACAAAGTATGACCAAACAATTAAAATGAAGTAATGTAAAGTTGTTTTCCAAATTAAGCAAAAGTGGGATTAACAACAATTAAGTAGTGGGAAATCTTAGGATACATGCATTAAACTCATATGAATCAAGGGTATGGATTAAGGGTCAACTCTAAATTCACCTAAGCTACTTCTCAAGATAAATATGATATTAATCTCAATTAGCACAAAGGTTGGTTCTCTTTCAAACAATTCCAACTAGGTACTAAGCTTGAAATAAGAATCCCTTCACACAATGAATCAATCTCTCAATCAAACCAACCGTATGTCCTAACAAAGGGTTCTAAACTCTAAAGGATTTCTCAATATCTTTACAATTTATAATGCACATGAAGTGTTTGATGAAATGATTCACTCAAATGTCCTAATCACATAATTGATTTCTCAATCTAATCATATATTTAGAGCATCTAAACACACAAATCATCAAAAACCTTAAGATCTAAAGCATCAATGATAGGAAATCAATTAACTCAATCAACATATGAATTTAAATACATAGATCCCAAAATTTAACCACAAACTTTCATGTTGCTAATCCCACAAGGGAGATTAGCCTACAATCTTTATAAGATCCTTAACATATATATTAAAAACCTTACAAATTATGGTAAACTAGAGGATTAACACAAAATTGGGATGAAAACTCCCTTGGATTGGCTCTAATTGAATCTCCTTCCTTCCTTTGGTGATCACCCACTCTTTCTTGCTTCTTCACTTGATTTGGATGGTAGAATTTATAGAGAGATGATGTAGAATCTAAGTATGGATGAAGGGGATGAAGAATATGGTGTCAAATCAAAGGATTGGTGTGTGAGCAGCTGAAATTTGGTGCATCTTCCTTCAAAGGTTGAATGGATAGGTAGTTATACTCATTTGGGGCCTTCTAGAAGAAATCTAATTTTTTTTACTGATCAGGAACCTACACGACTCGTGTGCTGTAACACGCCTCGAGTCATGTCAGGGTTTCAGGGTCAACGCAAACTTACGACGGCACACGAGTCGTGTGCCGCAACACGGCCAAGGGATGGTTGTGTTATACATTCTGATGTCGTTGCACGACCATCTCTTACAGGCCCATTTGCAGTACACGGCTCGTGTACTTGAAACGGCTGGCCGTGTTCTTGCTGCCCTATTTTTTTCTTCCTTCTTTCGTCTCCCTTCTCTATTTTTGCTCCGATTTAACCTATTTTACATACGATTAAGTTCACTCACCCTCAATTCTATAAAAACACAAAATACAACCAAAATACATATAAATACGAATAAAGTAATACGAAAATGGATATAAAAAGATACTAAAATCTAGGTGGAAATATCACTCTCACTTACTCACACTAATGAAATAAAGCAATAAAATAGGAGGGAAAGCCCCCAACAGACACTCTTGTTTAACATCGGAGAGTCACGATGGTACCAAATCAATGTAAGGTATCCTCAAAGATGACGCAAGCATCATCTGATGACTTATAATGCTTCTATCGATGCCTATTCGCCGCTATGATATCTTCGTCCTTGTCCATGATCTCAATGTTGGCATTTGGTCATTTGGTTATCGTGAACCGATAGGGTTCCATACGATTTTATATCAATAGAAGTAAGAACATAAAATCATATTACCTTTCACCAGGGTATGTTGAAGAAGAGAATGATTTCTCGCCGACAGCATGTGCAGCTTCACCATTTTGGAAATAACATTCTCATCAGATCTCTAATTTGAATGCCAAAATGATCCTCTCTTCCATGGCTTTCCAATGGTGTATCACGCAAATAGTTTAGAGTTACGTACGATTTTAGAAAAATTATGGAAGTTGACAAATAGCAGCATCAAACAACCTCTTGATCTTCTGCGGTATTCCTAAGTCCAATCTTGACATCGTGTGGGCGATGATCCTCAAGATCCTCTCAATCTACTGTTCCCTTTTTCTCCTCACAGTGTTAGGCGTGAATAATTAGGGTTTCCGGATAGTTGAGATGAGTTATATATGGGATACAGTGGGGACCAGGAGGAGAAATTAGAGTTGGGCCTCCATTGGGTTTAAGTATCCAAGTTTAGCCTAAAACTTACACTTAATTCCAATAATAATAATATATACCCCTAAAATATTATTACTGCACTACCACTCTAATCCCATAATTATGTTATGGACCCCTTCTTATTATGATCCCGTTAGTCTCCCCGTGTTTAAGATATGCAATGCCCATTAATTAGTTAAGTTACTGACAACTCCATTAATTAATATCTCATCCGAGAGTAGTACCACTCAACCTCATTATCATGCCGGAATAAATCTACCAGCTGGGTTTACATGACAATTCTTATGAGCTCCTCAAGGGGACATCATCAGCCTATTCTATCGGACACGAATTCCTTCTACAATCAACAACACACTATAGAGACAGCACTATTTCCCAACTCACTGAGTTTGTTGATTTAATTACATGTAAATCTCACCCATTGATGAATCAAAGAAATACATACTGCCTTACGTGTCGAGGTTATTGTATAGGGATTAAGAGCACGAACATCCATAATAACTAAGATCAAATTCTCCTATATAGTCAGTATAAATCAAACGATCTCAAGAGGTCCTTTTCAATACTCATAAAGTGCACTAATGTGATTCTATAGTCAAGACAAACTAATACCAAATCACACTACAACCATCCCAATAGAGAGTCCCCGTCTATCTCGGTTGTGAGCATCTATTTATACTTTATAAGGAAACCGATAATATGATCTTCTGCGTGTTGTCGCATAATATATTATCTACAGTATAAAGTAAATGGACTATTGCATTGGACATATGAATAAATTATAAAATGCAATCATTTGATCATATGATTCTCATTTCAAATAAATTGTTATAACATTGTTCATATAAAAAACTAGACTTTTAGTATACAATCCAACACTCTCCCACTTATACTAAAAGACTATGATGTCATGTCTTCTGCCATACATCTGATTCCCACTGATGAGAGTGAAAATAAGCGTGTGTTAGTGTTCAATTTAACATGTTTTTGATGGGAATTGTTGTCATATATTAGCACAAGTGTGTTATATTCAATATATTGGAGAAAAAGGTGCATTTGAGGTATTTTATTGTGTTTTAGGTGGAAAAAGGATCAAAAGTGCAAAGTTTGAGGAATGCTAAAAATGCATGTTCAACTTCCATAATTTTTCTGTGTTTGTGTCGAGCTCATAACTGATATTGTGATATGTGGTTGGAAAGCCACAGAAGATAGGATAGTTTTGGCGTAAGAATCACTCAAATTGGAGATCGGTCGAGAAAGTTATACTCAAAATCGTAAAGTCGCGCAGCTGCCATCAAGAATTTCCAAAAATTTCCAAAAATTACCTATTTCTTGGAGCACAATTAATCTCCTTATCACATAATCCTCCATGATTCATTCATATTTTTTATTTTCTTATTTAATTCCTTGGAAAACCACAGAAGATATGATCATTTTGGTACAAGAATCATTCAAATCGGAGATCGGTCGAGAAAGTTATACTCAAAATCGTGAAGTCGCGCAGCTGCCAGCGAGAATTTCCAAAAATTTCTGAAAATTATTTATTTCTTGGAGCACAATTAATCTCCTTATAAGATAATCCTCCATGATTCACCCATATATTTTATTTTCATATTTAATTCCCTTCTCACACCTATATATATTTTACATCATTATTCATGTGAGAAAAACAACAACACAATCATCCTACACACCACAAGGGGGATCACCCCCCAACCATCATCCACATCCTTTCCTCCAGCCATCCATCATTTCGAAGATTCGTCTGTGGAATCAAGAGGACAACCAAGAGGATGATTCAAGATGGAGAAGGACGCGATGACTCCCGCATCTAGGGTTTTATTTGTTTCATAATTTATCTTGTATTTTCCAGATATATGGGTAAGATCTATCTAACCACCATGATTGTTCTTCGCAATATCATGCGCTAGAACCATTTTGATTGATCTAGTGTTTTGAAAGTTTTATAAATTAATTAAACTCTCTTGTGTGTCCTCCGTACAACACTACTTGTGGATTGATTTTATATATGATTGTGCTTTCTTAATCCATATTCACAGTCATTTTGTGCTTCTTCAATTAGTATATAGAGTCTGAATATATATCTTGGTTGTAGATTGAGTGCTTTCACCACTGAACAATATTCCATGTTATGATTCTAAGTGAGGGGGACTCCGAAACTTCATTAGAACTGTCATATATGAATGTTTATTACTTGGATTGAATTCGGGTTAGTAAGCAGGATAAAAAGGGTAATTTTATAGTACCTATAAAGGGAGATCATATCGGGTTATTGTACCAGACATGGGAAATAATTGATACTGATAGTACCTAGATAGGGGGTGAAATTATATCTCTTGCTCCAAGGTTATTCACACATGTTATACGTGATTTACTTGTATCTATAGAGTAGATTTGCATTGTTTAGTGATGCAGCCACAGTCCACAAGGCAGAGTCGGCCTGCCTTGAGAGGGAAGTTAAGTAGTAAAACTGGATTTCCCTATAGCTACCTATTTTCCTACTTGATCCACTTTCGTATTCTTCTAGTGCTATTTTATTTTATTTGTTATTTAATTATATTATTTTAGTTGATAATTAATTCCACAACTCTTATTGCCTTTCGTCTTAATTAATTTAGATAACAATTAAATTGATAATTCGCCGTCCTTTGGGTTTGATATTTAACTTGGTCGCTTGCTTAAGCTACAACTGATATCCTTCATACTTGGGGATTAATTTTACGTGAAATGAAAATGCGCCTCAAGTTCTTGGCGCCGTTGCCAGGGATGGCTGTTATTATTAGTTTATTAATTCTAGTTTGATTAAGACCTTTATTTGTGATTATTTATTTCTATCTAACCTTGAATTTTTCTGAGGTATTTATGCACTAGAAAAAAGAGAGGAAGGAAAGAAGGAATAACACATTCAGCTAAATATGGCCGGAGCAGAGCATAATTCTGATAATATTGTCATACGTGAAATTTTCACGAACTATGGGAATGGTAACATGGGAAAAATTTGAGATACATCCCGCTCTTATTAACATGGTAGAGAAGAATCTCTTTTCTGGAGATTGTTTTGAAGATTCATATCAACACCTCAAAAGATTCCTTGGTTTGCAAATACTCAAAAGGATGCTGGAGCTCATGATCATGCTAGGCGGATTGCCCTATTCAAGTTCTCTTTGATTGATAGGGCAGAAGATTGGTATGAGACTCTTGATGCCAAAGACTGCACTACATGGGACCAACTGCAGAAAAAGTTCTTAGAGAGATACATGCCACCCTCAAAAGGTTTTCAGAATGAGGCAAGAGAT
Source organism: Pogostemon cablin (assembly GCA_023678885.1). Lineage (NCBI taxonomy): Eukaryota > Viridiplantae > Streptophyta > Magnoliopsida > Lamiales > Lamiaceae > Pogostemon > Pogostemon cablin. The sequence goes on along the minus strand of CM042957.1, from coordinate 42,489,385 downwards.
CACCAAATTTGTTATGAATCAGGATGAGAAATTTCATGAGGCGTGGGACAGGTGTAAAGATTTACTTAGGAGGTGCCCACAGCATGGGATGTCTAAGGCTCAGTACATAAGTATCTTCTACTATGGATTAGATTTTGAGTCGCGTATTCTTATTGATGCATCATCAGGAGGAGCGTTGTTATCTAAGACATCATTTGAAGCAGAAAAGTTGTTTGAAAATATCTCTATGAATTCACATGACTGGCTTACAGAGAGGATTAGAGGATCTATGTACTAGGTAAAGTGACGCAAGTTGAACATCAAGCGGTGAAGCTGAATAGGAATGATGAGATCGTCTCTAGTTTAGCTAACATCAACAAGCTACTAGAATCCCAGCAAAGGCAGATTATAGAGTTGACAAAAAGGGGGCCTAGTATGCAGCAGCAAGAAGTGAAGAGTGTTGAATAAATCTTCAATCAATACATGGCTAGGAATGATGCAAGGGTTGACCATATTGAAGCGAGTATGAATGCTAATCATGCAAATTTATCTAAGCAGTTGAAGGACCTTACCTTTATAATGGGGCAGATGGCCGGGAATGTGAATCAATTGACACAAACAATAGAGAAAAGAATATTCCCATCTCAAGGCATAACGAATCCGAAAGAGTGCAAAGCCATCACATTGAGGTCAGAAATGCAGTACGAGGGCCCGATGATGCCGGTGGGAAAAAATGAAGGAAAAATTAGCCCGTTCGACCACAGCTCGACCAACCCATTTAGTTGAGCAACATCTCACAAAATAGAGAAACGATGCTCTATTTTTTGGTCCCCTACTCGACCATTGCTTGAACAAACTATTTGATCGAGCAATGGTTGAGCAACACACTGTAGAGCTGAACAACCAAAATTAGATTACAGGGTCTTCGCTTGACCAAAAAGCATCCGCTCGACCAAACTATCTAGGTTGAGTGGACGTCTGTGGATCTAAACATCCAGAACCAGATTACTGGTACCCTGCTCGACCATTTTCACCCTTCTCGACCAGATCAATCAAATCGAGTGGAGGTTGAGCAGTGTCATTCGACTCCTGTTTCCATACAGAACACTATGCATGATGTTCAGAATATTCAGGAAGGAAGACTTAGACTGCAGATGGATAGTGAAGATGTGGTTTTCTCTCTTGATAGAGCAATGAAGATGCCCATGGAGACTTAATCATGCAAGAGCATAGATGTGGTTTCTAACTTGTTTAATCTTGATTTAATAGGATAGATGATTTTGAATTTGAGTGGAAGATTGACAATGAGGTGTCTAGACAGCCATGTGAGAAAGGTAATTCCAAGGATCTTATACTTGTGACTAAGAAAGGTGAGGTGCTGATCGTAGACAAGAAGAGGGAAAGAAAGTATTTGAATGTGAGGATGCAAGAAGACCGTCATTTGATCCAGTAGTTCAAAAAATGATATTCCGTCATGACTCTTCGACGTTAAACTTGAGCACCTGTTGGGGGCTTGTCCCTTCCATTTTATTGCTTTCATATTTTTTTTGTGTGAGTGAGGAGTTATTATATTTGAAGTGCTCCGTTTCGGCAATTACATCTCTTTTCAAACTTAGTTTCGACTTATATTTTTACTAAGTTTGGGGGGTGTGATGTACTTACCTCATCTTATGATCACTAAGGATTCTTATAAGCACCGAGGGTATAATTTTTCCTCTCGTTGTTTGCTTGTTTGTTAGGAGGTTAATTTTTTGTTGCATATTGATACTTTAACTAGTGTTGGTATGATGATTTTTTGCAACTTACCTAATGTTTAGTGTGTTGTGTTGGTTTGTCTAGTGTGTGTAGTCGATTAGATAGTCAATTGAGTCTTATTTATGAATCCTGTGATGATGAGGTATGTTGAGCTTTGATGATAGAAACAGGTAAACTGAGGCTTTGACCTGATCGAGTTGAACAACTCGAGGAGCTTTTAATTCATGGAGGGGAAGGATTAAGTTCTTTGATTTTAGTTTTGGTGATCCACATGTGAGCTTATGTTGTTTGAATTGTGCCTAAAATTCATATGTTGTTGAAATTGATGAAGGAATTGTACTTGAGTTATATTGTGGTATGAAGTTCTATGTGTACTTGTGGGATATTACTTACCATGAAAGTGCTCTGTTACTTGTTAAAAACCCATGTGAGATTAATGAGCCTCGTTGATCATGTTACATAATCACATGATATTTCTTTTCTGGTGAGTATCATTCTTGTGTGTGTATTCTAGAACTTGCCTCCTATCTTACTTAAAACTACATGTGTGTTAGATGATGGGAGATAATTTTAGGCCATCCTTGAATTTATGAGTCACTTGGCCAGATAATTCCCTACCGAATGATGTTTATCCATAGTTAGCCTCGTTGAGCCTAAAAATCTCATTCTTTGGCAGCCTACGAGAAATAACCACTTTGAACATCTGAATTTTTTTTAGCCTTGATTGTCCTTCTAGAAGAGAATTAATGGCTTTTCAAAGTGTGTTGATGGAATTTTATAACAGTTTGGGAAGGAATGAAATTGGTGTTGAAATAGTTATTGAGCTTGAAAATGCATCTAAGGAAAATCATGGAGTAGTGCTTAAATCTAGTACTCTATTGAATCGAACATCCTAGGGTAGTGCTTAAATCTAGTACCCTATGGAGGATGTGCGAGGTAGTGCCCGAAACTGGTACCTTGAAAGAAAAAAGAGAGAAGGAAAAAAGAAAAGAAAGAGAAGGAAAAAATTATTGTGCTTGAAAAGAAAAAAATGAAAGAGTTGAGAAGGATGTTATGCTTAATTAAAGTAAGTAGAAAGAATGAAAGATCATGATGAATCGCGACTTGATTGATCCAAGTTTTGAGTCACTTATCCATATATTTCCTATCTTAACTAAAGAGCCAACATTACATCCAAAAGAAAAGTCCTTTTTGATCCATTTGTCGAATCATACTTTAGTGGTGGAGATTTTGAGATATTTGGCAAGCTTATGGTTATGCATGCACTTGAATTGAATTTGAGCGTAAAAACCTTAACCCATAAGTGTACATCTTTTACACTTGAGTGCGAGTGTTGTATACTTCCCGTGAGAACATGTCAATGGAGCATTTGAATTGGTAGTGATTGTCTTTGACATAGTCCTTGTTTCCGTGCTAATTTTCCTACTCTCTTTCTCTTTATTTTTATTTTATTACCTCGGGACGAGCAACGGGTAAGTTTGGGGATTGATGAGAGTGAAAATAAGCGTGTGTTAGTGTCCAATTTAACACCTTTTTGATGGAAATTGTTGTCGTATATTAGCACTAGTCTCTTATATTCAATATATTTGAGAAAAATGTGCATTTGAGGTGTTTTATTGTGTTTTAGGTGGAAAAAAGATCAAAAGTGCAAAGTTTGAGGAATGCTAAAAAATGCATGTTCAAATTCAATAATTTTTCTGTTTTTGTGTGGAGCTCATAACTGAATGTATGATATAGGGTTGGAAAGCCACGGAAGATAGGATCTTTTTGGCACACGAATCACTCAAATCGGAGATCTGACGAGAAAGTTATAGTCAAAATCGTGAAGTCGCGCAGCTGCCATCGAGAATTTCTGAGAATTTTCAAAAATTACCTATTTCTTGGAGCACAATTAATCTCCTTATAACATAATCCTTCATGATTCACCATATCTTTTATTTCTTTATTTATTTCCCTTTTCACACCTATATATTTTACATCATTTTTCATGTGAGAAAAAACAACAACACAATCATCCTACACCCCACAAGGGGGGATCACCCCCCAACCATAATCCACATCCTTTCCTCCATTCATCCATCACTTTGAAGATTCATTTGTGGAATCAAGAGGATAACCAAGAAGAGGATTCAAGACGGGGAAGGACGTGATGACTCCCGCATCTTGGATTTTATTCGTTTCCTAATTTATCTTGTATTTTTCAGACATATGGGTAAGATCTATCCAACCCCCATGTTTGTTTTTCGCAACATCATGTGCTAGAACTGTTTTGGTAGATCTATGGTTTTGAAGGTTATATGAATTAATTAAACTCTCTTGTTTATCCTCCAAACAACACTACTTATGGATTGATTTTATATATGATTGTGCTTTCTTAATCCATATTCACAGTCGTTTTGTACATCTTCAATTAGTATATAGAGTCTGAATATATATCTTGGTTGTAGATTGAGTGCGTTCACTGCTGAACATGATTTCATGCTATGATTTTAAGTGAGGGGACTCCTTAGCTTCATTGGAACTGTCATATTATTAATTGAATTGAATTCGGGCTAGTATGCAGGATAAAGAGGGTAATTTTATTTTACCTATAAAGGGAGATCATATCGGGTTAGGTTCCAGACATAGGAAATAATTGATACTGATAGTACCTTGAAAGGAGGGTGAAATTATATCTCTTGTTCCAAGGTTATTCACACGTGTTACACACATATTTACTTGTGTCTATAGAGTAGATTTGCATGGTTTAGTGATGCATCCATAGTCCACAAAACAGAGTCGGCCTGCACTTGAGAGGGAAGTTAAGTAGTAAAACTGGATTACCCTAGAGCTACTTATTTTCCTAGCTACATGATTCACTTTTGTATTCTTCTAGTGCTATTTTATTTTATTTGTTATTTAATTTTAGTATTTAGTTGATAATTAATTCCACAATTCTTATTGCCTTTCATCTTAATTAATTTAGATAATAATTAAATTAATAATACGCCGTCCTTTGGGTTCGATATTTAACTTTGTCACTTGGTTAAGCTGCAACTGATATCCTTCATACCTGGGGATTAATTTTGCGTGCAAAGAAAATACGCATCACCCACTCCCACTACACGACCATCAAAAGCTTTCGCTTTAATGTCCTTGTAAAAGAATTTACTAGGTTATCATCCGATGCAATCTAGGTGACAACAACCTTCCCCTCATCATACGATTACTCGTAACAGGTAGTACTTGCTCTCCATGTGTTCAATTGCTTATGGGCTCGTGATTCCTTCAAGTTTGCAACTGCACCATTATTATCACTATAAATTATGATACCCTAGGGCAAACTTAGAAATCACATCCAAGTCAATCACGAAGCTACTAGAGTCATGCAAATACTTTGGCTGCCTCAGAGGCTCCAACTTATCATCTTTCCATGGTGAGTCCGAAATATATTTCTATATGACACTCCTCCATATTATGGCTTTACTTCCTAAAATTTAACACGTAACCTTGAGGTGGATTTACTGCCGTCCACAAGAAGCAGTGAATCTGTCCGGTAAGCTTACATAGTAATTTTCAGTCCTTCTCAGGCACTTCAAATACGTCTTACCACAGTTCATTATTCTCGTTTCGGGTTACGTTGATATCTACTATGCATGCCATTGGCAAAACATATATCCATTCTCGTGCATAGCATTCCTTAGATTAAGCTTCCTTATTTGCCGAAGCATAAGGAACTGCTTTCATCACCTTTATCTTCTTTTATATCATAAGACACATTTCCTTATATAAAGTCATATACAAAACGAGTAAGGATTGTATCATTTCATGAAGCTTGAGATAAGTACAATATTCTTTCTTGTGATCAGAATCACCATGATTACAAGAATATATTTTGTTTCCCTTAAGTCCTTCATTTCATACTGCTTTATGAATCATACCCATACGCCCAACAATACTCTTTCATTATCTCCAATGAACAAGATACTATCTATGTATAGCACAAGAAATACCACCTCATTTCCGTCACTTTTTTCAATACACAAGACACATCCGCGCATTGAATAAATCCATATCACTTACCTCATCAAAACAGATGTCTTTGAGATCTTGAAGCTTGCTTTAGTCCATCGATGGACAATTTTAAGCTTACACTAAAAAATGCTATTAGCCCTTTGCAATTAATCACTCTGGTTACTCCACATAGATGTTTTCCTCAAGACTTCCAATCACGGAAGCTGTCTTAACATCTATTTGCTATACCTCATAATTCCATATGGGCAGCAAGAAAATAAAAGAATACAGATCGACTTAAACTTAGCTACTAGCGAAAAAGGTTTTCTCATACTCGAACTCACCCTTCTTTCTGAGTGTAACTTTACCTACAAGCCTCGTTTCAAAGTATCACCTTACCGCCTGATCCTCTTTTATTTTGTAGTGCCACTTTCAATGGATTTCACACCATTTCGTGGTTCTAAAAGCACTCAGATCTAATTTAGAATCCATAGATTCTAATTCAGATAATCATTATGCAAGTTGCTAAGATAACACATTTTTATCTTGTAGTGTTTCGGCATACCCATGGGCCGATTTCATGTTTACTAGGGACCAAGTCTCACAACTCTCCCAAACATAAATCTATCAGGTTGTAGAACAACCCTCCCACTATGATAAAGCACTACACGTAATTGTGTATCAGATGTATCACGCGATGCAGTTTTCTTGTGGTATATCCTCTTGTACAATTGGTACTATACTTTGTGTTTTCCCTCTCACATCCTTTAGAACAATTTATACATGGATTTGTGATTTATTACATAGTCCTTTTCCAAAAATTTAGTGTTCGTATTAACAATCACTCTCTTGATCTTTTGGACTAAATAAATCACCTTTCATTTTTTTAGGAAATTTGGTGTGCTGTCGCCGGCACCCAAAAATAATACTTATAAAATTTCTGAACAAATCCACTAAAATATAATAGGATGAGTACGGGTCGAACCCAAGGGAGTAATTGAATTTAAATTGAATTTATGTGTTTTCAAATGAGTAACCTGAGGGGGGGTTTGGATTGAATTAACAACTAATAAACATGAATATAATTAATTAAAATAACAAACATAAAATTAAATAATAGAACAAATAAAATAACAACCTAGTCCAAGGATTTGATCCCCTCCCATATCCTAATTCATAAAATCGCAAGAATTAAACATGCAAACAATTATACAAACTCAAATCCCTAGGCTAATGGTACGACCAAATTAACCCGAATGTTCTTAAGATCATCAATTAGGGTACGACCACTAAATTGAACTATTTATGAGTGACCCTATGGATTCGAACTCGCAAATGCATTAAGACTCCAAACATAGAATTACTAGGCTTCGAAAACCGGCTAGGAATCATACAACCTAGATCCTATTACACCTAGAGGGAATTATCTCTATTTGCTACTTAATTCACTCCTCACAACAATTACGGATTGTGGATCACGAAATAGCGTTAAACAATTAAATAATTAAATTAGATGGCCAGACTAAAATAATTATCAAAGTGCTATTAAGAACATCAAAGCATGTAATAGAATAAATTTATATAAAAGTTGGCAATATAAAATTCAAAACAATTAAAATAAATAATTAATGGGAGGTTCACAACCCTCGGACTAGAAACGAAATTACATAATCAAAATTAAATTCAAAATAAATTAGAATATAAAACCGTGTTCTTCATGGTGGAACTCCTTCTCTAATCTGCGTTGCCCAATCTCGTGTTCTCCTTCTGTTCGTGTTCTCCTTCTTTGCCTTCACGTTAATCTGCTCTTTAATTAATGTGTTTTGCAGCCCCAAAAATGGCGTGTATCTGCTCCCATAAATATCTCTATCTTGATCCCCAAGTAATCTTGTTTGATTTCTTTCCTTACTTATCTCTTCCTAAAATATCTCAAGGATCTTTTCTTTTCTTGTTGACTAATCTATCGTGCCTTCTCCACAATATGGGCCTGACTTGGGCTGATCTCTTAGCTGGAATTTAAGAGACAATATGAGAATATGTCCAATAACACTTTCCTTATTTATGCTGAATTTTTGCAGTCCCTTCTGACACTGAGGGGGTCAGTGTCAGTCAATTTGGCAGCAACGAATTTCCTGCACAAAACAGCCCGTTTCACATCAATTTGTATCATTAAATCCTAAATTAACCAAAGACAAGATAAGTCAATTTAGCACCCTAATAAGCATATAAGTTAATCAAATAAGCATGAATTTCAACCAAATAATTATGCTAAATTATGACTTATCAGTATCCACAAACAAACAAACATGCTTACGACATGCTGTTTCTAGGGCATACCCATAAAATGAATTTAGTAACTCCAAATAACTCATAATCTATCTAACCTTTTCTATAAGAGTCTTATTCCTTCTTTTTGCCACACCAGCCAGCTGGGGTTTGCCCGGTGTTGACAACTTGGAATTCAATCTCAACCTCTGATAAATAGCTCCTAAACTATCCTAAGAGGTACTTGCCACCACGATTAAATCGTGATGACTTGATATATTTTTGATGACCCTTCACTGCAAGAGCCATGCACTTTTGAATCAATCATAGTACTAAGACTTGCGGTGCATCAAAATATATCTAACCACCTCTCACCTGGATAGTCTTAGGACTATATAAATCAGAATGAACCAATTCCAACATATCTTTGGCTCTACACCCTTCGCTTTGAAAAGGCAATCATGACTTAGTTTCAGATGCCAAAAGGTATGTTTGGTTCATATCTGAAGGTTCCTTTCTCTTATTTGATTAATAGATATTTGTTGCATCCGCAGGATAAACATGGTTTATGAGTGTACAAATTGTTGCCAACGTACTACAATAGATTATAGCTCCGTCCTTCATTATAATGACTATGTCATTCAAATGAAATAGAGTATTCATCCGTAGATGCACAGAAACTGAAATGAAATTCTTTCTATGAAAATGTTCCTAAAGACAATTTCTCATAATCAAACGTTTATTCCTATCAGAAGATAAATAAACAACTCTCACTGCAACAGCCACTACTTCCGTAGTATTACACATGTACTTTATAATTTCATCATCACTTAGTTGCACGCTTTTAGTGATTCCGGTATCTACACACAACGTGTTAGTAGATGCCATCACTAATCATGCTTCAACAACTAGTGAATGAGATACATACCTTGTTTATATCTTGATGAAAATTGATTTCCTTTGCCACTTATTTTGTCAGAAGTTTCCCACCGAATACAACCTCTTGTAATTCAGGTGGAAATTGTTCAAAGCATCTAGGCAAATTGTGGAGAATAAAATTGATCTAGGTTTCCCCTTCAACTTCTACTCCAAGTATTTCTAATTCATTCATCAAGTTTACCATGACCTCTTGCATTTTTAACATACTCAAGTATCCGAAGAGTCGCATGAGACTGACCATCATATTTCTATGAACCTCTTATCTCGTCACTAGAAACTTAAATAGACACTAGAGGACATCTTTAGTGAGAACACACATGTATTTTTCCCTAAGCAGTAATTATCGAAACTAAGATTCTTTTCTAATCATCTAATTTTGGACCAATAAATATAATTTTTTTAGTAAACAATAAGCGAGATAAAACCATTTGAAAATACAGAGAATCACGTAAATAAATGAACCGATCAAATCTTCGAATTTAACTATTTATATTGGTTTCCTCAAAACAATATAAAATAAATTCACCAATATCTCAAGTACCGTGAGTCTGCATGCCACGATAGTGTGTACGTATACAAACCCGACCATTTACAAGAGAAGGTTTTACCCATTAATTTCATTTGTTAACCTAACCTCATGACAAAATAATTAATAGTCGGTTCATCTTTAGACATACAAATATCAGCAGTGCCTCTGATGGGGAGGATACTTATTATTTACACCTAAGTGTACACCATTATTTGATCTCAAGTTCGCGGCCCAAGCTTATGTACCTTACAGATGGAGAAGTACACACGCGCTCGGATAACTTCCTACAATCATCATAAAGAAGTTTGTACCAGTGATCCATGAATAAACTCGTCCGATTTGGATTAAGGCCCTGTTGCTAACGCACAAGTTTACTCACATCACTTACAAACCAGTAATGGAGGCTACCAGAATTAATTACCAATCCCCTCTCCCACTTAGTTATTTAACACCAAGGGTTTTTACATGCATATAATATTCCATAATAAATACACAACTTAGCATGCTTTTATTACACAAAATAAGGCAGTAAATCACAGGGAATCATGTGTACATATATAATAATAATCAAATAATTAAATAAATTATAAACAGTTATCTATTAGCGAATTCGATTGTTCGCCCCCAAGCACAAATATCAGCAAAGACTTCCAGATTATCAAATTTTTGAAAATTTTAAGATTATTAAAATTTTGAATCGACCATCGATATCGTCCAGATTATCAAAATCATCGATATCGACCAAATTATCAAATTTTCAAAAAAATATCAGATTATCAAAATTTTGAAACTATTGATATCGACCTTTGATATCGTCTAAATCATCGAAATCTACATGCAACCATATATAACAATAATAGACAATTAAATTAATTATGGCAATTGTATACCACAAATTAAATCGCTACTAAATAGGATGTCTTGTCCGACACTCCAGCATCCTGAATTCTTGTCTGGCAGTTCGTCACGATTCATTTCGTGTAAGCACGACTCGTAACGTACACCATGCATCCGCCGTGCAATATGGAGACATCACACCTATGCTGCAAACATGCCGGCATGGCTCGCGCTAGGATCTTGTATCACTCATGCCGTAAGACGCAGCTGCTCGTACAGTCAATCCAGCACGCCTGGCCTGCACGTCGAACGAAATGAAACTACGAACCCACGCTACACGCCGGCACGACTTGTGTCGGTCGCCCGCACTGCTCTTGTTGGCCAACATCGGCGCTCGTGCCGATCAATGCTATTGTGATCGTTCGTGCTAATCACTAAACTCTTATCGGCAAGACTCATGCCAGTATCCAGCACTAGTCATGCCGGATGCCAATTCCATCACCCATTGCCACTGTGTACCTTGACTGCCTCAACTTATCGTAGGCAAGAGCTGTGGCGGTCGTCCGTATTGTTCGTGCTGACCCCCACTTCTAGTCATGCCGGCCGCCTTTGATGTTTCGCTACCAGTGCATGCCTGCTGCAGGTCATGTCGTACGCCCGCATGACTCATGCCTACTGCGCTTCCTAGTCGTGCCGCCAGCCAGCACCAGTACCGCACGCCTTACTGCTGGCAGGACTCATGCCACTCTCTAGCACGAGTCGTGCCGCCTCCCAGCGCTACCATCTGGCCGTGCGTGTCTATGCCATGCAGCCTCTTGGCGCCATCGTCCGCCGCTCAACGTCAAAATTCATCAATGAAAATTATACTAACGTATCCAGATAGAGTATTCAATAAGAAATAATAATATTCTAAACCCTAGTACACGTTTAGCACATAAACTCTAGCCTAATGTTTCACGCTTCACCACAAAATTGAAGCTCTGATACCAATTGTTGGCATTCAATCATTTAGTTAACATGAACCGTTAGGGTTCCTCATGATTCTATATCAGCAGAAGCAAGAACATAAAATCATATTACCTATCACCAGGGTATGTTGAAGAAGAGAATGAATTCTTGCCGACAGCGTGCACAGCCTCACCGTTTAGGGTATAACTCTCTCATCAGAACTCTAATTTTATTGATCTACGTGCCAAAACGATCCTCTGTTCCCTGGCTTTCCAATTGTGTATCACACAGATAGTTTGTTGTTACACACGATTTTAGAAAAATCATTGAAGTTGACTAACAGCAGCAGCAAACAACCACTTGATCTTCTACTATATTCCCAAGTCCAATCTTGACATCGTATGGGCGATGATCCTCAAGATCATCTCAATCTGATGTTTCCTTTCACTCCTCATAGTGTTAGGTGTGAATAATTAGGGTTTTCGGACAGATGAGACGACTTATATAAGGGCTACAGCAGGGACCAGGAGGAGAAATTAGAGTTGGGCCTCCATTGGGCTTAAGTATCCAAGTTTATACCAAAACTTACACTTAATTCCAATAATAATAATATATACTGCTAAAATATTATTACTGCACTACCGCTCTAATCCCATAATTACGTTAGGGGCTCCTTCTTATTATGATCCCGTTAGTCTCCCCGTGTTTAAGATATGCAATGCCCTTTAATTAGTTAAGTTACTGACAACTCCATTAATTAATATCTCATCCGAGAGTAGTACCACTCAACCTCATTATCATGCCGAAATAAATCTACCAGCTGGGTTTACATGACAATCCTTATGAGCTCCTCAAGGGGACATCATCAACCTATTTTATCGGACACGTATTCCTTCTACAATCAATATCACACCATAGAGACAGCACTATTTCCCAACTCACCGAGTTTGTTGATTTAATTACATGTAAATCTCACCCATTGATGAATCAAAGAAATACATACTGCATTACGTGTCGAGGTTATTGTATAGGGATTAAAAGCACGAACATCTATAATAACTCAGATCAAGTTCTCCTATATAGTCAGTATAAATTTAACGATCTAAAGCAGCCCTACTCAATACACACAAAGTGCACTAATGTGATTCTATAGTCAAGAAAAACTAATACCAAATCACACTACAATCATCCCGATAGAGAGTCCCCGTCTATCTCGGTTGTGAGCATCTGTTTATACTTTATAAGGAAATCGATAATATGATCTTCCGCATGTTGTCGCACAACATATTATCTACAGTATAAAGTAAATGTATTATTGCATCGGACATATAAATAAATTATAAGACGCAATCATTTGATCATATGATTCTCCTTTCAAATAAATTGTTATAATATTGTTTATACAAAAAACTAGACTTTTAGTATACAATTCAACACTCAAAACTCCCCCTCCGTAGGCTCTATAGATAATGAACGGTCCTATCCACTTTGATTTTAATTTTCTTGCAAAGAGCTTCAAACGATAGTTAAAGAGTAATACCTCATCACCTTGCTTGAATTACTTGTAAGTGATCTTTAAATCATGCCATTTCTTCATTCTATCCTTATAGATCACTGAATTATTGTAAGCTTAATTTATGAACTCGTCTAGTTGATTGATTTGAGTCAACCTTAAATTCTTTTGATCCTTAAGATACAAGTTCAAACTTCGCAATGCCCAAAAAGTCTTATGCTGAATCTCTACGGGTAAGTGGCACGGCTTTCCATAGATAATTTGATAAGGTAACATGTCAAGCACAGTCTTATACGCAGTTTGGATCCCCCATAAAACATCATCGAGCTGTTGGCATTCGAACGTTTGGTTAAAGTGACCTGTTAGGGTTCCATACAAATATAATATGCAGCGGAAGCAATAAAACATGAAACGTATTACCTTTCACCAGGGTATGTTGAAGAAGGTTGATTCTCGCGGGCAGCCTGCGCAGCGTCACGAGAATGGCCTTAACTTCTTTATCTGAACTCCGATTGGAGTGATCTATGCGCTCAGACGATCCTCTCTTCGGCGGCTTTCTGTCAGTTTATTAAACATCGAATTAGGAGAACTGTACGATTTTATATGAATTTTTCAAGGTGGCGGACAGCAGCAGCAAATAACCTTCCGGTCTTCTGCTATATTCCCAAGTCCAATCTCGACGTCGCGTGGACGACGATCCTTGAGATCTTCTCAATCTGTTGTTCCCTCATCCCGTCACAGTGTTAGGTGTGTAATCAGGGTTTATGAACAACTGAGATGACTTATATATGGGCTACAGTAGGGACCAGGAGGAGAAATTGGGTTCGGCCTCCACTGGGCTTAAGTATCCAAGCTTAGCCCAAAGCTTATACTTAAGTCCAATAATAATATAGTCCACTAAAATATTATTACTGTACTACCTTTCCAATTCCAAAATTACGTTTTGGACACCTTCTTATTATGAGTCCGTTAATCTCCCCATGTTTAAGATATACAATGTCAATTAATTAATTAAGTTACGGACAACTCTATTAATTAATATCTTATCCAAGAGTAGTACCACTCAATCTTATTATTATGGCGGAATAAATTCCACCTGTAGGATTTACATGATAATCCTTATGAGCTCCTCAAGGAGACATTATCAACCTACGACGGACACAGATTCCTTCTACAATCAACAGCACACCATAGAGATAACACTATTTCCCAACTCATCGAGTTTGTTGATTTAATTACATGTAAATCTCACCCATTGATTAATCAAATAAATACATATTGCCCTACGTGTCGAGGTTATTGAATAGGGATTAAGAGCACGGACATCCATAATAACTGAGATCAAGTTCTCCTATAAGTAAGTATAAGTCGAACGATCTCAAGTGGTCCCGCTCAATGCACACAAGTGCACTAATGTGATTCTATAGCCAAGACAAGCTAATACCAAACCACACTACAATCATCCCGATAGAGAGTCCCCGTCTATCTTGGTTGTGAGCCTCTATTTATACTTTATAAAGAAACCGATGATATGATCTTCCCCGTGTTGTCGCACAACATATCATCTACAGTATAAAGTAAGTGGACTATTGCATCATACATATAAATATATTATAATACGCAATCATTTGATCATATTATTCTCATTTCAAATAAATTGTTACAAGATGTTCATATAAAAAGCTAGACTTTTAGTATACAATCCAACAATCTCCCACTTATACTAAAAGACTATGTTGTCATGTCTTCTGCCATACATCTGATTTCCACTCCCACTACACGACCATCATCTGATGCAATCTAGACGAAAACAACCTTTCCCTCATCATACGATTTCTCATAATAGGTGGTACTTGCGCTCCATATGTTTAATTACCTTATGGGCTCGTGATTCTTTCAAGTTTGCAACTGCACTATTATCATCATGAACTTTCTAGAGTCATACAGATACTTTGGCTGCCTCATAGGCTCCAAGTTATCATCTTTCCATGATGGAGTTCGGAGTCTGAAATATATTTCTATATAACACTCCTCCACAATTATGACTCAACTTCCTAAAATTAAACACATAACCTTTGAGGTGGATTTACTGTCATCCCTATCTGATTTGGAAAATCCGAATTTGTGTAACCCACAAGAAGCAGTGAACCTGTCTGGTAAGTCCACATATAATTTCTAGTCCTTTTCGGGTACATAAGTATATGTCTTACCACAGTTCAACATTCTTGTTTTGGGTTACCTTTGATACCCACTGTCTATGCCATTGGCAATACAATTATCCATTCTCGTGCATAGCATTACTTAGATTAAGCTTCCTTATTCGCCGAAGCATAAGGAACTGCATTCATCACTTTTATCTTCTTTTGTGTCTCAAGACACATTCCCTTAGATAAATTCACACGCTAAACGAGTAAGGATAGTATCATTTCATGAAGCTTGAGACAAGCACAACATCCTTTCTTGTGATCCGTATTACCGTAATCAAAAGGATATACTATACTTTTCTTAAATCCTTCACTCATACCGCTTTATTAACCATACCCATATGCCCGACAATACTCTTTCATTGTCTCCAATGAGCAATATATCATCTACGTACAATACAAGAAATACCACCACGTTTTTGTCACTCTTTTCAGTACACAAGACACATCCGCGCATTGATTAAATCCATATCATTGGATTTTCTCATCAAAACGGATGTTTCATGATCTTGAAGCTTGCTTTAGTCCATCAATGGACACTTTTAAGCTTACTTTCAAAATGCTCTTAGCCATTTGCAATGAACCACTCTGGCTGCTTCACATAGATGTTTTCCTCAAGACTTCCAATCAGGAAAGCTGTCTAGACATCTATTTGATATCCCTCATATTTCATATGAGTAGCAACAGATAAAAGAGTCCGAATCAACATAGGCATAGCTTTCGGCGAACAGATTTCCTCATAATCGAACCTTTTCTTTCTAATTATATATTTTCGCAACAAGCTTTACTTTCAAGGTTTTAACCTTACCATATGACCCTCTTTTATTTCGTATGACCACTTCCAATGGCTTTCACACCATATAGTGGTTACACAGGCTCCCAGATTTAATTTAGAATTCATCGATTCTATTTCAACATCATTGCATTTGCTAAGATATCGTATTTCGATCTTATAATGCTTCATCGTATCCGTGGGTCCATTCCATGTTTACCAAGGACCAAGTCTCACGACTCTCCCAAAATATATATCTTATAGGTTGTCGAACAACCCTCCCACTATGACAAGGCACTACATGCAATTGTGTATCAGACGTGACACGCGTTGCAGTTTACCTTGTGGTATCTCCTCTTGTACACTTGGTACTAATACTTTGTGTTATCTCTCTCACTTCCTTTAGAACAATTTATACATGGGTTTATGATTTAATACGTCCTTTTCCAAAAATCTAGTGTTTGTGTTAACAATCACCCTTTGATCTTTTGGACTAAATAAATCATCACCCTTCATTTTTCTAGGATATCCCACAAATAGACAAACATTCATTCGAATTACCCATAAAATGAATTTAGTAATTCCAAATAACTCATCATCTATCTAATTATTTCCAAAAGAGTCTTTCTCTTATTAAGATTAGAAGATGAGTTATTAATTACTATTTGTTGCACCCGTAGGATAAACATGAATTAAGAGTTTACAAATTGTCACTAACGTACCACAACAGATTATAACTTCATCCCTCATCACTATGACCATGTCATTTAAATGAAATGGAGTATCCATCCGTAAATTCATAAAAACTGAAATCAAATTCTTTCTATGAAAAACATACGTAAAGATAATTTCTCAAAACCAAACGTTTATTCCTATCGAAAAATAAATAAACAACTCCCACTGCAACAGTCACTACTCTCGTAGTATTACCCATGTCCATAATAATAATCTCATCATCACTTAGTTACACGCTTTTAGTGATCCAGTATCTACACACAATGTGTTAGCAGATGACATGACTAATCATGCTTCAATGACTAGTGAATGAGATACTAACCTTGTTCACATCTTCACATCTTGATGAAATTAGATTTACTTCACCATGTGTTTTGTCAGAAGTTCCCCACCATATACAACCTCTTGTATTTCAGGTAGAACTTACTCAAAACATCCAGGCAAACTACGGAGAATTAAATTGACCTAGGTTTTCCTTCAATTTCTACTCCAAGCATTTCCAATTCATTCATCAACTTATCTATGACGTCTTGCCTTTATAACTTACTCAAGTATCTGAAGAGTCGCATGCGACCATCATATTTCTATGAACCTCTCACCTCTTCACAGAGACTTTAATAGGCATCATAGAATATCCTTAGTGAGAACACATTTTTATTTTCCTAAGCAATAAAATTTGAAATCAAGATTCTTTTCTAATCATCTAATTTTGGACATGTAAATATGTTTCTTTTAGTCAACAATAAGCGAGATAAAACCATTTTAAAAAATTCAGAGAATCATAAATAAATACACCATCAAATATTCGAATTTTATCCATTTATATTGGTTTTCTCAAAATAATATAAAATTAAAATTCACCAACATCTCAAGCACCGTGAGTCTGCAATCCAAGATAGTGTGGACGTTTACAAACCCGAATATTTACAAGAGAAGGTTTTACCCATTAATTTCATTTGTCAACCTAACCTCATGACAAAATAATTATTAGTCGGTTCCTCTTTAGCCATGCAAATAGAAGCAGTGACTCCAATGGAGAGAATACTTATTATTTACATCTAAGTGTACACCATTATTTGACCCCAAGTCCGCGGCCCAAGCTTATATGCCTTACAGATGGAGAAATACACACGCGCTCGGATAACTTCCTACAGTCATTAATTATAAGTTTGTACAGTGATCCACAAATAAACTCATCCGATGGGGAGGAAGGTCTATGCCAACACGCAAGTTCATGTGCATCACATTACAAACAATAATTATTTAATGAAGTCTGTGCCAGTGATCCGTGAATAAACACATCCGATGGGGAGAAAGGTCTATGCCAACATGCAAGTTTACTCACATCACTAACAAACCAATAATGGAGGCCGTGGGAATTAATTATCAATCCACTCTCCCAATTAGTTATTTAACAACGAGGGTTTTTGCATGCATATAATATTTAAAATACAATTATGCAAACAAACATGCTATTATTACGGCAAATAAGGCAGTAAATCAAATAGCACGCAGTCTATAAGTATAATATTAATTAACAAATAAAATAATTAAAATAATTATATATAATGAATTTAAAATTGCCAAATAAAGGGTTGAATTAATCAACCAACCAAGCAATTAGAACTTGTGATTGGCACAATAGGTAGGATTATCTTGGGCCTCAAGTTAACACACTCATGCGGCTACCTTGACCCAAAAACCACCAAAAACTGCGTCCTTAAGCAGCGCCATACCAGCCCATGGATTCATACAGCCAAAACTGCCTCCCCATCCTCATGCCGATCGGAAAACATGTTGCTGGAACCACGTAGCATGTCAGTTTCCAGTCACCTCTTGGCCCACTGGAAAACTGCCATCCACGGGAAGACTTATTGCCACCTCATACTTCGCTGGGAAGACGATAGTTGGTTAGACTGAATGACAGACTGCTGCCTAGCCTTTTCGGCATGCCGCCAGGCCAGTCTATCCCGTCCATTGCCACTGTCAGCAAGCCTTGTCAGCCTGCACAGGCAGCCACCTGAATCCAGCGAGATTCAGAGTTTGAGCACTGGGCATCCTGCTCGTCAATCAGGCGCACCACACGGCCGCTTGATCATTGCCAAGCACCACACATTGAGTCCAGAACCCATGCCTGGAAAGTAGATCGATTCGTTGTGGAATCATCCAGACTCACCCAGATGCTGGCTAGACCCATTCGAAAAGAACTGCCCAACTCGCCCCAAAACCCACCAGACCTACTCGGAACATGGTGCACACTCGCCGATACGGTTGCTGTTCTATCGTGCCATCCAGCGGCTTTGCTGGGTTCCACCAACGGGCAATAATGGCAGCCCAGTTATTACTTCAGCGATGGCTTCGGCTGCTTCAATCAGAAACTTCCAACACCGACCAGCCTCATCGCACTATTCAACAGTGAGTCCCTGTGATCCATTCTAGCATCATCGCCCACTGGTGGTTATTCTCGTTGGCGCCGCGACAGCACCAAGTGCCATCACATTCCACCACCAGCCCAGATCCAGCATCCGGAAAGACTCGCTCAAAACTCAGTAAGACCCATTCAGAAACAATAGCAAACTCGACCTGGTCACTATACAGACTCGCCGGAATACGGCTGACTCATCCCATCCGATTGCTGCTTCTTTACACGCACTTTGCACCATCTGCCAGCAACATCACACCGATGGAACTCGCCTCCTCCAGCATGCCTTCGTTGTGCTGCATCCAGGTAATACCCACGTACAACCCGCTATACTCCGCCGTATGTCCCAGCAGGCACTCTGTGTGCTTATCAAACCCCAACTAGCCAACACTGTCGCGAAGTGATCCAGCCCTTGCATCCATCATGGTGCTTTCACCAATTTGGGCCATCGTTGTTTTACCATCGCGACACCGCCGCTCATCATCTGGGTTCTCCGTCATTTTCATTGGCCGCCAGCAATACAAACACGCCAATAAGAGTTTCCAGCCACCGTTTAATTTGGCTTGCTCTACACACCATCTCTTTGATCTCCCTGTACTGCCTTTCAGCCCCATCATGATTTCGTGATGCTGTAGCGCTCCACGACATCACCAGCAATGTGATGCGTATCACCTGGGAATTTGCATGCCACCGGGCATCAGCCATCATCCTCCATCAGCCGTGCACGTTCGTAATGGTGTAGTCGTGAATCGAATTTAGGGTTTCAAAGCAATTCGAAGTGTAGTTAATTAGGGTTTCACATATGCTTAAGCATGGATTAATTACATAAAACCAAAACCCCAACTATCACATGTGATTCTATCCCAAATAAAAACACATAATCAATCAAGCCCTAGCCCAACGTGTCATGTTTTACCATGAAACCGAAGCTCTGATACCAATTGTTGGCATGCGATCATTTAGTTAAAGTGACCCATTAGGGTTCCATGCGAATCTAATATGCAGCGGAAGCCATAAAACATGAAACGTATTACATTTCACCAGGGTATGTTGAAGAAGGTTGATTCTCGGGGGCAGCCTGCGCAGCGTCACGAGAATGGACATAACTTCTTCATCTGAACTTAGATTAGAGTGATCTATGTGCTCAGACGATCCACTTTGCGGCGGATTTCCATCAGAATAATAAACATTTAATTTGGAGCACTGTACGATTTCATATGAATTTTGCAACGTGTTAGACAGTAGCAGCAAACAACCTCCGGTCTTCTGCAATATTCCCAAGTCCAATCTCGACGTCGTGTGGGCGACGATCCTCGAGATCTTCTCAATCTGCTGTTCCCTCACCCCCTCACAGTGTTAAGCATGTAATCAGGGTTTATGGACAGCAGAGATGACTTATATATGGGCTACAGCAAGGACCAGGAGGAGAAATAGGGTTGGGCCTCCACTGGGCTTAAGTATCCAAGCTTAGCACAAAGCTTATACTTAAGTCCAATAATAATAACATAGTCCACTAAAATATTATTAATGCACTACCTTTCCAATCACAAAATTACGTTTTGGGCTCCATCTTATTATGAGTCCGTTAATCTCCCTATGTTTAAGATATACAATGTCCATTAATTAATTAAGTTACTGACAGCTCCATTAATTAATATCTTATCCAAGAGTAGTACCACTCAACCTCATTATCATGCCGGAATAATTTCACCTGCAGGGTTTACATGATAATCCTTATAATCTCCTCAAGGGGACATCATCAACCTATGACGGACACGGATTCCTTCTACAATCAACAGCACACCATAGAGACTGCACTATTTCTCAACTCATCGAGTTTGTTGATTTAATTACATGTAAATCTCACCCATTGATGAATCAAAGAAATACATACTGCCCTACGTGTCGAGGTTATTGTATAGAGATTACGAGCACAGACATCCATAATAAATGAGATCAAGTTCTCCTATAAGTCAGTATAAGTCGAACGATCTCAAGCGGTCCCGCTCAATACACACAAGTGCACTAATGTGATTCTATAGCCAAGACAAGCTAATACCAAACCACACTACAACCATCCCTATAGAGAGTCCCCGTCTATCTCGGTTGTGAGCCTTTGTTTATACTTTATAAAGAAATCAATGATATGATCTTCCGCATTTTGTCGTACAACATATCATCTACAGTATAAAGTAAGTGGACTATTGAATCAGACATATAAATAAATTATAAGACGCAATCATTTGATCATATTATTCTCATTTCAAATAAATTGTTACAAGATTGTTCATACAAAAAGCTAGACTTTTAGTATACAATCCAACACGAGCTTCATATCCCAATCTTTCCTATTATTTCCGACTACCTTCTCCAAAATTTGTTTCACTTGTCGGTTGGAGACTTCAGCTTGCCTATTGGCTTGAGGATGACAGGGTGTAGTAACCCTATGCTTAACACCATATTCCTTGAGAACTCTTTCAAGAAGCTTGTTCACGAAGTGGGAATCTCTATCACTTACAAGTGCTCTAGGAACTCCATAGCGGGCAAAAATATATTTCTTCAAGAAAGACAACACGGTCTTTGAATTATTCATGCGAGTAAGAATGGCTTCCACCCACTTAAAAACATAATCCACTGCTAGAAGGATGTAGAGAATCCATTAGATGGGGGAAATAGCCCCATAAAATTGATTCCCCATACATCGAATATTTCAACAACAATGCTCGACTGAAGTGGCATCTCATCACTTCTACTTATGTTTCCCATCCTTTGACATCTATCGCATATCGCCACACAGGATTCACAATCTTTAAACAAAGTAAACCAATAAAGAGCAGATTAAAGTACCTTCGCTGCAGTCTTTTGAGCTCCAAAGTGCCCCCAGTTAGGTTGTACATGGTAAAAATCAAGAACACTCTCCATCTCCAACTCGGACACACACATACGAATGATAGAATCCGTACAAATATTGTAGACGAATGGATCATACCATATAAAAGTCTCAACATCCCTCTTAAACTTCGCAAGTTGATACCTGTTGAGATCTCTCAGAATTTCCCCTACGGCAATGTAATTGACATAATCCGCATACTATGGATCCATTCCTTGAGCAGCGACTAGACAAGCTCTCTCCACTCTTTCAGCAAACACCGTCATAATCTTCTCATCAGGGAACATCTCCTCTATGTAATCGAAAGAATCATCACAATGCTACCTTGTCTCCAACCATGATAGGTGATCCGCCAACATATTTTTTGTACCTTTCTTATCTCGGATCTCCATATCAAACTCTTGCAGAAGAAGGACCTATCTAATTATCCTTGGCTTAGCATCCTTCTTCTCCATCAAGTACCGGATCGTAGAATGATCTGTGTACACTATAGTCTTCATACCAACCAAATAATGTCGAAACTTATTGAATGCATACACAACAACTAGAAACTCCTTTTTAGTGATAGTGTAGTTCTTTTGTGCTGCATCAAAAGTCTTACTCGCATAGTAGATGGTGCAGAATTTCTTCTCTCTTATCTGCCCAAGCACCACTTCAAGTGCTAAATCACTTGCGTCACACATAAGTACAAACGGGTGAGTCCAATCCGGTGTGATCATGATAGGTGTAGTAATAAGTACCTCCTTCAAAAACTGAAAAACTATTAGGCATTCATCATCAAAAATAAAAGGAACATTCTTTTCAAGTAAGTGAGACAACGGCTTGGAGTATTTTGAGAAGTCTTTGATAAATCTTTTATAAAATCATGTGTGTCCAAGGAAGGATCACACTCCCTTCTCATTTGTAGGTAGTGGAAGCTTCTCAATCACAACCACCTTTGCTCTATCCACCTGCAATCCCTTAGCCGAAATATGGTGCCCAAGAACAATTCCATCTCTTACCATGAAGTGGCACTTCTCCCAATTCAAGACAAGATTAGTTTCTTGACATCTCTTCAAAACAGTAGAAGAGTTAGATAAACAAATATCAAAGGAGGAACCATACACAGAAAAATCATCCATAAATATCTCCATGATCTTTTCTATTAACCCATCAAATATGGCCATCATGCAGCGCTAAAATATAGCAGGTGCATTACACAATCCAAAAGGAATCTTTCTAAACGCAAAGGTTCCATGAGGATAAATAAAAGTGGTCTTTTCCTGGTCCTCGGGTGCAATCATGATTTGATTATACCCAGAGTACCCATCCAAGAAATAATAAAAAATCATACCCTGCAAGATGATCAAGCATTTGATCCATGAAAGGAAGAGGGAAGTGGTCTTTGCATGTATTTTCATTCTGTTTCTTGTAATCAATAAACACATGCCATCCCGTAGGAATCTTAGTGGCTAAAGTCTTGCCATCTTCGGCTTTTACAATAGTCATGCCCCCCTTTTTAGCTACAACATGCAGTGGACTCACATGGGGACTATCACTAATTGGATATATAATCCCTGCATCTAACCATGTAAGAATTTACTTCCTAATCACTTCTTGAATAGCGGGATTCACCTTCTGCTGATTCTGAATGCTACTCTTAGCCTCATCTAACAATCTTATTTTATGCATGCAATATGATGGAGTAATACATTTCAAATCATCAAGAGACCAACCAATCGTAGACTTATACTTCCTAAGCACATCTAATAACTCATCAAGTTGATCATCAGTTAAAGAAGAACAATTACCAAATATGTTTCATTGTCACCTAAATAGGCATACTTCAAGTGCTCCTGTAGCGGTTTCAACTGCTCTTTCTTCTCTTCTTTTGCTGTTCTTTCCCTATCCAACGGCAAGTACTTCCTAGTCCACTTCACCTCTTCAAACTTGGTTCTTTCTTATTCATACCTTTCATCACCCAAAGCAAGTAGATTTTCAAGAAATTCAATACATACCTCATTAGAGAACTCATCTTGCTCTGTGGTGGGAAAGGTCCTTTGAAAGGATCAAGCATATATCTTTCTTCACGATCTCCTCCACCACATCAATGCTATGACACTGCATCTCCATCGGCATATTCATTGCTTTATCTAGGTTGAATAGAACCTCTTCTTTATCCATCTACAGCCTTAGCTCACCCTTTTGAACATCAATCATAGCTCTAGTGGTGGCAAGGAATGGTTTCCCTAAGATAAGGGGAATATTATCCTTGTCATCTTCCATCTCAAGAACAATAAAGTCCACAGGAAAGGCCAGTTTCTCTACTTTCACAAGAACATCTTCAATCACACTCTTTGGAAAAGTCATAGACCTATCCGCCAATTGTAGAGCAATTGTTGTGGGAGTTAACTCCCCCAAACCAAGCCTTGGAAATATGGACAATGGCATCAAATTAATGCTTGCCTCAAGATCGCACAAGTCTCATCGTGCCGGTCCCTTTCCAATCTCACATACAACAGTGAAGTTTTCTGGATCCTTTAACTTAGCTGGCAGCTTCCTCTATATGATCGAGCTACAGTTCTCATACAAATCACTATTTCAATTCCGTTCAAGCTCCTCTTCTTCAACAGTATATCCTTTCGAAAGCGGACATAGTATGGCATCTCTAAGATTGCTTCAGAGAAAGGAATGCTCAAGCTTATCTTGTTTATGATATCTGAAAACTTTTTGAACTTTTCTTCCAATCCCTTCTTGACTAACTTGAAAGGAAACGAAGGAGGTATCTTTGTCTTGGGAATCCCCCATTCATCATGTTCAACCTTCTCCGCTTTGTCCGTCTTGGCTCTCAATCTCTGTGCTCTTTCCCATTTCTTCTCTGCTATAAGCTTAGTATTTTGCCCTTGGGATGACACTGGAATAGCATTAACATTAGGTAGAGCATTATGCATAAAACATGGTGTTAGACGAGGTGGTTCGACCTCAGTTCGACAATGGGTGCTGGTCGAACCAGGTGTGTAGTGGTCGAACTGAGCTTCAGACAGTAAAGCATCTCCCGAACAGGTCGACTTGACCATGGTTCGACCATTAGGATTGGTCAAACTAGGTAGGCTTTGGTCGAACCCAACATCAGAAAAAATAGAGGGTTGCGGATAGGCTAGTTCGACCGTGGTTCGACCTTCAGGGTTGGTCGAACCAGGGTGGTCTTGGTCAAACTATCTATTTGGATGCTCCGAAGGTTGCCCAGGTGCTTGGTTCGACCTTCAGTCTTTGTCGAACCCTAGTTGAATCGAGCTTCTGGAGTTCCAAAATTCATTTCTAGCATCATCGGTCCCTCATACTGTATTCCAGACCTTAATTTGATGGATTTGCAGTACTTTGGGTTTGTTATACTTTGAGATGGGAACTTACCCTTCTCTAGGGTTTGCGTAAGTTGATTTACATTCCCGACCATCTGCCCCATCAATAATGTCAAGTTCTTCATCTGCTTAGATATATCCTCAAATTTACATATATCATTGCCTTAAACTTCGCCTCTAGACAATCCACTCTTGCAGCATTCCTCGCCATGTACCTGTTCACTATATCCCCAAAACTAGGTTTTCCTTCTTCGACCTTCACACCTAGATCAACACCAACAGGAGATTGACCTGCAGTATTATTATTACTCCATGAAAACTCTGGCCTCCTTGGTTGTGATAAATACTAGGGGGACCACGATTATTGAAATTCCCTTGGTAATTCCGGTTTCCTTAATTTTGAAACCTCGTTCCTTGAATACTTTGACCCATGGTGTAGTTTGCCTCTTCAAATTCCTCTTGGCTAGCTCCTTCATAACCAACATCCTGTTGCATAATTGGTACTCGCTGCGCTATATTAGTAATCTGTTTTTGCTGAGACTCAAGTAACTTGTTGATATTAGCCAAACTAGAGAAGATCTCATCTTCTCTACTTCACTTAACCATTGTATGCTCAACCTGCGCTATTTTTCCAAGAACATAAGTGCCTCTCACTCTATCAGTTGGCCAATCTCTTGAATTCATCGAAATATCCTCAAATACTCAATCTGCTTTGTAAGAAATGCTCCATTTGATGAGGCATCTTGTAAAACTCGAGAATCACAATCTAATCCATTATAGAAAATACTGATGTATTGAAATTTAGATAGCCCATGCTATGGACACCTTCTAAGTATGTTCTTGAATCTATCCCATGCTTCATGAAATTTCTCATTAACACTGATAGAAAATTGATTGATTTCTTATTTCATCTTAAACACCTTTGAAGGTGGCATGTATCGCTCCAAGAACTTCAATTTCAATTACTCCCAGGTAGTACATTCAGCAGCATTAAGAGTATCGTGACAATCTCTCGATCTTTCAGTAAGTGAGAACTTAAATAAAATGATCCTCCTCGCATCCTCATGATTCCCTGCATTTTTTATGCGCCTGCATATCCCAGGAATTTATTCAGATGCTGTTGAGGATCCACAAAGGTTCCCAGATAAGGGACTCCTTTCTATCATGCTGATCAGAGCAGGGTGAAGATCAAAATCTACATCGGCCCCTCTTGATCCTAACAGCCCCACATTACCTCCTCCGTTGTTCTTAAAGACTTCACGGATGGCAAGATTATCTAGATTCGCTGCCATGTTGACTGCTTCTGCTTCCAACTTGTCTATAGTTGCAGCTTCAATTGCTTCCGAGTTCAGCCGTCAACTTCAACTCCTAAATTAATAGGTTCAGTTGGTTCCACGTTCTTGTTCATCTTCTTCTTTTTCTTCCTCGACGATGCACCGATCTCTGGATTAAAAGGTGTTAACTTTCTTGCCTTTGATCTAGTGTGCATACACCTAAGAAAAATGAGCGTTAGAAATAAAGACAAGAATAAAATAGTCTTAATTAAACTAGAAATAATAAACTAATAATTAATGTCGTCCTCAGCAATGGCGCCAAAAACTTGATGAGCATTTTCTCAATATACAATATTAATCCCCAAGTATGAAGGATGCTATTGAATCTTTGATAAGCGATCAAGTGATTATCGAACCCAAGGGATATATTATTATCAATTTAATTATACTCTAACATATTAAGATTATGATTGCGATATAATTGTGATGAATTTAGTAACTAATAAACAAATAATTAAAATAACAATTAAAATAAACAAGCAGAAGAGCTTAAATGAAAGTGAATAAGTGAGATAATAGGTAGTCCTTCGGGCAATTTAGTTTTACTCATTAACATTCCTTCCGTGTATCAATGTCTAACTCTGCCTTGTAGAGTATGGATGCATCACTAAACCATGTAAATTTACTCTATAGACACAAGTAAATAGGCATGTGACACGTGTGAATATCCTTGGAGTAAGAGATATAATCCACCCCCCTTTCTAGGTACTATCAGTATAAATTATTTCCCGTGCACTAAGTACTCTAACCCGATATGATCTCCCTTTATAGGTACTATGAAGTTATTCTCTTTGTCCTACTTATTAACCTGAATCAGATTCAATTAATAAGTATTTATATAAGATAGTTTTAGTGAGACTTTGAAGTCTATCACTTTGAATCATAACCTATAATTCTGCTCAGCAGTGAACGCACTCAATCAATAATCAAGATATGTATTCAGACTCGACTTAACAATTAATGATGCACAAAATAACTCAGAATATGAAATAAAAAGGCATAGTCTTATATAAAATAAACCACAAGTAGTGTTGTACGGAGTATACATACGGAAGTTCAATTAACTTATAAAACCTTCATAAACCCTAGAACAAACGAAGCAGTTCTAGCCCATGATTGATCGAAGAATAGTCATGGTGGTTGGATAGATCTTACACATAGTCTTAAAAATTACAAGATAAATTAAGATGCGAAGTAAACCCTAGATGCGGGCACCGTCACGTCTCTCTCCATCTTGAATCTTCACTTGTTCTCACTTGATTCGACAAATGAATCTCTCTCAATGGCTCCGTAGATGACGGTAGGTTTTCAGATGTTGTGTAAAATGAAAGTGGTGAATGGTGTCTCTCTCTGCTGCGTAGGGTCTTCCTTTTATAACTTTAGCTCCTCTAACGGACCTCTAATGAGCTTTTTGAGTAAAAACATGTACTGAAGGTGTAAAAATACGGATATGAAAACTTCTCGCGCATTGGTTCGACCAAAGCCCTGGTCGAACCATCTTCAGCCTGGTCGAATCAGCATGTAATGCACTAGCAGGTGTCTGGTTAGATCCGAACCGCCGGTCGAACCAGAGGCTTCGTGGTCTAATCCTCACTACAAAACTTCAGGCTTTAGGTTCGACCACAGTTTGATCATTATGCCTGGTCGAACTGTGTTTAGCACAATTTCAGTGTGCTGGTTCAACCCGAACCAGTGGTTGAACCAATCATGTTCTTGGTCGAACCAGGCGCTTTCATGCCCCTCTTCCGGTTTTGTGTACTTCTGTCCTGTTTTCCTTTGAAAATCTGCTCAAACGCACCTGATTTGTGACTTTCCACTATATATCTAGATTTATCTTGACTTAAGATAAAATCACACATCATTATCACAGAAATCAGAGATTAAAACATATGAATTTACACTCTCATCAGGCTCTCCTCATCGTCTCTCCCGAAGCAGCCGCATCTGGTGGCAGCCACTCTAAAAATTTATAATTTTATAGCTCATCCTAAATAATTCGTGTGAATCAATTTGATGCCCAGAATTCACTCTTACTGATTCTGTAATTTGACTAGAGTTTTTTATTTAATTAGGGCAACGATGGAGAAAAGAAGAAGAGGAGATGAAGATGGAGAAGATGGATGCAGGATAGAGTAAAGGAACGAAGAAGATGAGGATTGATCGGTTGATTGCATTGCCAGATTCTCTACTTATTAATAATTCTGTGCTTTTTAGATGAGGATACTATCATGGATGTTTAAAACACGAGCGTGCTGTCCAAAACATGGAGATCTTTGTGGGCAGATTTTCCAGCATTGAGATTCTACGAAGAAAGTAAGGAGTTGGACAAAATTACCAAGTTTTTCTCAAGGGTCAACATATCTCTTGCTACTCGTAATGCTAAATCTTTATGAGTATATTAAGTTAATTTTTTTTAATCGAGCATTTGCTTCCCATATTGATGCTTGGGTTGAGTTTACCTTAAGAAGTAAGTTCAAAAGATTTATTGATAGACTGATTTGGACGCTAATCGATTCTAACTTATACCTATTCTGCACTTACTATAAAGATTCCTTATTCTTCTCATAAATCTAGTCTTCTCGAGCCATATGTGCCAATGTGAAGTTGAAGTTATAGCTCACCACAATTAAATCATATAGTATATGTTAATCCTTACTGTCACTGCAACAATTCAGTAGAAAATTGTATTGCTGCAAGTGTAGGAGAAGCACTATGGATAGGTCACATTGTAAAAGATTAGGGTGATAAAAGTGGAGTCAGGTTTTTCAATTTCATTAGCATAATTATCTTACCCAATATCTGATGCTATTGCAACTACAGAGTTTATAATTTGTAATTGTCTATTTTCTTACCAAGTTGTCAATTATTTCCAAGGTTACAAATTTATTTTGTTGGTGGTACTTTTGTTGCACCTCTATTTTTCGTTTAGATCTTATTGTTAACATCTATCTTGTGCTTTGCAGTGGTTTAACTTCTAAAGGTAGTAAGAATACTTACTGTCAGAGAATTTTTGGTTTAACTTCTACAGGCAGTAAGAATACTTACTGTTAGAGATCTCTTGTCTTGGTTGTCTTTCGTTAATGTTATAGCAAGAAAAGTATTTGCAGAATCTGCATTTGTGCATGGGGCATTCCTCATTTTTCTGAATGAGCTTAATTTAGGTATTCTTGCTTATTTTCCTGTAAAATAAATTATTCATTGTGGATATCATATACTTTAATATCTTATTGTTGAAGCTAAATCGCTTGCATGTTGGTCAAATGATCATATTATGACCACAGTGGTATTTATTGATTTTATATTGAACAAAACATCTAATAATGATAATAGGATTTTATTGTATTAAATACCGTACAAATTGCTAAAAGGTTGAATATTTGTGTTAGGTTCTATATTTTTTTAACATTGTTTATCATCCTTGAATTCTAAATTCATCTTAAGCGTTTCTTTTGACTATCTTCTACATCTTCTAGTAAGATCATTATTGCCACATGGCCCACATAAAATGTTCTTCTGCATGTTGTTTTTTGTGCTCGTCAGCATGTTTGACTTTTATATGCAAGGGTGTGAGCTTTAGAAAAATCAGCATCGTGTTTCTGTTGCTTAGTGGGTGTATATTGAGGATTTAATCTCCTTAGTTTTTACTTGACCTTTATCTGCTGAGTTATCTAAGTCACAGTTGGCTGATGCTGTATATTTCTTGCGTAATACATGCAGGATCTTTTGCATATCAATCTCATTATAATTATTGACTCATGTTCTTCATGTACAAATATATCAAAAGTTGAAGCTGCAGAGTGAAGGGTGAAATGCCTTTCTTTCCTTTTTGAGAAACTCAAGGTGATGTTTTATGTCTGATCATAAATCATGGGTTTTGGGATCTGAAAAAGCTTTGTTTAGATGATGTCGAGCCTTATTTTTTCCTTTATATAATATCAGCATGATCATATTATACATGTGTTATTCCCTTCAACAAGTTCTTTCACCTTTGCAACAATATCTATTTTATATTGCTATATATGTTTCTCTGTCTCTATTTTGAATCTACCTTTTGAGAATTCTTGGGGAATGTGAGACCCTCTCCAACCTGTGTAGGGTATGAGGTCCTAAAGATTATTTTGCTGCTTACTAATATTTACCACACATTACTTTAATACAGTGCAACTCCAAGTTTGCAGTCAGCACCATGTGTTCGTACTCCATATGCTAGTTCAAGATTTATATGTTATAGTCGATTCGTACGGCATTGTTAACCCTGTTAACTGTATTAAGTAAATTTTCCTAAATATAGGCGAAAAACTCAAGTTTTGATCCTTCAAGTCTTGATGGACTAGAGTCTTATGGGTGGGCTGATCCTAAAATTTCAGCGGTTCTAAGTTATGCTGATAACATGTAGTGCAAAAATCTCTTCTGAATCCATCCTTTCTATATTGAGAAAGGTACATTGCTTTTTATGCTTTCTTAATATGTGAATGTTAAGAGGAAATAAGTTGCGGAAAATACGAGAGGCATAAATTGTCCAAATCTTGAGTTTATATGTATATAATAATTATCTTTCCTGGGAAATAATTTTTTTTTCAATATTTATACCTTGATAGAGATTATAGGAATTTCTTGCAGATTCTCTTTGACACTAGTGTTAAATTAGGGTGACATAAGTTTATGTTAAAGACAATTATAAGCAGCGCAATATTGATCATTATGTTCCAATTGGTCTTTAATACTTTATCTGATCAAAATTTTAGTGATTTTAATCTTTACACGCAATAGATATCACATTCCATAGTTTTCATAATGTGCTGATTTATATAACTAGTCTATTGCAACTACATCTCCTAGTGTTCTTTATTACTGCCACAAGATTAAACATCTTAGTGCTAAATTTTTGACGAAAAAAGTAATAAAATCAAAAGTAGTCAGTTTACTTGTACTAAACCAATACCCAACACACTAATTCTAATTTCTAAATCCCCATTTACATATTTAGGTTTGATATTGCTAATTCTACATACAACAATTTAAAAGTTTTTTGGATAGTTATATAAGTTTATCTTGATGTTTTGGCTAAGGTGGTGGTATAAAAGGAGTTATGGACAGTCAGTTAGTGTGAGTTATGGACAGACGACTTTTTAAAAAAATTTGACTGAAATCTACGTCTTCAATCAGGTTTCTGTTACATTGGATGTGGGTTCGCTTGAGATCCTTAGGACTCCTAATGTTTTGATAAAGGTTTCCGAACTGAATATGGGTTTTTAAAAGAATTTTGGGGTTGTTTGGCACATGCATTGCTTCATTGAAATTCGTTGTTTACAGCTTTACTTTGATTTGATTATCAGTCTTGGTTATAAATTTTATGTTGGAATTTTAGACTTAATTGAAAAAGTGTTTAATGCTATTAATTCTCTTTTGATTAAATTCTGAATTGATGGAAAGTAGTTCTCTTATATGTAGTGATATTGGCATTCAAAATAAACCTCGATGTTTGGTTACCTAGCCTTCATCTAAAATACTTTGTTTGTTCATTTACATTGTTTGATAATTATTTGGGGTTCCAAAGATAAGTTAGCATTATAAATTTTATAGGATCTGATGTCTGAGTGAGCATAACATGACTTCGCCCAAAGTTTTTAACTTATTTGAAGCACCATCAAAATTGTATTTATCTAATGAAGATGAATGATGTGAGTGATATCAGTGGGCAACTTAATGTCATGCCATGACTGCAGGAATCACACACTAAATTCAAGCTTATAATTTTATTTTTTTTACTATTTCTCATAATTTATGTTCTAAAGAATTTAGATTTTCGTTGCTGAATATGCTTTTAAATTTATTTTACAAATGATTTATTTTATTTTAATATTTCAAATATGCAGTAATCATTGGATTTTCACACTGACGAGGAGGTTTGCTTGATGGATCCTTTGAATAATGGCAATCATGACGCCAACTGGAAGCAGTGGTTGAACTATAAGTCTTACTACATTCTTCCCTAATCGCTTGTAGTACATAAACGTGATTGGGTTTATAATTGATACTATATTTTTGAAATATTAATATGGTTTTAAAGATGTCCAATTCTCAAACTCTGGGAAAGAAAAAAATCACGTGGAGAGTCATTAAGGTACAAATTAGCTTCCAAATATAGTGATTGACCAAACCAACTACTTATTATTACTTTGATTGTAAAACATCTAGGTCCCTAAGCAACCGGATGGCAACCAATGTGGCTTTTTTGTATTACGATACATGAAAAAAATAATTGAATCAAGTACATCCATAGATGATGGATCCTCCATCCAATCATTGGTAACAATATATATTCATTAATTAATTTCTATAAATGAATTATACTATTATCTAAATTTGATATACATTTTCTTAATATACATTTCACACAGAAGATGAAATCAATGAAGTGCGGATGGAGTGGGTGGACTATATTGAAGCATTCGTAGTGTAGAAAAAAGGTAATTTTTTAGTATTAGTTAAAAAATGTATTGAAACTACTTGATATTTGTTCGTAGTATTGGAAATTGTGTTTGATGATGGGCTATTAGTGCTTCATGTTGCAATTGTTTAATAGGAAGAATTTGCAAAAACTAACTTTGCATAAGTTCATAAAATGTCTTTGTAGGGGATCGATCATTTTTCTTCTCTACTTTTATTACTTTTTAAAACTTTGTAATGTAATAAAACCACTCATCATTGCTTTATGATTAAGTTTTTAAGTTTCTTTTTAATAACATATATCGTAAGTTCATCCTGATGTTTTAGCTAAGGTGGTTGTGTAAAAGGATTATCTTATGGAGGTTATCTTGATGTTCATCTTTACGTGCAAATTAAGTTGGATTATCTTATGGAGGTTATCATTTTCTTAATTATTTCCCTTTATAATTTGCATTCTAAGTTGTTGATCGATCTTATTAATCCTTTTAATGCAGGAGATATGTGTAGCTAACTATGATGTAGTGGATGTATAGTTCAAAAGATGGCTTTACATCATGTTTTTTGGGTTGGACAGGACATCAGGTTCCAGCAGATATGTATATTTATGTATAGCTACGTGCGTACATGTGTCGTACTTCTGTTGGTATATATTATTAGTACGTACATGTATCATACTTCTTTGGGTATATATTATTAGTTAATATATTTGAATTGTGGGTTGAAATGTTAGACGTTGGGTATATATTTTTGTGGGTTGGAATGTTAGATGTAGGTATATATTTTTGTGGGTTGGAATGTTGGACGTTGAATTTGGATATTTCATGGATGTATGGATATTTGTATTGATATATTTGTTGGCATTCGATCGTTTGGTTAACGTGACCCGTTAGGGTTCCATGTATTTCTAACAAGCAGCGGAAGCAAGTAAACATGAAACGCATTACCTTTCACCAAGGGTTGATGTAGAGGTTGAATTCTCGCTGGCAGACTGCGCAGTCCCACGAGAATAGCCATAAGTTCCTCTTCTGATGTCGGAATTGAGTGGTCTTTGCGCTCAGACGATCCTCTCTTCGACGGCTTTCCGTCAGTATATAATACATCAAAATCGGATTACTGTACGATTTTTTATGAATTTTGTAACATGACGAACTGCAGCAGCAAACGACCTTCCGGTCTTCTGTTGTATGTCCCAAGTCCGATCTCGACGTCGTGTGGGTGACGATCTATGAGACCTACTCAATCTGCTATCAACCCTAATCACACGTGAATAATGAATTAGATTAGGGTTCCAGATAAGCTGAGGTGACTTATATACATGGGCTACAGCAGGGACAGGAGGAGAAATTGGGTTGGGCCTCCATTGGGCTTAAGTATCCAAGCTTAGCCCAAAGCTTATACTTAAGTCCAATAATAATAATATATTCCACTAAAATATTATTACGGCACTACCGTACCAATCCCAAAATTACGTTTTGGGCTCCTTCTTATTATGAGCCCGTTAGTCTCCCCATGTTTAAGATATACAATGTCCATTAATTAATTTAAGTTACTGACAACTCAATTAATTAATATCTCATCCAAGAGTAGTACCACTCAACCTCATTATCATGCCGGAATAAATTCCACCTGCAGGGTTTACATGATAATCCTTATGAGCTCCTCAAGGGGACATCATCAACCTATGACGGACACGGATTCCTTCTACAATCAACAGCACACCATAGATACAGCACTATTTCCCAACTCACCGAGTTTATTGATTTAATTGCATCTAAATCTCACCCATTGATGAATCAAAGAAATATATATTGCCCTACGTGTCGAGGTTATTGTATAGGGATTAAGAGCACGAACATCCATAATAACAGAGATCAAGTTCTTCTATAAGTCAGTATAAGTTGAACGATCTCAGGTGGTCCTGCTCAATACACATAAGTGCACTAGAGTGATTCTATAGCCAAGACAAGCTAATACCAAACCACACTACAACCATCCCGATAGAGAGTCCCCGTCTATCTCGGTTGTGAGCATCTGTTTATACTTTATAAGGAAACCGATAATATGATCTTCCGCGTGTTGTCGCACAACATATTATCTACAGTATAAAGTAAGTGGACTATTGCATCATGCATATAAATAAATTATAAGACGCAATCATTTGATCATATGATTCTCATTTCAAATTAATTGTTTAAACATTGTTCATACAAAAACCTAGACTTTTAGTATACAATCCAACAATCTCCCACTTATACTAAAAGACTATGCTGTTATGTCTTCTACCATACATCTGATTTCCACTCTCACTACTCGGCCATCAAAAGCTCTCGCCTTAAGGTCCTTGTTAATGGATTTACTAGGTTATCATCCGATGCAATCTAGGTGACAACAACCTTCCCCTCATCATACGATTTCTCATAACAGGTGGTACTCGCGCTCCATGTGTTTAATTGTCTTATGGACTTGTGATTCCTTCAAGTTTGCAACTGCACCAATATCATCAATATAAATTTTGATATCCTTGGGCAAACTTAGAAACACTACAAAGTCCATCATGAAGTTTCTAGAGTCATACAGATACATTGGTTGCCTCATAGGCTCCAATTTATCATTTTTCCATATGGAGTCCGAAGTCTGAAATATATTTCTATATAACACTCCTCCACATTATGACTCAACTTCCTAAAATTAAACACATAACCTTGAGGTGGATTTACTGCCGTCCAATCTGACTAAAAAATCTGAATCTACGTAATCCACAAGAAGCAGTGAATCTGTCCAGTAAGCTTACATATAATTTCCAGTCCTTCTCAGGCACTTCATATATGTCCTACCACAGCTCATCATTCTTGTTCCAGGTTACGTTGATACCCACTGTTCTTGCATTTAGCAAAACAGATATCCATACTCATGTATAGCATTCCTTAGATCAAGCTTCCTTATTCGCCGAAGCATAAGGAACTGCTTTCATCTCCTTTATCTTCTTTTGTGTCTCAAGACACATTTCCTTAGATAAAGTAACATGCTAAAACAAGTAGGGATCGTATTATTTCATGAAGCTTGAGATAAGCATAACATCCATTTCTTGTGATCCGTATTACCGTGATCAAAAGGATATTTTTGCTCCTCTTAAGTCCTTCATCTTATACCGCTTTATTAACCATACCCCATACGCCCGATAATACTCTTTCATTGTCTCCAATGAGCAAGATAATATCTATGTATAGTACAAGTAATACCACCACGTTTCCATCACTCTTTTCAATACACAAGACACATCCGCGCATTGAATAAATCCATATCTTTGGATTTCCTCATCAAAACGGATGCATCATGATCTTGAAGCTTGATTTAGTCCATCGATGGACACTTTTAAGCTTCCTATCACAATGCTCTTAGCCCTTTGCAATGAATCACTCTGGTTGCTTCACATAGATGTTTTCCTCAAGACTTCCAATTAGGAAAGTTGTCTTGACATCTATTTGCTATCCCTCATATTCCATATGAGTAGCAACATATAAAAGAATCCGGATCAATATAGGCACAGCTACTGGCGAACAGGTTTTCTCATAATCGAACCCTTTCTTTCTGAGTATACCTTTTCCCAACAAGCTTTACTTCCAAGGTTTTCACCTTACCGTATGATCCTCTTTTATTTTGTATGACCACTTCCAATGGTTTTCACACCATCCGTGGTTCTACAATCATCCAGATCTTATTTAGAATCTATTGATTCTATTTCAACATTTATTGCATTTTGTTAAGATTTCGCATTTCTATCTTGTAGTTCTTCGTCGTATCTGTGGGTCCATTCCATGTTTACTAGGGACCAAGCCTCACGACTTTCCCAAAACATATATCTATCAGGTTTTAGAACAACCTTCCCACTACGAGAAGACACTACACGCAATTGTGTATCAGATGTGACACGCGTCGCAGTTTACCTTGTGGTATATCCTCTTGTACACTTGGTACTAATACTTTGTGTTTTCCTCTCACTTCCTTTAGAACAACTTATACATGGGTATTTGATTTATTACATAGTTCTTTTTTTCAAAAATCTAGTGTTTATGTTAACAATCACTCTTCGATCTTGTGGACTAAATAAATCATCCTTCATTTTTCTAGGATATCCCACAAACAGAAAAACATTCTTACGAATTACTGTTCCTAGGGCATATCCATAAAATGAATTTAGTAATTCCAAATAATTCATCATCTATCTAATCACTACCATAAGAGTGCTATTCCTTCTATTCGTCACACCATTAAGGTGGGAAATTCATTTCTGAAGGTACCTTTTTCTTACTAGATTAGAAGACTCATTATTAATTACTATTTGTCACATCCAGGGATAAACATGATTTCAGAGTATACAAATTGTTCACCAACGTACCATAACAGATTACAACTCTATCCTTCAATATAATGACCATGTCATTTAAATGAAATGGAGTATCCATCTATTAATGCATAGAAACCGAAATCAAATTCTTTCTATGAAAACGTACGTAAAGACAATTTTATAAAATCAAACGTTTATTCATATCGCAAGATAAATAAACAACTCCCACTGCAACAACCACTACTCTCGTAGTATTACCCATGTACATAAAAATCTCATCATCACTTAGTCGTAGGCTTTTAGTGATTCCTGTATCTACACACAACGTGTGAGTAGATGTCATCACTAATCACGATTCAACGACTAGTGAATGAGATACAAGTCTTGTTCACATCTTGATGAAATTGAATTTCCTTTGCCACATGTTTTGTCAGAAATTCCCCACCATATATAACCTCTTGTAATTTAGGAGAAACTTACTCAAAACATCTAGGCAATTATGGAGAATAAAATTGACTTAGGTTTCCCCTTCAACTTTTATTCCATGTATCCAATTCATTCATCAAATTCAATCATAACCTACCACCTTTTAACTTACTCAAGTATCTGAAGAGTTACATGAGACCATCATATTTCTATGAACCTCTCACCTCCCCACTAGAGACTTTAATAGGCATCATGAACATCCTTAAGGGAGAACACATTTTTATTTTCTTAAGCAGTAAAATCAAAACCAAGATTCTTTTCTAATCATCTAATTTTGGACCAGTAAATATAATTTCTTTTAGTTAACAATAAGAGAGATAAAACCATTTGAAATTACAGAGAATCATAAATAAATATACCGATCAAATCTTCAAATTTTATCCTTTTATATTGATTCCCTCAAAACAATATAAAAATAAAATTCACCGACATCTCAAGCACCGTGAGTCTGCAAGCCACGTTAGTGTGGACGTTTACAAACCCAAACATTTACAAGAGAAGGTTATACCCATTAATTTCATTTGTCAACCTATCTTTATGACAAAATAATTAATAGTCGGTTCCTCTTTAGCCATGCAAATAATAGCAGTGACTCCGTTGGGGAGGATACTAATTATTTACACCTAAGTGTACACCATTATTTGATCCCAAGTCCACTGCGCGAGCTTGTGTGCCTTACAGTTGGAGAAGTACACACGCGCTCGGATAGCTTCCTACAATCATCAATTATAAGTTTGTACCAGTGAGCCCCACATAAACTCATCCGTTAGGGAGGAAGGCCTATTGCCAACACGCAAGTTCATGTGCCACATTACAAACAATAATTATGTAATGAAGTCTGTACCAGTGATCTGTGAATAAACTCATCCGTTAGGGAGGAAGGCCTATTGCCAACACGCAAGTTTACTCACATCACTTACAAACCAATAATGGAGGCTGCGGGAATTTTTACCAATTCCCTCTCCCACTTAGTTATTTAAAACCGAGGGTTTTTACATGCATATAATATTCGGAATAATATACGCAATCCTAGCATGCTCCTATCACGGCACATAAGGCAGTAAATCCCAAAGAGTCATGCATACATATATAACAATAATCAATAATTAAATCAATCATTAACAGTTATATATCAGCGAATTCGATTGTTCGCCATCAGGCACGAATATCAGCAAAGACTTCCAAACTATCAAACTTTTGAAATTTTCAGATTGTCCAATTTTCGAAACCATCGAAATCGACCGTCGATGTCGTCCAGATTATCAAAATCATCGATATCGACTAGATTATCAAATATTCGAAAAACATCAAGATTATCAACATTCCAAAACTATCGATATCGATCGTCGATATCGTCTAGATTATCGAAATCATCGATATCGACGAGCAACCATATACAACAATAATAGATAATTAAATCAATTATGTCAGTTATATATTAGGAATTAATTCAACATCCATATATAACAATAATAGACAATTAATTATAGCAGTTATATATTAGGAATTAATTCGACATCCATATATGACAATAATAGATTATTAAATCAATTATAGCAGTCATATATTAGGAATTAATTCGACATCCATATATAACAATAATATACAATCTATTATGGCAGTTATATATTAGGAATTAGTTTTCCTAAAATTGGATGTCTAATCCAACACTCTAGCAATACATGCATATAATATACCAAATATAATACGCAATCTAGCATGCTTCTATATAAGACAATAAATCATAGAGATCAGGCATCCATATATATATAACAATAATAGACAATTAAATCAATTATGACAGTTATATATATTAGGAATAAAAACGCCTCTAAATTTTAATGTCTTGTCCGACACTCCTACTGTGGAATCGATGCCTTACGCAACAAGCAGGATTGCTTGTGCCCCAAGACGTCCATCGTCATATCCCACCATCAATCGTATCAGGGAGCGCTCCAAGTGCCTTGACGAGCGCCCCTCGCCCGGACTGTCGCTCGTCCAAGGGCCTACTTGCATGGAATCAAGTTCAGCCCAACGCGCAACACCAAACTACACCAACTCTCGTTCGTAGTTCGAAACTGCAAAAATCTCAGAATCCAATCTCCACCGTCCAGAATCTATAACTGTAAGTCCTGAACATGCTGTCCAAATTACAGGTCGATCCAACGGTTATTTTGTGAGAAACGGCTCTTTTCCCTCGACTGCGGAAAACAGAATCGCCCAAAAATCTGCTTCTGTTTTCAGCGTAATCCCAGCAAGAAAAAGCTTCAAATTCGATCTCCACCGTTCAGAATGTACATACACAAGGTATGAACGTTCTGACCAAATTACAGCCCGATCCAACGGATAGTTTGAGAGAAACGGCTCTTTTCCCTCGACTGCGCAAAACAGAATCGGCCAAATATCTGCTTCTGTTTTCAGCGTAATCCCAACAAGAAAAGCTCCAAATTCGATCTCCACCGTTCAGAATGTACATCCATAAGGTCTGAACGTGCTGACCAAATTACAGCTCGATCCCACGGTTAGTTTGTGAGAAACGGCTCTTTTTCCTCGACTGCGCAAAACAGAATCGCCCAAATATCTGCTTCTATTTTCAGCGTAATCCCAGCAAGAAAAAACTCCACATTCGATCTCCACTGTTCAGAATGTACATCCACAAGGTCTGAACGTGCTGACCAAATTACAGCTCAATCCGACCGTTGAAACTCCGGTAATTGCATCTGCAATATCACTGCACTGGATTTTCTCTCAAAAACGTGATTCTATTTTTGCCCTCTTTTTCTTCTTCCTTGCATGTGAAATTGACGAACAGTTTTCGTCGAATCCTCTCACACACAACCATGGACGAATAGATATGATACAGGGTATATATCATATAGGGATATTCATGGTTTGCGCAATAAAACCAAAACCCTAAACATGTGATCCTAATTCCGAAAAATTAATCACATAAACCCTAGCCTAACGTGTCACGCTTCACCACGAAACCGAAGCTCTGATACCAATTGTTGGCATTCGATCGTTTGGTTAACGTGACCCGTTAGGGTTCCATGTATTTCTAACAAGCAGCGGAAGCAAGTAAACATGAAACGCATTACCTTTCACCAAGGGTTGATGTAGAGGTTGAATTCTCGCTGGCAGACTGCGCAGTCCCACGAGAATAGCCATAAGTTCCTCTTCTGATGTCCGAATTGAGTGGTCTTTGCGCTCAGACGATCCTCTCTTCGACGGCTTTCCGTCAGTATATAATACATCAAAATCGGATTACTGTACGATTTTTTATGAATTTTGTAACATGACGAACTGCAGCAGCAAACGACCTTCCGGTCTTCTGTTGTATGTCCCAAGTCCGATCTCGACGTCGTGTGGGTGACGATCTATGAGACCTACTCAATCTGCTATCAACCCTAATCACACGTGAATAATGAATTAGATTAGGGTTCCAGATAAGCTGAGGTGACTTATATACATGGGCTACAACAGGGACCAGGAGGAGAAATTGGGTTGGGCCTCCATTGGGCTTAAGTATCCAAGCTTAGCCCAAAGCTTATACTTAAGTCCAATAATAATAATATATTCCACTAAAATATTATTACGGCACTACCGTACCAATCCCAAAATTACGTTTTGGGCTCCTTCTTATTATGAGCCCGTTAGTCTCCCCATGTTTAAGATATACAATGTCCATTAATTAATTTAAGTTACTGACAACTCAATTAATTAATATCTCATCCAAGAGTAGTACCACTCAACCTCATTATCATGCCGGAATAAATTCCACCTGCAGGGTTTACATGATAATCCTTATGAGCTCCTCAAGGGGACATCATCAACCTATGACGGACACGGATTCCTTCTACAATCAACAGCACACCATAGATACAGCACTATTTCCCAACTCACCGAGTTTATTGATTTAATTGCATCTAAATCTCACCCATTGATGAATCAAAGAAATATATATTGCCCTACGTGTCGAGGTTATTGTATAGGGATTAAGAGCACGAACATCCATAATAACAGAGATCAAGTTCTTCTATAAGTCAGTATAAGTTGAACGATCTCAGGTGGTCCTGCTCAATACACATAAGTGCACTAGAGTGATTCTATAGCCAAGACAAGCTAATACCAAACCACACTACAACCATCCCGATAGAGAGTCCCCGTCTATCTCGGTTGTGAGCATCTGTTTATACTTTATAAGGAAACCGATAATATGATCTTCCGCGTGTTGTCGCACAACATATTATCTACAGTATAAAGTAAGTGGACTATTGCATCATGCATATAAATAAATTATAAGACGCAATCATTTGATCATATGATTCTCATTTCAAATTAATTGTTTAAACATTGTTCATACAAAAACCTAGACTTTTAGTATACAATCCAACAATATTGATGAATGAATGGATGCGCTTATTGAAATTACATTTAAATTTAGAAAATTATTGTTAAAATAAATAGGCAGGTGATTAATTGCTTTTTGAAAGAAATATATTGGTGAATCACTGATATCTATAACTCAAAAAGATATCAGTGATTCACCGATATCTATTGTTCTAAATATTTTAATATCAGCTAATTTATATCGGTGAAATTTTTAAAAGATATCAGTGAATCATAGATATCTATTACCCTTTTAATATCAACTTCATTAATATCGGTGATTGTATAATCGATATCGATGTTTACCCGATATCTATATTGATAAAATATATCGGTGATTAATTGATATCTATTGTTCAATATCTTTTATATCATCTTTATATATATCGGTGAATTTAAAAAAGATATCGGAGATTCGCCGATATCTATGTACTTCATAGATATCGGTTAGTCACCGCTATCTATTTAGGGGACCTTTAATAACACCTCCATTAATAACGGTAGAATTACGAATAGATATTGGTGAAACACCGAATCTATTATAACAATAGATATCGGTGATTCACCGACATCTATTTAGGATATCATTAATAACACCTCCATTCATAACAGTTGAATATTGAATAGATAGTGGTGATTCATCGATATCTATTCACAAAATAGATATCGGTGATTCATCGATATCTATATAGGAAACCTTTAATAATACCTCCATTAATAATGGTGGAATATTGAATAGATATCGGTGATTCACCGATATCTATTCACAAAATAGATATCGGTAATTCACTGATATCTATTTAGGGATCTTTAATAACACCTCCATTAATAACGGGGGAAATACTGAATAGATATCGATGAATCACCTATATCTATTCATATTTTTCAAGTAGTGAATTGAAAAGCATTCAGTTTAAGAATAGGGGAACCATTAGGGATTTAGCAATAGAAATGAAAACATCCAAGCATACAGTTGGGAGGTGGATAAACCATGGACTGATCAGAGCTCATACTAGTGCTATAAAACTATTTATCTCACATAATCATAAAATTAGCAGGTTGAAATTTGGCCTTTTAGCATTGCGAGTTATTAAAGAGTAGAAAGTGATCAAATTTAAAAGCATTTCACAGATGATTCACATAGATGAGAAGTGGTTCAATCTTACAAGATCAACAGAGAGATACTACCTTGTAACTGATGAAACAGAACCATATAGAGTAGGTCAAAGTAAAAATTTCATTACTAAGGTCATGTTTATGTGTGCAGTGGTAAGACCTACTTATGATTCAAGTGGTGAGTGCATATTTGATGGAAAAATATGTATTTTTCCCTTTACCAAATAGGTAGCAGTAAAGAGGAATTCAAAAAATAGAGAAGCAGGTACAATTGAAACCAAAACCAATGCTGTCAATTACAAAATCAATGACAAAAACCCCTTGATCAATCTGGTAATGTCACTTTACTATGTTAATAACATACATGTTTGTTTAACCTTCAGAGTGTATTCATCAATGAGTAGTAAACCTAAAATATGTGTAGAAATAAGAATTAATGCATAATTTTTTATTGGTGACATTTATTTTAGGTGATACCTGTTGGCGCTTGGATCATTTGGTTAACGTAACCCGTTAGGATACCATGCATT
Organism: Pogostemon cablin; assembly: GCA_023678885.1. Classification (NCBI taxonomy): domain Eukaryota; kingdom Viridiplantae; phylum Streptophyta; class Magnoliopsida; order Lamiales; family Lamiaceae; genus Pogostemon; species Pogostemon cablin. Next base: position 42,445,616 of record CM042957.1, on the reverse strand, counting down.
TCTATCATAGCGGAAGCAATAAATCATAGAAACGATTACCGTTCACCAGGGTATGTTGATGAAGATTGATTCTCGCAGGCAGTCTGCGCAGTCCCACAAGAATAGCCATAACTTCCTCGTCTGATGTCAGAATTGAATGATCTTTATGCTCAGACGATTCTCTCTTCAACAGCTTTCCGTCAGTATATTGATCATCAAATTCAGAGCACTGTAAAAATTTATACAAATTTCAAAAGGTCACGGACAGCAGCAGCAAACTACCTTCTGATCTTCTGCTATATGTCCCAAGTCCGATCTCGACGTCGTGTGGGCGACGATCTACGAGACCTCCTCAATCTGCTCTCAACCCTCATCACACGTGAATAATGAATTAGATTAGGGTTCCAGAAAAGCTGAGGTGACTTATATACATGGGCTACAGTAGGGACCAGGAGGAGAAATTGGGCTTAAGTATCCAAGCTTTGCCCAAAGCTTATACTTAAGTCCAATAATAATAATATATTCCACTAAAATATTATTACAGCACTGCCTTTCCAATCCCAAAATTACGTTTTGGGCTCCTTCTTATTATGAGCCCGTTAGTCTCCCCATGTTTAAGATATAAAATGTCCATTAATTAATTTAAGTTACTGACAACTCAATTAATTAATATCTCATCCAAGAGTAGTACCACTCAACCTCATTATCATGTCGGAATAAATTCCACCTGCAGGATTTACATGATAATCCTTATAAGCTCCTCAAGGGGACATCATCAACCTATGACGGACACGGATTCCTTCTACAATCAACAACACACCATAGAGACAGCACTACTTCCCAACTCATCGAGTTTGTTGATTTAATTACATGTAAATCTCACCCATTGATGAATCAAAGAAATACATACGCCCTACGTGTCGAGGTTATTGTATAGGGATTAAGAGCACGAACTTCCATAATAACTGAGATCAAGTTCTCCTATAAGTCAATATAAGTCGAACGATCTTAAGCGGTCCTGCTCAATAAACACAAGTGTACTAATGTGATTCTATAGCCAAGATAAGCTAATACCAAACCACACTACAACCATCCCGATAGAAAGTCCCCGTCTATCTCGGTTTGAGCATCTGTTTATTCTTTATAAGGAAACCGATAATATGATCTTCCGCGTGTTGTCGCACAACATATTATCTACAGTATAAAGTAAGTGGACTATTACATCGAATATTTAAATAAATTATAAGATGCAATCATTTGATCATATGATTCTCATTTCAAATTAATTGTTATAACATTGTTCATACAAAAAGCTAGACTTTTAGTATACAATCCAACAATCTCCCACTTATACTAAAAGACTATGTTGTCATGTCTTCTGCCATACATCTGATTTCCACTTCCACTACACGACCATCAAAAGCTCTCGCCTTAAGGTCCTTGTAAATGGATTTACTAGGTTATCATCCGATGCAATCTATGTGACAACAACCTTCCCCTCATCATACGATTTCTCGTAATAGGTGGTACTCGCTCTCCATGTGTTTAATTGACTTATGGACTCGTGATTCCTTCAAGTTTGCAACTGCACCAATATTATTAATTTAAATTGTGATAATCTTGGGCAAACTTAGAAATACTTCAAAGTCCATCATGAAGTTTCTAGAGTCATATAGATACTTTGGCTGCCTTATAGGCTCAAATTTAACATCTTTCCATGATGGAGTCCGGAGTCCGAAATAGATTTCTATATAACTCTCCTCCATATTATGGCTATACTTCCTAAAATTAAACACATAACCTTGAGGTGGATTTACTGCCATCCACATCTGATTTGAAAAATCCGAATCTACGTAACTCATAAGAAGCAGCGAATCTGTTCGGTAAACCTACATATAATTTCTAGTCCTTTTCAGGTATATAAATATATGTCTTACCACAGTTCAACATTCTTATTTCGAGTTACCTTGATACTCACTGTCTAAGCAATTGGTAATACAGTTATCCATTCTCGTGCATAGCATTCCTTAGATTAAGCTTCCTCATTTGCCCAAGCATAAGGAACCGCTTTTATCTTCTTTATCTACTTTTGTGTCACAAGACACATTCACTTAGATAAATTCGCATGCTAAACGAGTAAGGATCGTATCATTATATGAAACTTGAGATAAGCATAACATCCTTTCTTGTGATCGTATTACCGTGATCAAAAGGATATTTTTGCTCTTCTTAAGTCCTTCTGTTGGCAATTGGATCGTGCGGTTCAACATGATCCGTTAGGATTAACAGGTAAACAAATCAGCGGAAGCAATAAAATATTTACCGTACTTCAGGGTTGATGTAGAGTCTGAATCGCTGCAGAAGAACACCTCTTGATCTTCTGCTGTATGTCCCAAGTCAACTCTGGTGTTGGGTGGTCAACAATCCCCAGAGTTCTCTCAATCTGCTTCTCTCTAACTCACGTCAAAAGAGGCGCAGGAAGTTAGGTTTCCAGAAGCTGAGATGACTATATATATTGGGCTACAGCAGGGACCAGGAGGAGAAATTGGGCTGGGCCTCAATTGAACTTAATTAACCAAGCTTAGCCCAAAGCTTTTAATTAAATCCAATAATAATAATATAGTCCACTAAAATATTATTATTGCACTACCCGTCCAATCCCAAAATTATGTTCTGGGCTCCTTCTTATTATGAGCCCGATAGTCTCCCCATGTTTAAGATATTCAATGTCCATTAATTAATTAAGTTACTGACAACTCAAATTAATTAATATCTCATCCGAGAGTAGTACCACTCAACCTTATTATCATGCCGGAAATTAATCCACTTGCAAGATTTACATGATAAACCTTATGAGCTCCTCAAGGGGACATCATCAACCTATGACGGACATGGATTCCTTCTACAATCAACAGCACACCATAGATACAACACTACTTCCCAACTCACCGAGTTTGTTGATTTAATACTTATAAATCTCACCCATTGATGAATCAAAGAAATACATACTGCCCTACGTGTCGAGGTTATTGTATAGGGATTAAGAGCACGAACTTCCATAATAACAGAGATCAAGTTCTACTATATAGTCAGTATAAGAAGAACGACCTCAGGCGGTCCTGCTCAATACACACAAGTGCACTAATGTGATTCTATAGCCAAGACAAGCTAATACCAAACCACACTACAACCATACCGATAGAGAGTCCCCGTCTATCTCAGTTGTGAGCATCTGTTTATACTTTATAAGGAAACCGATAATATGATCTTCCGCGTGTTGTCGCACAACATATTATCTACAGTATAAAGTAATTGGACTATTGCATCATGCATATAAATTAAATTATAAGATGCAATCATTTGATCAATGATTCTCATTTCAAATATTGTTATGACATTGTTCATACTAAAGCTAGACTTTTAGTATACAATCCAACAATCCGAGAGTAGTACCACTCAACCTTATTATCATGCCGGAAATTAATCCACTTGCAAGATTTACATGATAAACCTTATGAGCTCCTCAAGGGGACATCATCAACCTATGACGGACATGGATTCCTTCTACAATCAACAGCACACCATAGATACAACACTACTTCCTAACTCACCGAGTTTGTTGATTTAATACTTATAAATCTCACCCATTGATGAATCAAAGAAATACATACTGCCCTACGTGTCGAGGTTATTGTATAGGGATTAAGAGCACGAACTTCCATAATAACAGAGATCAAGTTCTACTATATAGTCAGTATAAGAAGAACGACCTCAGGCGGTCCTGCTCAATACACACAAGTGCACTAATGTGATTCTATAGCCAAGACAAGCTAATACCAAACCACACTACAACCATACCGATAGAGAGTCCCCGTCAATCTCAGTTGTGAGCATCTGTTTATACTTTATAAGGAAACCGATAATATGATCTTCCACGTGTTGTCGCACAACATATTATCTACAGTATAAAGTAATTGGACTATTGCATCATGCATATAAATTAAATTATAAGATGCAATCATTTGATCAATGATTCTCATTTCAAATATTGTTATGACATTGTTCATACTAAAGCTAGACTTTTAGTATACAATCCAACAATCCGAGAGTAGTACCACTCAACCTTATTATCATGCCGGAAATTAATCCACTTGCAAGATTTACATGATAAACCTTATGAGCTCCTCAAGGGGACATCATCAACCTATGACGGACATGGATTCCTTCTACAATCAACAGCACACCATAGATACAACACTACTTCCTAACTCACCGAGTTTGTTGATTTAATACTTATAAATCTCACCCATTGATGAATCAAAGAAATACATACTGCCCTACGTGTCGAGGTTATTGTATAGGGATTAAGAGCACGAACTTCCATAATAACAGAGATCAAGTTCTACTATATAGTCAGTATAAGAAGAACGACCTCAGGCGGTCCTGCTCAATACACACAAGTGCACTAATGTGATTCTATAGCCAAGACAAGCTAATACCAAACCACACTACAACCATACCGATAGAGAGTCCCCGTCAATCTCAGTTGTGAGCATCTGTTTATACTTTATAAGGAAACCGATAATATGATCTTCCGCGTGTTGTCGCACAACATATTATCTACAGTATAAAGTAATTGGACTATTGCATCATGCATATAAATTAAATTATAAGATGCAATCATTTGATCAATGATTCTCATTTCAAATATTGTTATGACATTGTTCATACTAAAGCTAGACTTTTAGTATACAATCCAACAATCTCCCACTTATACTAAAAGACTATGCTGTCATGTCTTCTGCCATACATCTGATTCCTACTCCCACTACACGACCATTAAAAGCTCTCGACTTAAGGTCCTTGTAAATGGATTTACTAGGTCATCATCCGATGCAATCTAGGCGACAACAACCTTCCCCTCATCATACGATTTGTCGTAACAGGTGGTACTCGCGCTCCATGTGTTTAATTGCCTTATGGACATCAAGTTTGCAACTGCACCAATATCATCAATGTAAATTGTGATTACCTTGGGCAAACTTAGAAACACTTCAAAGTCCATCATGAAGTCTCTAGAGTCATATAGATACTTTGGCTGCCTCATAGGCTCCAATTCATCATCTTTCCATGATGGAGTCCGGAGTCTGAAATATATTTCTATATAACACTCCTCCACATTATGACTCTACTTCCTAAAATTAAACACATAACCTTTGAGGAGAATTTACTGCCGTCCAATCTGACTAAAAATCCGAATCTACGTAATCCACAAGAAGCAGTGAATCTGTTTAGTAAATCCACATATAATTTCCAGTCCTTCTCAGGCACTTTATATATGTCTTACTACAGTTCATCATTCTTGTTCCGGGTTACGTTGATACCTTCTGTTCATGCGTTCAGCAACACAGATATCCAATTTCGTTCATAGCATTCTTTAGATTAAGCTTCCTTATTCGCCGAAGCATAAGGAACCGCTTTCATCTACTATATCTTCTTCTTGTGTCTCAAAGACACATTCACTTAGATAAATTTACATGCTAAACGAGTATGGACTGTATCATTTTATGAAACTTGAGATAAGCATAACATCCTTTCTTGTGATCCGTATTACCGTGATCAAAAGGATATATTTTGCCTTTCTTAAGTCCTTCATCTCTACCGCTTTATTAACCATACCCATACGCCCGATAATACTCTTTCATTATCTCCAATGAGCAAGATACTATCTACGTATAGTACAAGAAACACCACGACGTTTCCGTCACTCTTTACAACACACAAGACACATCCGCTCATTGATTTAAATCCATGCCACTGGATTACCTAATCAAAACAGATGCTTCACGATCTCAAAACTTGCTTTAGTCCATCGCTGGACAGTTTTAAGCTTACTATCAAAATGCTATTAGTACTTTGCATTGAATCACTCTGGTTGCTTCACATAGATGTTTTCCTCAAGACTTCCAATCAGGAAAGCTGTCTTGACATCTATATTTGCTATTCCTCATAATTCAATATGAGCAGCAATAAATAAAAGAATCCGGGTCAACTTAAGCATAGCTACCAGCGAATATGTTCCCTCATAATCGAACCATTTCTTTCTGAGTACACTTATTCGCAACAAGCTTTGCTTCCAAGGTTTTCACCTTTCCGTATGATCCTCTTTTATTTCCTATGACCACTTGCATTGGCTTTTACACCATTTTAGTGATCCTTCAAGCTCCAGACTTTATTTAGAATCCGTAGATTCTATTTCAATATTCATTGCAACTTACTAAGATTCCGCATTTTCAAGTTGTAGTGCTACGTCGTATCCGTGGGACAATACCATGTTCACTAGGGATCAAGTCTTACGACTCTCCCAAAACATATATCATTTGGGTTGTCAAACAACCCTCCCACTACGACAAGGCACTACACGTAATTGTGTATCAGACGTGACACGCGATGCAGTTTACCTTGTGGTATATCCTCTTGTACACTTGGTACTTATACTTAGTGTTTTCCTCTCACTTCCTTTAGAACAACTTATACATGGGCTTGTGATTTATTACATAGTCCTTTTCCAAAAATCTAGTTATTGAGTTAACAATTATCCTTCGATCTTTTGGACTAAATAAATCACCCTCCATTTTTCTAGGATATCCCATATACAGACAAACGTTTCCCGAATTACTGTATCTAGGGCATATCCATAAAACGAATTTAATTATTCCAAATAATTCATCATCTATCTAATCATAACCATAAGAGCCTTATACCTTCTACCCACCACACCATTCAGCTGGGGCAAGCCCGGTGTAGTCTACTTGAGATTTAATATCTACTTCTGATTAATAGCTCCTAACTATCCCTTGAGGTATTCGCCATCATGATTAAATCGTAATGACGTAATATATTTTCCATGACGCTTCACTGTACCAGCCTTTCAATTCTTGAATTAATCCAAGAACTTAGACATGCAGTGCATCAAATAAATATATTGGTATCCAGAATAATCTTCGAATATTCTTAACCACCTCTTGCCTGGATAATATTAGGTCCGCTTGAATCAGAATGAACTAATTCCAACATATATATCTTTGGCTCTATACCCCAAAGCCTTGAAAAGGCAGTTAATCATTTTTACTTCCAAGTAAGACTCACAAGTCCGATAGTTTCCACTTCAGATAAACCTTACGGTCTATCGGCTATCAACTTTTGAATCCTACTCAAGTAAAATGAATTAATCTTAGACGCCAAATATATGTTTAGTTCATTTCCGAAGGTTCCTTTCTCTTACTTATATTAGAAGATGCATTATTTAATTACAATTTATTGCATCTGTGAGATGTGCATGATTCAAGAGTTTACTTATTATCTATCAACGTACTTTAACGGATTATAGCCTCATTCCTCATCACTATGACCATGTCATTTAAATGAAATGAAGTATTCATCCGTTAATGCATAGAAACTGAAATCAAATTCTTTCTATGAAATGTACGTAAAGACAATTTCTCATAATCAATCGTTTATTCTTATCATGAGATAAATAAATAACTCCCACTGCAATAGTCACTACCTTTGTAGTTTTACCCATGTTATTAACAATCTTATCCTTACTCAGTGATAAACATTTAGTGATTCCAGTATCTACATACTTCGTGTTAATAGATGCCATCACTAATCATGTTTAAACAACTAGTGAATAAGATATTAAACTTGTTCACTTTATGATGAAAATGGCTTTCCTTTGCCACATGTTTTGTCAGAAGTCTCCCACCATATACATCCTCTAGTATTTCAGGTAGAACTTTCTCAAAACATCAAGGCTAAACATGGAGAATAAAATTGATCTAGGTTTCCCTTTCAATTTATACTCCAAGCTTTTCCAATTCATTCATCAAATTCTATCATGATCTTGCGCCTTTTAAATTACTCAAGTATCTGAAGAGTTACATGAGTTCATCATATTTCTATGATCCTCTCATCTCTTCACTAAAGACTTTAATAGGCATCATGAGCCGTCCTTTGAGAGAACACATGTATTTTCTTAAGCAGTAAATTTCAAAATTAAGATTCTTTTCTAATCAGTTAATTTGGACAAGTAAATATAATTTCTTTTAGTTAACAATTAGTGAGACTAAAACTATTCGAAATACAGAGAATCACGATTAAATTTACTGATCAAAACTTCGAATTTTATCCTTTTATATTGTTTCCCTCAAAACAATATAAAATAAAATTCACCGACATCTCAAGCACCGTGAGTCTGCAAGCCACGTTAGTGTGGACGTTTACAAACCCGAACATTTACAAGAGAAGGTTTTACCCATTAATTTCATTTGTCAACCTAACTTTATGACAAAATAATTAATAGTCGGTTACTCTTTAGCCATGCAAATAATAGCAGTGACTCCGTTGGGGAGGATACTAATTATTTACACCTAAGTGTACACCATTATTTGATCCCAAGTCCACTGCGCGAGCTTATGTGCCTTACAGTTGGAGAAGTACACACGCGCTCGGGTAGCTTCCTACAATCATCAATTATAAGTTTGTACCAGTGTACCGCACACAAACTCATCCGTTAGGGAGGAAGGCCTATGCCAACACGCAAGTTTATGTGCCACATTACAAACAATAATTATTTATGAAGTCTGTACCAGTGATCCGTGAATAAACTCATCCGTTAGGGAGGAAGGCCTATTGCCAACACGCAAGTTTACTCACATCACTTACAAACCAATAATGGAGGCCGCGGGAATTTAATTACCAATCCCCTCTCCCACTTAGTTATTTAATTACCGAGGGTTTTTAACATGCATATAATATTCCAGAATAAAATATACAACTAAGACATGCTTCTATTAACAACAATTTAAATAAATAAATCACATAGAACATGTCTTACACATATACAACAATAATTGACAATTAAATCAATTAATCAGTTATATAACATTAATTAATTGCATAAAATGTTGGATCAATTAAATAGGCCCAGCTGACCCAAACATAATTAGCATAAAATGAGCAGCCCATTAATAAAATAATTAAGCCCATTTATCTTGACAATTTCAGCATTAAGGTCAAGCTCAATATTTAACCTGGCCCAACATTAACCCCACAATTAATTAAATCCAGCAGTAAATATAGCCCAGCAGCCCATTGTCCATTTAATTAAAATTGGGCCAAATAGCCCAAAACCAAATTAAAATTTGGGCATCCTAATATTTATTACTGTATTGGGCCCATTAAACCTGTAAGCCCATAACACCTAAATGACATAGTCCCTGCAGCCCAACACAATTAAAAAATTAGGGCCCAACATGCCTTAAGCCCATTGATCAAAAAATGACAAGGCCCAGCAGAAAATCACAACCGCTGCCCTATCAATTTTCCAGCCGCAACGGACGCAAAAAGCACCGCTGCAAGCAACCTCCGCCAGAAACTAGCCATCAGCACGCCGCCGTGCAATTCTCGGACGTCCCTGCTGATCCTAGCGGCCGCGCCTGCACACGCCAGCCCCTTGCTTCCGATCGTGCCCATCCACCGGCCGCCAGCCTCTGCCGCACCGTGAAGCTGCTGTCCAGCACCTCCGTCCTTCAACCGATCGACAATGGCAGGGAACCCGCCGCCCAATGGACTCGATCGGAGCCCTCGATGGACTTGCCCAGCCCCTCCGTCCTGCAAAAGATCAGAATCGTGCAGCTGCCGATGACAGCCCTGCACTCGCAGCACCGCCGATCTGGCACGATTTCTCCTTGCCGATCGCTTGATCCGTCATGCCTCCCTTTGTCATCTCATCGCAGAAACTGATCTACCACCAGCGCCATCTCCGCCCCTGCACCGATCAGCGGCAATGGAAACAGACCCGGCCGGAACTGACATTGTGCGGTCCGGAACTTCCTGATCGTCGGATCACAACCAGATTGCTAGTCCGAAGTGTCTACTGCTGTCGTGATGCGACGCCATGTCCACGATCAATCACCAGACTACGCCGTCGAACCAACAAGCGGCAGCTACAGACTCAGATTCTGTCGCAGTCGCCGTTTTCACACTGCAGCCCTCGACAAACGCCAGTCATCACCAAAGTTACCCATCGCTGGCCATGGAGTTGACTCGCCTGGAACCCACCATTGACTCTCACCGGGTTTGACTTGTCCAGCCCATCCAGAACCGCCGTGATTCCTTTCTTTCTCCATCGTCGCGCAGTGAAGTGATGGTGGTGTGTGTTTGTGATACTGCGTGAAAGATAAAGTAGCGTGAATACTATCTAACTCCACAATAAGGGCTATCTCATTTTCACACATAATCACATAATTGACGTGCGATAATAGTCATGAGAATACTTATAAAACCATGAGATTACATCCAGATCAAAACACATAATCATATAATCACATGAACCCCAATCTTACAGATCATGTTTCACCACGAAACCAACGCTCTGATACCAATTGTTGGCAATTGGATCGTGCGGTTCAACATGATCCGTTAGGATTAACAGGTAAACAAATCAGCGAAAGCAATAAAATATTTACCGTACTTCAGGGTTGATGTAGAGTCTGAATCGCTGCAGAAGAACACCTCTTGATCTTCTGCTGTATGTCCCAAGTCAACTCTGGTGTTGGGTGGTCAACAATCCCCAGAGTTCTCTCAATCTGCTTCTCTCTAACTCACGTCAAAAGAGGCGCAGGAAGTTAGGTTTCCAGAAGCTGAGATGACTATATATATTGGGCTACAGCAGGGACCAGGAGGAGAAATTGGGCTGGGCCTCAATTGAACTTAATTAACCAAGCTTAGCCCAAAGCTTTTAATTAAATCCAATAATAATAATATAGTCCACTAAAATATTATTATTGCACTACCCGTCCAATCCCAAAAATTATGTTCTGGGCTCCTTCTTATTATGAGCCCGATAGTCTCCCCATGTTTAAGATATTCAATGTCCATTAATTAATTAAGTTACTGACAACTCAAATTAATTAATATCTCATCCGAGAGTAGTACCACTCAACCTTATTATCATGCCGGAAATTAATCCACTTGCAAGATTTACATGATAAACCTTATGAGCTCCTCAAGGGGACATCATCAACCTATGACGGACATGGATTCCTTCTACAATCAACAGCACACCATAGATACAACACTACTTCCCAACTCACCGAGTTTGTTGATTTAATACTTATAAATCTCACCCATTGATGAATCAAAGAAATACATACTGCCCTACGTGTCGAGGTTATTGTATAGGGATTAAGAGCACGAACTTCCATAATAACAGAGATCAAGTTCTACTATATAGTCAGTATAAGAAGAACGACCTCAGGCGGTCCTGCTCAATACACAGAAGTGCACTAATGTGATTCTATAGCCAAGACAAGCTAATACCAAACCACACTACAACCATACCGATAGAGAGTCCCCGTCTATCTCAGTTGTGAGCATCTGTTTATACTTTATAAGGAAACCGATAATATGATCTTCCGCGTGTTGTCGCACAACATATTATCTACAGTATAAAGTAATTGGACTATTGCATCATGCATATAAATTAAATTATAAGATGCAATCATTTGATCAATGATTCTCATTTCAAATATTGTTATGACATTGTTCATACTAAAGCTAGACTTTTAGTATACAATCCAACACCTTCATCTCATACCGCTTTATCAACCATACCCATACGCCCGACAATACTCTTTCATTGTCTCCAATGAGCAAGATACTATCTACATATAGTACAAGAAATACCACCATGTTTCCATCATTCTTTTCAATACACAAGACCCATCCGATCATTGATTAGATCCATGTCACTGGATTACCTCATCAAAATGAATGTTTCATGATCTTGAAGCTTGCTTTAGTCCATGAATGGACACTTTTAAGCTTACTATCACAATGCTCTTAGCTCTTTCCAATGAATCACTCTGGTTGCTTCACATAGATGTTTCCCTTAAGACTTCCAATCAGGAAAGCTATCTCGACATCTATTTGCTATCCCTCATATTTCATATGAGTAGCAACAAATAAAAGAGTCCGGATCAACTTAGGCATAGCTACCGGCGAACAGGTTTTCTCATAATCAAACCCTTTCTTTCTGAGTATACCTTTTCGCAACAAGCTTGCTTTCAAGGTTTTCACCTTATTCTATGATCCTCTTTTATTCTTGCATGCCCGCTTCCAATGGCTTTTACACCATTTAGCGGTTCAACAAGCATCCAGACCTAATTTAAAATCCATCGATTCTATTTTAATATTCATTGCACTTACTAAGATCCCGCATTTTAATTTTGTAGTGCAACTTCGTATCCCTGGGATAATACCATGTTTACTAGCGATCAAGTCTTACAACTTTCCCAAAACATGTATCTCACGGGTTGTCGAATAACCCTCCCACTGTGACAAGGCACTACATGTAATTGTGTATCAGACGTGACACGCGTTGTAGTTTACCTTGTGGTATATCCTCTTGTACACTTGGTACTTATACTTTGTGTTTTCTTCTCACTACCTTTAGAACAACTCATACATGGGTTTGTGATTTATTACATAGTCCCTTTCCAAAAATATAGTGTTTGTGTTAACAATCACCCTTCGATCTTTTAAACTAAATAAATCACCTTCATTTTTATAGCATATCCCACAAACAGACAAACATTCAGATGAATTATGTTTCTAGGGCTTATCCATAAAATGAATTAAGTAATTCCAAATAATTCATCATCTATCTAATCATTACCATAAGAGTCTTATTCCTTCTATCCACCACACCATTCAGCTGGAGCATGCCCGGTGTAGACCACTTGAGATTTAATCTCAACCTCTGATTAATAGCTCCTAATTATCCTAAGAGGTACTCGTAATGACGATTAAATCGTCATTACTTGATATATTTTCCATGATGCTTTACTGTACTAACCTTGCAATTCTTGAATAAATCAAAGAACTTAGACATGCAGTGCATCAAATAAATATATCGGTATCTAGAATAATCTTCGATTATTCATTACCACCTCTCGCCTGGATAATATTAGGTCCGCTTGAATCAGAATGAACCAATTCCAACATATATATCTATTGCTCTACACCCTTTTATCTTGAAAAGGTAATTAATCATTTTTACTTCCAAGTAAGACTCGCAAGTCCGATAGTTTCCACTTCAGATAAACCTTACGGTCCATCTGCTATCAACTTTTGAATCCTACTCAAGTAAAATGATCGAGTCTTAGATGCCAAATGCATGTTTAGTTCATCTCCGAATGTTACTTTCTCTTACTAAGATCAGAAGATGCATTATTAATTACTATTTGTTGCATATGTGGAATATACATGATTTAAGAGTATACAAATTGTCCATCAACGTACCATAACAGATTACAACTCTATCCTTCATTATAATGACCATGTCATTTAAATGAAATGGAGTATCCATCTATTAATGCATAGAAACTGAAATCAAATTCTTTCTATGAAAATGTACGTAAAGATAATTTCACAAAATCAAACGTCTACTCATATCATTAGATAAATAAACAACTCCCACTGCAATAGCCACCACTCTTGTAGTTTTACCCATGTCTATAATAATCTTATCCTCACTTAGTAATAAACATTCAGTGATTCCAGTATCTACACACTTCGTGTCAGTAGATGCCATCACTAATCATTTTTAAACAGCTAGCAAGTAAGATTCTATCCTTGTTCACTCCTTTTATGAAATTGGATTTCTTTTACCATATGTTTTGTCAGAAGTTTCCCACCATATACAACCTCTTGTAATTCAGGAGAAACTTACTCAAAACATCTAGGCAATTATGAAGAATAAAATTGACTTAGGTTTCCCCTTCAACTTCTATTCCATGTATTTCCAATTCATTCATCAAATTCAATCATGACCTACCGCCTTTTAACTTACTCAAGTATCCGAAGAGTTACATGAGACCATCATATTTCTATGAATCTCTTATCTCTTCACTAGAGACTTTAATATGCATCATGATAAGTCTCTTGTGAGAACACACATGTATTTCTTAAGCAGTAAAATTCGAATCCAAGATTCTTTTCTAATCATCTAATTTTGGACCAGTAAATATAATTTCTTTTAGTCAACCATAAATGAAATAAAACTATTTGAAATTCAAAGAATCATAAAAAAAATATATATATATACCGATCAAATCTTCAAATTTTATCCTTTTATATTGGTTCCCTCAAAACAATATAAAAATAAAATTCACCGACATCTCAAGCACTGTGAGTCTGCAAGCCACGATAGTGTGGACGTTTACAAACCCGAATATTTACAAGAGAAGGTTTTACCCATTAATTTCATTTGTCAACCTAACTTTATGACAAAATAATTAATAGTCGGTTCCTCTTTAGCCATGCAAATAAAAGCAGTGACTCCGATGGGGAGGATACTTATTATTTACACCTAAGTATACACCATTATTTGACCCCAAGTCCGCGGCCCAAGCTTATGTGCCTTACAGATGGAGAAGTACACACGCGCTCGGATAACTTCCTACAGTCATCAATTATAAGTTTGTACAGTGATCCGCAAATGAACTCATCCGATGGGGAGGAAGGTCTATGCCAACACGCAAGTTCATGTGCATCACATTACAAATAATAATTATTTAATGAAGTCTGTACCAGTGATCCACAAATATACTCATCCGATGGGGAGGAAGGTCTATGCCAACACGCAAGTATACTTGCATCACTTACAAATAATAATTATTTAATGAAGTCTGTACCAGTGATCCACAAATATACTCATCCGATGGGGAGGAAGGTCTATGCCAACACGCAAGTATACTTGCATCACTTACAAACCAATAATGGAGGCCGCGGGAATTTTTACCAATTCCCTTTCCCACTTAGTTATTTAAAACCAAGGGTTTTTACATGCATATAATATTCAGAATAATATACGCAACCTAGCATGCTCATACTTCCAAATATATAACAATAATTGACCAATAAAACAATTACAGCAGTTATATATAAGGAAATAAATTGCCAAAAATAAGTTGACTTGATCAACACTCCAACATACATGCATATAATATACCAAATATAATACGCAATCTAGCATGCTTCTATTTAAGGCAATAAATCATAGATAATCATGCTTACATATATAACAATAATCAATTAATAAATCAATTATAACAGTTATATAACAGCGAATTCGATTGTTCGCCACCAATCACGAATGCGGACAACTGCGATGGGGATCGACCTCCCTGCAGCCTGCTGCACCACTCTAGCACCCTGCCCGATCATATTGTGAAGACTCACGCGGAACCTGATGCAGACCAATCGAACTTGATGCAAACCCGCTCGAACCTAGTGCAGAGTCGATCGAACCTGATGCAGACCAATCAAACCTGATGTGAATCCGCTCGAACCTGGTGCATCATTGATCGAACCTGATGCAGACCAATCAAACCTGATGCAAATCTGCTCGAACCTGGTGCAGCATCGATCGAACCTGATGCACACCAATCGAACCTGATGCAAATCCGCTCGAACCTGATGTAGCATCAATCGAACCTGATGCAGACCAATTGAACCTGATGAAAATCCACTTGAACCTGGTGCAGCATCGATCGAACCTGATGTAGTCCAACCGAACTTGATGCAAATCCGCTCGAACCTGGTGTAGCATCAATCGAACCTGATGCAGACCAATGAAACCTGATACAAATCCACTCGAACCTGGTACAACATCGATCGAACCTGATGTAGACCAATCGAACCTGATGTAAATCCGCTCTAATTGTCGCTCGTCCAAGGGCCTACTTGCACGGAACCAAGTTCAGCCCAACGCACAACATCAAACTACACCAACTGTCGTTCAGGGTTCACAATCGTAGGAACCTGAGAATCCAATCTCCACCGTCCAGAATCTACTTCTGTGAGTTTTGAACATACTGTCCAAATTACAGGTCGATCCAACGGTTAGTTTCTAAGTTACGGCTCAATTCCCTCGACTGCGCAGAACAGAATCGCCCAAAAACTGCATCTATTTTCGGCGTATTCCCGACAACACAAAGCACTAAATACGATCTTCACTGTTCAGAATGTACATCCACTAAATCCGAATATGTTGACCAAAATTCAGCCTGATCCGACGGTTGAAACTTCGGTTATTGAGCCTCTGCAATATCACTACGCTGGATTTTCTCTCAATTTTTTTCTTCCATGTGAAATTGACGAACAGTTTTCGTCGAATCCTCTCACACACAACCATCGACGAACAAATATGATATAGGGTATATTTCACATAGGGATATACATGGTTTGCGCAGTAAAACCAAACCCTAAACATGCGATCCTAATTTCGAAAAAATAATCACATAAACCCTAGCCTAACGTGTCACGCTTCACCACGAAACCGAAGCTCTGATACCAATTGTTGGCGCTTGGATCATTTGGTTAACATAACCCATTAGGATACCATGCGTTTCTATCATAGCGGAAGCAATAAATCATAGAAACGATTACCGTTCACCAGGGTATGTTGATGAAGATTGATTCTCGCAGGTAGTCTGCGCAGACCCACGAGAATAGCCATAACTTCCTCGTCTGATGTTGGAATTGAATGATCTTTATGCTCAGACAATCCTCTCTTCAACAGCGTTCCGTTAGTATATTGATCATCAAATTATTAGCACGGTACGAATTTATACAAATTTCACAAGGTCGCGGACAGCAGCAGCAAACTACCTTTTGATCTTCTGCTATATGTCCCAAGTCCGATCTCGACGTCGTGTGGGCGACGATCTACGAGACCTCCTCAATCTGCTCTCAACCCTCATCACACGTGAATAATGAATTAGATTAGGGTTCCAGATAAGCTGAGGTGACTAATATACATGGGCTACAGCAGGGACCAGGAGGAGAAATTGGGCTGGGCCTCCATTGGGCTTAAGTATCCAAGCTTAGGCCAAAGCTTATACTTAAGTCCAATAATAATAATATATTCCACTAAAATATTATTACTGCACTGCCTTTCCAATCCCAAAATTACGTTTTGGACTCCTTCTTATTATGAGCCCGTTAGTCTCCCCATGTTTAAGATATACAATGTCCATTAATTAATTTAAGTTACTGACAACTCAATTAATTAATATCTCATCCAAGAGTAGTACCACTCAACCTCATTATCATGCCGGAATAAATTCCACCTGCAGGATTTACATGATAATCCTTATGAGCTCCTCAAGGGGACATCATCAACCTATGATGGACACGGATTCCTTCTACAATCAACAGCACACCATAGAGACAGCACTACTTCCCAACTCATCGAGTTTGTTGATTTAATTACATGTAAATCTCACCCATTGATGAATCAAAGAAATACATACTGCCCTACGTGTCGAGGTTATTGTATAGGGATTAAGAGCACGAACTTCCATAATAACTGAGATCAAGTTCTCCTATAAGTCAGTATAAGTCGAACGATCTCAAGCGGTCCTGCTCAATACACACAAGTGTACTAATGTGATTCTATAGCCAAGATAAGCTAATACCAAACCACACTACAACCATCCGATAGAAAGTCCCCGTCTATCTCGGTTGTGAGCATTTGTTTATACTTATAAGGAAACCGATAATATGATCTTCCGCGTGTTGTCGCACAACATATTATCTACAGTATAAAGTAAGTGGACTATTGCATCGAACATTTAAATAAATTATAAGATGTAATCATTTGATCATATGATTCTCATTTCAAATTAATTGTTATAACATTGTTCATACAAAAAGCTAGACTTTTAGTATACAATCCAACAATGAGTAGTAAACCTAAAATATGTGTAGAAATAAGAATTAATGCATAATTTTTTATTGGTGACATTTATTTTAGGTGATACCAGCTATAAAAAAAAATGGCCAAGTGGAGCAAGTAAGGATATATACATCAACAAGATACTGCCAAGCCACATATAGAAGATAACTAGTATGAAACCCGCGTAATATGCGGGATCATTAGTTTTTTTATTTAATTTTATTTCTCTAACGAAATTTCTATCTTAATATGATTTTAAATAGTCTAAATTGTGTGATGAAAAGTATATTTATTATATATTCTTATATATATTAAAATAATAAATTATTACTAAAAATTATCAGTTTTGAAATGATGAATTAAGAAAGTCATTACATGACCAAATTTTGGAAATGTTAGATTAAATGATCAAAATTTTTAAGTAAAATATTTTCACTTTCCTTGGTAAAAATTACATCCAAAAACTGCTTATATAATTTTTTTAAGTTCAAATATAAAACCTAGCTATAAAGACTTGGAAATGCTTTCAACAACACACCAACATAAAGAGAATCAATAAGTGAATTAAAAAAAAAACTAATCCAACATAAATGAAAAAAACTCTCAATCAACTATGATCATTATCCATAATTATGAATTGATATATATATATATATATAAATTAAATGATTACAAAAATGATAATAGTAATCCGCATATAGGAAATGATTATGGAATCATCGGCAAGTCCATAATCATCAAAAAGTTCAAAGAATTAACCCCTGTTAACACTACTTTGAATTTGAAGTAATGGCATTATTGTCTTCAATTCCATAAAATGATATAACCGTCTCAATAACATGATAAAATTGTCATTCTTAGGCATCACTATAAACTTATAAAAATTTAAGTTGTGACATTACTATAGATTTTCCATCATGCAAGAGTAGAAAATCATGAAAGAAGTAAAACGTCAGATGTTTCATAACTGTGCTTATTGCTTAGAGCTTCCATTAAAATAGTTTATATGAATGTAATCACCCCACCACAGTATTTGCAATTGTTCATCTGCTGTAAATATTTGATACCCAATAGGCTGAAAAACAACACAGGAGAAATCTGCACGCTGATTAATCAATTGAAGTTTCAAAGAAGCTTTCCCAGTCTTTGAATACTTAGGATTAAAGAAGTTTGCAAACTGATATTGAAATCACAACACACATTTAGTTTCTGAATTAAAGAAGATAAAGAGACACTTGAAAGAGGAACCCTCACCTTTATTGGGGTAGTGCAAATATATGAAGATCGACAGCTTATTCCTTAGGATTGATTTCCCCATTACAAAGGGTTCCAATGAGAATCAAGGATTCATTTGATTAAGAGAGGAGTATGGGATACTTGAACCATGCATGTGACAACGTTAATCATTCTGACAACTAAGATGTTACCACAACAATTACCATGAAATTCATTTGGTAAACTTGGAGTACTCGCAGTCTAAATAGCTTATCATCATCAACTTAAGAACATATGTTCATCTAGATAAATATTTGGCGCACTACTCATGTGATATATCTGAGGTTTTAGAGATTGGATAATGGCACATTAGGAGATGATTAATGTGAGTTTACTATTGAGAGATCATTTTTCCCTTTTCAATTGGGTTCAATAGTGAAATTAAATTCTAATTGTTCTAAGCTCTTAAACTTTAATAATATCTGTTATAAACGAATTCACGTTGCCCGTGTTTCTAGCTTGTAATTAACCAAACCACACAACTACTTGTGTGGCTCTCTGTAAGAATCAGAATATAATCATATGTTATCAACTCAATTTAAAAATTCACGTGTTGATCTATAGCCTACCAATATATAATGAGATTAGCCAAATAAGTGGACAATTAAATTGAGAGAATTGATCGAGGATTTTAATTGGTTATTATACCTCATAGACATTCGCGACTTTCACAAACTTCTTCCTATATTCTGGATCAGGATTTTTATTCAGATGACTATTCAAAACAACACAAAAGTAAGCAAACACAAAATCAAGGTTGTCAATTCTTTACAACAAAAATATTACTTGTTATTTATCGTATTTTGTCTTGATCTCAGAGACATTGTCACTTTTGTGACCCTGCACATTCACAGTATAGTTGATTATTTAATAAGAAATAAGTAAAAATGAAAAAAAAATGATAAGCTTAGAGAGAAGTTCGAGTACCCTAGGAGATCGTAGCAATTATCTTTGTCACAATAGATCGAAAAGAGGGTTGGATTAGGTATGAGTAGGAGAATAAATGTGAGAAGGCTCCAGTGGATCAAAGCAAACAGGAAAATGAGTCAATTTTAGGTGGCAAGGTTGTGAGCTAGAACTACATTTTGTTCTGTATTTTACATAAATATATTTTCGATTAAAACCAAAGAGAATATAATTAGTTTATGAGCACAAAATAGAAGAAATCAAAACTCAAGAGAAGAGTAAACATGGTCAAGTTATCCTTTTACCACAGTTTCTTCCCACTATTTAAGTAATGACACCGCAATCACATTGGACAAACTGATGGCAATGACATCGCTCACAAACATGTTCTCCATGAACTCGCAGCTTACTTACCAAGAAAGATTGTTTATTTATTTAATAACCCAAAGAAATAAGCAATCTTTTGAAACAAAAGAAATCCTAGAAGAATTGTAGTGAAGTATTACCTGAAACTGTGATGAATATTAGCAAGTACAATTCACTGCCAGAGATGACGCCATGAAACTATAAAACTAAATCAAAAGAAGTATAATGTAGATAATATACATCTGCTCCTTTTATAAGTTGATATTAAGAAAACATATAAAACCTAACTCTAAAAACTACTATTATCATATAGCTTTAATAGGGATTCTAAAATAGTAAAACATCTGATCATCGCTATTTTTACCTAGATTTTAGTGTCATTTTATGTCAATTTTCATAGTATTTTATCCTTATTTTATGTGTTATTTGGTTGTGTTATGTGTTTTCATGGAAATATGTGTGAATGAGCTTAAACGTATGTAAAACAAGTGAAAATAGAGCAAAAATGGAGACGGGAGCTGAAACGAGCAAGAAACAAACTTACGGGACCTAACTCGAGTTGCAAGGTGCAACTCGAATTGCCAACTCGAGTCGAGTAGGGGTGCGAAAATGTCTAAAATTTGTCCAGTGACCCAACTCGAGTTGCAAGTTCCAACTCGACTTACAACTCGAGTCGAGCTGCGTCTCACCAAGTCGTGCAGAGCAGGGCAGGAGTTAAAAATCATACAGTGTGCTTACTCGAGTTGCAAGTCGCAACACGACTTGGCAACTCGAGTCGAGTAAGGTTCCTAAAGTCAAATCAGTTTCAGAGCCTCGCAACATGACCGAACAGGCTAGTGCTCGAGTTGCTGACTCGAGTCGAGCTGGGCTAGCTCAATTTACAATACTGTTGGATTGTATACTAAAAGTCTAGCTTTTTGTATGAACAATGTTATAACAATTAATTTGAAATAAGAATCATATGATCAAATGATTGCATCTTATAATTTATTAATATGTTTGATGCAATAGTCCACTTACTTTATACTGTAGATAATATGTTGTGCGACAACACACGGAAGATCATATTATCGATTTCCTTATAAATTATAAACAGATGCTCACAACCGAGATAGACGGGGACTCTCTATCGGGATGGTTGTAGTGTGGTTTGGTATTAGCTTGTCTTGGCTATAGAATCACAATAGTGCACTTGTGTGTATTGAGCAGGACCGCTTGAGATCGTTCGACTTATACTGACTTATTGGAGAACTTGATCTCAGTTATTATGGAAGTTTGTGCTCTTAATCCCTATACAATAACCTCGACACGTAGGGCAGTATGTATTTTTTTGATTCATCAATGGGTGAGATTTACATGTAATTAAATCAACAAACTCAATGAGTTGGGAAGTAGTGCTGTCTCTATGGTGTGCTGTTGATTGTAGAAGGAATCCGTGTCCGTCATAGGTTGATGATGTCTCCTTGAGGAGCTCATAAGGATTATCATGTAAATCCTGCAGGTGGAATTTATTCCAGCATGATAATGAGGTTGAGTGGTACTACTCTTGGATGAGATATTAATTAATTGAGTTGTCAGTAACTTAAATTAATTAATGGACATTGTATATCTTAAACATGGGGAGACTAACAGGCTCATAATAAGAAGGAGCCCAAAACGTAATTTTGGGATTGGAAAGGCAGTGCAGTAATAATATTTTAGTGGAATATATTATTATTATTGAACTTAAGTATAAGCTTTGGGCTAAGCTTGGATACTTAAGTCCAATGGAGGCCCAACCCAATTTCTCCTCCTGGTCCTTGCTGTAGCCCATGTATATAAGTCACCTCAGCTTATCTGGAACCCTAATCTAATTCATTATTCACGTGTGATGAGGGTTGAGAGTAGATTGAGGAGGTCTCGTAGATCGTCGCCCACACGACGTCGAGATCGGACTTGGGACATACGGCAGAAGATCAGAAGGTAGTTTGCTGCTGCTGTCTGCCACCTTGAGAAATTTATATAAAATCGTATATTACTCAGAATTTGATGATCACAAATATCATTCAATTCCGACATCAGACGAGGAAGTTATGGCCATTCTCGTGGGACTACACAGTCTGCCAGCGAGAATCCTTCATCTTCTACATACCCTGGTGAACGGTAATCGTTTCTATATTTTATTGCTTCCGCTATGATAGAAACGCATGGTATCCTAACAGGTTACGTTAACCAAATGATCCAAGCACCAACAAATACATGCTACTCGACTCGAGTAGCTAACTCGAGTAACACAGGCCAAGTCGAGTAAGGCCATTTTAGGCCAGAAATTTGGATTTTCACCTGCCAATGTTTGTAAGTGTGTAAAAAGCCCATTTGATATTTAATTCGTGGCCCAACTTGGAGAGGGTGGGTATAAATAGCCTCAAGTTCAACATTTGAAGGAGATTGGATATTCCACACAAGGGTTTCACTCCTACACCTAGATCAGACATCATTTCTTCCATTTTACACCATCATCTTCATCCATCTTCATCTATTCTTCATCCCTTTCATTTGGGTGTTAAAGACCTCAAGAATTCAAGAGCTAGAGGTGGAGATCAATGAGTGTTGAAGATTCTCTACAAGGAATTGTTAGGGAAGATTTATGTTCTTCATCCCTTACATCTCTATTGTTTTTCATTTTCCATTTTGTTTCTCAATGAGTGTTGATCAATGGATGATTTATGATAATTAAGTGCTATTATAATGTTCATGTGTATATTGCCTGGAGTGAGATGGAGACAACCCTCTTAAGTATTAGAAAGGCATGAATAGATATCAAGTTTGGGTTTGACCGAAAGGATATTTAAATTCGACGAGGGAAACCAATCCATTCGTTAGCTATAGTACATAAAAAGACAGAGTTAATCCTATTCAGTACCTTTGAAGGGAGAATTGAGAATTAATTAGTACCTAGATGGAAGAGGTTAATGTTGGACTTTGATCTTAAGTGCTTTTGGGAGTCTCAAGTGGATCAACAACCTTTGTAACCAAAAAGGGAGCTTATGATATAATCGTGATCACCCTTAATCTACATCAATTGAGTTGAAATTCCCTTTGCATGATAATATGAATTGAATGTGCTTGGATGTTTCTAATCCCATGTTTTTCCATACTTGAACTTTAGCACCTATTCTCTTTTCTCGTTAATCATATTACTTGTCATTTCTCGTATTTGCTATTTTATTTACTAGCTACTTGCTTTAGTTGATAATTTCAAACTCAAAACCCCTATCATCCTTACAAAAGTAACATAAACATGAGCACACGTATTGTACTAATCCAAACCTAACTCATTTGTGATTCGATAATTTTATTTCTTGGGATATACTTCTACAACGATCGAGTATTCTTGCTCGTGAGTATAAAATATTCAAACAAGAAATTAGCGCCGTTGCCAAGGGAGTTTAATAGATTAGTGTAAGACTGTGTTATTATTTTAGTTGTTCTTGATAAGGATACTTTTTATTTTATTTTATTTACTATTTTTGTTTGTGGTCTCACTCTTTGAATTTTTGTAGGTGTTTTATGATCACAAGATAAAAGGAAAATCAATCGATTATTCCTTTGAATTTGGAGATAGAAAAGACCGCACGACAAAGGAAACGAGAGAGATGAAAAGCTAGAAAAGGAACAAAAATGGATAATCAATATGGAGATAATGTTAATCATAACCCACCCCAAGATCCATTACAAAATCAAAGGGGGGTACAAGAAGGAGGGCAAGAGAATCAAGCGGAGAGGTTTAGGAATTTCATTGCTCAAAACCAAGAATATATGCAATTGCTTGCCAATCAAGAAGCTCAAAGGATACTCCAGCAACAAGAGGCACAACCACATGTTCGTGGAAATGTCCAAGACATGGTTAATATGTTCAATAACCAAGCTATGCAAGGAAATGTGCAAATACCTCAAGAGAGGCCAAAGCCTAGAGCAATTCGGGATTACTTCCAACCGAGAGCTGTGCACAATATGGTTCCTCTGGTTCAAGCCAACAATTTTGAAATTAAGACCGGATTGATCAACATGGTCAAAGCAAATCAGTTTGGGGAGGTCCTCTTGAAGACTCGAACGCTCATCTAGCTACTTTCTTGGAGGTTGCAAATACCGTCAAGATGAATGGAGTGTCGGAAGATGCTATTCGAATGAGGTTGTTCTCTTTTTCTTTAAGAGACAAGGCTAATGCATGGTACAATACAATTCCATTGGAAAGTTGTAATACATGGGAAGATCTTGAGCAAAGGTTCCTACACAAGTACTTTCCTCCTTCGAAGACTCTCCAAATGAAAAGCATTATCACTCAATTTAGGCAACTTCCGAATAAAAATTTTTATGAAGCATGGGAACGCTACAAAGAGATGCTACGAAAGTGTCCTCAACATGATTTTCATGAGAATCAACAAGTGGCTTTCTTTTATCAAGGGTTGAGTCAGCAAAATCGGATGCATGTAGATGCCTCATCCAGAGGGTCTATATTTGGAGTGGATGCTATGAAAGCTATGGAAATTTTTGAAAATATTGCAATGAATGCTTATCAATGGCCTTCAAAGAGAGTAATGGGAGGTTATGCATTTGGAAAGGTGGCTCAAGTGGAGAGTGTTAATAAAGTGAAGAGTGATGTGTTTCAAAGTGAAGGAATGAAAGAATTTAATGAGGGCATCCATGCTTTAGCAAAGCAATTGAATTTGTCACTCAAGGAGTGAGTCAAGGGGGAAGTACAAGTGCTAATTTGAATGATAAGAGCAATGTTAGGCAAGGTGTAGAGGATGTTGCCTATATAGATAAGAGAAATTACCACGGGAATTTCGAACATCAAGAGAATTTCCAAGGTAATTATCCTTTTAACCAAGGTAATTTTCAAGGAGGATATCAAGGGCAAGCTCGGGGGAATAATTTTAATCAATCTAGTAGAGGAAATTAGCAAGCTTCTAGGAAGCATGAAAATCTTTCTTACTCCAATACTCAAGCCGCTGTGGTACTTCCTCAAGGAATGGATCCGAGTGCTAAGCCGCCCAATGGAGAAGATAAATCATCATTGGAAGATACATTGCTAGCATTCATGAAAGATACAAGGGCTTACATGAAAAAAAGAGATGCTAAGCTTGAAGCTAGAATGGAGGAAAATGAGAAAAAATTCGATAATAGGATGAGAGCTTTTGAGCATCAAATGGGATAAATTGCTTCTTCCGTGGGGTCCCAACACCAACAAGGAAAATTTTCATCTACCACGGAAATAAATCCAAAAGAGAATTGTATATGCATAAAGGTGAAAGAGGATAGATTGGTTGAAGAAGGGTTTGTGGATTATAAGGTGGATAAAGAGATAGAAGAAGCAAAAAGAGTAGAGATTGAGTTAGAAGAAAAGAGGAAGAAATGGAAAGAAGAGGATGTACCTAAGTGGAAAAAGGCTAAGGAGGAAAAGGAAAAAGAAGAAGAATATGAACGTGATTATTGGGGAATTCCAATTACTCCTTATCCAATACCTTACCCTCAAAGGTTTGTTAAAAAAGAAAAGATGGAAGAATTTCAAAAGTTTGTTGAAACTTTGAAGAAGAAATATGAAGAGAGAAAGAAAGCAAAGCTAGTTGAAAAAAATGAACCATTGCATGAGGAGTCTTCTATGAAAGTTTGTGATATGGGAAAGTTCGTTATCCCTTGTGAAGTTAAAGAAAAGAAGGTTGTTAATGCATTGTGTGACTTGGGAGCTAGTGTGA
The DNA here is from genome assembly GCA_023678885.1 of Pogostemon cablin. Classification (NCBI taxonomy): domain Eukaryota; kingdom Viridiplantae; phylum Streptophyta; class Magnoliopsida; order Lamiales; family Lamiaceae; genus Pogostemon; species Pogostemon cablin. The sequence goes on along the minus strand of CM042957.1, from coordinate 42,419,546 downwards.
ATGTTATGCCTCATTCTCTCTTTGAGGAATTGGATATTGGAGAGCTCAAGCCTACCACTACATGCCTTCAAGTGGCGGATGAATCAACTATTAACCCCTTAGGGGTGGTGGAGGATGTAGTGATTGAAGTGAAGAAGTTAACTTTTTCGGTAGATTTTGTCGTCTTGGAGATGAAAGTTGATCCTCAAACACCTATGATCTTGGGAAGACCATTCTTAGCCACGGAAAAGGCTCATATTGATGTGGAAAGAGGAGAACTTTCTTTGAGTTCAAATACGAATAGTGTTATATTTTTATGTAACAAAGCAAGAAAGAAAGATGAATCCTACCTCAAGCCTCCAATCATACTTCCGGATAATCTTCATGGATTTGAAAATTCTTACTCTTTTAAATTTTCTGATTCTCTTTTCCATGATTATATTGAAGATTTTAATCTTAACTTGTCTTTGCTTGATATTTGTAGGAATAAGGACTCGAACATCGAATAAAAGGTTGATAAAGGAGAATTTCATGGGTCTTACAGAGACGAAGCATTTCCATCCACAATTCTTCCGGATGATTTGATGATTATGAGCAAGAATGGAGAAATCATGTTGATGGAAAAGAAAAGAGCCAAACAATTTCTCAAAGTAAAGATGAGGGAAGAAATAGTGAAGGATCGCACTTTGGTTCCATGATCTTGCACTCCGTCTAGCTTGAGGACGTTAAACTCAACGCTTAATAGGAGGCAACCCATTATTATCTTTATAACTTTATTTAGTGTTTTCAATAAAGATTGTGGATTCATTGTTGTTTTGCATTTTTGGCTTGTAGATGGATTGTGCTCATAGAGAAAAATGCACATTGAAGAAAAGAGAAGTGCTTCATGGATTCGAGTATGGATATCACACTACTTGTTGCAAACATAATTCTCGACTCTTGTCTCGAGTTAAGTTTGGGGGGCTAGTGCATGGTGGAGATAGCTTGATTCGTTTGGATGCATATGCTTCTCTACAATAAGATCATTGATGGAAACTACAAGGATAAGTGTAAGCAATTAAAATTTATGGTCCAATCAAATGGCGACACGTGGATTTTATTGATTAAATATCAATTTTAATTTATTATATTTTATTTTTGGGATTTAATAAATTAATTCCTAAAATAGATTAATAAATAATTGATAATTAATTTAAAGCCCAACAAATTAAGTAGGGTTTAAATTAAGTAAAACTTGACTCACAAGTCAAATAAAGTCTGGAAGGTTCCAGAATCAGGTCAAATTAAGCAATGACCATTCAAGCTGTGTTATATTTGAAACGGCCCAAGCCCGCAGAATCGGGTCAAATCTGTCATGGACCAATCAGATTGCAAGTTATTTATGGGGCATGCTCATTCCTCACCTATATAAGGAGTCCTCCTCCATTCATTCCAGACACACTACAACATCTGAAGACGCAGACGCTTTTGAAGAGATCAAGAATACGAGCAGTGCTCCCTTGAGATCTTCAAGCATCTTCAAGCCAAGAATGGCCTCCGATCCGAGATCAAGGTGCCAAGCCGCTCCGATCCGGCATTTTTCAAGTCAAGCAAAGATCAGAGATCAAGATCAAGCGAAGGTCAAGATCCAAGTCAAGTGAAGATCAAGATCAAGCAGAGGTCAAGATCCAAGTTAAGTGAAGATCAAGTCAAGCGAAGATCAAGATCCAAGTTAAGTGAAGATCAAGATCTAAGTGAAGATCAAGTCAAGCGAAGATCAAGATCCAAGTTAAGTGAAGATCAAGATCTAAGTGAAGATACAAGTCAAGTGAAGATCAAGATCCAAGTTCAAGATCTTCAAGTCAAGAACACTCAAGACCTTCAAGTCAAGTTCAAGTTATATTCAAGTCAAGAACAACAGCCGATCAAACATCAAGGTGCTAAGCCTCTTCGATCCGGCGTTCTTCAAATCAAATTCATTATTCGTGAAGTCAACGTTCTACCAAATTGAGCTGCATACTTCACAACAAATTCAAGTCAACGTTCAATCCGAATAAAGGTTCAACACCTCTGGATCAACGTCAAAAGACTTTACATCTGAGCTTGGACAAGCTTCGTTCGAAGATCCATCTCAACTCAACATACAGTCAACATACAACAGTCAAAGTAAAGTCAAGCCAAATTGGTTCGAGAGAAGAATCAGAGGATAGATAGAGATTGTTTCCTAAATTTTCAAGTTTAATCCTTCTGGATTATCATTGTAATTCTTTTGTGTTTATTTTATTATAAATACAAAATTTGTTGTTACAAATTTTGGCACGCCCAGTGGGATAATCTCTACCTCTTATCTCTTCTCAAAATGACTCCGGTCAAGATTACTGTGGGAAGGAATGCTGCTTCTAAGCTCTCAGAATCATTAAACGAATATGTTGCTGTTGTTATGAGGAGCATGTCAGAAAAAGCTCGGTAAGAAGCCTCATCTAGATCCAACCCTTTGGTTGAGGAGGCTTCGAGAAAATAACTACCTATGAAGGAGGATAGTGATGATGATTCTGCATCTTCAGGCTCTTCATCTGACTCAGTTGCAGCTCCAGTAATGATGGCAGGCACCACGACTGTTGAGGAACAATTAGCAAATATGATGAAAGCTATCGAGGGGCTCACGAAACACATAGAAGCTCAAGACACAAAGATCTCCCAATTGATGAAAAGAGACATCGCGGAGATTAGCCATGAAACGGAAAAGGAGTCATGGATGATAGTGAAGTGGAAGAGGTCACAAAGCGCCAGACTATTGAAAAGGAGCAAACTCAAGGAACGTTGCCACTTTCAGCTGATGGAATGCTCCAAGTCGATCAATTGAAGGATATTATACTTGGAACAATAAAAGAAAGGTTTGAGGAGAATTCCAAGTCTACTGTTACTTATATCAAGCCATACACGAAAAGAGTGGACAACTTGAAGTTGCCAGCTGGCTACCAGCCTCCCAAGTTCCAACAATTTGATGGCAAGGGAAACCCGAGGCAGCATATAGCACACTTTATTGAGACTTGCCATGACGCTGGTACTTATGGAGACCATATGGTGAGGCAGTTCGTTCGTTCTCTAAAAGGAAATGCATTTGATTAGTATATCGACTTGCAAGCTGAATCCATTGATAGTTGGGCACAAATGGAACATGAGTTCCTTAACCATTTCTATAGCACGAGGAGAACTGTTAGCATGACTGAGCTGACTAATACTCGCCAATTGAAGGAAGAGCCTGTGATTGATTATATCAATCGATGGAGAAATTTGAGTTTAAATTGCAACGACTGATTATCCGAAGAGTCTGCTATTGAGATGTGTATCCAAGGGATGGAATAGAATCTCCTTTATATACTCAAAGGAATTCAACCTAAGACTTTCGAAGAGTTGGCTACTAGGGCCCATGACATGGAATTAAGCATGGCTGCTAGTGGAATCAAACATTCACCAATGTTGGACTCTTAAAAGTCCAAAGACAAACAAGATTTCAAAAAATGGGGCAAGTCCTACGCTAAAAGTTCCAACAAAGAGTCAATGGCCACAAATATTATGACGGTCAAAGTTTGAAAGAATGAAAATGATAAGAAAGACAAAGGGAAGCAAGTTGCCCAAGAGTGGGGGCAAAGAAGGTTAACTCTGAAAGAGATGCAAGAAAAGGAGTATCCATTTCTGAATTCAAACATTTCTAGCATATTCGATGATCTAATGAAGAACAAACTCCTTGATCTTCTTGAGATGAAACATCCAGAGGAAGCCGGTCGAACTAATGACCCAAAATACTGCAAGTATCATAGGTTGGTGAGTCATCCAATTCATGATTGTTTTGTTCTTAAGGAAAAGATCATGCAACTGGCTAAGGAAGGGAAAATCGTGTTAGAAGATGAGGCAGGCACAAACTTCACTTCTGTAAAAGAAATTCATGATGAAGGCTCATGTCATGTCATGAACGAGGACAATGAAAGCGAACAACTTGAAACTAAGGGTAAAGCTTACTCCATGAAGGTGACCTTCATGGATGAAGATATGTTGTTGGGTATACAATCTCATAATAAACCTCTATTTGTGACTGGTTACACTAAAGGGATGCGAGTGAATCGCATACTTGTTGATGGAGGTTCGGCAGTGAACATTTTATCCTTGAGAATGTTGAAGAAGATAGAAATACCAATGGATGAACTCAACCATAGCCGATTGATGATCCAAGGGTTCAACCATGAGGGGCAAAGGACTCTCGGAACAATAGTTCTTGATTTGCTAATTGATGAGATGAAATCAACAGTCCTTTTCCATGTTATTGATGCAAAAACTTCGTACAACATGTTTTTGGGGCATCCATGGCTACATGAGAATGGCGTGATTCCTTCCACATGACACCAGTGCTTCAAATATAGTAAAGGTAACAACGTGAAAAGAGTATTCGGTGACGACAAGCCGTTTACTGAAGATGAAGCTTACTTTGCAGATGTTAAATATTTCTTCAAGAGTACAAAGGAAGTGAAATGTTAAGAAGCCCCAGTACAGGATAATGGGGGCAATGAACAAATAGAGTATGAGGAAGGTAGTACATCATCTGCCACTCTTAAGAACAAAGGCAAAGGGCTTGAGACCTCAAAAGAGTTAACGTTGCCTTTAACAAAAATTGACGCTAGTAAACTTTCTTCTCCACCACTCAAAGGATTCATACGTCCTGTTGAAGGAGCAAAGACCGAACACGGTGAAGTGTTTGAAGCCGAAATAACCAAGTCGTATAGTCCATAAGCTTATAAACTCCTTATGAAGGCTGGTTACGAACTGAAAGAAAGGCCGATTACGGGAAAGTTACATCAAGAGACCATCAATCCTCCAAAGCATGGGCTTAATGCTACTCAGAAAATATTGAAAAATAGTGGCCCTACTTTCAAGAATGCTAAGCCAGGTTTGGGATATATCCCTCAAAAGCCAGTTCACATTGCAATCAGAAGAGCAAGTACAAATTATATTACCGAGGAAGAAGCTTTATCCACGGAGGATATGTTTGATGCAAGTAGTAGGGAAATCAAGAGAATATTTGTTTTTGAAAGACTTGGGAGTATCTTTGAAAGGCTTGGACCATGTAATGGAAAGTGTATGAGGCAAAATCATGTCAAGTCCATTAACCTTCGAAAACTTCGGAGTTGAAATCCTTCTTGCATCAAGCGGCGAAATATCTTGACTATTTGAAGTGGAAGAGTGTTGAAAGCTAAGGTGCAAAGAATCATCTTTACAAAAGATGATAGTGACGATAAAGAAAGTGTAGCTTCTACCAACCATATCACTGCTCTTGATGATTCCCAAATGGAGGAGGTAGATGCTGAAGATGCCCCTCCACAATTTGAAGAAGGAGTGAAAGCCACTGTTGATGAATTGAAAGAAATCAACTTAGGTGATGAAAATGATCCACGTCCTACCTACATAAGTGCTCTACTAAATTTTGAGGAAGAAGAAAAGTATATTAGAATTTTGTGAGAATTCAGAGATGTCTTTGCATGGTCGCATAAAGAAATGCCAAGCTTAGATCCAAAAATCGCAGTGCACCACTTGTCTATTAAAAAGGGAACTCGGCCGGTTAAACAAATGCAGCGTCGATTTCAACTAGAGTTGATTCCTTTGATTGAGGATGAGGTTAATAAGCTTCTTGAAACAGGCAAGATCCGAGAAGTCAAATATCCTACATGGATTTCCAACATCGTGCCGGTAAGAAAGAAAAATGGGCAACTCAGAGTATGTGTTGATTTCTGAGATTTGAATATGGCATGTCCGAAAAATGACTTTCCATTGCCAATTACTGAACTCGTGATTGATGCAACAACGGGGCATGAGGTCCTTTCATTTATGGATGGGTCATCTGGCTACAATCAAATTGGTTTGGCTCCTGAGGATCAAGAGAAGACAGCCTTTCGTACTCCGAAAGGGATATATTGCTATAATGTTATGCCATTTGGCTTAAAGAATGCTGGTGCCACTTATCAGCGAGCCATGCAAAAGATATTTGATGACATGCTTCATAAGATTATCGAATGCTATGTTGATGATATTGTTGTGAAATCAAAGGAAAAGAAAGATCATTTTCATGATCTAAGGTGAGTGTTTGAACAATTAAGAGAGCATCAACTTAAGATGAATCCGCTCAAGTGTGCATTTGAAGTTTCATCCGGAAAATTTCTTGGGTTTATTGTTCGCCGTCGAGGAATTGAGATTGAGAAAGCAAAAATTGACGCAATCATAAAAATGCATGTGCCTCGGAACATACATGAACTCAAAAGTCTGCAAGGAAAGTTGGCATACTTAAGGAGATTCATATCAAACTTAGCTGACCGATGCCAACCATTTAGTCATCTCATGAAGAAAGACAGCATATTCGAATGGGATGAAGCTTGCAATAATGCTTTCAACAGCATTAAAGAATACTTGATGAAGGCACCAGTGTTGGGTGCTCCAATACCGGGACGTCCATTAGTCCTTTATCTAGCTGCTCAAGAGCATTCTGTGGGAGCTTTACTTGCACAAGAAAATGATGATGGTAAAGAAAGAGCTCTATATTATCTAAGTAGAACCATGACTCCAAACGAGTTGAAGTATTCACCCATTGAGAAGATCTACTTATCCCTTATCTTCGTGATTCAGAAGTTGAAACATTATTTCCAAGCTCACACAGTTCGGCTAGTTTCGAAAGCCAACCCACTAAAATTTGTCATGTCAAAACCAGTACTCTCTGATCAGCTTGCAAGATGGTATCTCCAACTTCAACAGTTTGAGATCGTGTACGTCCCTCAAAAGGCCGTAAAAGGACAAGTGTTGGCAGATTTTCTAGCTGATCATCCAATGCCTGCTGAATGGGAACTATCTGATGAACTCCCCGATGAAGATGCTTTCACTGTGGACTTAGCTTCTCCTTGGAAGATGTATTTCGATGGAGCATCTCATAGAGAGGGAGCTGGTGCGGGAGTCGTGTTTGTAACATCCAGTGGTGAAGTTCTACCATTCTCATTTTCCTTAACAGAAAATTGCTCTAACAATGTGGCTGAGTATCAAGCACTCATACTTGGTTTAGAAATGGCTGTCGATATAAAGCAGCTACACCTTAGAGTGTATGGTGATTCGCTATTGGTGATAAATCAACTCCTTGGACTGTATGAAGTGAAGAAGCCTGAGTTGTTCCCCTACTACAAGTATGCTCAAAATCTTATGGGTTATCTCGGTGATGTTGATATTAAGCATCTGTCTAGAAGAGAGAATAAGCAAGCTGACGCCCTCGCTAAGTTAGCATCAACTATAGCTATGCCAGAAATGCAAATTCAAATACCTGTGTGTAGAAGTTGGGTTGTACCACCACTCTTTGAAGATGATGATTATGAAGAAGTTGAAAATCATGTGGTGGAAGTTTTCGAAATTGAAGAAGAGGATTAGCGCCAACTACTCGTGGACTATTTAAAGTATGATAAGTTGCCAAGCGATCCACGTCAAAGGGTTGATATTCGACGTCGAGCGCCTCGATTCATTTATTTCAAAGGCACACTATATAGAAGATCATTTAATGGAGTTTTCTTGAGATGCTTGGGTAAGGAAGAAGCTATTCAAGCGATGGAGGAGGCTCACTCCGGAATTTGCGGTGCCCATCAATCCGGACCGAAGCTACATTTCAGAATTAAGAGGATGGGCTACTATTGGCCCACAATGGTAAAGGATTGCATGGATTTTGCATAAAGATGTCAAGCTTGCCACTTCCATAGAAATCTGATTCATCAACCTCTGGAGCCTTTGCATCCGACAGTCGCTTCATGGCCTTTTGATGCTTGGGGTTTAGATGTGGTAGGGCCACTTACAAAGTCTTCTGGTGGTCATCTCTACATTCTTGCTGCAACTGATTACTTTTCAAAGTGGGCTGAAGCTGTGCCTCTGAGGTAAGTAAAGAAAGAAATGTTGCTGATTTCGTTCGGATCAACATTATTTATAGATATGGTGTCCCGCGCTACATCATCACTGATAATGGAAAGCAGTTCGGCAACAGTTGGATTGATAAGTTGTGTGAGAAGTTTGATTTCAAGCAAAGGAAGTCATCAATATACAACGCAACTGCCAATGGTCTTGCTGAAGCATTCAATAAAACTTTATGTAGTTTACTGAAGAAAGTGGTCTCCAAGTCAAAAAGAGATTGGCATGAAAGAATCAATGAAGCTTTATGGGCGTACCGCACTACCTATAGAACACCTACTCAAGCCACTCCGTATTCCTTGGTGTATGGTGTTGAGGCTGTTGTGCCTCTTGAAAAGCAAATTCCTTCTTTGAGGATAACCATACAAGAAGGCCTCACTGAGGAAGAAAATGCAAAGTTACGTCTTCAAGAGTTAGAAGCATTAGATGAAAAGAGGTTGGAAGCACAACAAAAACTTGAGTGTTACCAATCTCGCCTTTCTAGAACATACAACAAGAAAGTGAAGGTACGTTCTTTTCAAGTTGGTGATTTGGTGCTTGCTATGAGAAGACCTATAGTAGTCACCCATCTCGTTGGAAATAAGTTTCTATCCAAGTGGGATGGCCCTCATGTTATGAAGGAAGCCTACACAAATGACGCATACAAGTTGTTCTCAGAAGATGGCGTGAACATTGGCCCCATAAATGGGAAGTTCTTGAAACGCTACTATGCGTAAAACAAATACATGTACAATGCTCCATGACGCACGAGCCTAAACTGCATGTTACTCCTGGTCCGCATGAGTATAAACTGCGTACGACAAACTCCTGGTCCGCATGAGTATAAACTGTGCACGACACCCACCAAAGGTAATTATATGTGGTTAAACTATAAATTCACTCCACTCAGATATTTTAAGTGGTTAAAGCATTAAATATCCTACTTTGTCTAAAGTGGTTAAAGAATAGTCACTCCTGGCCCGCATGAGTATAAACTGTGCATGGCACCGCCCCATTCAAACTAAATTATGTCCCTTTGAACTACGTTATGACTTGATCCTCTGCGAAGAGGTACGTAGGCAGCTTAGCACTCTGCTAAGTTCAGTCATAATTCAAGCAAATACTTCAAGATTGTCAGTCAAAGAATAAGATGAAATATAAATGAATTGAGAGGAAAAGGGCTGATAAGGAGAAAGACGGGAGCGTAAAATTCAGTGAAAGAAATTTATTGGAGGGGTGAAAGAAGTTCAAAGCCTTGGATTGTTGTAATAATCACAATTTCTCATAGTGGTTGTGGGATTCAAGTTAATTTAAGTTTGTGGATTTAATTAATTAAAGAGCCTAAAATTAATTTATTGGGTCAATTAATTAATAAGTCTAAATTTTATAAATAAAGTAACTCATGAGGAGCGGAGCTCAAAATATGGAAGCCCAAGTGTTGATCTGCAATTGTTCTAAGTTGACTGAAGCCTAAGGACATAAATATCTTCTTTACTCATGGCCCAACACAAATATGGAGGATTAAGCATCAATTAAAACTCAATTGAATTAATTAGCCCAAATGGGTTGATTTAATTGAAGGCCCAAGTGAAAAGTAACGGGCCAAGCCATATGAGATTTTATGAAAATATGGAAGGAATTTTCCAATGATATGCAGGCCAATTTACGGTGAAGATGGTAGAAAATATGCAAGGAATTTTCCCCAATTTATTTAAATTAATTATGGTGGCAATTGTATGGCAAATATTGAAATAATTCTTTCTAATTTATTTCACAAGTCAATTCCACGTGAGAATAGTTGAAAACTAAGGGGAAAGGACGCACTGCTCCACTTTTCAAATTTGAAAAATAACTTCTTTCTCCTCCAAGGAAGAGAGGAAAAGACGTGGGTCTTTGGGTTGGTACCACTTCTTTCTTCTTCCACAAGATCAATCAAATCCCCTCTCTCTATCTCTCGGATTTTCAAAAAAACGAGGAAGAAAAAAAAATCATATTTTTATGAGAAAGTCTGGCACTGTAATGTTGCAGAGGCAATAACAGGAGTTTAAACCGTTGGATCGAGCTGAAATTTAGTCAGCACGTTTGAAACTTGAGAAGAAATATTTTGAATGGTGGAGATTGTGTTTGGAGCTCAGTGTGGATGGAAATAAGCAAAACAAAATAGGTCAGGTTTTGGGCGATTCAGTTCTGCGCGGTCGAGGGGAAAGAGTCGTTTCTCACAAGCCAACCGTTAGATCCAACTGTAATTTGGACAGCACGTTCATCACTCGTAGAGGTAAATTATGGACTGTGGAGATTGGGTTTTCTCATTCTTAGAGTTATAAAAATTGAACAGAAAATGGTGTTCTTGGGTGAGGTTTTTCTAAATTAATCTCTTGTGTGCGTATGCCCGCCCGGTCAAATCTGCCGCCAAGACCAACCTGGTCAGATCTGCCACCGGAAACACCGTGTGACTTTTGACTCCAGCATCAAAAAAATGAAATCAAGCCATTACGGGATGCCACTTACCGCCATTGCTCGTCACAACACTGAGTCGCACGGTCGGATCTCTTTCATATCTTCGCCACAAATGTGATCAGAGATGTGAGCCCAACAAGCAACCACCATGGGTGGTCCGCCATTGACTACTCTCTATCCCAATGTCATCGGAGATGTAGCCCAACAAGCAACCACCATGGGTGGTCCGCCGTTGACTACTCTCTATCCCAACGTCATCGGAGGTGTGAGCCCAACAAGCAACCACCATGGGTGGTCCGCCGTTGACTACTTTCTATCCCAACGTCATCGGAGATGTGAGCCCAACAAGCAACCACCATGGGTGGTCCGCCGTTGACTACTCTCTATCCCAACATCATCGGAGATGTGAGCCCAACAAGCAACCACCATGGGTGGTCCGCCGTTGACTACTCTCTATCCCCAACGTCATCGGAGGTGTGAGCCCAACAAGCAACTACCATGGGTAGTCTACCATTGATTGCTCTCCACCTCACGGTGTGAGCCCGACAAGCAACCACCATGGGTGGTACGCCGTCGACTACTCTCCACCTCGATGAGTTGGTCCAACTTGAGCTGTTAAGGTTACGGGTTGAAACATTGGATCAACATCGAACTCGCCGCGACCTCCAACTGGGATAAATCCCTAGTCGCCAGGAATGCGCAACGCCGGTCTCGATGGCCCGTTTCATCTTCAAAGGAAATATGGTACAGTGAAAGTCTTCTCTTCTCTTCTCTTCTTTGTGGAGACGTCGTGGAAAAAAAAAGAGCAAATTAAAGAAGAGTAAATTGAAAGCTTACACTTGTGAATTGAATTCCTTGGATGGTGTGTTTTGTTGGTGTGCTTTGTCTTGGCAACCTCTTGAAGCAAAGCTGAAAGTCTTGTTTGTTGGATAGCTTTGAAGAAAAAATTGAGTTCATGAAGTACCATTATATAGTAGTGGATTCATGGATAATTATGGAAATTACTTGTGGACTCATGGATAATTATGAAAATTATTTGTGGATAATTATGGAAATTACTTGTGGACTCATGTATAATTATGGAAATTACTTGTGAGGTGTGTAATCTCTACAAAAAATTTTAAGAGATTCTTTACTACAAATAACTTTGATAATTTTGGGTAAGATTCATGAAATCTTGGTGAGCAAGAAATACATTGGTGCCATATTTAAGTTCTCTTGAGAAATTACAAGAAAGGGGAACTTTTGTGATTCCTTCACATCAAGACACACTGTTCGTGAACAAATTGCATGGGGGCATTTGTAAGCAATTAAAATTTACGGTCCAATCAAATGGCGACACGTGGATTTTATTGATTAAATATCAATTTTAATTTATTATGTTTTAATTTTTGGAATTTAATAAATTAATTCATAAAATAGATTAATAAATAATTGATAATTAATTTAAAGCCCAACAAATTAAGTAGGGTTTAAATTAAGTAAAACTTGACTCCCAAGTCAAATAAAGTCTGGAAGGTTCCAGAATCAGGTCAAATTAAGCAATGATCATTCAAGCTGTGTTATATTTGGAACGGCCCAAGCCCGCAGAATCGGGTCAAATCTGTCATGGACTAATCAGATTGCAAGTTATTTATGGGGCATGCTCATTCCTCACCTATATAAGGAGTCCTCCTCCATTCATTCCAGACACACTACAACATCTGAACACGCAGACGCTTCTGAAGAGATCAAGAATACGAGCAGTACTCCCTTGAGATCTTCAAGCATCTTCAAGCCAAGAACGACCTTCGATCCAAGATCAAGGTGCCAAGCCCCTCCGATCTGACGTTCTTCAAGTCAAGCAAAGATCAGAGATCAAGTCAAGCGAAGATCAAGTTCCAAGTCAAGTGAAGATCAAGATCAAGCGAAGGTCAAGATCCAAGTTAAGTGAAGATCAAGTCAAGCGAAGATCAAGATCTAAGTTAAGTGAAGATCAAGATCTAAGTGAAGATCAAGTCAAGCGAAGATCAAGATCCAAGTTAAGTGAAGATCAAGATCCAAGTTCAAGATCTTCAAGTCAAGAACACTCAAGACCTTCAAGTCAAGTTCAAGTTATATTCAAGTCAAGAACAATAGCCGATCAAAGATCAAGGTGCTAAGCCTCTTCGATCCGGCGTTCTTCAAATCAAATTCATTATCCGTGAAGTCAATGTTCTACCAAATTGAGCGGCATACTTCATAACAAATTCAAGTCAACGTTCAATCCGAACAAAGGTTCAACACCTCCGGATCAACATTCAAGACTACAACCTCGAGCTCGGACAAGTTTCATTCGAAGATCCAGCTCAACTCGACATACGCAGTCAATATAGTCAGCGTAGTCAACACACACAAGTCAAAGTCAAAGGCAAATTGGTTCGAGAGAAGAATCAGATGATAGATAGAGATTGTTTCCTAAATTTTCAAGTTTAATCCTTCTGGATTATCATTGTAATTCTTTTTTGTTTATTTTATTATAAATATAAAATTTGTTGTTACAATAAGTCCCACAACTTTTTGCAAATTTAATTCTCAACTCTTGTCTCGAGTTAAGTTTTTGGATGAGAGTGTGTGGTGTGACTCACCACTTTAATTATGATTCTTGTAAAATTGGGTCAATTTTAAAAAAATTTCTCATGAGTTTGGATAGGATTTTGGTCCGATTGGTTATGTTGAAGTGCATGATAGTCCATAATTTTTAATGACATTGTTGAGCTAATGGTGTTTGTGAGTGTTTGAGCACAAACGAAGGATATTGAAAACATGAATGGAGCTCGGAGCTAACGCTTTCCACTACCAAATGCCTATTGAGGGAGTACTCTACACCTTATAACTTTTAATTGCTTGATATGAAGTGATTTTGATTTGAATTGTTGTGATTAGCATGCTACTTCATTTGTTATGTTTGTGGGAAGTTTACTTTCGTAATTTAGGATTTTAATTTTCAATCAAAGATGGGGATGATTGTGAGCTTAATTGATTGTTGATGATATAAATGTGTGCTTAATTTTCTTATGGATGGATGTAATTTGTATTTTTGCATGTTATGTGTTTTTGTTGTGTCTTGTTTATTGAGTCTTTATTTTTATGTTTTGTGTGTATCTTTAATTTTGTCTTGGGATGTTTGGTGGTTTGTTTTTGGGATGTTGTGAGTCACTTTTGAATGGGAGTGATGACATGTTGTTGTGATAAGTGATGACAATTTATGATTAAGAATCTTTACACTTTCAAATTGTCACATGTTTTACTTAACTTGTTCAATTTTGAGATGAATGTGGTGTAATAAGTTCCTTAAGGTCCAATGCATAATCTTGTGAGTAGTTGAGCCTCAACCGTGCATACATGGTATTTCTTTTCATGAGTGGATTGATTGTGTTTGATAAGCTAGAACTTACTCAAGGACTATAGGAACGAGCCCGATTTGTGGAGATTAGTGACATGATCTAAGGCCATCCTTGTCATTAATAGTCATTGCCAAATATTTCCATATCATGAACATCATCCCTAGTCAACCACTTTGAGCCTTAAAGCCTATTTATTGTGAATTTAGTAAATTATAAGCCACGATTACCCACTTAAAGCCTTATATATACCTTTGTGTGGGTGATTGAGGAGGTGGTAGCTAGAAAGGATAGATTGAATAACAAGAGAAGAAAAGGAAATGGTAAACACGGAAGAAAAAGGATGAAAAGAGCACAAGCAAAGAATGGACATGCAACCATAAAATAAGAAAAAGAGCAAAATACCAACATATGCTTAAGTACTTAAAAGTCCAAAGAAGGAAGCATGAAACAAAAGAAGCTCAATCTAAGGAAAGTTGATGACTAGTGCTTGTAATTACCAAAGTTGAGAAAAAAAGAAAGATAAGTTAAGGAATGGAAGAAAGTAGCTACCTCTTCGATTACTTACACTTGATTAGTCACTTGTATCCATATTCTTCCAACACTACCAAGGAGCCTATCATTACATCCTTAATGAAAGACCTTTTTGATCATTAATTAAAACTTTAGTGGTTTATGAATGTAGTCCACGAGCAAGCTTATAGCAAGTCGAGCCAATCAATTGATGAGTTTTGTTTTACCACTTTAAAGAGTGTTGAGTGACATTGATAATCTATGTGAGGCTTGGACCAAAAAGGGACTATATTACACTTTATTCTCTTATGATTGAACTTGTTAATTCCTTATGTCATGAGTTTAATGTTGTAGGATGACTTAGCATAGTTTGTAGTTATTATTGCTAGCGATGTGTTATTGCTTATGTTCGTTTAGTCTTTTCCTAGGTGAAAATCACTCTTCTTGTTTTGTCATTTCTGTTGCTCGGGGACGAGCAACACTTTAAGTTTAGGGGATTGATCGTCACTATTTTCACCTAGATTTTAATGTCATTTTATGTTCGTTTTCGTAGTATTTTATCTGTATTTTATGTGTTATTTGATTGTGTTATGTATTTTTATGGAAATGTGTGTGAATGAGCATAAACGTATGTAAAACAGGTGAAAATGGAGAAAAAATAGAGACGGAAGCTAAAACGAGCAAGAAACAAACTTACGGGACCCAACTCGAGTTGCAAGGTTCAACTCAAGTTGCCAACTCGAGTCGATTAGGGGTGCAAAAATGTCCAAAATTTATCCAGTGAGCTAACTCGAGTTGCAAGGTCCAACTCGACTTGCAACTCGAGTCGAGCTGCATCTCACCAAGTTGAGCAACAAGTCATGCGGAGCAGGGCAGAAGTTAAAAATCATACAGTGTGCTTATCGAGTTGCAAGTCGCAACTGACTTGGCAACTTGAGTCGAGTAAGGTTCCCAGAGTCAAATTAGTTTCAGAGCCTCGCAACATGACCGAACAGGTGAGTGCTCGAGTTGCTGACTCAAGTCGAGCTGCGCTAGCTCGAGTTACAATACATGCTACTCGACTCGAGTAGCTAACTTGAGTAACACAGGCCAAGTCGAGTAAGGTTATTTTGGGCCAGAAATTTGGATTTTCACCTGCCAATATGTGTAAGTGTGTGTAAAAAGTCCATTTGATGTTTAATTCGTGGCCCAACTTGGAGAGGGTATAAATAGCCTCAAGTTCAATATTTGAAGGAGATTGGAGATTCCACACAAGGGTTTCACTCCTATACCTAGATCAGACACCATTTCTTCCATTTTACACCATCAACTTCATCTATCTTCATCTATTCTTCATCCTTTTTATTTGGGTGTTAAAGACCTCAAGAATTCAAGAGCTAGAGGTGGAGATCAATGAGTGTTGAAGATTCTCTACAAGGAATTGTTAGGGAAGATTTACATCTATTTTGTTTTTCATTTGGATTTAAGACTATGGATATGTGTAAAGAATCATTTATGTATTTTGTTACCATTATCATGTTTGGCTAATCCCTCTAGTGGGATTAGGAATATGAAGAGCACATTAGGTTTATATTATTATGTGGGTTTCTGACTTAATTGATGTTGGTTTCTATTCATGGGCTTTAATTGTTTTGATGTTGTGATGTCATGGTTTGTTATTCATGAATGATTATTGGTTTAATGGATTGTTGATCAAATGATGATTTATGATAATTAAGTGCTATTATAATGTTCATGTGTATATTTCTTGGAGTGAGATGGAGACGACCCTCTTAAGTATTAGAAAGGCATGAATAGATATCGAGTTTGGATTTGACCAAAAGGATATTTGAATTCGATGAAGGGAACCAATCCATTCGTTAGCTTTAGCACACAAAAAGGGAGAGTTAATCCTATTTAGTACATTTGAAGGGAGAATTGGGAATTAATTAGTACCTAGATGGAAGAGGTTAATGTTGGGCTTTGATCTTAAGTGCTTTTGGGAGTCTCAAGTGGATCAACAACCTTTGTAACCCGAAAGGGAGCTTAGGATATAATCGTGATCACCCTTAATCTATACCAATTGAGTTGAATTCCCTTTGCATGATAATATGAATTGAATGTGCTTAGTGTTGGCAATTGGATCTTATGGTTAACGTGATTCGAAAAGAAAACAAGAAATTATACAGCGGAAGCATAAATCAATACCTGTCTTCTGGATTGGAGTAGAGGATGAATGTTTGAGAAGAACTACCTCTTGTTCTTCTACTATATTACCCTAGTCAATCCTACTGTTGTGTGGTCAACAGTCTGTAGGATCACTCAATCTGCTCCTAACCACTTTTTAGACAGAAGAACGGCGTTCTCAATTCTTAGGGCATCCAGGAGCTGAGCAGACTATTATAAAGGGCTACAGTAGGGACCAGGAGGAGAAATTGGGCTGGGCCTCAATCAGATTTAATTAACCAAGCTTAGCCCAAAGCTTTTAATTAAATCCAATAATAATAATATAGTCCATTAAAATATTATTACTGCACTACCCATCCAATCCCAAATTATGTTCTGGGCTCCTTCTTATTATGAGCCCAATAATCTCCCCATGTTTAAGATATTCAATGCCCATTAATTAATTAAGTTACTGACAACTCAAATTAATTAATATCTCATCCGAGAGTAGTACCACTCAACCTTATTATCATGCCGGAAATTAATCCACTTGCAAGATTTACATGATAAACCTTATGAGCTCCTCAAGGGGACATCATCAACCTATGACGGACATGGATTCCTTCTACAATCAACAGCACACCATAGATACAACACTATTTCCCAACTCACCGAGTTTGTTGATTTAATACATATAAATCTCACCCATTGATGAATCAAAGAAATACATACTGCCCTACGTGTCGAGGTTATTGTATAGGGATTAAGAGCACGGACTTCCATAATAACAGAGATCAAGTTCTTCTATAAGTCAGTATAAGTCGAACGATCTCAAGCGGTCCTGCTCAATACACACAAGTGCACTAATGTGATTCTATAGCCAAGACGAGCTAATACCAAACCACACTACAACCATACCGATAGAGAGTCCCCGTCTATCTCAGTTGTGAGCATCTGTTTATACTTTATAAGGAAACCGATAATATGATCTTCCGCGTGTAGTCGCACAACATATTATCTACAGTATAAAGTAAATGGACTATTGCATCATGCATATAAAATAAATTATAAGATGCAATCATTTGATCAATGATTCTCATTTCAAATATTGTTATGACATTGTTCATACTAAAGCTAGACTTTTAGTATACAATCCAACAATCTCCCACTTATACTAAAAGACTATGTTGTCATGTCTTCTGCCATACATCTGATTCCTACTCCTACTTACACGACCATCAAAAGCTCTCGCCTTAAGGTCCTTGTAAATGGATTACTAGGTCATCATCCGATGTAATCTAGGCGACAACAACCTTCCCCTCATCATACGATTTCTCGTAACAGGTGGTACTGGCGCTCCATGTGTTTAATTGCCTTATGGACTCGTGATTCCTTCAAGTTTGCAACTGCACCAATATCAGCAATATAAATTGTGATAATCTTGGGCAAACTTAGAAACACTTCAAAGTCCATCATGAAGTCTCTAGAGTCATATAGATACTTTGGTTGCCTCATAGGCTCCAATTTATCATCTTTCCATGATGGAGTCCGGAGTCTGAAATATATTTCTATATAACACTCCTCCACATTATGACTCTACTTCCTTAAATTAGACACATAACCTTTGAGGAGAATTTACTGTCGTCCAATCTGACTAAAAATCTGAATCTACGTAATCCACAAGAAGCAGTGAATCTGTCCAGTAAGTGTATATATGATAACCAGTCCTTCTCAGGCACTTCATATATATCTTACCACAGTTCATCATTCTTGTTCCGGGTTACGTTGATACCCACTGTTCATGCATTCAGCAAAACAAATATCCAATCTCGTTCATAGCATTCTTTAGATTAAGCTTCCTTATTTGCCGAAGCATAAGGAACCGCTTTCATCTCCTTTATCTTCATTTATGTCTCAAGACACATCCAATAAGATAAATTCACATGCTAAACGAGTATGGATTGTATCATTTATGAAACTTGAGATAAGCATAACATCCTTTCTTGTGATCCGTATTACCGTGATCAAAAGGATGTATTTTGCCTTTCTTAAGTCCTTCATCACTACTGCTTTATTAACCGTACCCATACACCCGATAATACTCTTTCATTGTCTCCAATGAGCAAGATACTATCTACGTATAGTACAAGAAACACCACCACGTTTCCGTCACTCTTTACAACACACAAGACTCATCCGCTCATTGATTTAAATCCATGCCACTGGATTATCTAATCAAAACAGATGCTTCACTATCTTAAAACTAGCTTTAGTCCATCCCTGGACATTTATAAGCTTACTATCAAAATGCTATTAGTACTTTGCAATGAATTACTCTGGTTGCTTCACATAGATGTTTTCCTCAAGACTTCCAATCAGGAAAGCTGTCTTGACATCTATTTGCTGTCCCTCATAATTTAATATGAGCAGCAATAAATAAAAGAATCCGGATCAACATAAGCATAGCTACCAGCGAACATGTTTGCTCATAATCGAACCATTTCTTTCTGAGTACATCTTTTCGCAACAAGCTTTGCTTCCAAGATTTTCACCTTTCCGTATGATCCTCTTTTATTTTCCTTGACCACTTGCAATGATTTTTATACCATTTAGTGGTCCTATAAGCTCCCAAACTTTATTCAGAATCTGTAGATTCTATTTCAACATACATTGCAACTTACTAAGATTCCGCATTTTCATCTTGTAGTGCTACGTCGTATCCGTGGGATAATACCATGTTCACTAGGGATCAAGTCTCACGACTCTCCCAAAACATATATTTATGGGTTGTTAAACAACCCTCCCACTACGACAAGGCACTACATGTAATTGTGTATCAGACGTGACACGCGTTGCAGTTTACCTTGTGGTATATCCTCTTGTACACTTGGTACTTATACTTAGTGTTTTCCTCTCACTTCCTTTAGAACAACTTATACATGGGCTTGTGATTTATTACATAGTCCTTTTCCAAAAATCTAGTTATTGTGTTAACAATTACCCTTCGATCTTTTGGACTAAATAAATCATCCTTCATTTTTCTAGGATGTCCCATATACAGACAAACGTTTCACGAATTACTGTATCTAGGGCATATCCATAAAATGAATTTAATTATTCCAAATAATTCATCATCTATCTAATCATAACCATAAGAGATTATACCTTCTATTCACCACACCATTCCACTGGGGAATGTCCGGTGTTGCCATCTTGAGATTTAATCTCAACTTCTGATTAATAGCTCCTAATTATCCTAAGAGGTATTTACCACCACGGTTAAACCGTAATGACTACCTCTTGCCTGGATAATATTAGGTTCGCTTGAATCAGAATGAACTAATTCCAACATATATATCTTTGGCTCTACACCCCACAGCCTTGAAAAGGCAGTTAATCATTTTTACTTCCAAGCAAGACTCGCAAGTCCGATAGTTTCCACTTCAGATAAACCTTACGGTCTATCGGCTATCAACTTTTGAATCCTACTTAAGTAAAATGAATTAGTCATAGACGCCAAATGTATGTTTAGTTCATCTCCGAAGGTTCCTTTCTCTTACTAATATTAGAAGATGCATTATTAATTACTATATCTTGCATCTGTGGGATGAACATGATTCAAGAGTATAATTATTATCCACCAACGTACTACAACAGATTATACCCCCATTCCTCATCATTATGACCATGTCATATAAATGAAACGAAGTATCCATCCGTTAATGCATAGAAACCGAAATTAAATTCTTTCCATGAAAACGTACGTAAAGATAATTTCTCATAATCAATCATTTATTCCTATCATAAGATAGATAAATAACTCCCACTGCAATAGCCACTACTTTCGTAGTTTTACCCATGTCATAACTATCTTATCTTCACTTAGTAATAAACATTTAGTGATTCCAGTATCTACACACTTCGTGTCAGTAGATGCCATCACTAATCATGTTTAAGCAACTAGTGAATAAGATATTGAACTTGTTCACTTTATGATGAAAATGGCTTTCCTTTGCCACATGTTTTGTCAGAAGTTTCCCACCATATACATCCTCTAGTATTTCAGGTAGAACTTTCTCAAAACATCAAGGCTAAACATGGAGAATAAAATTGATCTAGGTTTCCCTTTCAATTTATACTCCAAGCTTTTCCAATTCATTCATCAAATTCTATCATGATCTTGCGCCTTTTAAATTACTCAAGTATCTGAAGAGTTACATGAGTTCATCATATTTCTATGATCCTCTCATCTCTTCACTGAAGACTTTAATAGGCATCATGAGCCGTCCTTTGAGAGAACACACTTGTATTTTCTTAAGCAGTAATTTTCAAAACCACGATTCTTTTCTAATCAACTAATTTGGACAAGTAAATATAATGTCTTTTAGTAAACAATTAGTGAGATAATACCATTCGAAATTCAGAGAATCACAAATAAATATACTGATCAAAACTTCGAATTTTATCCTTTTATATTGTTTCCCTCAAAACAATATAAAATAAAATTCACCGACATCTCAAGCACCGTGAGTCTGCAAGCCACGTTAGTGTGGACGTTTACAAACCCGAACATTTACAAGAGAAGGTTTTACCCATTAATTTCATTTGTCAACCTAACTTTATGACAAAATAATTAATAGTCGGTTACTCTTTAGCCATGCAAATAATAGCAGTGACTCCGTTGGGGAGGATACTAATTATTTACACCTAAGTGTACACCATTATTTGATCCCAAGTCCACTGCGCGAGCTTATGTGCCTTACAGTTGGAGAAGAACACACGCGCTCGGGTAGCTTCCTACAATCATCAATTATAAGTTTGTACCAGTGTACCGCACACAAACTCATCCGTTAGGGAGGAAGGCCTATGCCAACACGCAAGTTTATGTGCCACATTACAAACAATAATTATTTATGAAGTCTGTACCAGTGATCCGTGAATAAACTCATCCGTTAGGGAGGAAGGCCTATGCCAACACGCAAGTTTACTCACATCACTTACAAACCAATAATGGAGGCCGCGAGAATTTATTACCAATCCCCTCTCCCACTTAGTTATTTAACACCGAGGGTTTTAAACATGCATATAATATTTCATAAATAAAATATACATCTTAGACATGCTTCTATTAACAGCAATTTAAATAAATAAATCACATAGAACATGCCTGTCACATATACAACAATAATTGATAATTAAATCAATTAATCAGTTATATAACATAATTAATTGTATAAATAGTGGATCAATTAATTTGGGCCTGATGAGCAACAAATAAGCACAAAATGAGCAGCAGATTAATTAATTAATCATACTCATTATCTATGGCCCATAATCTTAGCCCAAAACTAAATTAATTCCACTAAGCCCACTAGCACAAAATTAGTCCATTAATTAAAATTAATTTATCATGCTAGGCCCATTAACCACAATTAATTAAAATAGGATTAGCCCAGCAGCCCATTATCATATAATTAAAATTGGGCCCAAGACCACAACCCAAAACCATTTAATTAAAATAAAAGGCCCAACTGTGGCAGCCCAGTAGCAATTAAGGTCCAACAGCCCATTTACCATTTTAATTAAAATTGGGCCCAAAAACCCAAAACCAAATTAAAAAAATAGCAGCCCCTAATATATAACTGAATTGTGCCCTTTAATCCAAAACATGAACGGCCCAGCAGTGCAAGAAAACTAAGCCCAAACCCAAACAAATATTTGGGCCCAGCAGGAACACCCATACACTGCCCTAATCTGTCAGCCGCCAACATCCTCCAGGGTTCACCGGTGCTACCAGGCACCGCTGTCGCCGGCGGCGCCGCCAATAGGCCATTGGAAGCATGTCGATAGCCCGCCGCCGACAGCTCCCAGTCGAGAAGAGACACCGTGAGCCGCCTCCGGCGAAAATAAACGCCACGGCTCGCGAACCCACTGCAACCTTAGCAATCATTCCGTCAGTTCGAGCCCGACGACGACCGCCAGCAGTCTGCCACGACGTGCAGCCACCTACTGGGCTCGATCGGGTACTGAATCAGAAGCACCGCGAAGACCCGACTAAAGCGCCGCCGCCTGGAGCCGTCCTCTCCGTCAGCCGCTTCACAGCCATCGCCGGTCAGCCGCGTGCCACCACCAGCGCCGTCAGATCCTTCGTCGACGTGCCCCGATCCGCCTGGATCTGTCTCGACCTGCGCCGATCCGCCCAGCCGGAGCTCTTCGTCGATCGAGATCTTCAGCGCTGCCAACTGGTCTCGTTTGAGAAACGAAGGGACCAGTCGCGCTGGTTCAAGCATAGTCCAGACGCCGACCGTCAGCGAGACTCCCGGTCACGCCGACTCATCGCCCAGACGCCTCTCCCTTAATCTATCACTCACCGTCGACAATCAAACCAGATGAAGCCGCTCGTCTTTCTGTCTCGCTACAAGTTTTGATCGACACTAGTCATCGGTTACATCGATTGCTCCCAAAGGCGTTCAACGTTGCCGATAATCGCCGATATCAAATGTCAGCCGTGACACCCATCTGCCCTACTGCTACCTTCTCGGTGTGGGTGGACACAGTGATGAGATGATAGTGTGTGTGTGTGATACAGGAATAGGATAATAGAATAATCAACAAAATTCATACCCAATTACATGAATAAGTTATATCATATCCCAAACACACAACCACAGACTGTATGAGGAACACTCGAATGGTACAATAAGCATGTGATTAAAACCAGATTAAATTAATTAACCAAATAATCACAAAAACAACTATACAAATCACGTTTCACCAAGAAACCATGCTTTGATACCAATTGTTGGCAATTGGATCTTATGGTTAACGTGATTCGAAAAGAAAACAAGAAATTATACAGCGGAAGCATAAATCAATACCTGTCTTCTGGATTGGAGTAGAGGATGAATGTTTGAGAAGAACTACCTCTTGTTCTTCTACTATATTACCCTAGTCAATCCTACTGTTGTGTGGTCAACAGTCTGTAGGATCACTCAATCTGCTCCTAACCACTTTTTAGACAGAAGAACGGCGTTCTCAATTCTTAGGGCATCCAGGAGCTGAGCAGACTATTATAAAGGGCTACAGTAGGGACCAGGAGGAGAAATTGGGCTGGGCCTCAATCAGATTTAATTAACCAAGCTTAGCCCAAAGCTTTTAATTAAATCCAATAATAATAATATAGTCCACTAAAATATTATTACTGCACTACCCATCCAATCCCAAATTATGTTCTGGGCTCTTTCTTATTATGAGCCCAATAATCTCCCCATGTTTAAGATATTCAATGCCCATTAATTAATTAAGTTACTGACAACTCAAATTAATTAATATCTCATCCGAGAGTAGTACCACTCAACCTTATTATCATGCCGGAAATTAATCCACTTGCAAGATTTACATGATAAACCTTATGAGCTCCTCAAGGGGACATCATCAACCTATGACGGACATGGATTCCTTCTACAATCAACAGCACACCATAGATACAACACTATTTCCCAACTCACCGAGTTTGTTGATTTAATACATATAAATCTCACCCATTGATGAATCAAAGAAATACATACTGCCCTACGTGTCGAGGTTATTGTATAGGGATTAAGAGCACGGACTTCCATAATAACAGAGATCAAGTTCTTCTATAAGTCAGTATAAGTCGAACGATCTCAAGCGGTCCTGCTCAATACACACAAGTGCACTAATGTGATTCTATAGCCAAGACGAGCTAATACCAAACCACACTACAACCATACCGATAGAGAGTCCCCGTCTTTCTCAGTTGTGAGCATCTGTTTATACTTTATAAGGAAACCGATAATATGATCTTCCGCGTGTAGTCGCACAACATATTATCTACAGTATAAAGTAAATGGACTATTGCATCATGCATATAAAATAAATTATAAGATGCAATCATTTGATCAATGATTCTCATTTCAAATATTGTTATGACATTGTTCATACTAAAGCTAGACTTTTAGTATACAATCCAACACTTAGATGTTTCTAATCCCATGTTTTTCCAAACTTGAACTTTAGCACCTATTCTCTTTTCTCGTTAATCATATTACTTGTCATTTCTCATATTTGCTATTTTATTTACTAGCTACTTGCTTTAGTTGATAATTTCAAACTCAAAACCCCTATCATCCTTACAAAAGTGACATAAACATGAACACACGTATTGTACTAATCCAAACCTAACTTATTTGTGGTTCGATAATTTTATTTCTTTTGGTTATACTTCTACAACGATCGAGTATTCTTGCTCGTGAGTATAAAATATTCAAACAACATCTAACATATACTTGGAGATGATTCATTGTTTCTGTAAATCCCAAAAAGAAGAAATGAAAATTAAAAATGAGTCGTTTTCAATCCAAGACAAAAAGGAACGAAGAGCGAAAATATAGTTTATTAACAAAACTAACCGTTCGAATTGACGATCAATGATCTGCAAAGGACACACAACAACATAACATTAAAAGAATGTAAATTAGGGAAATACAGTAAGAGTAATCAAATGGTAAGATAAAGCCACTGCCAAACAAAGTTAGATGAGAATAGGAAACAAAAAGAAAATCTATTTTTTATCATATTACGAATGGATTATGGAGACATTGAACTACCTCTAACATATTCTGATTGGGGTAGATGCACAATAAATTTGCCTTGGTTAATCGATCAAATATAAGGAAATTTGGTTGGAAGATCACCACAACCACCTTATCGATGAAGATGAAGCTTCAATGCTTCCGATCAAAAAGAAGAAAGCCCAAAAATAGTGTTTGCGAATAAACAACACAATAATGAATTAGGGCATCTAGTACGTTCTTTTTTAGTTGATATTGTGACTGAGTCCTTCCATTCTAAACATAATTTGTAATTAGCACCAAGACTTAATGAATCAAGGATATGTCACCATGTCATATTTAATTCATTGAGAAGATGATAAATCAACCGTAATTCACTCTGGAAATGACACCTAAGCAAGATAAAACTCTTGTTTAGTAATATAAAGATGATTCAGAGTGGACGGAGGGAGCAAGCTCAAATGGATTCAATTTCCATCTAGGTTTTCAACCTCTTAAGAGTCTAAACACTAATATTAATGATTTGGAATGGTTTAGAGCCTTACAATCTCTACAATTTAAAACTGCAACAAACAAAGTTGAGGATTTGTTACAAGTAGTGAACAAATCAATTGAAGACTTGTGCCATGCCAAACTTAATTCAGTTTTCTTGAGCCTACAAAGTTTCTTGCGGGAAATTCTAGTTTGCAAAGGATCAAATGAAAACAAGATCCCTCACATGGGTAAGGAAGCATTACTTGGATCAGGACATCTTCCAACTGATTTAGAAGTGGAACTTGAGTTGGTCCAATCAAGTGTTGAGTATCTTATCCAAGAGAATGAAACGGTGGGGGTTTGGTGGCATTAGTTTAAATATTTAGGATGTATGGAAAGCATGAATATATTTTGCAGGCTGAAAATAGGTATGTTTTTGCATATTTCAGCCTTTGGATTAGCATTTTGTGGGGGTTTATGTAGGAATAGATGGGAGATATTTTGTTGATGAAAATATTATTATTTATAGCTTAAAAGAACTATTGTAATGAGTTTGTTAAGCAGTAAACAATTATTTAGTGTGAAAATCTGCATGTTTTAGGGCCCAATTAGGCACTATTTTGTGGAATTTATGTTCGTATTTTAGCACAAAATTGTTAATTTTCATATATTTAAGATATTGGTGCATTTGAGGTGTTATTTCATGTTTTAGGTGGAAAACGGATTAATAGTGCAAAGTTGGAATGAAGAGTGAAATCGTGAAAGAATGCTGAAAAATACATGGCCAATTTGTATAATTTTTTTGTATTTGTGTAGAAGTCCAAACTGATCATGTGATATATGTTTCGAAATATACAGAAGAGAAGGTCGTTTTGGCTCAAGAACACCTCAATTGGAGGTCAGATGAGGGAGTTATAATCAAAACGGTGAAGTCATGCAAGCTGTGCCGACCAGCGAGACTCGTGCCACGTTTGCATGGCTCGTGCCCTTCAAATATTAGATTTTTGTGTGTTCTTTATATAGATAGATATCTGAGGAAGAGAGGATCTCCTGAGCAAAAAAATCACCTCAATCAAAGTCCGGATGAAGAAGTTATGAGTAAAATCGTGAAGTCGCGCAATCTGCTGACGAGTGGCACGACCCGGCGGCCCAATTTTTGGCCCGTTCGTATTTTTGACGTGAAAAAAGCCATATTTTGAGGTGGTATTCGAATTTTATCAGCCTTCAACTATAAAAGGAGCCCTTGGGAGTCCTAGAAACATAACTCTCCATAATTCTCCACAACCCTATATACTTTTCTATACCATTTCTCTGCCACCATATCAAAATCAAGATTCACTATCCCATCCACCCATCCCGGAGAGTTCATCAGTGTTGCTTACTTGAGAAGGTGAATGAGAAGGTTCGGAATCACGGAAGAAAGAACGGAGAATCACGCCACATCTAGGGGTTTTCTTATTCTTTCTTTCTCTATTTTGAATAATAGACCTATGGGTTTGCTTTCATATCTAACCATAGGTGTTGCTTGTAACACAATGGGCTAATACTTTTTAGATAGTTCTAGGTTTTGAAGGATTAATTGGATTTGACTTGATGACCTAGACTAAGTTATGGATTTCTGCAGTATACTTATTGATTAGCCATAACTTGTAGTCGGGTTGACCAATTCAAGAATTTATCGAACCAAAGGGAGGAAGGTACTAGAGTTTAAGCGATCTCGTATTTGTCATAGTTTTATAGAGATGATCAAGAGGGAAGATAATCAAGAAATTACAATAAAATAAATGGATAGATGAATGGGAGATGGATGAATGAGCCAAGTAGATAGAGATGAGATTAACAATACTTAAAGCATGGAAAATCTAGGTATCATGCAATGAATTCATATGTGTCATGGGAAAAAGGCTAAGGGCCAACACTAAGATCACCTAAACTCCCTCTCGGAATGAATAGGATATGGAATGACATTCATTGGATTGGTTCTTACTCAAACAATTCCAACTAGGTACTAAGCTTGAAATGAGAGTCCCTTCACATAATCTATTGACTTCTCAATCTAATAAATGATATGTTCTATCAAAGGGTTCTAAACTATGAAGGACTTCTCAATCTCTTCACAATCTATAATGCACATGAAGTGTTTGATGAAATGATTCACTTAATTATCCTAAATATGCAATTGACTTCTCAATCTAATCACATGCTTAAAACAATTAAACACACAAATCATCATAAACCTCAAGATCTAAAGCATCAATGATAGAAAATCAATTAACCCAATCAACATAATCATTCAATTGCAAAATACCAAAAATTATCCAACACAATTCATATTGCTAATCTCACAAGGGAGATTAGCCTCTCATATCCATAAGAAAATTAACATAGACATTAAATTCCTTACAAAACATGATAAACAATAGGTTTCAATACAAAGTTTAGATGAAAACTCCCTTGGATGTCTCCAATGGTGATCTTCTTCTTCCCCTTGCAATTCACCTCTCTTCCTTGCTTCTCTACTACTTGGATGGAGGATGTGATGGTTGGATCAAGGTAGATCCAAAGGATGAAGAATGGATGAAGGTGAAGGTGAAGAATGGAGGAAATGGTGTGTGAGGTGTGTGTAGAAGGGTTGGAATTCGGATCTTATCTCAAAATATTGAAGTGTTGGGTATTTATACCCCTTGGGAGGCTTCTAGAAGGATTCTGATGTGTTTCTGATGCTGCAGCAACATGACTCGTATGCTGCAACACGACCACAGGATGGCCGTGTAGGCGTTTTTGATGTCAGAAAACGGCCAGGGCTTACAGGGCCATGTTGCGTAACACGGGTCGTGTTGCGTAACATGGGCTGCGCAGTCTCACCGTTTCGTGCATAACTTCCACATCCGATCTCTGATTTGAGTAATTCTTGCACTCATGTGATCCTCTTTTCTTTGGATTTCTATCCATATAAAGATCTGACAAAACTTTCAATATTTGAGGGTGTAACAAGTCATGCAAAGTAGCACAACCGTGCTGAGTAGGAACAGCTTGCGCGATGTCACCATTTTAATCATAACTTTCTCGTTTCGGCTCCAATTGAAGTGTTTCTCATACCAAAATAATCCTCTTTTCTATGGATTTCCAACCATATATTACACTTCTAGTTTTGAGCTCCACAAGAGTACAGAAAAATTACATAAGTTGGACGTGCGTTTTTTCAGCATTTTGCTTGATTTGACTCATTCTCCCTCGTTTCAACTCCGAATTGAGATCCGCTTTTTCCTACATCTTTCTTATCACGTTTAGGATCCATTTTTACCTAAAAATCATACGTTTAAGCTCATTCACACACATTTACATAAAAACACAAAACACAACCAAATAACACATAAATACGGATAACAATATACGAAAACACATATAAAAAGACACTAAAATCTAGGTGAAAATATCACTCATTACTTATTCCATTATTAATGCTTTGATTTGAGACTTATATTTTTGTCTTATATGATCTGTCCATATTCATGACAGTACAACATAACTTGCTTTATATAACACGTCAAAAGTGTTATTTAATAGTAAAAATATATAACTGTAGACAATATATAACATTTTTATTGTGCAATGTTTGCTCATGCTGCCTATTGTCTAAGGCAACACTATTTCGAGCGTTAATAATGCTTTTCAAAAAATGTTACAATAAATAAAAAATATTATTTAACACTTTATGAATGTTACATTTGATATTCTTTTTATATAACACTATTTATAAGAAAAAAAATGCACTATAAAGGTCTGAACCCTTAACCTTCTTATTAGAAGGTGTGACTTCTACCACCTTGACTAAACTACAATCTTACTTTTATTTTGAGTTTTTATTTTATTATACACTTCAAAACTTTTTATTTAATTTTTTAAAAATATAACTTTTAAAACAATTTAATACATTTGAACTTGAGTGTTACTATACTAACTAGTTTTAAAAAATTAAATAATATTTTATATTATATGATATAATTTTATTCAAAATTATATTTATTTAAATAATTAAAAGTAATCAAATTATATGTAATAAAAATCTATTATTATATAATAAATTTATATGAATTAAAATTAATTAAAAATAAATATAAATATTTTTTATACATTATTAATATTTTATATGATATAATAAATATTTTACATAATAAATATTTTATTTATATGAGTACATATATTTTTCAACTCTTATAATATAAAAATTATTTAATAGTGCTTAATAGTGTTTAGTTTATTTAATCATTTAAACTATTTAAAATATTACATTATTATTTATATAAATGTTATGTATTTAAAATATATTATGATAGTATTAAATATACTATAATGTTACATAAAAAGTGTAACATATGAAAAATGATACTATTAAAATGTTACATTTACAAAAGTGTTATTTAAAAAGTGTTACTTTCATAAAAATGTTACATATAGATGTTATATATGAAACAAGTGTTATATATTATTAAAATTTGAATAATGTTACAATTATGTGTTATATATAATAAAAATGTTACTATGAGTTGTAACATAAGGTCATTTATGTTGTAGTGAGTATGTCATTGTCTTATGCATGTTTATGATTATTGCTTGTGTCATAGAAGAAATTATATTTGTCTATCTGTTATGGGTAACTGGGATCTAACCATATAACCTTTAGTCATTAGAATAATTAATATTGAACACTTAATATATCTATTAATTACCATTTTAGAGGATTTGGTTTGTTAGATTATTAGGTGGGAATTGTGGATTAGTTCTTAAGTACCTATAAAGGAAAGTCTAGTGCTCTAGCCTTTAATGGAATTTTGCATGAAGTACCTAGAAAGGGAGTAGGAATTATTCTTCTGCATCTGAGGTTTGAACCAGATTTTTGTATTAAGTTCACTTCACCAAAGAATTTAACATAATTAAATGATTTCTTTCATAAGAACTGCAGGAATTCTGACCAATTGTCTAGTGATTTAGGTTGACTAATTTAAAATGGATTGCCTTGTTGGCTTTCGATCGTTTGGTTAACGTGAACCGTTAAGGTTCCATACGATTCTACTGCAGCAGAAGCAAAAAGAGTAGAATCATATGACCTTTCACCAGGGTTGATGTAGAGAATGACCAGCAGCAGCAGTAAACAACGTTCCGGCCTTCTGCTGTATTCCCAAGTCTGATCTTGACGTCATGTGGGTGATGATCTTCAAGATCTCCTCAATCTGCTTTTCCTCCCCTTTCTCACGTGTTTTAGGCGCATGAATAATTCATTACGGATCCAGATATGTTGAGGTGACTTATTTATAGGCTACAGCAGGGACTAGGAGGAGAAATTAGAGTTGGGTCTCCATTGGGCTTAAGTATCTAAGTTTAGCCCAAAGCTTATACTTAAGTCCAATAATAATAATATATTCCACTAAAATATTATTATTGCACTACCGTTCAAATTCCATAATTACGTTATAGGCTCCTTCTTATTATGAGCCCGACAGTCTTCCCATATTTAAGATATACAATGCCCATTAATTAATTAAGTTACTGACAACTCCATTAATTAATATCTCATCCGAGAGTAGTACCACTCAAACTCATTATCATGCCAGAATAAATCCACCACAGGGTTTACATGATAATCCTTATGATCTCCTCAAGGGGACATCATCAACCTATAACGGACACAGATTCCTTCTACAATCAACAGCACACCATAGAGAAAGCACTACTTCCCAACTCATCGAGTTTGTTAATTTAATTACATGTAAATCTCACCCATTGATGAATCAAAGAAGTACATACTGCCCTACGTGTCGAGGTTATTGTATAGGGATTAAGAGCAAGAATATCCATAATAACAGAGATCAAGTTCTTCTATAAGTCAGTATAAGTCAAACAATCTCAAGCGGTCATGCTCAATACACACAAGTGCACTAATGTGATTCTATAGCCAAGACAAGCTAATACCAAACCACACTACAACCATCCCAATAGAGAGTCCCCGTCTATCTTGGTTGTAAGCCTCTGTTTATACTTTATAAGAAAAAAAATAATATGATCTTCCGCATGTTGTTGCACAACATATAATCTACAGTATAAAGTAAGTGGACTATTACATCGTGCATATAAATAAATTATAAGATGCAATCATTTGATCATATGATTCTCATTTCAAATAGTCATACTAATCCAACATTGTTCATACTAAAGCTAGACTTTTAGTAAACAATCCAACAATCTCCCACTTATACTAAAAGATTATGATGCCATGTCTTCTGCCATACATCTGATTCCCACTCCCAATACACGACTATCAAAAGCTCTCGCCTTAAGGTCCTTATAAATGGATTTACTATGTTATCATCCGATGCAGTCTAGGCAACAACAACCTTCCCCTCATTATACGATTTCTCATAAAAGGTGGTAATCGCGCTCCATGTGTTTAATTGTCTTATGGGCTCGTGATTCCTTCAAGTTTACAACTGCACCATTATAATCACAATGAAATGTGATAACCTTGGGCAAACTTAGAAACACTTCAAAGTCCATCATGAAGTTTCTAGAGTCATACAAATACTTTGGCTGCCTCATAGGTTCCAATTTATCATCTTTCCATGATGGAGTCCGGAGTCCGAAATATATTTCTATATAACACTCCTCCACATTATGGCTCTACTTCCTAAAATAAACACATAATCTTCGAGGTGGATTTACTGCCGTCCCTATCTGATTTGAAAATTTTGAATCTATTTAACCCATAAGAAGTAGTGAATCTGTTCAGTAAGTTCACAAATAATTTCTAGTCCTCTTCAGTTACATCAAAATTATGTGTTATCACATTTCAACATTCTTATTTCGGGTTACCTTGATAACCACTGTTCATGCCTTCGGCAAAACAGTTATCCATACTCATGCATAGTATTTCTTAGATTAAGCTTCCTTATTCATCGAAGCATAAGGAACCGCTTTCACCACCTTTATCTTCTTTTTGTGTCTTATGACACATTTCCTTAGATAAAGTCACATGCTATAACAAGTAAGGATCATATCAATTCATGAAGCTTGAGACAAGCATAGCATCCTTTCTTGTGATCCGTATTATCGTGATCAAAAGGAAATTTTTTTGCTTTTCTTAAGTCCTTCATCTTATATTTCTTTATTAACCATACCCATACGCCTGACAATACTCTTTCATTGTTTCCAATGAGCAAGATACTATCTACGTATAGTACAAGAAATACCACCACGTTTCTGTCACTCTTTTCAATATACAAGACACATCCGCATATTGAATAAATCCATATACCTGGATTTCCTCATCAAAACGGATGTTTCATGATCTTAAAGCTTTGCTTTAGTCCATCGATGGACACTTTTAAGCTTACAATCAAAATGCTCTTAGCCCTTTGCAATGAATCACTCTGGTTGCCTCACATAGAGGTTTTCCTCAAGACTTATAATCAGGAAAGCTGTCTTGACATCTATTTACTATACCTCATATTTCATATGAGTAGCAACAGATAAAAGAGTCTAGATCAATAAAGGCATAGCTACCGGTGAATTAGGTTTTCTCTCAATCGAACCCTTTTCTTAAGTCCATATATTTATGTATTTTCGATCTCACATTATACTGTTTTTATTAGAATAAGGCCATATATTTTTGTGGGATAGCGTCATTTACGTATTTTGCATTATTATGGTGCTACTAAGCTATTTTGGTGTGTTTTAATAGGAAAAAGGGATAAAAGATGCAAAGTTGGAATGAAGGGTGAACTTGTGCCACTTGCAAGAAAACAAATATCCACTTTCCATGATTTCTCTGCATTTGTATGGAAGTCAAAACTGGTCTTGTAAGACATGGTTGGAAAGTCACGGAAGAGAGGAACACATGGCTGCAAAAAACACCTTAATCGGAGATTGAATGAAGAAGTTAAGGCCAAAACGGTGGGACTGCACAGCTGATGATGAAAAATTCAATTCATTAATGGGCCCATTGCCACGTGAACATGCAAGGATGAATTGAGAATTCAAGGAGCTATATACGTGCACCATGCATTATAATTTGGAGAATTTCTATTTTAAAATAGTCAAGAATATGAAATTGCAAGTGAGAGCAGCTCACGTACAAAAGAAAACATGCCATTAATTCAATTGTGGGCCCATTAAATGCTTATGAAATTTCAAGTTAATCCATTATCAAGTGGACCCCAGATGCATCTATTTGGAATTAATTTCTATGCAGAAGCCCAACACACCTATTGGACCATCACACTTAATTGCAACCCGGAGCAGCCAACGAAAAAAAGGGGACAAAATACGCTAAAGGAGAGGCAAAAGCGAAAAGGGGAGAATAGTCCCCTGTTCGAAACAGAACTTGCATCACCCATGACAACATCCAAAGAATCGCACCACTCCATCCATCACCTTCACCCTATTCATTCAATCATCATCCCACGTGTGTCAAGGGTAGTTGAGAGAGTCAATTCAATCGGAGAGATAGAGGGAGAATGTAAACCACGTGACACTAGGTTTTGGTATCTTTCTCTTTAACCTTATTTTATTGATATTGTTATGAATTTCTTAGCCATGAGGGTTGTGTGTAATCTTATGGGCTAAAATACTTTTACAGTTCTAAGGATTAAAGGTTAGGGTAGTTGATTTGGAAACCTAGATAATTTTTGTGAATTCATGCTATTAAGATTCTTGTTTATTTGATTAATTAAGACTTTGTTTATATGTTTATAACGTCTTCACAATTTATCATTGACATTTCCGATGATGCTTGGTATATTGTGTTAGCTTGTGTGCATATATAATTTATATTTTCTATTTGCTAGGGATTATAGTAGTTTGCTCATGAACACTATAATCCTAAGGGCTGGTAAGTAAGATACTTTTTATTTTTAGTGGAACAATGCAATTAAGAATTCAAGTAGGAAGTGAATAAGTTTGAGTAGTACTTTCAGAGAATATATTTTAGTCGAATTGGCCATCTGGAGGTTTATGAAATTCCCCTTATTAGTATATAGGAAGGAGGTTCAAAACTGTTCATGCATCATCTTATGATGTATTTCCATTAAAATAGCATAAATGAACAATAGGAAGTCTAGGAGACCAAATCAATTGCACTACACTTGATAACTTAGAACTGTTACTCTGCTCTTAATTCACTCTTGAATATTCCTTACTTCTATTTAATTCGTTATTTATTATTTCAGCACTTTAGTTATTAATTCATTCAAACACTTGGAAATTGGTTACCACAATTCTGATTAAAGAGTAATAGAAATTAAATAAATAATCAACTGTCTCAGTGGGAACGATATTAATTTTAACAGGGGTACTTGTCATTACAATTGATATCCCAACACTTGGGGATTTTTATTGAGGTGCGCAAAATAAGCTTAACAAGTTTATGGCACCGTGTTGCCGGGGACAGTAAATTATTTATTTGCTTTTTAATACTTATTTAATTAGAATTTTTCTTTGAGATTTAATTGTCTTTTCCTTGAATTTTCTTGAAGTTGCATGAACACCAGGTCAAAGAAGGGAACACAAAATCTTGAATTTGATCCGGAGGTTGAAGCTTCTGCTAGAATTACGAGAGGAGCAGCAAAGAATATCAAAGCACTTCCTAAGGCTATTAAGGTACCGAATCTGAAAAAGAAAGTGAACACATCAGCACCTAAAGCAGTTGTAGAGGAGGAGAAAGAAAAGATTGAATATCAGGTTATCCCAAAAGAAGCTGAGTCAGAAGCTGAGTCAGAAGTTGAAGCAGAAACAACAGTAGAATCAGCGATTATGGGAGACAGAACTCATGAAGATGACATTATCATCCGGGAAACATTCAAGTCTACCAATCTTGGAGGATCAGGCGTAGTTGGGGCCATTCAAGCTGATGAAGCAAATGATATAAGTGTTGGCAATTGGATCGTGCGGTTCAACGTGATCCGTTAGTAAAACAGGTAAATAAATCAGCAGCGGAAGCAATTGAACCGTTTACCGTACTTCTGGGTTGGTGTAGAGGTTGATCGTTGCAGAGAACCACCCCTCGATCTTCTGCTGTATGACCCAAGTCGAATCCTGCTGTTGTGTGGGCAACAATCTGCAGGATTCTCTCAATCTGCTTCTTTCCCTAACTCACGTTGAAAGAGGCGTAAATCCTTAGGTTTCCAGAAGCTGAGATGATAATATATATTGGGCTATAGCAGGGACCAGGAGGAGAAATTGGGCTGGGCCTCAATTGAATTTAATTAACCAAGCTTAGCCCAAAGCTTTTAATTAAATCCAATAATAATAATATAGTCCACTAAAATATTATTATTGCACTACCCGTCCAATCCCAAAATTATGTTCTGGGCTCCTTCTTATTATAAGCCCGATAGTCTCCCCATGTTTAAGAAAAACAATGTCCATTAATTAATTAAGTTACTGACAACTCAAATTAATTAACATCTCATCCGAGAGTAGTACCACTCAACCTTATTATCATGCCGGAAATTAATCCACTTGCAAGATTTACATGATAAACCTTATGAGCTCCTCAAGGGGACATCATCAACCTATGACGGACATGGATTCCTTCTACAATCAACAGCACACCATAGATACAACACTACTTCCCAACTCACCGAGTTTGTTGATTTAATACTTATAAATCTCACCCATTGATGAATCAAAGAAATACATACTGCCCTACGTGTCGAGGTTATTGTATAGGGATTAAGAGCACGAACTTCCATAATAACAGAGATCAAGTTCTACTATATAGTCAGTATAAGAAGAACGATCTCAGGCAGTCCTGCTCAATACACACAAGTGCACTAATGTGATTCTATAGCCAAGACAAGCTAATACCAAACCACACTACAACCATACCGATAGAGAGTCCCCGTCTATCTCAGTTGTGAGCATCTGTTTATACTTTATAAGGAAACCGATAATATGATCTTCCGCGTGTAGTCGCACAACATATTATCTACAGTATAAAGTAAATGGACTATTGCATCATGCATATAAAATAAATTACAAGATGCAATCATTTGATCATATGATTCTCATTTCAAATATTGTTATAACATTGTTCATACTAAAGCTAGACTTTTAGTATACAATCCAACAATCTCCCACTTATACTAAAAGACTATGCTGTCATGTCTTCTGCCATACATCTGATTCCTACTCCCACTACACGACCATTATAAGCTCTCGCCTTAAGGTCCTTGTAAATGGTTTACTAGGTCATCATCCGATGCAATCTAGGCGACAACAACCTTCCCCTCATCATACGATTTCTTGTAAAAGGTGGTACTCGCGCTCCATGTGTTTAATTGCCTTATGGACTTGTGATTTCTTCAATTTTGCAACTGCACCAATATCATCAATGTAAATTGTGATTACCTTGGGCAAACTTAGAAACACTTCAAAGTCCATCATGAAGTCTCTAGAGTCATATAGATACTTTGGCTGCCTCATAGGCTCCAATTCATCATCTTTCCATGATGGAGTCCGGAGTCTGAAATATATTTCTATATAACACTCCTCCACATTATGACTCTACTTCCTAAGATTAAACACATAACCTTTGAGGAGAATTTACTGCCGTCCAATCTGACTAAAATATCTGAATCTACGTAATCCACAAGAAGCAGTGAATCTGTTTAGTAAATCCACATATAATTTCCAGTCCTTCTCAGGCACTTTATATATGTCTCACTACAGTTCATCATTCTTGTTCCGGGTTACGTTGATACCTTCTGTTCATGCGTTCAGCAACACAGATATCCAACTTCGTTCATAGCATTCTTTAGATTAAGCTTCCTTATTCGCCGAAGCATAAGGAACCGCTTTCATCTACTATATCTTCTTCTTGTGTCTCAAAGACACATTCACTTAGATAAATTTACATGCTAAATGAGTATGGACTGTATCATTTTATGAAACTTGAGATAAGCATAACATCCTTTCTTGTGATCCGTATTACCGTGATCAAAAGGATGTATTTTGCCTTTCTTAAGTCCTTCATCACTACCGCTTTATTAACCGTACCCATACGCCCGATAATACTCTTTCATTGTCTCCAATGAGCAAGATACTATCTACGTATAGTACAAGAAACACCACCACGTTTCCGTCACTCTTTACAACATACAAGACTCATCCGCTTATTGATTTAAATCCATGCCACTGGATTATCTTGTCAAAACAGATGTTTCACGATCTTAAAGCTTGCTTTAGTCCATCGCTGGACACTTTTAAGCTTACTATCAAAATGCCATTAGTACTTTGCAATAAAATACTCTGGTTGCTTCACATAGATGTTTTCCTCAAGACTTCCAATCAGGAAAGTTGTCTTGACATCTATTTGCTGTCCCTCATAATTTAATATGAGCAGCAATAAATAAAAGAATCCGGATCAATTCAAGCATAGCTACTAGCGAATATGTTCCCTCATAATCGAACCATTTCTTTCTGAGTACATCTTTTCGCAACAAGCTTTGCTTCCAAGATTTTCACCTTTCCGTATGATCCTCTTTTATTTCCTATGATCACTTGCAATGGTTTTTACACCATTTAGTGGTCATACAAGTTCCAGACTTACTTTAGAATCCGTAGATTCTATTTCAACATACATTGCAACTTACTAAGATTCCACATTTTAATCTTGTAGTGTTGCGTCGTATCCGTGGGATAATACCATGTTTACTAGGGATCAAGTCTCACGACTCTCCCAAAACATATATTTATGGGTTGTCATACAACCCTCCCACTACGACAAGGCACTACATGTAATTGTGTATCAGACGTGACACGCGTTGCAGTTTACTTTGTGGTATATCCTCTTGTACACTTGGTACTTATACTTAGTGTTTTCCTCTCACTTCCTTTAGAACAACTTATACATGGGCTTGTGATTTATTACATAGTCCTTTTCCAAAAATCTGGTTATTGTGTTAACAATTACCCTTCGATCTTTTGGACTAAATAAATCACTATCCATTTTTCTAGAATATCCCATATACAGACAAACGTTTCACGAATTATTGTATCTAGGGCATATCCATAAAATGAATTTAATTATTCCAAATAATTCATCATCTATCTAATCATAACCATAAGAGGCTTATTCCTTCTTTCCATCACACCATTCAGTTGGGGCATACCCGGTGTAGTTAACTTGAGATTTAATCTCAACTTCTGATCAATAGCTCCTAACTATCCCAAAAGGTATTCGCCATCATGATTGAATCGTAATGACTTAATATATTTTCCATGATGCTTCACTGTACCAGCTTTACAATTCTTGAATTAATCAAAGAACTTAGACATGCAGTGCATCATATAAATATATTGGTTTCCAGAATAATCTTCGAATATTCATAACCACCTCTCGCCTGGATAATATTAGGTTCGCTTGAATCAGAATGAACTAATTCCAATATATATATCTTTGGCTCTACACCCCACAGCCTTGAAAAGGCAGTTAATCATTTTTACTTCCAAGCAAGACTCGCAAGTCCGATAGTTTCCACTTCAGATAAACCTTACGGTCTATCGGCTATCAACTTTTGAATCCTACTTAAGTAAAATGAATTAGTCATAGACGCCAAATGTATGTTTAGTTCATTTCCGAAGGTTCCTTTCTCTTACTAATATTAGAAGATGCATTATTTAATTACTATTTATTGCATCTGTGGGATGTACATGATTTAAGAGTTTACATATTATCCACCAACGTACTTTAACGGATTATAGCCTCATTCCTCATTACTATGACCATGTCATTTAAATGAAATGAAGTATTCATCCGTTAATGCATAGAAACTGAAATCAAATTCTTTCTATGAAACGTACGTAAAGACAATTTCTCATAATCAATCGTTTATTCTTATCATGAGATAAATAAACAACTCCCACTGCAATAGTCACTACCTTTGTAGTTTTACCCATGTTATTAACAATCTTATCCTTACTCAGTTATAAACATTTAGTGATTCCAGTATCTACACACTTCTTTTCAGTAGATGCCATCACTAATCATGTTTAAACCATTAGTAAATAAGATATTAAACTTGTTCATATCATGATGAAAAATGGCTTTCTTTTGCCACATGTTTTGTTAGAAGTTTCCCACTATATACAATCTCTCGTATTTCAGGTAGAACTTGCTCAAAACATTCAGGCAAATTGTGAAGAATAAATTGATTTAGGTTTCCCTTTCAATTTCTATTCCAAGCTTTTCAATTCATTCATCAATTGAACCATGATCTTCAGCCTTTTAATTTACTCAAGTATCCGAAGAGTTACATGAGACCATCATATTTCTATGAACCTCTCATCTCTTCACTAGAGACTTTAATAGGCATCATGAGACGTCCTTTGTGAGAATACACATGTATTTTCTTAAGCAGTAATTTTTAAAAACAAGATTCTTTTCTAATCATCTAATTTGGACAAGTAAATATAATGTCTTTTAGTTAATAATTAGTGAAATAAAACCATTCAAAATTCAGAGAATCACAAATAAATTTACCGATCAAATCTTCGAATTTTATTCTTTTATATCGATTCCCTCAAAACAATATAAAATAAAATTCACCGACATCTCAAGCACCGTGAGTCTGCAAGCCACGATAGTGTGGACGTTTACAAACCCGAACATTTACAAGAGAAGGTTTTACCCATTAATTTCATTTGTCAACCTAACTTTATGACAAAATAATTAATAGTCGGTTCCTCTTTAGCCATGCAAATAAAAGCAGTGACTCTGATGGGGAGGATACTTATTATTTACATCTAAGTGTACACCATTATTTGACCCCAAGTCCGCGGCCCAAGCTTGTGTGCCTTACAGATGGAGAAGTACACACGCGCTCGGATAACTTCCTACAGTCATCAATTACAAGTTTGTACCAGTGAACCACATATAAACTCATCCGATAGGGAGGAAGGTCTAAGCCAACGCGCAAGTTCATATGCATCACATTACAAACGTAATTATTTAATGAAGTCTGTTCCAGCAATCCATGAATAAACTCATCCGATGGGGAGGAAGGCACTAATGCCGACGCGCAAGTCTATTCACATTGCTAACAAACCAATAATGGAGGCCGCGGGAATTTATTACCAATCCCCTCTCCCACTTAGTTATTTAATTACCGAGGGTTTTTAACATGCATATAATATTCCAGAATAAAATATACAACTAAGACATGCTTCTATTAACAACAATTTAAGTAAGTAAATCACATAGAACATGCCTTACATATATAACAATTAATTGTCAAGTTAAAACAATTAACTCAGTTATATATCATAATTAATTGTATAATATGTTGGATCAATTAAATGGGCCCTAGAGCAACAAATAAACACAAAATGAGCAGCAGATTAATTAATCATGCTCATTATCTATGGCCCATAATCTTAGCCCAAAACTAAATTAATCCCACCAAGCCCACTAGCACAAAATTAGTCCATTAATTAAAATTAATTTATCATGCTTGGCCCATTACTCACAATTAATTAAATTAATTAGTCCAGCAGCCCATATCCATTTTAATTAAATTTGGGCCAACAGCCCAAAACCAAATTAAAATTGAGCAGCCTATAAACTAAAATTTGAAATTGAGCCCAAGACAAATCCCATAATTTATTTGGGCCCAACAGCCCATCACCAATAAATTAAAACAGCCTTTGCAGGCAGCCCATTGTCAAGGCCCAAAAAATAATAAGGAGTATAGCCCACATAAACACATCAATAAAAATGTGGGCCTAATTAGCACAGCCCAAAATAGAGCCCAATTAAACGAGAAGCCCTAGGAAGCGCAGCCGCCCGCTCCTCTTCTTCCTCCATGGATCTCCAGCGCAACCAGGCGCCGCTGTCGCCGGCGGCGCCGCCAATCAGACCAGCGTACACTGGCGTTACCAGGTGCCGCTTCCGCCGGTGGCCGCGCCCCAACCAACCACCGGGACCGAGGTCGCCGAAACTTTGCATCGTCGCAATCCGTTTGAGGTTGACACTGCCCAGCTCGCCGTCGATCGGGATCCGCCCGCACCAGCTTCGTCAGCTCCGCCAGAGCTGTCACCCACCGCCGCTAGCCTCCGCCTGACGACAAGACAGCCCCCAGATGGGATCCACTACCGATCACGCCGCCCAAGGCCTCCACAGCCCACTGTCTCCCAAACGATCGCCGTGAGGCTCGCCCAGAAGCGGGTTCGCCATGGACCAGACGCGCACTAGTTCCGACTTGCCATCAGTGCTGCCACCCAGATCGTCAATCTGCCGCACCCAAATGGATGCCGATCTGCCCGGCGCTACATGGTACGTCGCCGACACAGATCATCCATCCAGCGCGGCGACAACCACCGCCAGCCATCCAGCCGAGCGACGGCAGTCCAGAAATGCGCTCCGCCGCTGCCCACAACATGCTGCCGCCGACCAGCCTTCGATTAGCCTGGAACCCACCATTGATTCCGACCAGAATGGCCTCTGGTTCGCCCGGAATTGTCAGTCTGCCTTCACGTCGTTCATACGCGCCCGTCGACAGAACTAGCTACTAATCGTACTTCTTTCATGTTTTCTCACAGTCGAGTGTAAAGGGGTGTGTGTGTTATATCTATTTTTTTTAACAGTAATAAACACACATACAACACTTTTCTGCTGATTTTGATATAGATTAACATAAAAAGCAGATAGTACAAATAGGATACCATGGATTATCATAGACATACCAAACCCAAATATCATGCTTTAACAGATAATTAAATCACCAGATGCACGAAAAGAACATGTGATCAAAACCAGATTAAATCATTTAGTCACATAAACTAATTAATCACGTTTTCACCACGAAACCAACGCTCTGATACCAATTGTTGGCAATTGGATCGTGCGGTTCAACGTGATCCGTTAGTAAAATAGGTAAACAAATCAGCAGCGGAAGCAATTGAACCGTTTACCGTACTTCTGGGTTGGTGTAGAGGTTGATCGTTGCAGAGAACCACCTCTCGATCTTCTGCTGTATGACCCAAGTCGAATCCTGCTGTTGTGTGGGCAACAATCTACAGGATTCTCTCAATCAGCTACTTCCCTAACTCACGTTGAAAGAGGCGTAAATCCTTAGGTTTCCAGAAGCTGAGATGACAATATATATTGGGCTACAGCAGGGACCAGGAGGAGAAATTGGGCTGGGCCTCAATTGAATTTAATTAACCAAGCTTAGCCCAAAGCTTTTAATTAAATCCAATAATAATAATATAGTCCACTAAAATATTATTATTGCACTACCCGTCCAATCCCAAAATTATGTTCTGGGCTCCTTCTTATTATAAGCCCGATAGTCTCCCCATGTTTAAGAAAAACAATGTCCATTAATTAATTAAGTTACTGATAACTCAAATTAATTAACATCTCATCCGAGAGTAGTACCACTCAACCTTATTATCATGCCGGAAATTAATCCACTTGCAAGATTTACATGATAAACCTTATGAGCTCCTCAAGGGGACATCATCAACCTATGACGGACATGGATTCCTTCTACAATCAACAGCACACCATAGATACATCACTACTTCCCAACTCACCGAGTTTGTTGATTTAATACTTATAAATCTCACCCATTGATGAATCAAAGAAATACATACTGCCCTACGTGTCGAGGTTATTGTATAGGGATTAAGAGCACGAACTTCCATAATAACAGAGATCAAGTTCTACTATATAGTCAGTATAAGAAGAACGATCTCAGGCAGTCCTGCTCAATACACACAAGTGCACTAATGTGATTCTATAGCCAAGACAAGCTAATACCAAACCACACTACAACCATACCGATAGAGAGTCCCCGTCTATCTCAGTTGTGAGCATCTGTTTATACTTTATAAGGAAACTGATAATATGATCTTCCGCGTGTAGTCGCACAACATATTATCTACAGTATAAAGTAAATGGACTATTGCATCATGCATATAAAATAAATTACAAGATGCAATCATTTGATCATATGATTCTCATTTCAAATATTGTTATAACATTGTTCATACTAAAGCTAGACTTTTAGTATACAATCCAACAATAAGACCAGCCCTGATCAACATGGTGGAGAAAAATCCTTTCGCCGGAAGTGTTTTCGATGAACCCTATGGACATTTGAAGCGCTTCAACAGCTACATGGGTACAGTTAAAGCCACTTACAATACTAATGACAGACAGAAGATAAGGCTTTTCCAGTTTTCTCTAGATGACAAGGCAATGGAGTGGTACGACAAGTTGATTGGGGACAGCTGTGCTAATTAGATTGAGTTGCAGCAGTTGTTTGTGGATCATTTTATGCCACCAGGGAATATTCTTGCATTGAAGCAAGAAATTAATCAGTTCAAATTGAGGGGAGACGAATCATTTGGAGAGGCATGGGAAAGATTTCCTGATGCGTTGAGGAGATGCCCTCAGCATGGATTCAAAAAGTCTCAGCTCATCAGTGTCTTTTACAATGGCCTTGATAATGAATCTAGAGTGTTAGTCGATACATCTGCTAGAGGAACATCTTTGGAAAAACATCAAATGTCATGGAGAAGTTGTTCGATGACATCTCTATGAACTCTAGAGATTGGCCATCTGAAAGAGTCCATGGAGGTTATGTACTTGGAAGAGTTGCTCAGATTGAAGGAAAATTTTCTGTAGCTGATAACAATGATAAAGTTGTCTCCCAGTTAGAGCAGATGAATAAATACCTGGTTACTTTGATATCAGGTAATAGTAGGGGAGGCAACCAAGGGCCTACAAGTGATGATGTTGTAATGAACGTCCAAAAAGTTGAGGACGCAAATTGGGCTATGGGGCAGAGTCACCAAGGATCAAGAGCACCGTAGAATTGGCAGGGAAACAAATACCCTCAAGGAAATTCCAACCAGAGGAATAACCAGGGGGGAGGTCACAGCAATCAAGCAGGTCCCAGCAATCAAGGAGAATGGCAGAATCAGCAGAGGCATGCAAATCCGAATAATGCAATTCTATATCTTCCAAATTTTGGTCATGGAGCCAAAACTGAAGAAGGGAAGTTGAGTATTGATGATGTATTGGCTAAATACATGCAGAAGAA
This sequence comes from Pogostemon cablin, assembly GCA_023678885.1. Taxonomy (NCBI): domain Eukaryota; kingdom Viridiplantae; phylum Streptophyta; class Magnoliopsida; order Lamiales; family Lamiaceae; genus Pogostemon; species Pogostemon cablin. The sequence goes on along the minus strand of CM042957.1, from coordinate 42,374,981 downwards.
TGATGCAGCCATCAACAAGATTAATAACTGCATAGTGCTCATGGACTCTTGTTAGGCTTTTTCTGTGCACTATAATTTAATCCTCAAGTATAAGGATATCAATTGTAGCAGCAAGCACCCAAGTTAAATTATCGATCCCACTGAGACAGTTAATTATTTATTTTACTATGAATTACTAATTAATCAGAATTGAGTAACCGATTTCCAATGTTTTGTTGTGAATTAATTAACTAAAATACTAAAATATTAAATAGCTTAATTATTAAAATCAATAAAAATAAAAGCAAGTTTTAACTAAGAGATGACGAACATTTTTAAGGTATCAGGTATTGACCAATTAATTAGAGATATTAAACTTACGATTGCTCATTCATGCAGTTTTACTGAAAATACACCACATATCCCTCTTATCCCACCGAATATGATTCTATTCAAAGCTAACAGTCTAATCTGGTTTAAATCCTAAGGTGCGCAAATATTACCAAGCCTTATTCCTAGATACTAATCAAAGCAAGCAACATTACCTTCGGATGGTAAACCCGACTAACAAGATATTTTGTGGAATTACTACAAGGTTCTATTCGCTTCATACTAGGTTGTCTAATTGAATTGTTCCACTAAACTAATCAAGTATTTGATTTACCAGTTCATGAAATTAACGTGTTTATAGCGGAACTACCCTAATTCCTAACAGATAGACAATACCAATCATGAATGCACACAAGCTAACACAATAATTCAAGCATTATAGTGGATGTCATGAATATATTATGAAGACGTTATGAAGCAGATAAGCAAGTCTGAATAAAATAAGTAAAATCAAAAGATCAACTGCATAAAATCCTAATCTTTGGTCTAAATCCCCAAATCAATCAAATCAATCCATCAAACCCTAGAACTGTATATAAAATTAGCCCATGAGGTCACAAGCAACACTCATGGCTAAGCAATTCATTCCAAAAATCAAAGTGAAAGAAAGAGAAAGATAAGAATTATGAAACCCTAGCGTAGGTGTAGTCTCGCGTTCCTTCTCCATCTCTCCAATTGCTCGATTCTCCCTCAATTAGCACTTGGAACCCTCTTGAAAGTGGATGGATGATGAAATCAGGTTGTTAATCTGATATGAAGGTGTTGGAGGTGTGAATTGATGATGAATTATGGATGGGTTCTCTCCAATTTGTGTCTTGATCTCCCTAATTATTTCTAGAACTGATGCAGGGCTTTTTTGCGATCGAAAACTACTCAAAAACACGATCTGGAAGTATAAATACATTGCATAATCGAACAGGCATCGTCTGGGCCCAATTTTGGGCCGCTCGGCACCCAGCTCGGCCTGAGCTGGGTATGGACCTAGCTGAGAGGGGGTCGAGCTGATGCAGGGCGATTTGCCACGTCATTTGGGCTCCATTTGGATCCCGTTCGCTAGAAAATGGCTGCCGAGCCAGGCTGGCTCGCCCCAAGCTACCAGCCGAGCGGTAGAGACTGAACTGCGCGATCTCACCGTTGTGAGCATAACTTCCTCATACAGACTCCGATATGAGTGATTTTTATGCTCATGCCATCCTATCTTCCTTGTCTTTCTATCAATATAAGGAAATCATAGAAACTCCAACATTTGAATGTGTAAAAAGTCATGTATAATGTCTGTTCGGCACAGCATGCGTGACGTTCTCACTTTGATCATCACTTTTGTTTTCAAATAAAGGTACCAGTTTTGGGCACTACCCTTTTCATGGGGTACCAGTTTCGGGCGCTACCCCTTCATGCAATAATTTAACTATTTTATTCCACCATTTTCATCACTTCCAACTTATTTCTCCTTTATATTCTTCTTCACAAGACACCAAATTGACTCCATCTCTCCACTAGGTAAGATTTTTTTTAAAAGGCTAACAAAGGAATCAATTGGCTAATCACGTAGGCTTCCAACAAATAAGGCTTTTAGGCTCAAAAGGGTTGACTACGGATAATTTCAATAGGTAGGATAATAGTATGGCTAGTGACTAATAAATAACAAAGATGGCCCAAGATCATTTCCTAGTGTCTAGTCAAACACGTAGCTTCAAGCAAGATACAAAGCCAAGTTCTAGAATACATGTGTATGAACGATACTCACAAGAATAAACTAAATCATGCAACTTGTCATGATTTCAAAAGGCTCAAAATCTCACATGGTTGTACGAATGAACGAGCATTCCTAATAAAGCTACATAGCTAATCTTCCTTACACATAATCAAATTTCAAGCATCTCAATATCAAAGCACAATCTCAAATTGTTTCTCAAGTACAATCATACAGCATGAATCAATAACAGATCTCTATGAATAACACCATGAACTCCTAATCAACAATCCAATACCATCCATCCCAAAAACAGTAACAGAACATAATATAATACCCTCAAGTGCTAAGAAAAATCGAAAAAATCATCACAGAGATCCATAAATCGAATATACTAACACTAGGACCAACAAACAATAAACACCACAAAACAATACATGAAACCTGGAAAATCGCAAAAAAAATCGAACCCTCAACATTCTTAAATAAATCAAAAATATTAAGAATCCGCAAAAAATCGAGCCTCCAAGCAATAACATCATGCAAAAATTCTATTTCGACATTGCAAGACAAGGTATGTATGATACCCCCCCAAACTTAGATCAAATGAAGTAAGAAGCTAAGTTTGCAAAGAAGTATATACTGCAGTTGAGCAGCACCTAATAAAATTCTGACACCAGCACAGACATATAAAAGCAATTAAAACAAAAGGGACGGCCCCACAGGCGCTCATGTTTAACATCGGAGAGTCACAACGTGATACATCTTTTTGACTACTAGTTCGGAGGACATTCTTCTCGCATTCTTACCTTCAAGTACTTCCTTCCTCTCTTTTTTTCTGCACCAACCATCTCACCCTTCTTTGTCATCGAAATAGGAGTCTTTGACTTACTTTCCTCCTATGATTGGCTTGATTCCTTCTTTTCAATCCTCCACTGAATTGTAGACTCAACCTGCGTATCAAAAAAAGGATCAAACAAGTTAGAATTTTCAACACCAATATAAGAATAAAAATCCGAAGGTATGTTCGGAGGCTTCAGATATGGATCATTCATCTTTCCTGCAACCAAAATATTATCAAATATCACATTAGAGTTAGTAGTTGGAAAAGTAAGAGATACACTTGGTCCTGCGATCTCCTCTACCACTTCAACTCTTTGGTTCTCATGCTTCTCTTCCTTAGTAGCAGACTTCATCTCCTCTTTAACAGTGGACTTATTATTCTGATTCACCATGTCAGCAGTGGTCTTCCTTATCTGTTCATCCCTGGCATCACCTAATGCAAGTAACTTCTCAAGATAGTCAATACATGCATCGTTAGATAAACTCTCAAACTCTGCATCAGACAGGGTGAAGTCCTCTACTACTTCCACAGACTTGCAGTGCTACTGATCTGTAGGCCACTGCATCTCCTTATTCAAAGAAAAGACGATCTCCTTATCATTAGCCCTTAGCCTCAAATCTCCTTTGAACACATCTATGAGAGCCCTTCCAGTTGCAAGGAATGGACGCCCCAAGATCAGAGGAGCTCCATCCTTGTCGTCCTCTATATCTTGAACAAGAAAGTCCATAGGAAAAGTCAAATTCGACACCTTCACTAGCACATCTTCAATAACTCATTTAGGGTACGTCAATGACAGATCCGCTAACTGTAGAGCAATAGATGTACGTTTCAACTCCCCCAAACCAAGCTTCTTGAATACTGAGAAGGACATCAAATTTATACTAGCTCCTAAATCACACATTGCTCTCTTAGATGGTCCTTTTCCAATTTCACAGGGTATGATGAAGCTCCCTGGATCCTTTAATTTTTCTGGAAGCCTCTTCTGAATAATGGAGCTGCAGTTCTCCGTCAAATTCACTGTCTCCACACTGTTAATTTTCCTCTTTCTGGAGATGAGTTCCTTGATGAACCTTGCGTAATGTGGCATCTCTTCTAATGATTTCGGGAAAGAAATAGTGACTTGGAAATCCCTCATAACATCAGTAAACTTCCAAAACTTCTCATCAAGCCTCTTCGATAAGAATCTCTGAGGGAAAGGAATTGGTACCTTTGTTATCGGAAGTCCCAAACTATCTCTCTCGAATTCCACTTTCGCTTCTCTCAGTGTCTTAGCTCTATGCCACCTTTCATCAGCAATTTCCTGATCAGATTGACTTTGTAGAGAAGTCAGACATGCTGGAAAACCTGGAGGGTAGCTCGCCGACTCACTCGACCCGAGCGATGGACAAACCTGGCCGAGCGCGGCATGGTTTGAACCGGAAGACATATCTAGACCAGAGGGAACCTTACTCGGTGGCAACTCGGCACTGGCGAGAACCAGCTCGGCCTGAGCTGGTGGCCGAGCGGTGGACGATCGGTCCTGCTCCGCCATGTTTCATCTTACTTCTGTTCTGCTTCATTCTATACAAGTTCTGTTACGTCCTGCATCAGTTATGTACCTTTATAATGCTTCCCAAACCTCAAAGTGATTGCATTTGTGCTTTCTTTTGGGTTGATTTCTATATCCGAAGAAAACTTCCCCTTCTGAATCTGCTGCTGCTGTTGATTTACCATAGTGGAGATTTGTCCCATGTTATATGATAAATTCTGCAACTGCTTGTTCACTTCCTCATTCTTTTTAGTCATATTCGCGTCCATGAGAACAATGCAATTATTAATCTTGTCAATATCTCCATCAGTCTTCTTCATATACCTGGCCAACACTTCATCAATACTAGTTCTTCCTTCTTCAGTCTTGGCACCATGGTTAAAATTAGGTGGGTATGGAACTGCATTATTCGGATTTGAATACGTTAAGTTTTCATGCCTCTGATTCTGCCAATTGCCTCCTTGATTACTAGGACTACCCCCTTGGTTATTCCTTTGGTTAGAATTACCTAGAGCGTACCTATTTCCTTGCCAATTCTGAGGTGCTCTCTAACCTTGAAGACTCTATCCCATAGCCCAGTTAGCATCCTCGACCTCTTGAAGGTTCATCACCACATCATCATTTGCAGGCCCTCGGTTGTCTCCCTTATTATTACCTGATATTAGAGTAATCAGGTTTTAGTTCATCTGTTCCAACTGAGTAACAACCTTATCATTCTTATCAGCTTCAGAAAATTTCTCTTCAACCTTTGCAACTTTACCAAGTATGTAAGTCCCTCGGATCCTCTCAGATGGCCAATCCCTTGAGTTCAAAGAGATATCATCAAACAATTTCTCTACGACATTGGATGTTTTGCCAAAAATTGTTCCTCCAGCAGAAGCATCAACCAACACTCTCGATTCGTTGTCGAGGCCATTATAGAAGACACTGATGAGTTGAGACTTTTTGAATCCATGTTGTGGTCATCTCCTCAACGCATTAGTAAAATTTTCCCAAGCCTCTCCAAACGATTCATCTCTTCTCTGCTTGAATTGATTGATCTCCTGCTTCAGTAATAGAACCTTACCCAGTGGCATAAATCGATCTACAAACAACTACTGCAACTCAGTCCAGTTTGAACAGCTGTCTCCCTTCATCTTATTATACCACTCCCTTGCCTTATCAACGAATGAAAATTGAAAAGTCTCATCTTCCATCTATCATTAGTAGCATCAACATCTTTCACTGTATCCATGTAGCTATTGAAATGCTTAAGATGGCCGTATGGCTCATCAAAAATGCCTCTGGCGAAGGGGTTTTTCTCTACCATATGAATCAGGGCTGGCCTTATATTGTTCATTTCATCAGCTTGAACGACTCTTAACTATGCCTGATCCTCCTAGATTGGTGGACTTGAATGTCTCTCGGATGACAATATCATCCTTATCAGTTCTATCTCCTATGTCTGCTGTTTCTGATTCTGATTCAGATTCTGATTCTGATTCTGATTCAGCCTTTTCTGGGTCAACCTGGTTTTCTATCAACTCTTTTTCATCCTCTATGACTGCTTTAGGATCCAGTGTCTTCATTTTCTTCTTCGAAAGTGGTACCTTAACAACTTTAGGAGGTGCTTTGAGATTCTTAACTGCTACTCTCCTTTTCCTTGCAGACGCTTCAATTTTCTGATCAAATTTGAGATCCTGCGTTCCCTTCTTTGACCTAGTGTGCATGCAATCTTCAAGAAAAATTCAAATCAAACATAATTAAATCTCAACAAAAATATCCTAATTAAATAAGTAATAAAAGATAAATAAATAATTAAAACTGTCCCCGACAATGGCGCCATAAATTTGTTAGGCTTTTTCTGCGCACTATAATTTAATCCTCAAATATAAGGATATCAATTGTAGCAGCAACCACCCAAGTTAAATTATCGATCCCACTGAGGCAGTTAATTATTTATTTCACTATGAATTACTAATTAATCAGAATTGAGTAATCGATTTCCAATGTTTTCTTGTGAATTAATTAACTAAAATACTGAAATATTAAATAGCTGAATTATTAAAAGCAATAAAAATAAAAGCATGTTTTAACCAAGAGATGACGTACAGTTCTAAGGTATCAGGTATTGACCAATTAATTTGAGTTATTAAATTTACGATTGCTCATTCATACAGTTTCACTGAAAATACACCACATATCCCTATTATCCCACCAAATATGATTCTATTCAAAGCTAACAGTCTAATCTGGTTTAAATCCTAAGGTGCGCAAATATTACCAAGCCTTATTCCTAGATACTAATCAAAGCAACAATACATCCGGATGGTATGCCTGACTAACAAGATATTTTCTGGAATTACTACAAGGTTCTATTTGCTTACTACTTGATTGTCTAATTGCATTGTTCCACTAAACTAATAAAGTATTTGATTTACCAGTTCATGGAATTAACGTGTTTATAGTGGAACTACCCTAATTCCTAACAGATAGACAATACCAATCATGAACGCACATAAGCTAACACAATAATTCAAGCATAATAGCGGATGTCATGAATACATTATGAAGACGTTACGAAGCAGATAAGCAAGTCTGAATAAAATAAGTAAAATCAAAAGATTAATTGCATAAAATCCCAATCTTTGGTCTAAATCCCCAAATCAATCAAGTCAATCCATCAAACCCTATAACTATATATAGAATTAGCCCATGAGGTCATAAGCAACACTCATGGCTAAGCAATTCATACCAAAAATCAAAGTGAAAGAAAGAGAAAGATAAGAATTATGAAACCCTAGCGTAGGCGTAGTCTCGCGTTCCTTCTCCGTCTCTCCAATTGCTCCATTCTCCCTCAATTAGCACTTGGAACCCTCTTGAAAGTGGATGAATGATAAAATTAGGTTGTTAATCTGATATTAAGGTTTTGGAGGTGTGAATTGACGATGAATTATAGATGGGTTCTCTCCAATTTGTATCTTGATCTCCCTAATTGTTTCTAGAACTGATGCAGGGCTTTTTAACAATCAAAAACTGCTCAAAAACAAGATCTGGAAGTATAAATATGTTGCAGAATCGAACAGGCCTCATCTGGGCTGATTTTGGGCTGCTCGGCACCCAGCTCGGCTCGAGCTGGGTATGGACCTAGTCGAGCGGGGGTTAAGCTGATGCAGGGTAGTTTGCCACATCATTTGGGCCCCATTCAGACCCTGCTTGCCAGAAAATGGTTGCCAAGCCAGGCTAGCTCGCCCTGAGCTACCAACCGAGCGGTAGAGACTGCATTGCGCGATCTCACCAGTTTGAGCATACTTTCCTCATACGGACTCCGATATGTGTGATATTTTTGCTCATGCAATCCTATCTTCCTTGAATTTCTATCCATATAAGAAAATCATAGAAACTCCAACATTTGAATGTGTAAAAAGTCATGCAAAGTGGTTGTTCGGCACAGCATGCGCGATGTTCTCACTTTGATCATCACTTTCTCGTTTGGAATCCTATTGGGGTGTTCTTTATGTCAAAATGACCCTCTATTTTGTATCTTTCCAACCATATATCACATAATCAATTTGAACATCTACACAAATATAGAAAAAGTATGCAACGTGGACGTGCATTTTTCAGCATTCCTTCACTCATTACACTCTTCATTCAACTCTGAACTTTTGATCCTGTTTTACCCTTCAAAATTAACAAAAACACCTTAGTAGCCTCAAAATCATGTAAATACTTAAATGTACATAATTCTATGCAAAAATGATGACTTTCCTAAGCAAAATGGTGTAATGTGCACACATAAAATGCGTGAAATTCCACTCTCAACAACTCCAATATGACAAAAAAGAATGAGGAGGTGAATAAGCAATTGCAGAGTCTCACATATTCTATGGGCTAGATTTCAACTATGGTGAATCAGCAGCAGCAGTAGATTATGAAGGGAAAATTTTCTTCAGATACAGAAATCAACCCGAAGTAGAGTGCAAATGCTATTACTTTGAGGTCCGAGACGCAGTGTTAGAACTGATGCAGGATATGACAGAAATGAGAAAGGATGAAATAGTAGAAGAGCAAGGTCATTAGCCACTAGCGCGGCTCCTGTTCAAGCCAAGTCAGGATTGGGGGTGATCAGGCGGAGTTAAGGGATGCAGTACAACCCCAGCTCGATACAAGCTCACCTCCGGGGTTCCCTACACTCCCAAATTCTGCAGTGAATCAATCTGATTTAGCCATCGCTAATAAAAAATGGCAGCGAGCGAAGAGGTTGAGAGAAATGGAAGAGGTTTTCGAGAGAGATAGTTTGGGACTTCCAAAAACAAAGGTACTGCTTCCATTTCCTCAAAGACAATTGTCGAAGAGCTTGGATGAAAAGTTCAGAAAATTTGCTAAAGTTATAAGGGATGTCCAAGTTACTATTCCCTTTTCAGAGGCATTGGATCATATGCCACTTTATGCAAGGTTCATCAAGGAACTTATCTTGAGAAAAAGAAAGCTGAACATTTTGGAGACAGTTAACCTGACAGAGAACTATAGCTCTATTATCCAAAGAAAGCTACCTGAAAAGTTGAAGGATCCTGGCAGCTTCATCATTCCATGTGAGATAGGAAAAGGACCATCAAAAAGAGAATTGTGTGATCTACGAGCCTTGAAACCCTTATCTTTGGCCTTACAGTTAGCAGATAGGTCTCTTACATACCCCGAGGGAGTTGTGGAAGATGTGCTGGTGAAGGTATCATGTTTGGTTTTTCCTGTGGAATTTCTAGTACTTGACATGGAGGATGAAAAGGATGGTGCGCCTCTTATCTTAGGGCGTCCATTTCTTGCTACTAGAAGAGCTCAGATAGATGTATTCAATGAAGAGTTGAAGCTTAGAGCCGATGATAAGGAAGTGGTTTTCTTGTTGAATAAGGAGATGCAGTGGCCTAAAGATCATCAACAATGAAAGTCTGTGGATGTAGTGGACACATAGCTTGATGAGAACTTTGCCTTATCTGATGCAGAGTTTGAGAGTTTGTCCAATGATGCATGTATTGACTATCCTGAGAAGTTGCTTTCATTAGGTGATGCAAGAAATGCACAGATAAGGAAGACCACAACTGACATGGTGAATCGAGAGAAGAGTACCACTGTTGAAAAGGAGGTCAAATATGAGGAGAAAGGAGTTGAAGTAGTAGAGAGGATCGACAAAGCAAGCGGATATCTTACTTTTCCTATTATTAACTCTGCTATTATGTTTGATAATGTTTTGATTGCAGGAATCAAGGATGATCCATATTTGAAGCCTCTGGATTTACCTCCGGATTTTCCTTCTTATGTGGGTGTTGAAGATTCTGACTTGTTCAGTCCGTATTTTGACATGGAGGATCCTATATCGGTGACAAGGAAAGGTGAGGTGGTTGGAGTTAACAATGATAGAGGAAGGACGTGCTTGAGGTACGAATGCGAGAGGACTTATGCTCTGAGTCAGTAGTCAGTAAGAGGTATCCTTCATGACTAAACGACGTTAAACTTGAGCGCTTGTTGTGGGCTGATTCTCCCATTTTATTTGCATTATTGAGTATGTGGCAATGTAGTAATTTTATTAGGTGTTGCTCGACTGCAGTATACACTTTTTTTAAACTTATGCTCTCACTTTGTATGATCTATGTTTGGGGAGGATACGTGTATACTTGCATCTTATAGCACTAAAGTAAAGTTGCTTCATTGTGTGGTGTGCTTGGATGGGTAATGTTTTGCAATTTTTTGGTATTTTTGATTCATTTGATTATATTGAGAGGTCGATTTTTTGTGATTATCCAGGTGTGTGTCATTTTTGTTGCATGTTTATCCTAGTTTAAACTTGGTTAATTATTGGGTTCTTGAGGATGATTGTTGGATATTTCTAAGCACTTGATTGAATTGAATTTGTGATTAATTGATAATGTGGTATTGCGAAATAATTGTGATAATCCAGCTAGAGATATATTTGAATGTTGGAATACTTGAAGTTGTTGCATGTATAAAATTAGTTCATAAACCTATGTAGGAGTGCTCATTATTCTATTATACCTATGTGAGATTTGAGCTTTGATAGATCATGAAAATTACACATGATTGGTTTTATTCTTGAGAACATCGTTTACATGCATGTATTCTAGAACTTGACTCTTAATTTACTTGAGACTAGATGATTGATTAGATAATGGGAAATGAACTTAGACCATTTTGTTCTTTATTGAGTCACTAGCCAAATATTTATCCTACCTTGAAATTTAATCCATAGTTTCCCGTTTGAGCCTGTAAGCCTTATTCGTTGGAAGCCTATAAAGATAGCTAATTTAATCCTTTAAAGGCCTTTAAATACCTATCCTAGTAGAGAAATAAAGGAGACAGATTGGTGTAGTGTGAAAAGAAAGTGGGGAAGATGAACGTGGAGGAAAGTGATTGAAGTGCAGAATAGTTAAATCTTGTGAAAGGGGTAGTGCTTGAAATTGGTACCCTGATAGGGTAATGCCTGAAACTGGTACCCTATGTGAAAGTAGAAAAAAAGTAAAAAGAGGACGTTGATATTTTATTATAAGGGAGGATTGAATTATGCAAAGAGTGAAAAGAGAAAAAAAAAGGAGATTGATTTGTCAAGTAGATTTGGTGAAAATGTATCTCTACTGTTGATTCTCTACTAGTGATCGATTCACTTATCCCATATTTACCTACCTTTTTCCAAAGAGCCAATGTTAAAATCCTTAGCAAGTCCTTTGTGATCCCATCGTTAAGTCTTTCAAGTTAGTGGAGATCCTAGATAATTGTCAAGCTTATGGTAATGCATGCATGTGAATTGATTTGAGTGTATATATTTTAGCCATGGGAGTGAATAGCTCACACTTGAGCGATGAGTGAAAATACTGTCCGTGAGAGTGAATGATGAGCAGTCTGAAATGGGATGTGACTAATTTGACGTGTGTGTTTTGATTGATAGGATTTTGGCATTTGAGTATATTATCTTGGTTTGGATGTATGTGATCCCTTATTTGATGTAGAATTTCAACTCTCATTTCTCTCTTGTTTTGAATTCGTTGTTCGGGGACAAAGAACATAGTAGTTTGGGGGGTTGATGAGAGTGGAAATTTACGTATTTTTGGTCTCACATTACACTGTTTTTATTAGAATAAGGCCATATATTTGTGTGGGATTGCGTCATTTACGTATTTTGCATTATTACGGTGCTACTAAAGTATTTTGGTGTGTTTTGATAGAAAAAAGGATAAAAGATGCAAAGTTGGAATGAAGGTGAACTTGTGCCACATGAAAGCAAACAAACGTCCACTTTTCATAATTTCTCTGCATTCGTATGGAAGTCAAAACTGGTCTTATAAGACATGGTTGGAAAGCCACGGAAGAGAGGACGTGTGGCCGCAAAAAACACCTTAATCGAAGATTGAATGAAGAAGTTATGGCCAAAATGGTGGGACTACGCAGCTATTGATGAAAAATTCAATTTCATTAATGGGCCCATTGCCACGTGAAAATGCAAGGATGAATTGAGAATTCAAGGAGCTATATACGTGGGCTATGCATCACAATGTGGAGAATTTCTATTTTAAAATGGTAAAGAATATGAAATTGCAAGTGAGAGCAGCTCACGTAAAAAAGAAAACATGCCATTAATTCAAGTTATGGGCCCATTAAATGCTTATGAAATTGCAGGTTAATCCATTATCAAGTGGACCCTAGATGCATCTATTTGGAATTAATTTCTATGCGGAAGCCCAACACACCTATTGGACCATTACACTTAATTGCAACCCGGGAGCAGCCAACAAAAAAAAGGAACAGAATACACTAAAGGAGAGGCGAACACGAAAAGGGGAGAATAGTCCCCTGTTCGAAATAGAACTTGCATCACCCAGGACAACATCCACACAATTGCACCACTCCATCCCTCACCTTCATCCAATTCATTCATTCATCATCCCATGTGTGTCAAGTGCAGTTGATAGAGTCAATTCAATTGGAGAGACAGAGGGAGAATGTAAACCACGTGACACTAGGGTTTTGTATCTTTCTCTTTAATCTTATTTTATTGATATTGTTATGAATTTCTTAGCCATGAGGGTTGTGTGTAATCTCATGGGCTAAAACACTTTTACAGTTCTAAGGATTGAAGGTTAGAGTAGTTGATTTGGAAACCTAGATTATTATTGTGAATTCATGCTATAAAGATTCTTGTTTATTTGATTAATTAAGACTTTGTTTATATGTTTGTAACGTCTTCACAATTTATCATTGACATTGCCCATGATACTTGGTATATTGTGTTAGCTTGTGTGAATATATAATTTATATTTTCTATTTGCTAGGGATTATAGTAGTTTGCTCATGAACACTATAATCCTAAGGGCTGGTAAATAAGATACTTGTTATTTTTAGTGGAACAATGCAATTAAGAATTCAAGTAGGAAGTGAATAAGTTTGAGTAGTACTTTCAGAGAATATATGTTAGTCAAATTGACCATCGGGAGGTTTATGAAATTCATCTTATTAGTGTCTAGGAAGGAGGTTCAAAACTGTTCATGCATCATCTTATGATGTATTTTCATTAAAATAGTATGAATGAACAATAGGACGTCTAGGAGATCAAATCAATTACACTACACCTGATACCTTAGAACTATTATTTTGCTCTTAATTCACTCTTGAATATTCCTTGCTTCTATTTAATTCATTATTTATTATTTCAGCACTTTAGTTATTAATTCATTCAAACACTTGGAAATTGGTTACTACAATTCTAATTAAAGAGTAATAGAAATTAAATAAATAATCAACTGTCTCAGTGGGAACGATATTAATTTTAACTGGGGTACTTGTCATTACAATTGAGATCCCTACACTTGGGGATTTTAATTGAGGTGCACAAAATAAGCCTAACAAAGGATGAGGCTTTTTCCACTCTCACTGACGGGAAAAGCCTAGGAGTGGTATAAGAACTTACCCGCAGGTTGTTGTGCTACTTGGGAGGACTTAGAAAATAAGTTTCTCAACAAATATTTCCCATCCAACAAAGACCCTTGGAGAGTCCTATGAGACATGGGAGAGATTCAAAGAGCTGTTGCGCTGCAGTCCCCAACATGGATTTTCAAAAGACACCTACTTAGGCTTCTTCTATCAAGGTTTAAGAGGTGACTCACGAGTGTTGGTGGATGCAACATCATGTGGATCGATTTTTAAAAGTCTACAGATGAAGTAGAGGAGATCTTTGAGTAGATGGCAGCAAATACTTATGATTGGTCATTCGAAACAATTGATGGGGGAGGAGAAACTTTTGATCAAATTGCTAAAGAGGAACATCAGCTTTACAAGGATGAGATGTCAGAGATGAAGAGCCAACTCACGGAGCTGCATAAGAAATTTGATCTTCTCACACAAGGAAACAAATCTGGAAAGAATGTAATGATGGTAAGAGAAGAAGAGCAGATAGAGGATGCTGATTATGCTATGAGACAGAGTTTTCAAGGGGAATACTGAAATAAACAAAATTTAAGACCTACCAATTTCCAAGGTGGTTCGAATTTTAATAATCAGAGGAGGAATGATATTCTGTCGTACTCTGACCCGAACACAGTAGTCGAGTACCCTCCAAGTTTTGATTCAACCCATAAACCTGTTGAAGAGAGAGCATCCATTAATAATGAGTTGAAGCTGTGGATGAAGCAACAAGAAGATCACATGAAGCAACAAGGAGAGCTGATAAAACTGCAGGGTGATCATATTAGATAGCAGGGTGATCACATGAAAAAGCATGGTGATCAAATGATCATGATGTTCAAGTTGATGATGACCAAACAAGAGCAAGTTGAGAAGAAGCAGAAGGAGACTGACATAGCTCTTGGACAATTGAATGCTGCAATTGAGAAGCTACAACATCAAGAGAAATTCCCTTCATAACCGGAGATTAATCCAAAAGAGAGCTGCATGGCTATCAGTTTGAGGAGTGAAACACAGTATGAAGGACCAAAGATACTAGAAGGTGAATAGAAAATCGATGGTGAGTGCCAGTGCTCGATGACGAGCGTCCCTTCAGGTTTTTTGACGAGTTCTGTTTCTCCACATTGTGACACTGTGGACTCTAAAAAAGAGATAGAGAAGCTTCATGTAACTGAAAAGAAGTGGCAAAGAGTAAAAAGAGAAAGAGAGGAAAGAGCGAAGGAGAAAGAATTCAAGTGTGATTATTGGGGTATTCCTATTAATCCTTATCCTCTCCATTTTCCACAAATATTTGTGATGAAGAATAAGATAGCATCTGAAAAGCCTTCTGAAAATTTGAGTGATCCTGGGGAATTCATAATCCCTTGTGAGATTAAGGGGAAGAAGGAAATGAATGCATTGTGTGATTTGGGATCTATTGTGAATATCATGCCTCATGCCGTGTTTAAGAAACTTGAAGGAGGAGAGTTGAAACCAACATCTAGGAAATTTCTGTTGGATTGTATACTAAAAGTCTAGCTTTTTGTATGAACAATGTTTAAACAATTAATTTTAAATGAGAATCATATGATCAAATGATTGCGTCTTATAATTTATTTATATGTCCGATGCAATAGTCCGCTTACTTTATATTGTAGATAATATGTTGTACGATAACACGCGGAAGATCATATTATCGGTTTTCTTATAAAGTATAAATAGATGCTCACAACCGAGATAGACAGGGACTCTCTATTGGGATGGTTGTAGTGTGGTTTTGTATTAGCTTGTCTTGGCTATAGAATCACATTAGTGCACTTTGTGTGTATTGAGCAGGACCACTTGAGATCGTTCGACTCGTACTGTCTATATAGAAGAACTTGATCTCAGTTATTATGGATGTTCATGCTCTTAATCCCTATACAATAACCTCGACACGAAAGACATTATGTATTTCTTTGATTCATCAATGGGTGAGATTTACATGTAATTAAATCAACAAACTTGGTGAGTTGGAAAATAGTGTTGTCTCTATAGTGTGCTGTTGTTGTAGAAGGAATTCGTGTCTGTTATAGGTTGATGATGTACCCTTGAGGAGCTCATAAGGATTATCATGTAAACCCTCCAGGTGTATTTATTCTGGCATGATAATGAGGTTGAGTGGTACTACTCTTGGATGAGATATTAATTAATGGAGTTGTCAGTAACTTAATTAATTAATGGACATTGTATATCTTAAATATGGAGAGACTAACGGGCTCATAATAAGAAGAAGCCCAAAACGTAATTTTGGGATTGGAAAGGCAGTGCAGTAATAATATTTTAGTGGACTATATTATTATTATTAGAGTTAAGTATAAGCTTTAGGCTAAGCTTGGATACTTAAGCCCAATGGAGGCCCGACCCAATTTCTCCACCTGGTCCCTGCTGTAGCCCATGTATATAAGTCACCTCAACTTATCCTAAACCCAATGTTGCATCTAAAACATGTGAATGAGAGAGAAGAAAGCAGATTGAGAAGATCTCGAAGATCGTCGCCCACACGATGTCGAGATTGGACTTGGGAATACAGCAGAAGATCAAGAGGTCGTTTGCTACTGCTGTCTGCTGACTTCTATGATTTTTATAAAATTGTAAAGACCTCCAAACTGGACGTTGATATACTGACGAAAAGCCACGAAAAAAAGGATCATTTTGGCGTGTAGATCACTCAAATCCAATCTCGGATAAGAGAGTTATGCCCAAAAACGGTGAGGCTACGTAGGCTGGTGGCGAGAATTCGTCTTCTCCAACATACCCTGGTGAAAGGTAATTTGTTTCTTATTTTCATGCTTCCACTGTATATTAGAAACGTATGGAACCCTAACGGGTTATGTTAACCAAATGATCAAACGCCAACAATTTCTTGGTGCTAGTGTTGATGTAATAAAACCCTTAGGTGTTGTTGAAGATGTTGTGGTGGAAGTTGAGAATATAGCTTTCCCGACTGATTTTATGGTGTGTGAAAAAATGGTGGATCCTGCAGTTCCACTCATTCTAAGAAGATCATTCCTAGCGACGGGAAGAGCCAAGATTAACTTGCAAGAAGGAACAATCTCATTAAGCTCTGAGGGCAGAGTTGTCATGTTCAAATGCAGTAAAGGAAAGAGAGATGATCCTTATATGAAAATTTCACCGGTCCCTCTAGATATCTTTAACTCACATCTTTATGCCTATCATGATATTAACTCTTATCTTTCTGATTTTCTTAATTTTGATAGGAAGGATGCATATGAAGAAGCAGATTCGGATGAGTTAATCCTCGTGACCAAGAATGGAGAGATATAATGGATGGATCGAAAGATGGTAAAACAACACTTCAAAATGAAGATGAAAGATGAAGAGGAAGTGTTGATGCTTGAGCTTAAACTCCATTGATTCTGCATTCTGTTGTGACTTTCCGACGTTAAACATGAGCGCCTGTTGGGGGCATACCCTCCATTTTATTATGATTATGTGTTTGTTTTAGTATATGAAATTTTATTTAGGTGCCACTTCGTCTATGGTATTCACTTTTTACAAACTTAGTTTCTCACTTAATTTGAACTAAGTTTGGGGAGTGGACGTGCATCCCAATGTCTTGAAGCACCGATGTAAGTTTTCTTCACTTGTGTGTGATGCTTGGAGGTTGATTTTTTAGAGTTATCGAAATTTATTTCGATCTTTTGAATTTTTTTGCGACTTTCCAAGTGTCTTTTGTGTTTCCTAGATTTGGTGTGATTTTATTTTTGGTTGAATTTTTTAGTTCTCCTATGATTTTACTTATGAAAAGTGTTTGTGCGGTGAGGAAAGAGAAGTGAGTTCTATCTGAAGCCTATACCTGACCGAGTTGGATAACTCGAGGAACTTGCAAGAGGTGGAGGAGATAAACCAGGTTCCTTCGTTTTCTTATTTTAATTTTTATATGATAAATTGTGTGGATTATTGAGTAGTTGAGGTGTTGAAATTTGAGTTTCTGTTTGTGTGATTAGTATGGATTTATTTGTTAGATTTCAGCCAGAAATTCATATTCTCTTGAAATTGATGAAGGAAGTGTACTTAAGATAGTGATATGAAGTTCTATGTGTACTTGTGGGATATTTCTTACCATGAAAAATGCTCTATTACTTGTTAAAGCCATGTGAGATTTGAGCCTTTATATCATGTATATAATCACATGATGTTTCTTTTCTGGTGAGTATCGTTCTTGTGTGTATATTCTCGAACTTGCCTCTTGTCTTCACATGTTATGTTAGATGATGGGAGATGATCTAAGGCCATTCTTGAATTTATGAGTCATTTAGCCAAATAATTCTCTATCATATTATAGTTTATCCGTAGTTATCCCAGTTGAGCCTTAAAACCTCATTCTTTGGCAACCTATGAGAAATAACCATTTTGAGTATTTTAATGATTTTTTTTAGCCTTGATTGTACATCATGAAGAGAATTAATGACTTTTCAAAGTGTGTTGATGGAGCTTGATAACAACTTGGGGAGGAATGAAACTGGTGTTGTAATAGTGATTGAGCTTGAGAATGCATCTAAGAAAAATCGTGGAGTAGTGCTTAAATCTAGTACTCCATTGAATCAAATACCCTAGGGTAGTGCTTGAATCTAGTACCCTATAGATGATGCTGGAGGTAGTGCCCAAAAATGGTGCCTCAAGAAAAGGAAAAAAGGAAGAGAAAAATATGTTGTGCTTGGAAGAGAAAATTGAGGAGTTGAGAGAAAGAAGAATGAAAGATCATGATGGATGTGCACTTGAGTGATCCGAGTTTTGAGTCACTTATCCATAAATTTCCTACCTTAACCATAGAGCCAACATTATATCCTAATAAAAGTCATTTTTGATCCCATTGTCGAATCATATTTTTAAGTGGTAGAGAGTTTGAGATATTTGGCAAGCTTATGGTTACGCATGCACTTGAATTGAATATAAGCGTAAACACCATACCCTATAAGTGTACATATTCTACACTTGAGTGTGAGTGATATACTTCCCGTGAGAATAAATCAATGGAGCATTTTAATTGGTAGTAATTGTCTTAACTTGTATGATGTGAATGAATTATTGCATGTAATGAGAGTTGCATGACTAGAGTTAATGACAATTATATTACGAATGGCCTAGTTGTAATATTCCTTAGTTCTATTTGATTTACACACTATCATTCTTATTAGTTCTATTTCGTTATTCGGGGACGAACAACATCTTAAGTTTGGGGGCTTTGTTTAGTGTGAAAATCTGCATATTTTACGGTCCAATTTAGCACTTTTTTATGAAATTTATGTTCGTATTTTAGCACTGAATGGTTAATTTTCATATATTTAAGATATTGGTGCATTTGAGGTGTTATAAAAAGTGCAAAGTTGAAATGAAGAGTGAAATCGTGAAAGAATGCTGAAAAATGCATGTCCAATTTGATAATTTTTCTGTATTTGTGTAGAAGTCCAAACTGATCTATGATATATGGTTAGAAAGATACATAAGAGAAGGTCATTTTGGCTCAAGAAACACCTCAATCGGGGGTCAGATGAGGGAGTTATGATCAAAACGGTAAAGTCGCGCAAGCTGTACCGATCAGCACGACTCATGCCACTTTTGCATGACTTGTGCCCTTCAAATTTTAGATTTTTTGTGAGTTCTTTATATAGATAGAAATCTGAGGAAGAGAGGATCGTGTGAGCGCAAAAATCACCTCAATCGAAGTCCGTATGAAGAAGTTATGTGTAGAATCGTTAGGTCGCACAATCTGATGACGAGTGGCACGACCCGGCAGCCCAATTTTCGGCCCTTTCGTGTTTTTGACGTGAAAAAACCCTATTTTGAGGTGGAATTCGAATTTTATCAGCCTTCAACTATAAAAAGAGCCCTTCGGAGTCCCAGAAACATAACTCTCCATAATTCTCCACAAGTCTACATACTTTTTCATACCTTTTCCTGCCACCATATCGAAATCAAGATTCAGCATCCATTCCACCCATCCCGGAGAGTTCATCAGTGTTGCTTACTTGAGAAGGAGTACGAGAAGGTTCAGAATCACGGAAGAGAGAATGGAGAATCACGCCACATCTAGGGTTTTTCTTATTCTTTCTTTCTTTATTTTAAATAATAGACCTATGGGTTTGCTTTCATATCTAACCATGGGTGTTGCTTGTAACACCATGGGCTGATACTTTTTTTTTATAGTTTTAGATTTTGAAGGATTAATTAGATTTGACTTGATGACCTAGACTAGGTTATGGATTTCTGCAGTATACTTATTCCTTTATTAATGATTTGATTTGAGACTTATATTTTTGTCTTATATGATCTGTCTTTATTCATGAGTATGTCATTGTCTTATGCATGTTTATGATTATTGCTTGTGTCATAGAAGGAATATTATTTGTCTATCTGTTATGGGTAAAGGGAATTTAACCATATAACATTTATTCATTAGAATAATTAATATTGGACACTTAATATATCTATTAATTACCATTCTAGAGGATTTGGTTTGTTAGATTATTAGGTGGGAATGGGGATTAGTTCTTAAGTATCTATAAAGGGAAGTCTAGTTCTCTAGCCTTTAATGGAATTTTGCATAAAGTACTTAGAAAGTGAGTAGGAATTATCCTTCTGCATCAGAGGTTTGAAACAGATTTATGTGTTACGTTTACTTCACTAAAGGGATTTAACATAATTAAGTGATTGCTTTTATAAGATCTGCAGAAATTCCAACCAATTGTCTAGTGATTTAGTTGACCAATTTAAATTGGATTGTCTAAAGCTACCTATCTTCTCTCTTGAACACTTCCATATTTATTTATCTGCTATTTTATAATTTTAGTAATTATTTTCTGGATCATTAGTTTAATTAATACTCTTGAAAACCCATATTTGTCTTAAATTAGAATAGTCATAATTAGATTAAATAATTAGTCTAGAATTATCCTGTGGGTTCAATATTTTTACTTGGTCGCACGCTGAACTACAATTGATTTCCTACACTTGGGGACACATGCAAAAAGGTGAGCAAGCAACAATCATCACTAACATGTTTTGTTTAAGCAATATAATGCTGCTTATATTATTAATTGATTATAGAGTATGCTTGTGTAATGTTGATGAAAGAACAAACAAATAAATTTGCAGCACTCAAGGCTATAAGTAAAAGAGAACATCCATTTTACTAACATCTTTATAATGCAGTAAACAATTCACAAAAAACCAATGAACTTCTAAGTAATGGAATAAACATTATCATGTTTCTCAATTCAAAACAATTTTAATGTAATGCAGTAAACAACCCACAAGAAGTCATGTTTCTCAATTCACAAGAAAACAACATCAACAATGTAGTAAACAATTCACAATAAACAACATAAGAATGAAGTCATGTTTCTCAATGCAGTGCTCACTCTCATAACATTATCATCATCGAGTGTATGTGTCTCCTAAATGCACATTTGATGACATTACAAAACTTTGCAGTCTCCAAAATCATGTATGGTGACATATTTAAATATTGTCCTACTAACTCATACACATAACAATCATCATTTCAGTACACGATATCATAATCCAACTACTTATATGAGCAACTATTAGAGGAGCTATTGTACCTCAGAGTATTTGGGCAGAGTTAAGACTTGAGGGCACAAAATCTTTAGCATCTGAATCACAAGCTTGTGTTGACTCATAAAATTGAGACACATTCATCGAATCACTAGCCGAGAGATCTCACAGGCATTCACCGACTCATCATCGGAATCAGGCACAACCAAGCCCTCGTCAATATGGTCGTTGACAGACTGAATCTCGAAGTCGGAGACAACCATACCCTCGTAGAATTAGAGGATTCTAGCACCACATATCCATACAGATTTGGGTAGGATAAAGTTGAGAACAATGAATAATCCATAGATTTGCTAACATCAGAGACGGAGTTGGGAAGAAACCCCAAGATGCCAGTGGAAATTACTTCTAATGGTGAATCGGCCTCTGCCAACATCGTGGAAACAGATTTCTCCTTGAAATCTCGAAACATGATTTCCGTAGTCTTTACATAGAATGAAGAGAGAGAGGTTGAAGGTTTTAGATTTGAGGAAAAGAGAAAAAAGGTTCAAATTGTATTATTTGATTTCCCCGATAAAAAAAGAATAAGTTTTGGGTTTTGATTTTGTTTACTTTTTTATTGTGTGATAATTAATGTGCTTCAATTAAAATATGTTCTTTAGTTGTTTTTTATTTCTTTGATTTTGTTATAGGTTTTGGATTTTAATAATGTATATTCAGGTCAATTCATTTAATTAAAATCTCATGGAATAGATATAAATAATTTGACTTTTTAGGGTTAAACATGTCAATTGGTGGGACCCATTCTTTCTTTAATTGGAAACGGGGACTAATGAGCATTTTCTCAACACACAATTAATCTCCAAGTATGAAGGATATTATTGTAGCTTAGATAAGCGACCAAGTTATATATCGAACCCAAAAGACGGCATATTATCAATTTAATTATAAGGTAATTAATTAAGATAAGTTGGCAATAATATTGAGGATTAAAGTATTAACTAATAAATAATTAATTAAAATAACAAATAAAATAAACCCTCACTGGAAGAATATGAAAGTGAATCAAGTAGGAGAATAGGTAGCTCTAGGATAATCCAGTTTTACTCATTAATCTCCCTTTCGTGTATCAATTTCCGACTCTGCGTTATGGAATATGGACGCATCACTAAATCATGCAAATCTACTCTATAGACATAAGTAAATATGCGTGTAACACGTGTGAATAACCTCGGAGCAAGATATATAATTTTACCCTCCTTTCTAGGTACTATCAGTATCAATTATTTTCCCCTAGGATTGGTACTCTAACCCAATATGATCTCCCTTATAGGTACTATAAAATTATCCTCTTTATCCTACTTATTAACCCGAATTAGATTCAATTAACAAGTATTCATATATGACAGTTCTAATGAAGCTTCGGAGTCCCCTCACTTAGAATCATAACATGGAATCCTGCTCAGCAGTGAAAGCACTCAATCAATAATCAAGATATATATTCAGACTTGACATAATAGTTAATCATGCATAAAACAACTCTGAGTATGAATTAAAAATGCATAGTTATATATAAACTAAACCATAAGTGGTGTTGTACGAAGTATACACACGAAAGTTCAATTGATTCATAAAAACCTTCAGAACCCTAGATCTACAGAAATTGTTCTAGCCCATGATGTTGCGAAGAATAATCATGGGGTTAGATAGATCTTACCCATATGTCTGAAAAATACAAGATAAATTAGGAAATGAATAAAACCTTAGATGTTGACGTTGTCGCGTCCTTCTCCATCTTGAATCCTTCTCTTGTACTTCTCTTGATTCCACAGACGAATCTTCACAGTGATGGATGGATGGAGGAAGGGATGTGGATGATGGATGGGGGCTGATCCCCTATGAAGCAACCAGAGGGATTCATTACAAACGGCGAAAAGCATATTGTGTGTAAGCTTAAAAGGTCCATTTATGGATTGAAACAAGCTTCAAGATCATGGAACATTCATTTTGATGAAGTAATCCAGTTATATGGATTTATTCAATGTCTGGATGAATCATGTGTGTACAAGAAGTGTGACGGAAATGTAATGGTATTTCTTGTACTCTACGTAGATGATATTCTACTTATTAGAAACAATGTAAAGGTATTGTTGGGCGTAAGGACATAGCTATCCAAGCAGTTTGAAATGAAGGACTTAGGAGAAGCCTGACATATTCTTGGGATTAAATTAATAAGGGATCGCAAGAAAAGAATATTGTGTTTATCCCAAGCTTCATATATTGTTATAATTCTGGCTCGTTTTAGCATGCAAGATTCCAAGAAAGGTTTTCTACCTTTCAGACATGGAATACCTCTATCTAAGGGTATGTGTCCTAAGACACAACAAGAAATAGAGAAGATGAAGCTGGTTCCTTATGCTTCGACAGTAGGTATTAAAGAAATCCAGTACAAGAGCATTGGACTGCGATAAAGCATATTTTGAAGTACCTGCGAAGGACTAGGGATTATGTGCTGATTTATCAGGCAGATACTTTGTTACCTTTGGGTTATACTGATTCCATTTTCCAGTCAGATAGGGATGCTAGTAAATCCACCTCGGGTTATGTGTTTACTCTTGGAAGAGGAGCCATAATATGGAGAAGTGTAAAGCATAAATGCGTTGCGGACTCAACCATGGAAGCTGAATATATAGCAGCCTATGAGGTAGCTAAAGAAGCAGTATGGCTAAGGAACTTCTTAATGGACTTGGATGTGATTCCTGGTTTACCAAAAGTGATCACAATTTTTTATGATAATAGTGGTTCAGTAGCAAACTCGAAGGAACCACGAGCCCATAAGGCGAGTAAACACATTGAGCACAAGTACCACCTGATACGAGACATTGTTAAAAGAGGGGAGGTCGTTGTAGCTAAGATTGCATCGAAAGATAACATGGCTGATCCTTTTACTAAGAGCCTTCCAGCGAAAGTGTTCGATGGGCATGTAGAAGGAATGGGGATTAGATGCGTGTCAGTAGATATGGCAGCGTAGTCTTTTAATATAAGTGGGAGATTGTTAGATTGTATACTAAAAGTTTGGCTTTTGTATGAAATAATATTTTAACAATTTATTTGAAATGAGAATTATATGATCAAACATTTTGCATATTATAAATTGTTTATTTATATGTTTGTGCAAAAGTCCATTTACTTTATATTGTAGAAACTATATTGTGCGACTACACGCGGAAGATCATATTATCGGTTTTCTTATAAAGTATAAACAGATGCTCACAACCAAGATAGACGGGGACTATCTATCGGGATGGTTGTAGTGTGATTTGGTATTAGTTAGTCTTGACAATAAAATCACATTAGTGCACTTAGTGTGTATTGAGCAGGACTGCTTGAGATCATTCGACTTGTACTGTCTGTATAGGAGAACTTGATCTCAGTTATTATGGATGTTCATGCTCTTAATCCCTATACAATTACATTGACACGTAAGGCAGTATATATATTTTTTGATTCATCAAAGGGTGAGATTTACATATATTAAATCAACAAACTCGGTGAGTTGGGAAGTAGTGCTGTCTCTATGGCGTGCTGTTGATCGTAGAAGAAATCTGTGTCTGACATAGGTTGATGATGTCCCCTTGAGGAGCTCATAAGGTTTATCATGTAAATCTTAAAATTGGATTTATTCCGGCATGATAATAAGGTTGAGTGGTACTACTCTCGGAAGAAATATTAATTAATTTGAGTTGTCAGTAACTTAATTAATTAATGGGCATTGTATATCTTAAACATGGGGAGATTTTCGGGCTCATAATAAGAAGGAGCCCATAACGTAATTGTGGGATTGGAAAGGGAGTGCAGTAATAATATTTTTGTGGACTATATTATTATTATTGGACTTAAATATAAGCTTTGGGCTAAGCTTGGATACTTATGTCCAATGGAGGCCCAACCCAATTTCTTCTCCTGGTCCCTACTGTAGCCCAAATATATAAGTAATCTCAGCTTCCTACAGCCCTAGACTTGCGCCACTTTTCTGCGTGAATAGAGAGGGTGAGGAGCAGATTGAGAAGATCCTAAAGATTGTTGCCCACACAACATCAAGATTGAACTTTGGGAATACAGCAGAAGATCAAGAGGTTGTTCTCTATAACTATTCATCCTCTACATCAACCCTGAATAAAGGTATTGTAAACTTTAATCAATGCTTTCGTTGTTACAGTTTACATGGATCCCTAACGAGTCATGCTAACCAAATGATCGATCGCCAACAACCTCCTTATCAATCTTTCACTCAATTTCAGAGTCATCTGTCCTAGAAAAATCAATTATTAAACAAGTTAGAAAACACATCTATGCTCTTGCATGATTGAGTCTCCATGGGTATCTTCATTACTTGATCAAGAGAGAAAACCACATCTTCATTGTCCATCTGCAGTCTAAGCTTCTCGACTCTCAACCTCTTTCCCACTTCTTTTCCACTGTAAGCTCAGTATTCTGTCCTTGGGATGGCACTGGAGTATCATTAACATCAAGTAATGCATTTTGCGCGAAAACGGTCTGGATAGGAGGGTTCGACCTTGGTTTGACCTTGGGTGTTGGTCGAACTAGGTATGTAATGGTCGAATTGGTCATCTAAAAGTTTGACATCTCTCGCACAGGTTGGTTTGACCTTGGTTTGACCTTTAGGATTGGTCGAACCAGGGCTGTATTGGTCGAACCCAACATCAGAAAGTTCAGAGTCTCGCGGACAGGCTAGTTCGACCATTGTTTGACTTTAGAGTTGTTTCAACCAGTTCTGTAATGGTCAAACTATCCATCAAAAAGCTCCGAAGGATGCCCAGGTGCTTGGTTTGACTTAGTTGATGTGGTTCGACATGATATTTTGGTAAAACCATGGTCGAATCGAGCTCCTGGAGCTCCAAAATCTATTTCTGGCATCATCGATCCCTTATACTATGTTCCAGACCTCAACGTGATGGCATGGCACTCTTTCGGGTTCGTTATGCCTTGAGACGGGAACATTTCTTTCTCTAACATTTGTGTCAATTGATTCACATTCCCGACAATTTGTCCCATCATCAAAGTAAGGTCCTTCAACTACTTAGCTAAATCTGCATAAATTAGAGTTCATAGTAGCCTCAAGACGATCAACTCTTGCATCTATCTTAGCCATGTATCGATTGAAGGTATCTTTAACACTCTTCACTTCTTGCTGCTGCATATTAGGCCCCCTTTGTGTCAACTCTGTAATCGGCTTCTGCTGGGACTCTAGTAGCTTGTTGATTGATGCGTGTTTTCTTTCCATGCAAAATTAATCTCCAAGTATTAAGGATATCAGTTGCAGCTTAAGCAAGCGACCAAGTGAATATCGAACCAAAATGATGGCGTATTATTAATTTAATTATTATCTAAATTAATTAAGACGAAAAACAATAAAGGTTGGGATTTTAATCTAATAACTAATAAATAATTAATTAAAATAACAATTAAAATAAAATATCACTCGAAAAATACGAAAGTGGATCAAGTAGGAGAATATGTAGCCCTAGGATAATCCAATTTTGCTCATTAATTTCTCTTCCGTGTGTTGATGTCCGACTCTACCTTGTAGAATATGGACACATCACTAAACCATGCATATCTACTCTATAGACACAAGTAAACATGTGTGTAACACGTATGAATAACCTCGGAGCAAGAGATATAATTTCACCCCCCTTTTTAGGTACTATCAATATTAATTATTTCCCTGGCCAATTGGTATCTAACTCGATATGATCTCCCTTTATAGGTACTATGAATTTATACTTTTTATCCTACTTAATAACCCGAATTCAATTCAATTAATAAGTATTCATATATGATAGTTCTAATGAAGCTTCGGAGTCCCCTCACTTAGAATCATAACATGGAATCCTATTCAGCGGTGAACGCACTCAATCTACAAACAAGATATATATTCAGACTCTATATACCAATTGAAGATGCATAAAACGACCGTGAATATGGATTAAGAAAGCACTATCATATATAAAATAAATCCACAAGTAGTGTTGTACGGAGTTTACACACAAAAGTTTAATTAATTCGTAAAAACCTTCACAACCCTAGTTCTACCAAAAAGGCTCTAGCCCATGATGGTACGAAGAACAATCATGGGTGTTGGATAGATCTTACCCGAATGTCTGAAAAATTACAAGATAAATTAAGAAACAAAATAAACCCCAGATGCGGGAGTCATCGCATCCTTCTCCATCTTGAATCCTCCTCTTGGTTCTCCTCTTGATTCTGCAAATGAATCTTTAAAGTGATGGATGGATGGAGTAAAGGATGTGGATGATGGTTGGGGGTGACCCACCCTTGTGGGGTGTAGTATTGTTGTGGATTCTCTCCTATACAATATGACTAATCTCCTCTCTATGAGAATAATGATGTGATCTACATCCCCTATTATACTTGTAGGTTCACCTTATAAGCCTTTAATGGGCCTTGAGACATACGTCAAATTTGATAAAAGAAACCCAAAATTCCCAAAATAGAACCAGCGACATTTTGTCAGACTAAACTTTCTTGGTCGAGCAATGGTCGAAAAACCTTCTGTAAGAATTTGGTCATTTTACTCGACCAAACTTCATCCGCTAGACCAAAATAATTCTGGTCGAGCAAGCTCCATTGGTCGAGCAAGTTTGCGCAGTCTCATCGTTTCATGCATAACTACCACATCCGACCTCCAATTTGAGTAATTCTTGCGCTCAATTAATCCTCTATTCCTTGGATTTCTATAAATATAAAGAACTCTCAGAAACTCTAATATTTGAATATGTAACAAGTCATACAAAGTGGACAGTCGTTGTGAGCAGGTACAGCTTGTGTGATGTTACATCTTTGATCATAACTTTCTCGTTTGGAATCGGATTGAAGTGTTCTTTATGCTTAAACGACCCTCTCTTCTATAGCTTTCCAACCATGTATCAAAAATCTAATTCAGAGCTTCACATGAATACAGAATAATTATAAAAGTGGGACATGCGTTTTTCTGCATCATTGCACAAATTGCACCTTTTCTCCAACTTGGCATTTTTGATCCTTTTTCCACCTAAAACACAATAAAACATCTCAAGTACACCTTTTTTCTCATATATATTGAATATAAGACACTTGTGTTAATATATAACAACAATTCTCATCAAACAGGTGTTAAATTGAATACTAAAACACGCTTATTTTCACTCTCAACAAATCCCCAAACTTACCCGTTGCTCGTCCCAATGAAACAAAATAAAAATAAAGAGAGAGAGAGTAAGAAAATTAGCGTGAAAACAAGGACTATGACCAATACCCCATTCACAATACAATTGTCCTCAACTTGGGTCATGCAACTCTCATTACATGTAATAATCAATTCATAGCATACAAGTTAAGACAATCACCACCAATTCAAATGCTCCATTAAGATGTTCTCATGGGAAGTATATCACTCTCACTCAAGTGTAAAATGTACACTTATGGGTTAAGGTGTTTACGCTCCAATTCAATTCAAGTGCATGCATAATCATAAGCTTGCCAAAAGTCTCAAACTCTCCACCACTAAAAATATGATTCGACAATGGGATCAAAAAGAACGTTTCTTTTGGATGTAATGTTGCTCTTTGGTTAAGGTAGGAAGTATATGGATAAGTGGCTCAAAACTTGGATCAATCAAGCGTACACTCCATCATGATCTTTCATTCTTCATACTCACTTCAATTAAGTACAACATCCTCCTCAACTCTTTAACTATTCTTTTTCTTTCTAGCACAATATTTTTTTCTTCTTTTTTTTCTTTCTCTCCTTTTTCTCTTGAGGTACCTGTTTCGGTCACTACCTCGCGCATCCTCCATAGGGTACTAGATTTAAGCACTACCCTAGGGTGTTTGATTCCATGGAGTACTAGATTTAAGCACTACTCCATGCTTCTCCTTAGATGCATTATCAAAATCCATCACTATTTCAATACCAATTTTATTTCTTCCGAAGTTGTTATCAAGCTCCGTCAACACACTTTGAAAAGCCATTAATTCTCTTCTAGAAGGACAATCAAGGCTAAAAAAATTCAGATGCTCAAAGTGGTTATTTCTCGTAGGCTACCAAAGAATTAAAATTTTTAGGCTCAACGGGGATAACTACGGATAAACATTATTGGGTAAGGAATTATTTGGCTAAGTGACTTATAAATTCAAGGATGACCTAAAATCATATCCCATCATCTAACACCCATGTAGTTTCAAGTAAGACAAGAGGCAAGTTCTAGAATACACGCACAAGAACGATACTCACCAGAAAAGAAATATCATGTGATTATGTAACATGATCAACGAGGCTCAAAATCTCACATAGGTATTTAAAAAGTAATAGAGCATCTTTCAAGGTAAGTAATATCCCACAAGTAAATACAGAACTTCATATCACAATATAACTCAAGTACACTTCCTTCATCAATTTCAAAAGCATATGAATTTCAGTACGTACAATTTAAGCTCAAATGGATCACAACCATAAACTCAATCCTTCCAATCTATGAATTAAAATCACATAAAAATTAGAATAAGGAAACGAGGGCACCTGATTTTCATCCTTCAAAATGATCACGAGCTCCTCGAGTTTTTCAACTCGATCAGGTCAAAGCCTCAGTATAGAACTCGTCTTGCCATCTAGTTACCTTTTCTATCATCAAAGCTCAACCACACCTCATCATCACATGATTCATCAATAATAAAAAAAGGAGAACTATAAGAAAGACTCAATTGACTATCTAATTGACTCCACACACTAGAAACACCACTGAACACTAGACAAATTACAAAATATTGACACATCAAAACCGATTAAAGTTTCAACATACTGCAAAAAATTAACTCCCCTAGCAAACATTACAAAGAAAAGATTATACTCTTGGTGCTTCAATGAGGTAAGTACATCACCCCCCAAACTTAGTAAAAACGTAAGTTGAAACTAAGTTTGCAAAGAGATGCAATTGCCGATTAGTAAGCACCTTAAATATAAAATTTTCTTACTCACACGAAAGAAATAAAGCAATAAAACAGAAGGGCAAGCCCCCAACAGGCGCTCATATTTAACGTCGGAAAGTCACGACGATAGATGGTGGTCTTCTCGCGTCCGCACCTTCAAGTACTTTCTTTCCCTCTTCTTATCTACACTCAACACCTCACCTTTCTTAGTCACCAAAATATGATCATCTGAATTTCTTTCCTCCCATGGTTGTCTAGACACCTCCCTGTCAATCTTTCACTTAAATTCAGAATCATCTGTCTTAGAAAAATCAAGATTAAACAAGTTAGAAACCACATCTATGCTCTTGCACGATTGAGTCTCCATGGGCATCTTCATTGCTTGATCAAGAGAGAAAATCACATCTTTATTATCCATCTGCAGTCTAAGCTTCTCGGCTCTCAACTTCTTCGTCTTTCCCACTTCTTCTCCACTGTAAGCTTATTATTCTGCTCTTAGGATGGCTCTAAGGTGTTCTGATCAACAGGTGTAGCATTCGGTATCGAAACGGGCATTGAACCAAACTGTTCAAACTCTACTCGATCAAAAGGGACTGGTCGAGCAGATGTGGTTTGGTCGAGCAACTTGTCTGATGGCGAGCTCTCGTTCCCCTATCGTTGTTCGATCTCTGTTCGACCAGGGTGGTCTGGTCAAACAGGAGAGTGTAAGTCGAACAGATTGTCAGAAAATAGAGCATCGTAATTTTAATTTTCTAAAGATTGTTTGACCTTTTCTCGATAAGCTGGTCTAGTCGAGCAACTCAAGTCTGGTCGAGCAACTCCTCTGCTCCCTTTGTTTTCGTTCGTCGGCATCATCTGACCTTCGTACCGCATCCCCGACCTCAATGTGATGGCATTATCCTCCAACTTTTGTGTCAATTGATTCAAATTTGCAGCCATATACCCCATAATCGAAGTAAGGTCCTTCAACTACTTAGATAAATCAACATGATCAACATTCATTCTCGCTTCGATGCGGTCAACACTTGCATTAGTCTCAGCCATTTATTAATTGAAGGTATCTTCAACACTCTTCACTTCATGCTGCTGCATACTAGGCCCCCTTTGTGTCAACTCTATAATCTGCTTCTGCTGGGACTCTAGTAGCTTGTTGATGTTAGCTAGACTAGAGACGATCTCATCATTCCTATTCAGCTTCACCACTTGATGTTCAACCTGCGCCACCTTACCAAGTACATATGATCCTCTATCTCTCTCCATAGGCCAGTCACGTGAATTCTTAGAGATGTCTTCAAATAACTTTTCCGCTTCAAGTGTTGTCTTAGATAACAGCGCTCCTCTTGATGATGCATCAATAAAAATACACGACTCACAATCCAATCCATAGTAGAAGATACTTATGTATTCAAGCATAGACATCTCATGTTGTGGGCACCTCCTGAGCATGTCTTTAAATATGTCCCACGCCTCATAAATTTTCTCACCCTGATTCATAACAAATTGAGTGGTCTCTTGCGTCATTCTTAATATCCTTGAGGGTGTCATATATCTATCCAAGAATTTCTGTCGCAGTTGGTCCCATGTAGTGCAATCATTGGCATCAAGAGTCTCATACCAAGCCTCCGCCTTATCAATCAAAGAAAATTTGAATAAGGCGATCCGTCTAGCATTGTAATTAGCTCCAGCTCCCTTTTGAGTGTTTGCATAACCAAGGAATCTTTCGAGGTGCTGATATGGATCTTCAAAGCAATCTCTAGAAAATGGATTATTCTCTACCATGTTAATAAAAACGAGATGTATCTCAAAATCATCATCTTCCCCCCTTGCTCCCATCAAGCCCATATTACCAATACCATACTTCGTGAAAATTTCACGTATGGCAACATTATCCAGATTCTGCCTTGCTCCGGCCATGTTTAGCTCAATGTGTTACTCCTTCTTTTCTTCCTTTTCTTTTCCTAGTGCACAAGTACTTCAGAAAAATTCAAAGTTAGATAGAAATAAATAATTACAAATAAAAGCCTTAATCAAACTAGAAATAATAAATTAATAATAACAGTCGTTCTCGACAATGGTGCCAAGAACTTGATGCATGTTTTTTTTGCACGCAAAATTAATCTCCAACTATTAAGGATATCTGTTGCAGCTTAAGCAAGCAACCAAGTGAATATTAAACACAAAGGACGGCATATTTTCAATTTAATTATTATCTAAATTAATTAAGACAAAAAACAATAAAGGTTGGGATTTTAATCTAATAACTAATAAACAATTAATTAAAATAACAAATAAAATAAATTATCACTCAAAAAATACGAAAGTGGATCAAGTAGGAGAATATGTAGCCCTAGGATAATCCAGTTTCACTCATTAATTTTCCTACCATGTGTTGATGTCTGACTCTGCCTTGTGAAATATGGACGCATCACTAAACCATGCAAATCTACTTTATAGACAAAAGTAAACATGTGTGTAACACGTGTGAACCTCGGAGCAAGAGATATAATCCCACCCCCCTTTCTAGGTACTATCGTATCAATTATTTCCCTGGCCAATTGGTACTCTAACCCTATATGATCTCCCTTTATAGGTACTATGAAGTTATACTCTTTATCCTACTTAATAACCCGAATTCAATTCAATTAATAAGTATTCATATATGATAGTTCTAATGAAGCTTCGGAGTCCCCTCACTTAGAATCATAACATGGAATCCTCTTCAGTGGAGTACGCACTCAATCTACAACCAAGATATATGTTCAGACTCTATATACCAATTGAAGATGCACAAAACAACCGTGAATATTGATTAAGAAAGCACAATCATATATAAAATAAATCCACAAGTAGTGTTGTACGGAGTTTACACACGAAAGTTCAATTAATTCATAAAAACCTTCACAACCCTAGTTCTACCAAAAAGGCTCTAGCCATGATGTTACGAAGAATGATCATGGGTGTTGGATAGATTTTACCCGAATGTCTAGAAAATTACAAGATAAATTAAGAAACAAAATAAACCCTAGATGCGGGAGTCGTCGCGTCCTTCTAGGTCTTGAATCCTCCTCTTAGTTCTCCTCTTGATTCCACAAATGAATCTTCAAAGTGATGGATGGATGGAGGAAAGGATGTGGATGATGGTTGGGGGGTGATCCCCCCTTGTGGGGTGTAGTATTGTTGTGGCCTCTCTCCAATCCAATATGACTAATCTCCTCTCTATGATGAATAATGATGTGATCTACATCCCCTTTTATATTTGTAAGCTCTCCTTATAGGCCTTGGATGGGCTTTTACTTGAGACATACATCAAATTTGGTAAAAGAAACCTGAATTTCCCAAAAATAGAACCAGCGATATTTTGTTAGACTAAAACTTCTTGGTCAAGCGAAATCCACTTGGTCGAGCAATAGTCGAGCAAACCTTCTGTTAGAATTTGGTCATTTTGCTCGACCAAACTTCATCCGCTCGACCAAAATAATTCTGGTTGAGCAAGCTTGCGCAGTCTCACCATTTCACACATACCTTCCACATCCGACCTCCAATTTGAGTAATTCTTATGCTCACGTGATTAAATCTTCCTTGGCTTTCTATACATATAAATAACTTTTAGAAACTCTAACATTTAAATATGTAACAAGTCATACAAATTGGACAGTCATTCTGAGCAGGAACAGCTTGCGTGACATCACCACTTTGATCATAACTTTCTCGTTTGGAATCCGATTGAAGTGTTCTTTACGCCAAAATGACTCTCTCATCTGTAGCTTTCCAACCATATATCACACATCCAATTCAATGCTCCACATGAATACAGAATAATTACACAATTTGGACATGCGTTTTTCAGCATCATTGCACAAATTGCATCTTTTCTCCAACTTAGCACTTTTGACCATTTTCCCATCTAAAACACAATAAAATACCTCAAGTTCACCTTTTCCTCACATATATTAAATATAAGACACTTGTCCTAATATATAACAACAATTCTCATCAAACAGGTGTTAAATTGGACACTAAAACATGCTTATTTTCACTCACAACATTGATGTTAGCTAGACTAGAGACGAACTCATCACCCCTATTCGGCTTTACCTCTTGATGTTCAACATGCGCTACCTCACCAAGTATATAAGATCCTGTTACTCTTTCCATAGGCTAGTCACATGAATACATAGAAATGTCTTCAAACAACTTTTCTACTTTAATTGTTGTTTTAGACAACAACGCTCCACCTAATGAGGCATAAATAAGAATACGCGACTCATAATCCAATCCATAGTAGAAGATACTTATGTATTTAGCCTTAAACATCCCATGTTGCGGGCACCTCCTGAGCATGTCTTTAAACATGTCCCACGCCTCATGAAAGTTCTCGCCCTGATTCATAACAAATTGAGTGATCTCTTGCTTCATTCTGAAGATCTTTGAGGGTGGCATATATCTCTCTAAGAACTTCTGCGGCAGTTGGTCCCTTGTAATACAATATGTGGCATTAAGAGTCTCATACCAAGCTTTTGCCCTATCAATCAACGAAAAATTGAATAGGGCGATCCGTCTAGCATTATCATTAGCTCCAGCACCCTTCTAAGTGTTTGCATAACCAAGAAATCTTTTGAGGTGCTAATATGTATCTTCAAAGCAACCTCCAGAAAAAGGGATTCTTCTCTACCATGTTAATGAGAGCAGGATGTATCTCAAAATCATAATCTGGCCCCCTTGCTCCTATCAACCCCATGTTGCCAATTCCATTGTACTTGAAAATTTCACGTATGACAACATTATCTGAATTATGCCTTGCTCCGGCCATGTTTAGCACTGTGTGTTATTCCTTTCTTTCCTTCCACTACTTTTCATAGTGTACAAGCACCTCAGAAAAATTCAAGGTAAGATAGAAATAAATAATAATAAATAAAAGTCTTAATTTAATTAGAAATAATAAAATCAATAATAACTGTCGCCCCCGGTAACGGCGCCAAAAACTTGATGAGAGTTTTCTCAACACACAATTAATCCCCTAGTATGAGTGATGTTATCGTAGCTTAAATAAGCGACCAAGTTAAATATCGAACTTAAAAGACAGCGTATTATCAATTTAATTATAAGCTAATTAATTAAGATAAGTTGGCAATAATATTGAGGATTGAAGTATTAACTAATAAATAATTAAATAAAATAACAAATAAAATAAAGCATCACTGGAAGAATATGAAAGTGGATCAAATAGGAGAATAGGTAGCTATAGGATAATCCAGTTTTACTCGTTAATCTCCCTTTCGTGTATAAATGTCCGACTCTGCGTTGTGGAATATGGACGCATCACTAAACCATGCAAATTTACTCTATAGACATAAGTAAATATGCGTCTAACACATATGAATAACCTCGGAGCAAGAGATATAATTTCACCCTCCTTTCTAGATACTATCAGTAACAATTATTTCCCCCTAGGATCGGTACTCTAACCCGATATGATCTCCCATTTTAGGTACTATAAAATTATCCTCTTTATCCTACTTATTAACCCGAATGAGATTCAATTAACAAGTATTCATATATGACAGTTCTAATGAAGTTTCGGAGTCCCCTCACTTAGAATCATAACATTGAATCCTGGTGTAAGCAATTTAAATTTTACGGTCTAATAAAATGGCAACACGTGGATTTTTCTTAATTAAATATCAATTTTAATTTATTTTGGAATTTAGATAAATTAATTCCTAAAATAGATTAATAAATAATTGATAATTAATTTGAACCCAACAAATTAAATAGACTTAAATTAAATGAGGTTAGACCCAAGTCAAATGAGGCCTAACTTAAGTCAAACAAGCCCATACAAATTGAATCAGACCCAAGTAAAATATGCCCGATTATGTTCCAATCAAGTTGGAGGCCCAAGTCCGTAGCGTAAGGCCCAAATAACCCTGGACTTCACCTCTCACCTATATAAAGAGGTCTCCTCCATTCATTTGAGATGAGACACATTCATGCACTCGAAGACAACGACACTCTTGAAGAGATCGAGAACACGAGCAACGCTCCCGCTCCCTCAAGATCTTCAAGCTTCAAGCGAAGAACAATTCGAAGGTCTTTAAGCAATCTTCAAGTCTTCAAGCTCAAGATCTTCAAGTCTTCAAAGCTTCAAGCGAGGATCTTCAAGCAATCTTCAGATCTTCAAAGCTTCGAGTGAAGAACAAATCGAAGATCTTCAAGCAATCTTCAAGTCTACAAGTCTTCAAGCTCAAGATCTTCAAGTCTTCAAAGCTTCAAGCAAAGAACAAGTCGAAGATCTTCAAGCAATCTTCATGTCTTCTAGTCATCAAGCTTCAAGCGAAGAACAAGTTCAAGTATCTTCAATCTTCAAGTCTTCAAGTAAGTCTCAAGATCTTCAAGCTCCAAGCGAAGAACAAGTTCAAGCATCTTCAAGCTTCAAGTCAAGAACGGTCTTCAATCTTCAAGCTTCAAGTCAAGAAAAGCTCAAGATCATCTTCAAAGTAACTTCAAGTCAAGAGCGGCCTCCAATCCGGGCTTAAGATGCTAAGCCCCCCAGATCAAGTGTTCTTCATATCAAGTTCTTCGGCATTCTTCGTGGAAAGCTCTTCAGTTAACGTTCAATCCGAACAAAGGTTCAACACCTCCGGATCGATATTACAAGGCTACACATCCAAGCTCGGACAAGCTTCATTTGAAGAACCAGCTCAACACACACGCTCTCGACATAGTCAGCATAAACTCTAGTCAACAAATTCAAAATCAACACACTCAAGTCAAATCAAAGTCAAGTCAAGCCAAATTGGTTCGAGAGAAGAATCAGAAGATTGATTGAGATTGTAACCAGCTTACATATTCTCAAAATTAAATCCATCTGAAATTATCTTTGTACTCAATTTGCATTTATTTTATTATAAATATAAAATTTATTGTTACATCTGCTCAGCAATGAACACACTCAATCAATATTCAACATATGTATTCAGACTCTACGTAACAGTTAATGATACACAAAATAACTCTGAGTATGAATTAAAAATGCATAGTCATATACAAACTAAACCATAAGTAGTGTTGTACGGAGTATACACACAAAAGTTCAATTAATTTATAAAAACCTTCAGAACCCTAGTCTACCAAAACGGTTCAAGCTCATGATGTTGCGAAAAAAATCATGGGGGTTGGGTAGATCTTACCAGT
The DNA here is from genome assembly GCA_023678885.1 of Pogostemon cablin. NCBI lineage: Eukaryota > Viridiplantae > Streptophyta > Magnoliopsida > Lamiales > Lamiaceae > Pogostemon > Pogostemon cablin. The sequence goes on along the minus strand of CM042957.1, from coordinate 42,337,842 downwards.
ATGTCTAGAAAATACAAGATAAATTAAGAAATGTATAAAACCATAGATGTGGGCATCGTCGCATCCTTCTCCATCTTGAATCCTCCTCTAGGTTCTCCTCTTGATTCCACAGATGAATCTTCACAGTGATGGATGGATGGAGAGAGGGATGTGGATGATGGTTGGGGGTGATCCCCCCTTGTGGGTGGTGTAGGATGATTTATTTCCGTCTCCCATTGGTATGATCTACATCCCCTTTTGTACTTGTAAGCTCTCCTTATGGACCTTGGATGGGCTTTTTCTTGGAAAATATGAAAATATATGCACTGGGGTGTAAAAATACGGATCTGGAGCTATTTTAACACAGTCTCAGGCATTTGGTTCGACCATGGTTCGACCTTCAGGGATTGTTGAATCATGTCATCAAGGTCAAACCAGCTTGCGCAGTCTAACCGTTTCGCGTATAACTTCTATATCCAAACTCTGATTTGAGTGATTCTTGCGCTTACGCGATTCTCTCTTCCTTGGATTTCTATCCATATAAAGAAATCACAAAAAATAAAACATTTGAATATAAAAAAGTCATGCAAAGTGAAACAACTGTGCTGAGTAGGAACATCTTACGCGGCGTCACCATTTTGATCATAACTTTCTCGTTTGGATCCCAATTGAGGTGCTTCTTATGCCAAAACGACCTTATCTTCTGTGGCTTTCGAACCATGTATCACACTTCTAGTTTTGAGCTCCACAAAAATGCAGAAAAATTACACAAGTTGGACGTGCGTTTTCCAGCATTCTTGCACAAATTACACCTTTTCTCCAACTTTGCACTTTTGATCCTTTTTCCACCTAAAACACAATAAAACACTTCAAACGTACCTTTTTCTCACATATATCAAATATAAGGCACTTGTGCTAATATATAACAATAATTCCCATCAAAAGATGTTAAATTGGACACTCAAACACGCTTTATTTCACTCTCATCAGGGACATTTGAGTGGGACGCCCAATATAGTAAAATGGGGACCTTTCGGTGGGATGGAAGGAGTATAAAAAGTAACACAATTAATAGAAAAAGAGTAACATAAATGATGTTAATCAAACAGAACAACATATAGACAAATGCAAATCAATACAAAGACTAATCCAAAAACTTTTTCATAGTAACTTAAATCATTAAAAAATGTAACCCAATTGTTTAATGCCGATCATTCTTCATTTTATGTTTGGAGGTCGATGTTCTATTTTCTAAAGTTAAAAATCTAGTTGTTTTAAGACATTACAACTCAAATCGAGTGATTGCAGTTCATGGAAATCAAAAAGTGAGAGATCAAGAATGTTGCATGTTGTCACCGGAATGCAGGTTAGGCACAAGATCAGCATTCTCATGTCATCCGACCCTTCTCCGATGTGTTTTCCTACAAACTCTGAATGAAGGGAAAGCTTGTCGGCATAATTAGTCATGGAGAGAATTGCTCCTAACTTCTTGTTCCAAAAATGCTGGCAACATTCTGCTTGATTGTATGGACCAGTCTAGGAATTTGGAACTTTGTGATATCACCATATTCATTCTTACTATATCCATGAAGAAGGACCTGCAAAGCAAATGATGGAAGTACGAATCAGCAATTTTATGCTGGTTAGGCATCACTAGGTCATGTGCAACCCAAATATTATGATAATCATTAGATCCTAAAAGAACCTCGCCTGTCAAATAATTAAAAATATGCTCATAGATACCATTCCAGTTAATTTTTTCATAGCATTTGTGTCTAGTAACATATATAAAAATCAGCACCATATGCGCAACATGTACTCCTTTCATAATGTTTCACAATCTAGATAGTCTACTAAAAAAGAACATACCATAAAATTAGTATACTGATCTGGGACTAGACGTGTAGCAGACTCGGCTTGAACATCTGACATGCCAACGTGATGGGAAATTGAATCTTGTGGATCAGCCACCCCCAAGAGCAACATATTCGTCTTACCTGTTAATTTTTAGGTCAACGCCAACTTGATTCATATGATCCACTAGTTGAGAGTAGAATGTATTATATGGGGCAATCTTTTCTCGTGCATATGTTATCTGCATACTGAAAAAGGAAATTGAAATGAAAAAAATTAGCAAAAGATAAACCTATACTAACAAACAAGAAGAACGTGAGAATTCTTGCCAAAATTTTAAGTGACTTGAGTTGGTGTTAAAAAATATATTCCACTGAACTAAATTTAAGACAAATTCTGGGAGCATATATTCAATCAATAACATCCTTAAAATTACTTCACTGCAAATTAATGGTGTAGAAAATCAAATAATTATCAAATTATGGTTTATAAAAGTCCTAGAATTTAGAATAGAAACTCAAAAGTAATAAACGAAGATGATGACATTGGCATGAATAATCACAAGAATCCTAAAATTAGGAAATCTCCTTGGCGTTTTGGAAGAAAGAAGCAGAACAGAGAATTGAAGCTATAAAATATATAATTCAAGCCCAATCATCAAGGAGGCACCTACTACCATGAAGTCCAACATGCTCTGCATGCTCAATCCCATCATTAGCAAAGCCAATTCTAAACAATTTAAAAAATTACTTCTCACCATACGGGGGGCTCTATTTTCTTAATTTTGGGATTTTATAATTCATTTGGACATTAAAATAGATTCATATATATTTAAAAATGCACGTCATCTTGGGATGACAAATTCTCAAGTAGGTGACAGCAGCGTCGAAGCGGTCAAATCAAAGAGCGTGGTTTATGATTATTTCTAGAGGATCTCAATTTCCTTTCACGAGTCACAAACGCCACGTCTCCTCCTAGGCTTCACTGCGTGGGCAGCTGGTGCTGAGTTCGCGACCTCTATCCCCTTAGGGATTGAATGTGTATAACTGCTCCAAAATGAATTAATCTCATTATAATCATGCAAATTAGATATTTAAAGCAAGAGAATCTTCTAGAATCTTTGCTAATTAATTTGGCAAAAATAGAGCGAACTCGACACGAGCTTCAATGGCTTTTCTTGGCGGTTCCCTCAGTATGATAGAACTTGACGCGAGTTCCCGAAGTCGACGACCAAGGGAGGCCGAGTTCATGTTTTTGACGGGACCATCGATATCTGGTGGTTGACTTGAGCAACTCGACGCATGTCAGTGTCAGAACTTGACTTGAGTTAAGCAAGCATGTCAAGTATCATCACTGCTTGCCCTTCTTCATCAGTTTAGGCTCCCGAGTCTATTTTCCTCCATTTTTACATGTTTTAAACACATTTATGATCGTTTATACATAATTTTATGTCAACACAAATTATCTCCGCATGAACAAAATACACCACCTAATTTAGGTTAGAATAACGATGATCAAGAATTAAATTTACAAAAAGTGATGGGACTTACCCTTTAAGTTTTTCAACTAAGATCTTCTCGTAATCCATTATCCATTTCTTCTCCATGAGAATTTTCACCCTACATACCAAAAATGCAAACAAATCAAAAATCAAAGTAATAAAAACTAAGAAAATGGATTACCTCCCATTCAACGTTGAGTTTAACGTCTTAAAGCTAGACGTATAAAAACTTTTTAAAGCTAAAAAAATGTTCAAAGGCCCTATCGGCCCTCATATTCACTTTAAATTTCCCTTTTACCACTTCTTATTCAATTCCCTAAGCACCAAATCATTGAAACTTTCTTCACTTGGTCCTTGACTCTCTCTTGACAAACTTTAGTGACCTTTGTCAATTTTCCACTCCACCTTAGCATTGATGGCATTTGGATCTTTTAATTAACGTGAATTGTTAGGGTTCCATGCAATTCTATCACAGTGGAAGCATAAACATAGAATCGAATTACCTTTCACCAGGGTTGATGTAGAGGTTGAATTATCGCCGGCAGCCTGCGCAGCATCACGGTTTTGGCCATAACTACCTCATCTGATCTCCGATTGGAGTGATCTACATGTCAAAATGATCCTATCTTCCGTGGCTTTCCAACGGTATATCACATGTACAGTTATGAGTTCCACAAAATTTTATAAAATTCGTGGAAGTTGACGGCCAGAAACAGCAAACGACCTTCCGGTCTTCTGTTGTATTCCTAAGCCACGTCTTGACGTTGGTGTGGGCAACGTTCTACAAGACGAACTCAGTCTACAACCCTAATCTGCCTTTCACGTGTGTTATGCATGTGATTCAAATTTCGGATTGATGAGATTGGCTATTATATAGGCTACAACAGGGACCAGGAGGAGAAGGTTTGGGCCTCCATTGGGCTTAAGCATCCAAGTTTAGCCCCAAACTTATACTTAAGTCCAATAATAATAAATCATTCCACTAAAGAAATATTATTGCACTGCCACCCTAATCTCAAATTATATTTATGGGCTCCTTCTTATTATGAACCCGTTAGTCTCCCCTTGTTTAAGATTCAATGCCCATTAATTAATTAAGTTACTGACAACTCCATTAATTAATATATTTACCGAGAGTAGTACCACTGAACCTTATTATCATGCCGGAATAAATCCACCTGCAGGGTTTATATGATAATCATTATTTGCTCCTCAAGGGGACATCATCAACTAATTCCGTTAGGATACGGATTCCTTCTACAATCAAAGAAATAAATACTAGCTTACGTGTCGAGGTTATTATATAGGGATTATGAGTACGAACTTCCATAATAACAGAGATCAAGTTCTATTATATAGTCAGTATAAACCGAACGATCTCATCGCGGTCCTGTTCAATACACATGTGCACTAGTGTAATTTTATAGTCAAGACAAACTAATACCAAATCACACTACAACCATACCGATAGATAGTCCCCGTCTATCTCGGTTGTGAACATCTGTTTATACTTTATAAGGAGCCGATAATATGATTTTTCGTGTGACGTCGTACACCACATTATCTACAGTATAAAGTAAATGGACTTTTGCAATAACTTAATTGGAAACGTTTGATCACATGATTCTCATTTCAAATATTATCATAAACATTGTTCATACAAAAAGCTAGAATTTTAGTATACAATCCAACAATCTCCCACTTATACTAAAAGACTATGCTGCCGTATCTTATGTCATACATCTGATTACCACTCCCACTACTTGACCATTAAATGCTTTCGTCTTAAGGTCCTTGTAAAAGGATTACTAGGTTATCATCCGATGTAATCTAGGTGACAATAACCTTCCCCTCATTATACGATTTCTTGTATTAGGTAATACTAGCTATCAATGTATTTAATTTTCTTATGGACTCGTGATTCCTTCAAGTTTGCAACTGCACCATTATTATCACAATAAATTGTGATAACCTTGGGCAAACTCAGAATCACATCTAAGTCCATTACGAAGTTTGTAGAACCATACAGATACTTTGGCTGCCATAAGGCTCCAATATTATCTTTCTTTTTCATGGTGGAGTCTGAAATATATTTCTATATGACACTCCTCCATACTATGGATCTACTTTCATTAAACACATAACCTTGAGGTGGATTTACTGTCGTCCCTATGATTCTAAAATCCAAATCTAAGTAGCCGTTAAGAAGTAATGAATCATTCCTGTAAGCTTACATATAATTTCCAGTCCTTCTCAGGCACTTCATATATGTCTTACCATAATTTAATATTCTTGTTCCGGGTTACCTTGATACTCACTGACTATGCCTTTAGCAATACAGATATTCAATCTCGTGCATAGCATTCCCTAGATTAAGCTTCCTTATTGCCAAAGCATAGAGAATCGCATTTATCTATTTTATCTTATTTTACGTCTTAAGACACAAAATCCTTAGATAAAATCACATGCTAAAACGAGTAAGGATGTATCAATTTATGAAGCTTGAGACAAGCTTAAAATCCTTTCTTGTGATCCGTATTACCGTGATCAAAAGAATATATTTTGCTTTTCTTAAGTCCTTCATTTCATACTGCTTTATCAATCATACCCATACGCCCGACAATACTCTTTCATTATTTCCAATGAGCAAGATACCATCTACGTACATACAAAAAATGCCACTACGTTTTTGTCATTCTTGTCAACACACAAGATCTATCCGAGCATTGATTGAATCCATATGATTGAATTTCCTTATCAAAATGGATGTTCCAAGATCTTGAAGCTTGCTTTAGTCCATTGATGGACACTTTTAAGCTTACACTTGAAATGCTCTTAGTTCTATGCAATGAATCACTCTAGTTGCTTCATCGTAGAGCCACTTACATCCCAATGGCTTTTACACCATTGATGGTTTTACAAGCTCCCAGAGATGATTTTGAATCCATAAATTCTATATCAAAATTCATTGCAACCTACTAAGATTCCACATTTCGATCTTATAGTGCTTCGTCGTATCCATGGGCTGATTTCATGTTTACTAGGGATAAAGTCTTACGACTCTCCCAAATCATATATCTTTCAGGTTGTAAAATAATCCTCCCACTACAACAAGGCATTAGATGCAATTGTGTATCAGACGTGACACGCGATGCAGTTTACTTGTGGTATATCCTCTTGTAGTCTTGGTAATAAAATTTGTGTTTCCCTGCTCACACCATTTAGAACAATCTATACATGGATTTGTAATTTATTACATAGTCCTTTCCAAAAATCTAGTGTTCGTGTTAACAATCACCCTTCGATCTTTTGGACTATTTAAATAAATCAACCTTCATTTTTTTAGGATATTCTACAAACAACAAACACCATATGCCATGTTGTTTCAGGGCATACCCAAAAAATGAATTTAGTAATTTCAAATAATTCATCATCTATCTAACCTTTTCCATAAGAGTCATATTTCTTCTTTCCACCACACCATACAGCTAGGGTTCACCCGGTGTAGATAACTTGAGATTCAATCTCATCCTCTGATTAACAGCTCCTAAACTATCCTAAGAGGTGCTCGCCACCACGATAAAATTGTAATGACATGATATATTTTCCATGACGTTTCACCGCATCAGTCATGTACTTCTTGAATATCATCATAGTACTCAGACATGCAGTGCATCAAATAAATATATCTTGTTTCTTGAATAATCGTCAAACTAAGTGACGAACATTCATAACCACCTCTCGACAGGATAATCTTAGGATTGCTTAAATCTGAATAAACCATTTCCAACATATCTTTTCATGGCTCTACACCCCTTTTCTTTGAAAAAGGCAATTAATCATATTCACTTCCAAGTAAGACTCACAAGTTCGATAGTTTTCACTTCCAATAAACCTAACGGTCCATCGGCTATCAACTTTCGAATCGTACTTAAGTGAAATGATCTAGTCTTAGATGTCAAAAGTATGTTTAGTTCATCTCCAAAGGTTCCTTTCTCTTACTAAGATTAGAAGATGCATTATTAATTACTATTTGTTGCATCCGTGGGATTACATGATTTAAGAGTGTACAAATTGTCATTATCATACCATAACAGATTATTATCCGTTAATGCATAGAAACCAAAATTAAATTCTTTCTATGAAAATGTACGTGAAGACAATTTCTCAAAATCAAACGTTTATTCCTATCAAAAGATAAATAAACTACTCCCACTGCAACACCACAACTCTTGTAGTTTTACCCATGTCCATAGTAATCTCATCATCACTTAGTTATAAACATATAGTGATTCCGATATCTACACACAACGTGTCAGTAGGTGTCATCACTAATCATATTTCAATGACTAGTGAATAAGATACTATCCTTGTTCAGATCTTGATGAAAATTGGTTTTCTTTCGCCACATTTTTGTCAGAAGTTTCCCACCGTATACAAACTCTTGTAACTCAGGTGAATCTTGCTTAAAACATTAAGGCACTCTATGAAAATAAATTGAGCTAGGTTTCACCTTCAATTTCTATTACAAGTATTTCCAATTCATTCATCAAGTTAACCATGACCTCTTGCCTTTCTAACTTACTCAAGTATCCGAAGAGTCTCACGAGACCATCATATTTCTATGAACCTCTCACCTCTTCACTTACACTATGCCAAAACTGTGGAAAGACAACGAGGAATCCCCGTTGTCGTAGCCCATCTTGCTCCGTTGTTAACCCGGGAGTTGTTAAAGCTCCAGACTTTTAACAACGGTGATTAAACTGTTGTTGTAGCATATCTTTAACAACGGAGTATCCCCGTTATCGTAGCTCCAAATTTCCATTGTTAAAACCTGTGTTGGTCCCAAAATACTTTTTAACAACGGGAAATCCCCGTTGTCTAGCTCTATACAACAACGGGGAATCCTGTTGTCGTAGCCATGAAGCTCTGTTGTTAATCTCGGAGTTGTTAAAGGTTGTACACTTTTAGCAATGGTGATTGAACCGTTGTCGTAGCTACTCTTTCACAACGGAGTATCCCCGTGTTGTTAGTTACTTCTCCGTTGTTGTATCTTACTACGATAATGGTGATTCCCCGTTGTCGTTGCTCTTGATGCTCAGTTGTCGATCCGGCAGTTGTTAAAAGTCCCATACTTTTAACAATGGTGTTTGAACCGTTGTTGTAGCTCATATTTAACAACGAAGAATCTCCGTTGTCGTAAGCAATTACTCCATTGTTGTTTGGGTAGTTGTTAAAATAAGCAAATTTTAACCACGGGGAATCACCATTGTCGTAGCCTTCTTTCACAACAGTGTATCCCGTAGTCATAGATAGTATCCCCCTTGTTGTTTGATCTGTTGTTAAAACATGCAACTTTTAACAATGGGGAATTCCCGTTGTTGTAGCCATTTTTTTTAATGCTCAAAAAATTAAAAAAATATGATACTGGGAAATTAGGGAAGTAGGTGGTAACACAAGCACACACTCGGATACAAATTCCTCACTTGGGAAATCCACCACAAGTTTGGAACAATCTCGTCGTCTTAAGGAATCCACCGAAAGACTAAGAGACACACTCACCACTCTAGGAATCCACCAAAAGAGTTTAGAGTAAGATACAAAAAGATAACATCTTCTAAACAAGCTTAAAAGCTCAAAATATATTTAAATTTGAAATTGGCTGCTTAAGAGCTTACATAGGATAGCCATTATATAGGCAAGACTTGGAACAACCCTCCAAGTGAGTCAAAAGAAATAAATGAGACTTAACATTCTCAATACACATAGAAAATAAGGACTTTGACTCTAATAAATGTAAAATTTAATGAAAGATAGATAAAGACTAAGAATATGTAGATACCAAGGTTTATGTTGAGGAGAGGAATCATCAAAATCAGCATAATAAGAGATAGTCCCGTAAGTTCTCGCAAGCTGCAGCAGGCTGTCACACTTCAGTCAAACAGCCATAACTTCCTGTAGAAATATTATTTTTGAGATCCGTAAATTTTTTAGAAACCTAGACTTCAAGAGCTTTCCAACCATATAAAGTATGAACTGTAACTCCATCCCAATCAGAACAGATAAATTCGTGAAGTTGACTGACTGTTGGTGATCTCTTGATGAGTTGGCACTGCATAGTTGGACCATTTTGTTCAAAGGTGCTGAGTTTAAGGTCTTCATTGATGAGTTCCTTATCAAGACTTTAGACTTAAACTCTATACCAAAAATCCCCGCGTCATTCTTCCCTGGTTGGAAAAGATTCGTCCTCGAATCTAGACCTTCATCATCATCGATATCTGGAGAAAGATCAGCAACTTTGAAAGAAGCGAGACACCAGCAACTCCACCTTTAATCCCTCTTTGACCACTAAAAACAATGTACATCATTATTGCAGCTGTTAATATGGAAAATAGGATGACTTGACCATGAAAGGATAGCTGGAAAGACTCCAAAAACTTCCATTGCATGAACTTGGCAGATTCTCCAGTACACCTGCCACCTTCCAGAAAAATGGACATAACTCCTTGTAGAAAATTCCAAACGACTTTCCGTTTATTGCGTTTGAAACTAGACTGAAAGAGCTTTCTATCCATATGCTTCTTACTGTCTGAATCCTTCCCTCTCAGTACCAGAATTATTTTGAATTTACCCAATATGCGCTGTAATCTTTTCCGCATCAATCGCTTCCACTGCACGCAAACTTGCTTCTGAATTTCCTTCATCCATCAACGCTTATCAGCATTCTTCTTGAATCTTATATTTTGCTTGTCAATCTCTCTGCAAACCTTCACATGCAATTCCTTGAAGTAAAGATCATGAGTTGCATCCATTGTTTTGATGCAAGGAATGAAATGAGACATCGTTGATAACCGATCAACATCCACCATCACTAGATCTTTGTTCATTTGGGTGCGAGGCAACCCAACAACAAACTCCATGCTTATATCTTCCCATGGATATAACAATAATGGCAAAAGTGTGTGCAGACCTGAATTTTGCCCATGATACGTACTCCTGCATCTTTCAACATACTTCTTCTTGACATCTCTTCCAAAATATCCAGCAAGATGACCTCCACTATTTTCTTCATCAATAATTGTTAGTTTTAAAGAACAATCAAGAACATATAGCAAGTTACCTTTGAAGAGATAACCATCATGAACTAAGAAAATCTTGAATGAAGCTTTTAAAAATTCCTCCCACATTCTGCCAAAGTATGAATCATCCTTGTAGGGATCTGTCATCACCACGTTCAATTTCGAAGTAGCCAACAAAGAGTGTCGTCCACTAAGAGCATCCGCCACTCGATTTAGCACACCAAATTTGTGCTTGATCACAAAGTTGAATGTTTGCAAAAACTCGAACCATTTACCATGCCGTGGATTCAACTTTTGCTGTGAATTCAAGTATTTCATAGCTTCATGACTAAGAACTCCTTCGATTCCCACATTTAAAGCATCGCAACCCACTTCGAACACATTTTCAAAAAAATTTCATAGCCAGCCTTTATCCACAAGCTCTTGCTCCTGCCTTAGCAACTCGTCATGATGCTTCGGATTCATTCGATAAATTACCTTATTCAATAAAGAAGCATCGCTTGCAAAATCAATGCAATGTTGAATGTTCTTCATTGGAGGAAGGCCTAGTGGAATCTGTTCAGGTTACACATCATGAAACTCCTGCAGAAAAGTTTGAACTTGGAGTGGTATGGCATCACCCTCTTCATATAAAGCCATCAATTCATACTCCTCCATTGGTTCATATAAAGGATTTTCATGAATTTGTGAAAAAGAGATCATCACTTTTGATGGTTCAAAAATACTCTGCATCTTTGAATCCCCAAAAATCATTTTCTCATCAACATAATCACGAAGCCATAACAACTTGTGAGAATGATCTTTCAATTTCAACTTCTCCACCATAGTAGTAATAACATCTTTACAACTTCCCTCATCAACAATAATATCACGTACCTTGTCATTTAACATGAAACTTGTTTGAAAGATATTGTTGTGAAGCCATGGATCATCCTCCACATAGGTAGCATCGAGGCTACGCTGTAACACCAATCTTTACCATGATCCTCGTAATCAACATCTTCATCATACTCATCATAAATTGGTGTTGATTCATCATGCTCCTCTTCTTCATACTCATCTTCACTTTTGTCATATACTATCTTCACCTCTTCTTTCTCTTTCTCAATAGGAGTAATGATCCTCCGATTTGGATAATTGACAGCAATGTGTCCAAACCCCTTGCACTTCATGAAACAAATTTTTTGATTAGTTGCAGCACCTGGTTTCAAAAATTCAGCACTACCTTCTTTGCTTGCAGCAACTTTTTGTCTTGTATCCTTTATGGTTGGACTGTTCTTTGAAGTATAAGAACTCCCCCGGTTAGAAGCTCCACTACTCAACGAGAAACGTCCATCGGAATGACTTTATTCTTTTTTATTGAAGTTGTGATATTTAAGAAAATAATCTTGCAGATAATAATCTGGCAAAAATTTCCTCCTTAACTCCTTCATTTTCTCCCATGTTCTAATCTTCCTCTTGCCATCACGAGCACGCTGCTTCTTAAGATGCTCCCACCATAAGGATGCATATTTCTTCAATTTGATTGCCACCAATTTCACCTTGTATTCTTCTTGAATATCTTTGAATTCAAAGACTCGCTCAACCAAATTGAGCCAATCAATGAATTCCTCATGATCATTTCTTCCTTCAAAATCTGGAACATCAACTTGAAAATTAAAAGAATATTTGCTACGAACATTGCTCCTTCGAACCCGTCGACCGCGAGATGTATTGTCACTTGAATCGTCACTGTAGGCACCTGAATTTTATTGCCTATTAAATAAAATATATGGCAAATTAATGCAGTAATTATCAATTAATTATTTATTTATTAAGGAATTTAAATAAATTAATTCCTAAAATAAATGAGTAAATAATTGATAATTGAGCCTTATCCAATCCAGCAGTCTTAATTAAAGGAGATAAGCCCAACATATCTTTTAAAGGAGAAAATATCTCTTAAGTAGTTATTTTCTCTACATATAAATAAGGGTCTTCAGTCCTCATTCCAGACACACCAAAAACATCTGAAGACGTGCTTCTGAAGAGATCAAGAATACGAGCAGTGCTCCCTTGAGATCTTCAAGCATCTTCAAGTCAAGACTTGAGATCTTCAAGCATCTTCAAGTCAAGAACCGCCTCCGATCAGAGATCAAGCTGCCAAGCCCTCCGATCCGGCGTTCTTCCAGCCATCCGCCTCCGATCAGAGATCAACCTGACAAGCCCTCCGATCCGGCGTTCTTTCAGCCATCCGCCTCCGATCAGAGATTAAGCTGCCAAGCCCTCCGATCCGGCGTTCTTCCAGTCATCCGCCTCTGGTCAGAGATCAAGGTGCCAAACCCCTCCGATCCGGCGATCTTTCAGTCAACAACCTTCTTCCACAGAAAAGTCTTCAAGTCAACGTTCAATCCGAACAAAGGCTCGACGTCTCTAGGTCAACGTCAAGACTACATAGTCAGAGCTCGGACAAGCTTCATCCGAAGATCCGGCTCTGAAAGTTGATAAAGTCAAGAAGTCAACTCAAGAGAGGAATCAGAGGACAAATAGAAGCTGTTTACCTTAATTCTCAAGTTCAATCCATATTGAATTTTCTTTGTAATTTATTTTGTATTTTAATAAATACAAAATTTGTTGTTACAGTCACTTCTGTCACCATGAAATGGATTGAAATCCACATCATTTGCTGTAGAACCACCATCTGAACCATGACCCTCAACATCACGTTCAAGATGTTTGCCACGCGCAAGGTGTTGCTTGAGTAGTTGCACTTATCTCCTTAAATCTTCTAACTCAATATCATGAGTTGTCATCGTTAACCAAAGCTCTGATAACCACTTTGATACTGGGATTTTTGAGAAGTAGGAGGTAACACAAGCGCACACTCGGATACAATTCCTCACCTATGGAATCCACCACAAGTTTGAAACAATCTCGTCGTCTTGAGGAATCCACCGAAAGACTAAGAGACACACTCACCACTCTAGGAATCAACCAAAAGAGTTTAGAATAAGATACAAGAAGATAACATCTTCTAAATAAGCTTAAAAGCTCAAAATATGTTTAAATTCGAAATTGGCATCTTAAGAGCTTACATAGGATAGTCATTATATAGGAAAGACTTGGAACAACCCTCCAAGTGAGTCAAAAGAAATAAATGAGACTTAACATTCTCAATACACATAGAAAATAAGGACTTTGACTCTAATAAATGTAAAACTTAATGAAAGATTGATAAAGACTGAGAATATGTAGATACCAAGGTTTATGTTGAAGAGAGGAATCATCAAAATCAGCATAATAAGAGCTAGTCCCGTAAGTTCTCGCAAGCTGCAGTAGGCTATCAAATAAATTCATGAAGTTGACTGACTATTGGTAATCTCTTGATGAGTTGGCACTGCATAGTTGGACCATTTTGTTCAAAGGTGCTGAGTTTAAGGTCTTCGTTGATGAGTTCCTTATCAAGACTTCAGACTTAAACTCTATACCAAAAATCCCAGCGTCAAAATATCATACAAAAAGTATAATATATTATTGAAAAATTCATCACCAATACAAAGCACCCTTACACATTAAAATTTTAACTAAAAATATATATTGTATTCTTCAAGACACAACTAAATCAATATCATCTTTAGTTACTATAATTACATCTCATGAGCCTCACACAAATCTATCACAATCTTGTACATGTAAATGTATTCTTCATATATGGCCTTGCCTCAAATTATAATGAGAATATACCAATTCTAATCTTCACCTTCATTCTTCCATGTCAATGATGCTTTTGCAACTTCAATAGTAACTTCATTACCGTATATTATATAAGAATTCCTGATCAATTAAAAATGTAGAAGTTAATGAATAATTTTTGATAATAAATGATTGAGCAAACATTCAAATATTGGAAGTTAAAAAGCAAACATGAGATGAAACAAATAGTGGAATAGTGGATCATAAATGGTGAATTATTATACTTTAACAGCATCAACAAAGATGCAAGTATTTAAGAACACAAAAGAAGATTCCAAGGGTGAAAAGAGATTTTAAAGGCATAAAACCAGTATTCAGTATCACTCATTTGCAAGAACCAAGACATAATGAAACAAAGGCATCGCAGCTACAACACAAAGGTTTTTTCCATATCATTAAATCCACTAAGTCCTTGATGCCTACTAAAAATACAGCCAACATACAAGCACATACATGAACGCGCATATACACATAAAATTAAAATACTTATATACAACGCGTAGCCAACATGGAAGAATATAGTCAAAGTTGGCATCCAAAATTATAATTCTTGGGATGACCTCAAAGAAGAAGAAAGATAGAGAGAGCAATATGGAGGAAGAAATTTGTTTGTGATGCTGCCTATGCAACTCAAATCTTCACACTTTACAGTAAATATAAATATCAAGGCTATCCAAGTGCTTCTTGAATCCAATTCAAAACGAATGAACCCTAGCTAAGGATAGTATAGAGAGATGGGAAATTCCTCATGCCAAATAACAAAAAAGGAGAGATTGAAAATTCCTCATGCCAAATAACAAAAAAATTGTACAAATCACAATCAAGAACAAAAATGAACCAAATTATTTTGGCTTTTCAAACCACCATATAAATAACTCTAAAATTATCCTGTCACATATGTCCTCTTTATTTTCTCTTGATCTTAAAAAAAATTATTCTTCTAAACATATTTCAGCTGGCCATTTCACAAAATAAGGAAAGCAAACTGAACTTCTAAGCACGCATGATCAATGTCTTCAATTTAACAAGTAAAGTAACTAACAATAATTAGGGACATAAAATATGATCATGAAATAAGAAATCTAAACTTGCGTGGTGCAGGGAGCAAGAGCTATGGCTATGGCATGATAACTAGCAGCAGTCTGGCAGATACAGCAAGCATCATTTTAGGCTTTAGAGAGAGAGAGATAAAAAAATCATATAAACTTAAGGGTCTATGAGTTTTCAGTAACATGGGCACAGTAGCATGTAAATAAACTGTTCAGTTGTGTTAAAGTCTGTCTGGAAATTTAACTGAGAAGAGTTATGAAAGTCACATGGTATGATGTTTGATTTTAAGATACATAAATGGATGAAATAAACCCGTATATAATATGTTCCTAACACCATTTTATTGCACTTAAGGGCTTCATGCAAATATCTAAGAGCAATGTGAACATTTTGTTGGCAATTGGATCGTGTGGTTCGAACGTAATCGTTAGGATTTCAGGCAAACAATCAGCGGAAGCAATTAAAATATGTTTACCGTGCTTCTGGGTTGATGTAGAGGATGATTTGCTGCAGAGAACTACCTCTGATCTTCTACTATATGTCCCAAGTGTGATCCTGCTGTTGTATGGGCAACAGTCTGCAGGATCTCTCAATCTGCTTCTTTCCCTTCTCACGTCAAAAGAGGCGCAGGAAAACTTAGGGTTCCAAGAAGCTGAGTTCACTTATATACTGGGCTACAGCAGGGATCAGGAGGAGAATTGGAGTTGGGTCTCCATTGGATTAAATATCCAAGCTTAGCCCAAAGCTTATATTTAATTCAATAATAATAATAAAGTCCCCTAAATTATTATTACTGCACTACCCACTCTAACCCAAAATTACGTTTTGGGCTCCTTTTTATTATGAGCCCGAAGTCTCCCCATGTTTAAGATATACAATGCCCATTAATTAATTAAGTTACTGACAACTCAAATTAATTAATATCTCATCCGAGAGTAGTACCACTCAACCTTTTTATCATGCTGGAAATTAATCCACTTGCAAGATTTACATGATAAACCTTATGAGCTCTTTTAGGGGACATCATCAACCTATATCGGACATGGATTCCTTCTACAATCAACAGCAAACCATAGATACAGCACTATTTCCCAACTCACCGAGTTTGTTGATTTAATACTTATAAATCTCACCCATTGATGAATCAAAGAAATACATACTGCCCTACGTGTCGAGGTTATTGTATAGGGATTAAGAGCACGAACTTCCATAATAACAGAGATCAAGTTATACTATATAGTCAGTATAAGACGAACGATCTCAGGCGATCCTACTCAATATGCACAAAGCATACTAATGTGATTTTATAGTCAAGACAAACTAATATCAAATCACACTACAACCATACCGATAGAGAGTCCCCGTCTATCTCAGTTGTGAGCATCTATTTATACTTTATAAGGAAACCGATAATATGATCTTCCGCGTGTTGTCGTACAACATATTATCTACAGTATAAAGTAAATGGACTATTGCATTATGCATATAAAATAAATTATAAGATGCAATCATTTGATCATATGATTCTCATTTCAAATATTGTTATAAAATTGTTCATACTAAAGCTAGACTTTTAGTATACAATCCAACAATCTCCCACTTATACTAAAAGACTATGTTGTCATGTCTTCTGCCATACATCTGATTCCTACTCTAACTACACGACCATTAAAAACTCTCGCCTTAAGGCCCTTGTAAATGGATTTACTAGGTCATCATCCGATGCAATCTAGGCGACAACAACCTTCCCCTCATCATACGATTTCTCGTAACAGGTGGTACTCGCGCTCCATGTGTTTAATTGCCTCGTGATTCCTTCAAGTTTGCAACTGCACCAATATCATCAATGTTAATTGTGATAACCTTGGGCAAACTTAGGAATACTTCAAAGTCCATCATGAAGTCTCTAGAGTCATATAGATACTTTGGCAGCCTCATAGGCTCCAATTTATCATCTTTCCATGATGGAGTCCAGAGTCTGAAATATATTTCTATATAACACTCCTCCACATTATGACTCTACTTCCTAAAATTAAACACATAACCTTTGAGGTGAATTTACTGCCGTCCAATCTGACTAAAAAATCCAAATCTACGTAATCCACAAGAAGCAGTGAATCTGTTTAGTAAGTCCACATATAATTTCCAGTCCTTCTCAGGCACTTTATATATGTCTTACTACATTTCATCATTCTTGTTCCGGGTTACGTTTGATACCAACTGTCTATGCCATTGGCAATACAGTTATCCATTTTCGTGCATAGCATTCCTTAGATTAAGCTTCCTTATTCGCCAAAGCATAAGGAACCGCTTTCATCTTCTTTATCTTCTTTTTGTGTCTCAAAGACACATTCACTTAGATAAATTCACATGCTAAACGAGTATGGGTTGTATCATTTTACAAAACTAGAAATAAGCATAACATCCTTTCTTGTGATCCGTATTACCGTGATCAAAAGGATATATTTTGCCCTTCTTAAGTCCTCCATCTCTACCGCTTTATTAACCGTACCCATACGCCCGATAATACTCTTTCATTGTCTCCAATGAGCAAGATACTATCTACGTATAGTACAAGAAACACCACCACGTTTCTGTCACTCTTTACAACACACAAGACTCATCCGCTCATTGATTTAAATCCATGCCACTGGATTACCTAATCAAAATAGATGCTTCATGATCTCAAAGCTTGCTTTTAGCCCATCGCTGGACATTTTCAAGCTTACTATCAAAATGCTATTAGCACTTTCAATGAATCACTCTGGTTGCTTCACATAGATGTTTTCCTCAAGACTTCCATTCAGGAAAGCTGTCTTGACATCTATTTGTTGTTCCTCATAATTCAATATGAGCAGCAATAAATAAAAGAATCTGGATCAACATTAGCATAGCTACCAGCGAACATGTTTGCTCATAATCGAACCATTTCTTTCTGAGTACACCCTTTCGCAATAAACTTTGCTTTCAAGGTTTTCACCTTACCGTTTGATCCTCTTTTATTTCATATGACCACTTACAATGGCTTTTACACTATTTAGTGGTCTTTCAAGTTCCCAGACTGAATTTGGAATCCGTAGATTCTATTTCAACATTCATTGCAACTTACTAAGATTCCACATTTTAATCTTGTAGTGCAACGTCGTATCCCTGGGATAATACCATGTTTACTAGGGATCAAGTCTTATGACTTTCCCAAAACATGTATCTCACGGGTTGTCGAATAACCCTCCCACTGCGACAAGGCACTACATGTAATTGTGTATCAGACGTGACACGCGTTGCAGTTTACCTTGTGGTATATCCTCTTGTACACTTGGTACTTATACTTTGTGTTTTCTTCTCACTACCTTTAGAACAACTCATACATAGGTTTGTGATTTATTACATAGTCCTTTTCCAAAAGATCCAGTGTTTGTGTTGAAAATCACCCTTCAATCTTTTGAACAACATAAATCACTCTTCATTTTTCTAGGATATCCCACAAACAGACAAAACGTTTTACGAATTACTATATCTAGGGCATATCCATAAAATGAATTTAATTATTTCAAATAATTCATCATCTATCTAATCATAACCATAAGAGCCTTATTCCTTCTATCCACCACACCATCCAGTTGGGGCATGCCTGGTGTAGTCAATTTGAGATTTAATCTCAACTTCTGATCAATAGCTCCTAACTATCTCAAGAGGTATTCGCCATCATGATTAAATCGTAATGACTTAATATATTTTCCATGACGCTTCACTGTACCAGCCTTGCAATTCTTGAATTAATCAAAGAACTTAGACATGCAGTGCATCAAATAAATATATTGGTATCTAGAATAATCTTCTAATATTCATAACCATCTATCGCCTGGATAATATTAGGTTTGCTTGAATCAGAATGAACTAATTCCAACATATATATCTTTGGCTCTACACCCCACAGCCTTGAAAAGGCAGTTAATCATTTTTACTTCCAAGCAAGACTCGCAAGTCTGATAGTTTCCACTTCAGATAAACCTTACGGTCTATCGGCTATCAACTTTTGAATCCTACTCAAGTAAAATGAACTAATATTAGACGCCAAATGTATGTTTAGTTCATCTTTGAAGGTTCCTTTCTCTTATTAATATTAGAAGATGCATTATTAATTACTATTTGTTGCATCTGTGGGATGTACATGATTCAAGAGTATACATTATCCACCAACGTACTATTACAGATTATAGCCCCATTCCTCATCACTATGACCATGTCATTTAAATGAAATGAAGTATCCATCCGATAATGCATAGAAACCGTAATCAAATTCTTTCTATGAAACGTACGTAAAGATAATTTCTCATAATCAATCGTTTATTCTTATCATGAGATAAATAAACAACTCCCACTGCAATAGTCTCTACCTTTGTAGTTTTACCCATGTCATAACAATCTTATTCTTAGTTGGTGATAAACATTTAGTGATTCCAGTATCTACACACTTCGTATCAGTAGATGCCATCACTAATCATGTTTGAACCATTAGTAAATAAGATATTAAACTTGTTCACATCATGATGAAAATGGATTTCCTTTACCACATGTTTTGTCAGAAGTTTCCCACCATTTACATCCTCTTGTAAGTCAGGTGGAACTCACTCAAAACATCTAGACAATTATGGAGAATAAAATTGACTTAGGTTTCCCTTTCAACTTCTATTCCATATATTTCCAATTCATTCATCAAATTCTATCATGACCTATCACCTTTTAAATTACTCAAGTATCTGAAGAGTTACATGAGATCATCATATTTCTATGAACCTCTCATCTCTTCATTAGAGACTTTAGAAAAACATCATGAGACATTCTTTGTGAGAACACACTTGTATTTTCTTAAGCAGTAAAATTCAAACCCAAGATTCTTTTCTAATCATCTAATTTGGACAAGTAAATATTATTTCTTTTAGTTAACAACTAGTGAAATAAAACCATTTGAAATTCAGAGAATCACAAATTAATTTACCGATCAAAACTTCAAATTTTATCCTTTTATATTGATTCCCTCAAAACAATATAAAAATAAAATTCACCGACATCTCAAGCACCGTGAGTCTGCAAGCCACGTTAGTGAGGACGTTTACAAACTCGAACATTTACAAGAGAAGGTTTTACCCATTAATTTCATTTGTCAACTTAACTTTATGACAAAATAATTAATAGTCGGTTCCTCTTTAGCCATGCAAATAATAGCAGTGACTCCGTTGGGGAGGATACTAATTATTTACATCTAAGTGTGCACCATTATTTGATTCCAAGTCCGCTGCCCAAGCTTATGTGCCTTACTGTTGGAGAAGTACACACGCGCTCAGATAACTTTCTACAACCATCAATTATATAAGTTTGTACTAGTGAACCGCATATAAGCTCATCCGTTAGGGAGGAAGGCAATATAGCCAACGCGCAAGTCCATATGCATCACATTACAAACAATAATTATTTAAAGAAGTTTGTACCAGTGATCCGTGAATAAACTCATCCGTTAGGGAGGAAGACTCTATTGCTAACGCGCAAGTTTACTCACATCACTTACAAACCAATAATGGAGGCCGTGGGAATTTTTTACCAATCCCCTCTCCCACTTAGTTATTTAAACACCGAGGGTTTTTAACATGCATATAATATTCTGAAATAAAATATACATCTTAGCATGCTTCTATATTTATTTAATTAAAATAAATCACATAGAACATGCCACATATATAACAATTAATTGTCAAGTAAAACAATTAAATCAATTATATATTTTAATTAATTGCATAATAAATGGATCAATTAAATGGGCCTAAGACCGACAAATAAGCACAAAATGAGCAGCAGACTAAATTAATTAATCAAGCCCATTGTCCATGGCCCACAATCTTAACCCAAAACCAAATTAAATCCACCCAGCCCACTAGCACAAAATTAGCCCATTAATAAATAACTAATCATGCTTGGCCTATTACCCACAATTAATTAAATCCAGCAGAAGGATACATCAATGCTGCCCTATTCAAACTCACAGCCACAACTGATCCATGGCAGCATTCACGCAGAGCTCTCACCGGTGCTGTTGCTGTCGGCAATTATCCCAACGGAGTTGCACCGTCAGTCCGCTGGAGTCGCGCCGTTGCAAGCTCTGCACTACGACCTCCCAGCAGCGCCAACCTGCCACGAATTTGCCGGCTGCTCTCCAGGAATCAACCAGTGAAGTTACACCGGCTTCCATCTTTCCCTGCCAGCCGATCAGACACCGCCAATGAACTGCTGCCAGCGCCGAGCAAGATCTCCCAGCAGCGCCCATCTGCCACGACATCGTCATCGAAATCAAGCTGGCGACCATCCTTACCGGCCACCATGAATCCCAGTGATGCACACGCCGCCCATCGACAGCAGCCGACAACCAAGCCTGGAACTCGAACAGTCTCCGGTGACTGCTGCTCTCGGCATGAACGCCGTCAGCCCACCGGATGGGATCCACTTTGGATTACACCACCTAAGGCCGCCACTGCCCAGCATGCCATCGAACGGGATCCTCCAACACCATCCGCGCATCTGCTTCGACTCACCCTCTGTCCAGGTTTGAGGCCACTCGACGTCTCTCCAGTCACATCCCACTGCTGACCTCGCTGCCCCCAGCCGTGCAACAGAGATCCAGCAGCCTCGAACTCATGGAGGACTCAATCAGTCACTTCCTGATGTGACCAGAACCCACCACTGGTTCAACCGGAAGCATCAGCGACCTGCCTTGAACCCAGCCACATCTCGCAACCATCCTCCCGACTAATCTGCCTCGTCCCACCATCGGGTGTCGGTGGTCACTTCTCACACTAGCAACTGAGAGTTGCATAGCCTTCCAGCCAATGCCAGTCAGCGCATGTGTTTCAAGTATTGTTTGTGTTGTGTTCGGTAATTACAATCCACAAAAATCACACACGATTTACATGGAGAAATTCCAAGGAATAATGGATAATAACACACATACAATCCCTTTCACACATGCTTTTTATCATGATAAGGAACAAACGAATGGCTCAAAAAATATGCGATTACATCCAGATCAAATCAATTAATCTTATAATCACATAAACCCCAACCTTACGGTTCATGTTTCACCATGAAACCAATGCTCTGATACCAATTGTTGGCAATTGGATCGTGTGGTTCAAACGTAATCATTAGGATTTCAGGCAAACAATCAGCGGAAGCAATTAAAATATGTTTACCATACTTCTGGGTTGATGTAGAGGATGAATTGCTGAATAGAACTACCTCTGATCTTCTACTGTATGTCCCAAGTGTGATCATGCTGTTGTGTGGGCAACAGTCTGCAGGATCTCTCAATCTGCTTCTTTCCCTTCTCACGTCAAAAGAGGCGCAGGAAAACTTAGGGTTCCAAGAAGCTGAGTTCACTTATATACTGGGCTACAGCAGGGATCAGGAGGAGAATAACAACGGAGAATCGAAAATCCGTTGTTATAAGGGTAAAAAAGGGCTGAAAACAAATTTCCGTTGTTAAAACTTAAAAAAAGCGCACATTAACAACGGATATTTCATTCCGTTGTTGTAAGTCCATTGTTAATGTAATTTTATTTTATTTTTAATTAAATTTAATAATATATTGTTGAGGGTATAAATTTAGCACTTCGAATATTTTTTCTTCGTTCCTAAGCCCTAGCAGCGCGATTTCCTTCCTACGAGAGACGCCGATGAGGTACTTCCATCCCTAGTCGGAGGCAGTCGACGGCGCTGATGTGACGACCAACGGCCACTGCCCAATTCTTCGCTGGGCTTCCGAAATCAAATAACCCTAGCAGAGATGACTTGAACTCCCCTTGCTTCCAGGGACGACCGACAAGGTATTGCTTCATTCCCTAGCTTGAGACGATCGACGGCTACTGCATGATGCTTTGCTAGGGCTTCCGAAATCGAACGACGGAACTCTGCTCGCGCTCACCTTTCTCCATAATTCTTAATGTCGGCGACTCTTGAGATCTGTGCTTGTCGATGGTATGTTTGTCCGTCATTCTTCACTCCTATTTACTCGATTTGTTTGATTTTTACCCTGAAAAGATTGTGTAATTTGTGTAGTAAAATTTTCATAATTTGTGTAGTAAAATTTTCATCATACACCATTGTCGACCAAGAAATTGAGATTAGACAGAATAGGGTAATAGGTAAAGTTTTATGCACTCAAAACTGAGGTTTAAATTTTGGTTCGTTTCTTTTCTTGTATCGCCACTAGAAATTATTGACTAGCATTGAATTCTTGCCCTCAAACTATCGTATACGTATGTTATTCACATTCACATATAAAATAATTTCCAAATTTGAAGATATGAATCCCTGGTTGGGGGGAGGGGGCCTTAGTTTAATTCTTTCTTCTCTCAATCTATTTGTATATTGTTAAAGAATGATTTCTTTTTTGGATGCACCTTTTCATTTGTTATTTGTGATATATACCCCTGTTCCTGTACAATGAATAAGTTCATATAATATAAGTTCACGTATTCAGGCGAGCACATCATTTCCGGTGGCAGATCGATTCTCTCCCGGGTTGCTCATCCTGCAAAATGAGACAAAGTGTCGATTTTCTTTCTCGATTGCTTATTCAGCAAACTAAAGACGCTCTTTGATTAGGATTTGGGCAAAAAAATCAGTGAATTTACTATTATTCTCATCAATTGAAATGCCAGTATACTAATTCTCTTGTATTTGTCAAGTTTCTAGGATTCACGCCATTAATGTTGCTGCTGATCGTGATTCCTCTTCTGCCATGCTTCTCACATCCATTTGCCACTTCTTAGGCTGACCTAGGTTTGGTGGTGGTGTTACGGCTGATGAGAGTGAAAATAAGCGTATTTTAGTGTCCAATTTAACACCTTTTTGATTGATATTCTTGTCATATATTAGCACAATGGTCTTATATTCGATATATATGAGAAAAAAGTGCACTTGAGGTGTTTTGTTGTGTTTTAGGTGGAAAAAGGATGAAAAGAGCCAAGTCTGAGAAAAGGTGCAATTTGTGCAAGAATGCTGATAAACGCACGTCGAACTTGTGTAATTATTCTGTATTGATGTGGAGCTCTGAACGGGAAGTGTGATACATGGTTGGAAAGCCACTGAAGAGAGGGTCGTTTTGGCGTAAAGAACATCCCATTCGGAGTCCGAACGAGGAAGTTATGAGCAAAGTGGTGACGTCGCGCGAGCTGTGCCGAACAGAATTGCAGTGCTACTTTCCATGGCCTGTTCCATATTCAATTCTTGGAGTTTTTGTGATTTCTTTATATGGATAGAAAGCCAAGGAAGAGAGGATCGCGTGAGCACAAAAATCACTCAATTCGGAGGTCGGATGTGAAAGTTATACACGAAACGGAGAGACTGCGCAAATCCAGTAGCAGGGTTCGACCTGTGGTTCGACCAAAGAGGGAGAGGTTCGACCTGTTTGACGAGGTCGAACCTACGTGCGGGAACTTACGTACTTTCGAGGCCAAAACGCGTGGGATCACTTGAAAAGCCCATTCCAAGCCCTAGAGACGTGATTACAAGTATAAAAGGAGGCTCATGCAGTCAAGAAAAACGTCACCAATCACCGAGGAGAGGCCACAACCATACAACACCCCACAAGGGGGGATCACCCCCCATCCATCATCCACTTCCTTTCCTCCATCCATCCATCACTTTGAAGATTCGTTTGTGAAATCAAGAGGAGAACCAAGAGGAGGATTCAAGATGGAGAAGGGCATGAAGATGCCATATCAAGGGTTTATTCGTTTCCTAATTTATCTTATATTTTCCGGACATCCGGGTAAGATCTATCCAACACCCATGATTGTTCTTCGAAACATCATGGGCTAGAGCCTTTTTGGTAGATTTAGGAGTTTGAAGGTTTTATCTAGTTAATTGAACTTCCATGTATACACTCCGTACAACACTACTCGTGGTTTATTTTATATATAATTGTGCTTTCTTAATCCATATTCACGGTCGTTTTGTGCATCTTCAATTGGTATATAGAGTCTGAATATATATCTTGGTTGTAGATTGAGTGCGTTCACCGCTGAACAGGATTCCATGTTATGATTCTAAGTGAGGGGACTCCGAAGCTTCATTAGAACTATCATATATGAATACTTATTAATTGAATTGAATTCGGGTTAATAAGTAGGATAAAGAGGATAATTTCATAGTACCTATAAAGGGAGATCATATCGGGTTAGAGTACCAATCCTAGGGGGAAATAATTGATACTGATAGTACCTAGAAAGGGGGGTGAAATTATATCTCTTGCTCCGAGGTTATTCACACGTGTTACACGCATGTTTACTTGTGTCTATAGAGTAGATATGCATGGTTTAGTGATGCGTCCATATTCCACAAGGCAGAGTCGGACATTGACACATGGAAGAAAAGTTAATGAGTAAAACTGGATTATCCTAGAGCTACCTATTCTCCTACTTGATCCACCTACGTATTCTTCGAGTGATAGTTTATTTTATTTGTTATTTAATTTAGTATTTTAGTTATAATCAAACATCAAACTCTTATTGCTTTGTCTTAATTAATTTAGATAATAATTTAATTGATAATACGCCGTCCCTTGGGTTCGATATTCACTTGGTCTCCTTTCGAAACTACAATTGATATCCTTCATACTTGGGGATTAATTGTGTGTTGAGAAAACGCTCATCAAGTTCTTGGCGCCATTGCCGGGGACGGCTGTAATTATTAATTTTATTATTTCTAGTTTGATTAAGATTTTTTTTCTTTTTCTTTTATTTGTGATTATTTATTTTCTATCTAACCTTGAATTTTTCCGAGTTACTTGTGTGCTTGAAAAAGGAGAGGAAGGAAAAGAAGAAATATCGCATTGAGCTAAACATGGCCGAAGCAAGGCAGAATCCGGATAATGTTGCCATACGTGAAATTTTCACGAACTATGGAATTGTCAACATGGGGTTGATAGGAGCAAGGGGGGAAGATGATGATTTTGAGATACATCCCTCTCTTATTAACATGGTAGAGAAGAATCCCTTTTCTGGAGGTTGTTTTGAAGATCCATATCAACATCTCCGAAGATTTCTTGGTTATGCAAACACTCAAAAAGGAGCTGGAGCTAATGATAATGCTAGGCGGATCGCCTTATTCAAGTTCTCATTGATTGATAAGGCGGAAGCTTGGTATGAGACTCTTGATGCCACAGAATGCACTACATGGGACCAACTGCAGCAGAAGTTCTTGGAAAGATACATGCCACCCTCAAGGATCTTAAGAATGAAGCAAGAGATCACTCGATTTGTTATGAATCAGGGTGAGAAATTTTATGAGGCGTGGGACAGATTTAAAGATATGCTCAGGAAGTGCCCACAACATGGAATGTCTAAGGCTGAATACATAAGTATCTTCTATTATGGATTGGATTGTGAGTCGCGTATTTTTATTGATGCATCATCAGGAGGAGCGTTGTTATCAAAGACAGCACTTGAAGCAGAAAAGTTGTTCGAAGACATCTCTATGAATACACGTGACTGGCCAGTAGAGAGAGATAGAGGATCATATGTACTTGGCGAGGTAGCGCAGGTTGAACATCAAGTGGTGAAGCCGAATAGGGATGATGAGATCGTCTCTGGTCTAGCTAACATCAATAATCTACTAGAGTCCCAACAGAGGCAGATCACAGAGTTGACACTAAGGGGGCCTAGTAGGCAGCAACAAGAAGTGAAGGATGTTGAAGATACCTTCCATCGATACATGGCTGAGAATGATGCAAGGATTGATCGTCTTGAGGATACCATGAATGTTGATCGTGCAGATTTATCTAAGCAGTTGAAGGAGCTTACTTTGATTATGGGGCAGATGACCACGAACGTGAATCAATTGGCACAAAAATTGGAAGATAAAGCCATCACGTTAAGATCTGGAACGCAGTACGAGGGAACGACGAGGCCGAGATCAAATTTGGACATAGCTAATCCTCGGTTCGACCAACACCCAGAAGGTTCGACCTGGCATTCAGGTCGAACCATGGACGAACCTCACCATGCGGAGCACTCTATTTTTCCAGAACACCGGTTCGACCAAAACCCAGAGGGTTCGACCTGTTCTGCAGGTCGAACCATGGTCGAACCTCTTCATCCGGAGTGCTCTGTTTTGTCGCAGCAATGGTTCGACCACGACCATAATGGTTCGACCAACCCAGCAGGTCGAACCCAGGTCGAACCGGAGGATATAAACTATACAGTGAGGCAGTTCGACCTAGGGGGCAGTGGTTC
Organism: Pogostemon cablin; assembly: GCA_023678885.1. Classification (NCBI taxonomy): domain Eukaryota; kingdom Viridiplantae; phylum Streptophyta; class Magnoliopsida; order Lamiales; family Lamiaceae; genus Pogostemon; species Pogostemon cablin. The sequence continues at coordinate 42,310,360 of CM042957.1, read as the reverse complement.
GACCTCTAACACTGGTCGAACCCAGGTCGAACCTCAAATTCAAAAAAAGAGCCGTTGTCCAGAAGGTAGGTTCGACCAGTACGTGCCTGGTTCGACCTATTCCACAGGTCAAACCCTGGTCAAACCCATCCAGAAGTTGCCCGTTTCTGTGCCGAATGCTCCGCATGATGTTGATGCTACTCCAGTGGTTCGGAATGAGCAAAGTACAGAGATAATAGCTGAGAAAAAGTGGGAAAGAGCAAAGAGATTGAGAGCCGAGAAGGATAAAGCGAAGGAGGTTGAACGTGATGAATGGGGAAGACCAAAGACCAAGATACCTCCTCCGTTTCCTTCGAGATTGGCTGAGAAGAGATTGGAAGAAAAGTTCAAGAGGTTTCACGATGTCATGAGCAAAGTAAGCTTGAACATTCCTTTCTCTGAAGCAATCATGGAGATGCCATACTATGCCCGATTCCTCAAGAATATTATATCAAAGAAGAGAAGCTTGAACGGAGTGGAGACGGTAAACCTATCAGAGAATTGCAGCTCGATCCTTCAAAGGAAGCTGCCTGCAAAGTTAAAGGATCCGGGAAGTTTCACCATTCTTTGTGACATTGGAAAAGGGTCGGCACATAAAGCCTTGTGTGATTTGGGGGCAAGCGTTAACTTGATGCCTTTGTCCATATTTAAAAGGCTTGGTTTGGGGGATCTTAATCCCACGAATATTGCTCTTCAATTGGCGGATAGATCCATGACTTGTCCGAAGGGTTTAATTGAAGATGTTTTAGTGAGAGTGGATAAGTTAGTTTTTCCCGTGGATTTTCTTGTACTTGACATGGAAGATGATAAGGGTGACATTCCTCTTATTTTGGGACGACTGTTCCTTGTCACAGCTGGAGCTATGATAGATGTTAAGGAAGGAAAGCTTAGACTGCGAATGGATAATGAAGATGTGATTTTCTCTCTTGATCATGCAATGAAGATGCCCATGGAGACTCAATCATGCAAAAGCATTGATATGGTTTCTAACTTGTTTAATCTTGATTTTTCTAAGACAGGTGATTCTGAATTTAAGTGGAAGATTGACAAGGGGGTGTCTAGACAGCCATGGGAGGAAGGAAATTTCAATGATCATATTTTTGTGACCAAGAAAGGTGAGGTGTTGAGTGTAGACAAGAAGAGGGAAAGAAAGTATTTGAAGGTGAGGATGCGAGAAGACCGTCCTCTTCCGTCGTGACTCTCCGACGTTAAACATGAGCGCCTGTTTGGGGTTTGCCTTTTCGTTTTATTGCTTTATTTTTTTCGTGTGCGTAAGAAATTTTTATATTTAAGGTGCTTACTAATCGGCAATTACATCTCTTTTCAAACTTAGTTTCAACTTACGTTTTTACTAAGTTTGGGGGGGTGTGATGTTATTACCTCATTGAAGCACCAAGAATGTAATCTTTTCTTTGTAATGTTTGCTAGGGGAGTTGATTTTTTGCGGTATATTGAAACTTTAATCGGTTTTGATGTGTCGATTTTTTGCAATTTGCCTAGTGTTCAGTGGTGTTTCTAGTGTGTGGAGTCGATTAGATAGTCAATTAATTCTTTCTTATAGTTCTCCTATTTTATTATCGATGAATCCTGTGATGATGAGTTTGTTTGAGCTTTGATGATAGAAAAAGGTAAAAGAGTGGCAAGACGAGTTCTACATTGAGGCTTTGACTCGAGGAGCTCGTGCGTACATTGAAGAAAAATCAGGTGCCCTCGTTTCCTTTTTATAATTTTTATATGTGCTTTTAATTCATAGGAGTGGAAGGATTGTGTTTATGGTGGTGATCCATATGAGCTTATATTTGAAATTCATATGCTCTTGAAATTGATGAAGGAAGTGTACTTGAGTTATATTGTGATATGAAGTTCTATGTGTACTTGTGGGATATTGCTTACCATGAAAAGTGCTCTGTTACTTGTTAAAAACCCATGTGAGATTTTGAGTCTTGTTTATCATGATACATAATCACATGATATTTCTTTTCTGGTGAGTATCGTTCTTGTGTATGTATTCTAGAACTTGCCTCTTGTCTTACTTGAAACTACATGTGTGATAGATAATGGGAGATGATTTTAGGCCATCTTTGAATTTATAAGTCACTTAGCCAAATAACTCCCTATACCATATGATTGTTTATCCGTAGTTAGCCCCGTTGAGCCTAAAAACCTCATTCTTTGGCAGCCTACGTGAAATAACCACTTTGAGCATCTTTAATTTTTTGAGCCTTGATTGTCTTATTAGTGGAGAATTAATGGCTTTTCAAAGTGTGTTGATAGAGCTTGATAACGAACAACTTGGGAAGGAATGAAATTGGTATTGAATTAGTGATGGATTTTGATAATGCATCTAAGGAGAAGCATGGAGTAGTGCTTAAATCTAGTACTCCATGGAATCAAACACCCTAGGGTAGTGCTTAAATCTAGTACCCTGTGGAGGATGTGAGAGGTAGTGCCCGAAACTGGTACCTCGAAAGAGAAAGAAAAGAGAAAAAAAAGGTGAAGAAAAGGAGAATGATGGAGTTGAAGAGCTAAGAAAAGTTAAAAAAGAAAATATGTTGTGCTTGAAGGAGAAAGATGGAAGAGTATTGTGCTTAATTGAAGTGATGAGGAAGAATGAAAAATCGAGAGAGACTGCAGCTTGATTGATCCGAGTTTTGAGTCACTTATCCATATATTTCCCACCTATTCCAAAGAGCCTACATTACAACCTAATAAAAGACCTTTTTGATCTATGATTTACTAGCTACAAGTAAAAGGAGAGTTGAGACAATAGGCAAGCTTATGGTTACACATGCACTTGAATTGAATCTGAGCGTAAACACCTTAACCCATAAGTGTACATCTTTTACACTTGAGTGTGAGTGATATATACTTCCCGTGAGAACATGTTGATGGAGCATTTGAATTGGTTGTGATTGTCTTAACTTGTATGCTTTGAATTGATTATTACACGTGATAAGAGTTGCACGACCTAAGTTGATGACAATTGTATTTTGAATGGGGTATTGGTCATAGTCCTTGTTTTCCCGCTAATTTTCTTACTCTCTCTCTTTATTTTTATTTTGTTGCCTCGGGACGAGCAACGGGTAAGTTTGGGGGTTTGATGAGAGTGAAAATAAGCGTATTTTAGTGTCCAATTTAACACCTTTTTGATTGATATTCTTGTCATATATTAGCACAATGGTCTTATATTCGATATATATGAGAAAAAAGTGCACTTGAGGTGTTTTGTTGTGTTTTAGGTGGAAAAAGGATGAAAAGAGCCAAGTCTGAGAAAAGGTGCAATTTGTGCAAGAATGCTGATAAACGCATGTCGAACTTGTGTAATTATTCTGTATTGATGTGGAGCTCTGAAAGGGAAGTGTGATACATGGTTGGAAAGCCACTGAAGAGAGGGTCGTTTTGGCGTAAAGAACATCCCATTCGGAGTCCGAACGAGGAAGTTATGAGCAAAGTGGTGACGTCGCGCGAGCTGTGCCGAACAGAATTGCAGTGCTACTTTCCATGGCCTGTTACATATTCAATTCTTGGAGTTTTTGTGATTTCTTTATATGGATAGAAAGCCAAGGAAGAGAGGATCGCGTGAGCACAAAAATCACTCAATTCGGAGGTCGGATGTGAAAGTTATACACGAAACGGAGAGACTGCACAAATCCAGTAGCAGGGTTCGACCTGTGGTTCGACCAAAGAGGGAGAGGTTCGACCTGTTTGACGAGGTCGAACCTACGTGCGGGAACTTACGTACTTTCGAGGCCAAAACGCGTGGGATCACTTGAAAAGCCCATTCCAAGCCCTAGAGACGTGATTACAAGTATAAAAGGAGGCTCATGCAGTCAAGAAAAACGTCACCAATCACCGAGGAGAGGCCACAACCATACAACACCCCACAAGGGGGGATCACCCCCCATCCATCATCCACTTCCTTTCCTCCATCCATCCATCACTTTGAAGATTCGTTTGTGAAATCAAGAGGAGAACCAAGAGGAGGATTCAAGATGGAGAAGGGCATGAAGATGCCATATCAAGGGTTTATTCGTTTCCTAATTTATCTTGTATTTTCCGGACATCCGGGTAAGATCTATCCAACACCCATGATTGTTCTTCGAAACATCATGGGCTAGAGCCTTTTTGGTAAATTTAGGAGTTTGAAGGTTTTATCTAGTTAATTGAACTTCCATGTATACACTCCGTACAACACTACTCGTGGTTTATTTTATATATAATTGTGCTTTCTTAATCCATATTCACGGTCGTTTTGTGCATCTTCAATTGGTATATAGAGTCTGAATATATATCTTGGTTGTAGATTGAGTGCGTTCACCGCTGAACAGGATTCCATGTTATGATTCTAAGTGAGGGGACTCCGAAGCTTCATTAGAACTATCATATATGAATACTTATTAATTGAATTGAATTCGGGTTAATAAGTAGGATAAAGAGGATAATTTCATAGTACCTATAAAGGGAGATCATATCGGGTTAGAGTACCAATCCTAGGGGGAAATAATTGATACTGATAGTACCTAGAAAGGGGGGTGAAATTATATCTCTTGCTCCGAGGTTATTCACACGTGTTACACGCATGTTTACTTGTGTCTATAGAGTAGATATGCATGGTTTAGTGATGCGTCCATATTCCACAAGGCAGAGTCGGACATTGACACATGGAAGAAAAGTTAATGAGTAAAACTGGATTATCCTAGAGCTACCTATTCTCCTACTTGATCCACCTACGTATTCTTCGAGTGATAGTTTATTTTATTTGTTATTTAATTTAGTATTTTAGTTATAATCAAACATCAAACTCTTATTGCTTTGTCTTAATTAATTTAGATAATAATTTAATTGATAATACGCCGTCCCTTGGGTTCGATATTCACTTGGTCTCCTTTCGAAACTACAATTGATATCCTTCATACTTGGGGATTAATTGTGTGTTGAGAAAACGCTCATCAACGACTCGGAGGGCTGCTGAAAGAGTTGTTGTGGGAGGTGAGTGAGGAAAAGTATGCAAAGATGAGAGTGGTGTAGTGGCGAGTAAGCATTTGGAGGTGAAGGACGAAGGTGAGGGTGCATTCCATATGGTGATGTACAATCTGTGGTTGAGACGTCATATGATTAGGTACGCTCGGAGTTCTTAATTTGATTTAATATTGAAACTTTATGTTGGATTTTTTCTTCATTAATTTTACTTACAAACATTTTGATTGAAAAGTTGTGTTGAGGTAAATTAATTAATCCTTCACTGTAGGGTGGGAAAGTTGTGTTGATAGACGTAGAAACATACATAATCTGCCTTGGAATTATAAGGGATGTGGTGAAATTCACGCTTGGAGCATATTCTTATATGGTGTAATTAATATGATATCTTACGTGTTTCTTTCTTCATTTAGTGGGAACTTATTTAAATTACTCCATAGATATGGATGTAGAGGAAAATGAGTCCTTATCGTTATTTTTTCATAATAGAGTACAGTATGGTGTTGGCATTTTATTAGTTCAACCCAGTGCAACCCTTGGTATTTAAGGACCTAGTGATATATTGCCTTTATATTTCATCATGAGTGATGCAAAGCCTTTTATGAATATTATAGTTATTGTTTTTCTATTGGACAGCATAATTTGGTTATCATAGTTTCTTATATTGTTGGCATGGGTGCTGCACCTTTAATTTTAGTGTGTATTTTCCTCTTGTTTATGATTGACTTGGGTGGAATTAGGAAGAGTTAGTTTCTTAATATACATATTCCCATGTCAAAGAGACAACTTTTTATGATTTCCCATGTCAAGGTTCATCCTGAGAAGATCTTATTAACAAGTGGATGTGTACTAAAATTGGGTTGTTTTCTTGCTTAAGAAATTTGTTTTAATTAATATGGACTTTGTTTATAGGTCTTATCTCCAATAGAATCCTTATTTGATAAACTCAAATAAGCAATTGCAGCATGCTAAAATTTATATGATTTGTAATTTCGTACGAGCGCACATCAGCAATTGCAGCAGGAAACCATGGGATTCCAGTTGTAGTAGTTGTGCTCTCTCAAAATCTTGTCCCTTTATTCTGCTATTTTATCTGGCTTTGGTTGCTTTCAACTCTTTAATTTTACTCACGAAAAAAAATATGTTGCTGGCATATGTAGTGTCTATTATTATCTGCAACTTATTGATGTGTTTTGTTTGCATAACTTTGCAGGAGATGAATAAGCTATTTAGGTTTTGTGGTCACTTTTCTTAAGGGACATGTTTAACCTCTCCATGTATGGCGAATTTAAAAGTTCGCACTTGAATATACTGGTGCTTGTTATAATTATGGGATGGAGTGCCTATTTAGGAGAAGACTGATCTTGTCAAGCAGAAAACATGGTAACATTTTATTTAATTGCATGTTGAATATGACTAATAATCACAAAATCTATATGCATACTGTGGAAATGATTTTTATATGTTATTAAAAAGTTTTTTTCTTATTTCTCATAAGTCATAACTGTTGGGCAATTGGATCGTGCGGTTCAACGTGATCCGTTAGGATTAACAGGCAAACAAAATCAGCGGAAGCAATAATGTGTTTACCGTACTTCAGGGTTGATGTAGAGTCTGAATCACTGCAGAAGAACACCTCTTGATCTTCTGCTGTATGTCCCAAGTCAACTCTGGTGTTGGGTGGTCAACAATCCCCAGAGTTCTCTCAATCTGCTTCTCTCTAACTCACGTCAAAAGAGGCGCAGGATGTTAGGTTTCCAGAAGCTGAGATGACTATATATATTGGGCTACAGCAGGGACCAGGAGGAGAAATTGGGCTGGGCCTCAATTGAACTTAATTAACCAAGCTTAGCCCAAAGCTTTTAATTAAATCCAATAATAATAATATAGTCCACTAAAATATTATTATTGCACTACCCGTCCAATCCCAAATTATGTTCTGGGCTCCTTCTTATTATAAGCCCGATAGTCTCCCCATGTTTAAGATATTCAATGTCCATTAATTAATTAAGTTACTGACAACTCAAATTAATTAATATCTCATCCGAGAGTAGTACCACTCAACCTTATTATCATGCCGGAAATTAATCCACTTGCAAGATTTACATGATAAACCTTATGAGCTCCTCAAGGGGACATCATCAACCTATGACGGACATGGATTTCTTCTACAATCAACAGCACACCATAGATACAGCACTACTTCCCAACTCACCGAGTTTGTTGATTTAATACTAATAAATCTCACCCATTGATGAATCAAAGAAATACATACTGCCCTACGTGTCGAGGTTATTGTATAGGGATTAAGAACACGGACTTCCATAATAACAGAGATCAAGTTCTTCTATAAGTCAGTATAAGTCGAACGATCTCAGGCGGTCCTGCTCAATACACACAAGTGCACTAATGTGATTCTATAGCCAAGACAAGCTAATTCCAAACCACACTACAACCATACCGATAGAGAGTCCCCGTCTATCTCAGTTGTGAGCATCTGTTTATACTTTATAAGGAAACCGATAATATGATCTTCCGCGTGTTGTCGCACAACATATTATCTACAGTATAAAGTAAATGGACTATTGCATCATGCATATAAAATAAATTATAAGATGCAATCATTTGATCAATGATTCTCATTTCAAATATTGTTATGACATTGTTCATACTAAAGCTAGACTTTTAGTATACAATCCAACAATCTCCCACTTATACTAAAAGACTATGCTGTCATGTCTTCTGCCATACATCTGATTCCTACTTCCACTACACGACCATTAAAAGCTCTCGCCTTAAGGTCCTTGTAAATGGATTTACTAGGTCATCATCCGATGCAATCTAGGCGACAACAACCTTCCCCTCATCATACGATTTCTCGTAATAGGTGGTACTCGCGCTCCATGTGTTTAATTGTCTTATGGACTCGTGATTCCTTCAAGTTTGCAACTGCACCAATATCATCAATATAAATTGTGATATCCTTGGGCAAACTTAGAAACACTTCGAAGTCCATCTTGAAGTTTCTAGAGTCATATAGATACTTTGGCTGCCTCATAGGCTCCAATTTATCATCTTACCATGATGGAGTCCGGAGTCTGAAATATATTTCTATATAACACTCCTCCACATTATGACTCTACTTCCTAAAGTTAAACACATAACCTTTGAGGAGAATTTACTACCGTCCAATCTGACTAAAAAAAAAAATCCGAATCTACGTAATCCACAAGAAGCAGTGAATCTGCTCAGTAAGTCTATATATGATTTCCAGTCCTTCTCAGGCACTTCATATATGTCTTACCACAGTTCATCATTCTTGTTCCGGATTATTTTGATACCCACTGTTCTGCATCCAGCAAAACAGATATCCAACTTCGTTCACAGCATTCCTTAGATTAAGCTTCCTTATTCGCCGAAGCATAAGGAACCGCTTTCATCTACTTTATCTTCTTTTTGTGTCTCAAAGACACATTTACTAAGATAATTACACATGCTAAACGAGTATGGACTGTATCATTTATGAAACTTGAGATAAGCATAACATCCTTTCTTGTGATCCGTATTACCGTGATCAAAAGGATGTATTTTGCCTTTCTTAAGTCCTTCATCACTACCGCTTTATCAACCGTACCCATACGCCCGATAATACTCTTTCATTGTCTCCAATGAGCAAGATATTATCTACGTATAGTACAAGAAACACCACCACGTTTCCGTCACTCTTTACAACACACAAGACACATCCGCTCATTGATTTAAATCCATGCCACTGGATTACCTAATCAAAACAGATGCTTCACGATCTCAAAACTTGCTTTAGTCCATCGCTGGACAGTTTTAAGCTTACTATCAAAATGCTATTAGTACTTTGCAATGAATTACTCTGGTTGCTTCACAAAGATGTTTTCCTCAAGACTTCCAATCAGGAAAGCTGTCTTGACATCTATTTGCTGTCCCTCATAATTTAATATGAGCAGCAATAAATAAAAGAATCCGGATCAATTTAAGCATAGCTACCAGCGAATATGTTCCCTCATAATCGAACCATTTCTTTCTGAGTACATCTTTTCGCAACAAGCTTTGCTTCCAAGATTTTCACCTTTCCGTATGATCCTCTTTTATTTTCTATGATCACTTGCAATGGTTTTTACACCATTTAGTGGTCATACAAGTTCCCAGACTTAATATAGAATCCGTAGATTCTATTTCAACGTACATTGCAACTTACTAAGATTCCGCATTTTAATCTTGTAGTGCTATGTCGTATCCGTGGGATAATACTATGTTCACTAGGGATCAAGTCTCACGACTCTCCCAAACATATATTTATGAGTTGTCACACAACCCTCCCACTACGACAAGGCACTACATGTAATTGTGTATCAGACGTGACACGCGTTGCAGTTTACCTTGTGGTATATCCTCTTGTACACTTGGTACTTATACTTAGTGTTTTCCTCTCACTTCCTTTAGAACAACTTATACATGGGCTTGTGATTTATTACATAGTCCTTTTCCAAAAATCTGGTCATTGTGTTAACAATTACCCTTCGATCTTTTGGACTAAATAAATCACTATCCATTTTTCTAGAATATCCCATATACAGACAAACGTTTCACGAATTACTGTATCTAGGGCATATCCATAAAATGAATTTAATTATTCCAAATAATTCATCATCTATCTAATCATAATCGTAAGAGCCTAATACCTTCTACCCACCACACCATTCAGCTGGGGCATGCCCGGTGTAGACTACTTGAGATTCAATCTCAACTTCTGATTAATAGCTCCTAACTATCCCAAGAGGTACTCGCCATCACGATTAGATCGTTATGACTTAATATATTTTTCATGACGCTTCACTGTACCAGCCTTTCAATTCTTGAATTAATCCAAGAACTTAGACTTGCAGTGTATCAATTAAATATATTGGTATCCAGAATAATCTTCGAATATTCATAACCACCTCTCGCCCGGATAATGTTAGGTTCGCTTGAATCAGAATGAACTAATTCCAACATATATATCTTTGGCTCTATACCCCACAGCCTTGAAAAGGCAGTTAATCATTTTTACTTCCAAGCAAGACTCGCAAGTCCAATAGTTTCCACTTCAGATAAACCTTACAGTCTATCGGCTATCAACTTTTGAATCCTACTTAAGTAAAATGAATTAGTCTTAGACGCCAAATGTATGTTTAGTTCATCTCCGAAGGTTCCTTTCTCTTACTAATATTAGAAGATGCATTATTAATTACTATTTATTGCATCTGTGGGATGTACATGATTCAAGAGTATACTTTTTATCCACCAACGTACTTTAACGGATTATAGCCTCATTCCTCATTACTATGACCATGTCATTTAAATGAAATGAAGTATCCATCCGTTAATGCATAGAAATCGAAATTAAATTCTTTCTATGAAACGTACGTAAAGACAATTTCTCATAATCAATCGTTTATTCTTATCATGAGATAAATAAACAACTCCCACTGCAATAGCCACTACCTTTGTAGTTTTACCCATGTCTTAATAATCTTATCCTTACTAAGTGATAAACATTTAGTGATTCCAGTATCTACACACTTCGTGTCAGTAGATGCCATCACTAATCACGTTTAAACCATTAGTAAATAAGATATTAAACTTGTTCATATCATGATGAAACTGGCTTTCCTTTGCCACATGTTTTGTCAGAAGTTTCTCACCATATACATCCTCATGTAATTCAGGTGGAACTTACTCAAAACATCTAGGCAATTATGGAAAATAAATTGACTTAGGTTTCCCCTTCAACTTCTATTCCACATTATTCCAATTCATTCATCAAATTTTATCATGATTTATCACCTTTTTAAAATACTCAAGTCTCCGAAGAGTTTCATGAGACCATCATATTTCTATGAACCTCTCATCTCTTCACTAGAGACTTTAATAGGCATCATGAGACGTCCTTTGTGAGAATACACATGTATTTTCTTAAGCAGTAATTTTCAAAACCAAGATTCTTTTCTAATCATTTAATTTGGACAAGTAAATATAATGTCTTTTAGTTAACAATTAGTGAAATAAAGCCATTCGAAATTCAGAGAATCACAATTAAATTTACCGATCAAATCTTCGAATTTTATTCTTTTATATCGATTCCCTCAAAACAATATAAAATAAAATTCACCGACATCTCAAGCACCGTGAGTCTGCAAGCCACGATAGTGTGGACGTTTACAAACCCGAACATTTACAAGAGAAGGTTTTACCCATTAATTTCATTTGTCAACCTAACTTTATGACAAAATAATTAATAGTCGGTTCCTTTTCAGCCATGCAAATAAAAGCAGTGACTCCGATGGGGAGGATACTTATTATTTACATCTAAGTGTACACCATTATTTGACCCCAAGTCCGCGGCCCAAGCTTGTGTGCCTTACAGATAGAGAAGTGCACACGCGCTCGGATAACTTCCTACAGTCATCAATTACAAGTTTGTACCAGTGAACCGCATATAAACTCATCCGATAGGGAGGAATGTCTAAGCCAACGCGCAAGTTCATATGCATCACATTACAAACGTAATTATTTAATGAAGTCTGTTCCAGCAATCCATGAATAAACTCATCCGATGGGGAGGAAGGCTCTAATGCCGACGCGCAAGTCTATTCACATTGCTAACAAACCAATAATGGAGGCCGCGGGAATTTATTACCAATCCCCTCTCCCACTTAGTTATTTAATTACCGAGGGTTTTTAACATGCATATAATATTCCAAAATAAAATATACAACTTAGACATGCTTCTATTAACAACAATTTAAATAAATAAATCACATAGAACATGCCTTTCACATATACAACAATAATTGACAATTAAATCAATTAATCAGTTATATAACATTAATTAATTGCATAATTAGTGGATTAATTAAATGGGCCCTAGAGCATCAAATAAGCACAAAATGAGCAGCAGATTAATTAATTAATCATACTCATTATCTATGGCCCATAATCTTAGCCCAAAACTAAATTAATACCACTAGCACAAAATTAGTCCATTAATAAAATTAATTTATCATGCTTGGCCCATTACCCACAATTAATTAAATACAGCCCAGCAGCCCATAACCATTTTAATTAAAATTAGGCCCAACAGCCCAAAACTAAATTAAAATAAGGCCCAGCAGGGCAGCCCACAAAAGCACTACACCTAAAATTGGGCCCAAGAGCCCAAAAACCAATTTAATAAAAAATTGGCCCAAAGAGGGTAGCACATCTTCGACCTGCAGCCCTAAACATCCCAGCCGCAAGACTCCATCCAAACACCAGCCATGTCCGGCACGATGTGAGGCAGCTGCTGCTGGCAGTCGCGCTCCAGCCACTAGAAACGAACAGCTCTCCGATAGTCGTGCCGATCGCCCAGCAACCGCCCGCTGCCTGTCTCCTTGCCAGCCGTAGCAAACTGCCAGCATCCGCCTCGCCGTGAAGCTGCTGTGCAGACTGGTAAGCCGGAGACAAGCCACAGCATCGCCATCGCAATGAAGCCGGCGACCATCCCCACCGGCCTCCATGAATACCAGCGACGCACACGCCGCCAGCGTAACCGACAAGGATCAGTCGCAACTTCTCCGTTCGAGAGTCCGCCGCCAGTACGCGTCGTCGCGATCCGTCCTACTGCCTACCTTTCCCGTGCCGCCAGCCTCGCACGGTGCCGACAGCTTCTTCCAGTCGCGACACGCCGCTGCTCAAAAGCTTTGTCAAGTATGTATGTGCGGGCTGCAGCTCTCCGCCGGTGCCATCTCACAACCAAGGAGAACCAGCCGGCAAAACCGCAGACACGCCAGCATTTAGTGAAGCCGATCGAGGAGAGGACAGACCCCCCAGAATCAACAGTGACTCGCACGGAGGCTTCTGTCCAGGTATGTTGCCTCAACGTTGCGCCAGCCACCTGCCGTGCGTGGTTCCGAACCGAAGATCGCCCATCAATGGCTCCAGCACACCAGTCTGAGTCATCTGCTCCTGCTGGTGTTGCACGAAGATCGCCGATCAACCAAAAAACCTCATCTGGTCTCGTCACAGACTCCCCGAGGAAGAAGAAGCCCTGCGCGAAAACCAACTGGACGCGACGGATCGTCCAGTCAATTCTCCAACGTCCGACTTATCAAACTAGGGTTTCATGGATATTGTTAGCTCTGACGGACTTATCGTCCAGCCCACCAGCAACTCGTCAAACGATTCCAAGTGACTGACTTCTGACTACTTGTTAGCCCGACAGATATCAGCCCTTCACCCATGGACCAGCCTACGCCAAGGCCGTACTTCACGTGCAGTACGAGTGTGTGTGTGTTGGAATTGCGTTGTAATAGAACAGTAATTACCAGCAAATATTCAAAGTAGGGTTTCATGGATAATCGAAATTATATAAACCCTAAAATCATGCTTGCAATACGACAACAAACACACGTATGGCCCAAACCCAACCTAATGAGTCACGTTTTGCCACGAAACCATCGCTCTGATACCAATTGTTGGGCAATTGGATCGTGCGGTTCAACGTGATCCGTTAGGATTAACAGGCAAACAAAATCAGCGGAAGCAATAATGTGTTTACCGTACTTCAGGGTTGATGTAGAGTCTGAATCACTGCAGAAGAACACCTCTTGATCTTCTGCTGTATGTCCCAAGTCAACTCTGGTGTTGGGTGGTCAACAATCCCCAGAGTTCTCTCAATCTGCTTCTCTCTAACTCACGTCAAAAGAGGCGCAGGATGTTAGGTTTCCAGAAGCTGAGATGACTATATATATTGGGCTACAGCAGGGACCAGGAGGAGAAATTGGGCTGGGCCTCAATTGAACTTAATTAACCAAGCTTAGCCCAAAGCTTTTAATTAAATCCAATAATAATAATATAGTCCACTAAAATATTATTATTGCACTACCCGTCCAATCCCAAATTATGTTCTGGGCTCCTTCTTATTATAAGCCCGATAGTCTCCCCATGTTTAAGATATTCAATGTCCATTAATTAATTAAGTTACTGACAACTCAAATTAATTAATATCTCATCCGAGAGTAGTACCACTCAACCTTATTATCATGCCGGAAATTAATCCACTTGCAAGATTTACATGATAAACCTTATGAGCTCCTCAAGGGGACATCATCAACCTATGACGGACATGGATTTCTTCTACAATCAACAGCACACCATAGATACAGCACTACTTCCCAACTCACCGAGTTTGTTGATTTAATACTAATAAATCTCACCCATTGATGAATCAAAGAAATACATACTGCCCTACGTGTCGAGGTTATTGTATAGGGATTAAGAGCACGGACTTCCATAATAACAGAGATCAAGTTCTTCTATAAGTCAGTATAAGTCGAACGATCTCAGGCGGTCCTGCTCAATACACACAAGTGCACTAATGTGATTCTATAGCCAAGACAAGCTAATTCCAAACCACACTACAACCATACCGATAGAGAGTCCCCGTCTATCTCAGTTGTGAGCATCTGTTTATACTTTATAAGGAAACCGATAATATGATCTTCCGCGTGTTGTCGCACAACATATTATCTACAGTATAAAGTAAATGGACTATTGCATCATGCATATAAAATAAATTATAAGATGCAATCATTTGATCAATGATTCTCATTTCAAATATTGTTATGACATTGTTCATACTAAAGCTAGACTTTTAGTATACAATCCAACAATAACAACCCTGCCACCACGATATTTGTTCTTTCTCTGTGTTGTCACATAATTTAAATGATTTTGCAATTTGCAAATGGCCTAATTCTGTGAGTTCTCCATATGGTTGTTAATTGTTTGACTTCTTGTTTTACTTCTTCTATTTCATTGTTTGACAAATATACAGTACCTGAGGCAATCTTCAATAAAAGTCCTCCTCCTTGGTTAGAAGTGACGCTAACTACTTGATTGGATTAGATCCATATTGATTAGATCCATTTCAATTTGCAAATGGCCTAATTCTGTGAGTTCTCCATATGGTTGTTAATTGTTTGACTTCTTGTTTTACTTCTTCTGTTTCGTTGTTTGACAAATATACAATATCTAAGGCAATCTTCAATAAGAATCCTCCTCCTTGGTTAGAAGTGACGCTAACTACTTGATTGGATTATATCCGTATTGATATGTCCATCATCTTTATTATTTCAATTTATCATGTGTGAGTGCTATTTTGGCTTTGCTTATTCATCGAGTCTTTACTGTGTTTGCCAATGAGGCTCTATCAATGGCCTGCGTCAAAGGTGGTTTTTAACTTATTTCATATTCGATCCTTACTTAAATTGACCTGAGTTTCTATTTCCATAATATGTTCCTGCTCTTCATATTAATGACTTAATCACGGGATGTAGTCATGACATGCTTCGTAGAAAATACCTATTTCCGTAATTAGGATCAGTTTGGTGTCGGGTATGATAAGCTAAAAAGGATTGATCTATTCCCTCCAAGAAAATGCGTGACATGCTTAAGTGTGAATAAGTCTAGAATCATATGCAATTTCAAGATATAGTAACGTTAGATTTATTTGTAAACCTTACTGGCCAAACTAGAACTTCATGGAAAGAGTTTAAAGAGCAGCAGAAGAATTGGAATTTTTCTAATAAGAGTTCAAAGTGCTTTTAATTGAGATGAAAAATGAAAAATAAAATCCAGGTTAATCAACTTGAAAATTCTCCCATGTTTAGTTAATTCGCTGATGTTATTATCGTATTATGATACATGGAAAGAAACTTAAAGACATGTGAGTTATCACTTATTTTTTCACCTAAATTAATATTCTCTTGTATTACCATGGAATGTTTATCTTTTTATAATTCATATTCCTATCACAAACTCTATCTAGGAGCATATCTCCAATATTTTATCCTATGCTTGCAAAGTTGCAATGCTTGGTCTTTAACGGGATAGTCAACTTTTTGATGTCCTAAGGTCAAATATAGGATTATCTATAAGATCAATCAAAATTGTTCCAGAACATTTTGATTTACGTCCATTCTATAAAGCAATACAATGCTAGTAATTCCTATTGAAACCTTCAGCTAATGACTCAACACCACACGTCACTAATGCGTTGCATTCTCGTTTGACCTATACGGCTTTACTTTGTTTTCCAATCAGAGGTGCTGTCTTCAAATTCTCATATTCACGTGATAATGAGTCTCTGTAAAAGAATGCAAAAGTCAAATTTAAGCTATAACTCTGAACATGAGGACGCAAAGTAGTAGTCAATACTGCTTATTTGATACCCTTTATAAATGATTTAGTGTATCTTTAGTTGCACTTCGTTGAATAGAGAATACACAGTTATATCCCCCTCACTTCTTTCTTGGCAGCTTTCTATGCACATTGGAAGATATATCGTTACCATGTTAAGTACTGGAGTTCTGCTGATTGGGTTTCAATTGTCAGGTTAGCATATGTTGTTAATTTGTTTCCGAATATCACTAACAATGTTGTGAATTTCTCCATCCACAATTTCTGAAATACTTCCATAGGTGCTGATGATCAAATGAATGCATTAGTTTGGTATTGTTGGCTTGGTGGGATAATAATAGGACCAATGATTGGTTCCTATATGGTGTTGGAAGAAGTCATTCGATCTGGTCCACGGAATGTTGTAATAATTGGAAGGTATAGGTTTTTTAAAAATATGTAATTTTTTTTTAGAAGCCTTAGTTTTTATAATGTGATCTTAAGTATTGTCAGGGATAGTTTAAATATTTTCTGTTAGTGAGAATTTTCACATGATTTGTGCAGATGTGCTACTTTTACCATACACATTTCTTGTGTGTTATACAATCACTTTATTGACTCATCGAGTGGAATATTGAACAGGTACCTCTTGTGTGTTTTACAAATAAGTTCATTTGCAACTTAAATGCTTTATAACATATTTACAACTGTTTTATTGTCGCAATACTTTGTTGCGTGTTGTTTTATATGAACTTTACCCTTTTTTCCTTATCTTTTTCCTTGCATTTTGTACAATCCTAGCTGTATTGAAATGCTTTGTCTTTTCTAATAATGACTTTTCCGCAGTATGCTCTTTCCATTGTTATTGTAATATGGTTTGTGGGATTTGGAATCTTTTTGTTGCTGGCTTGTATAATTGTATGTTCTGTTTCTGTGGGCGTAAGCGTTATGACTACTCTCAACCTGCCTATGTTCTTTTGTTTTGCTCTTATTGTTTATGATTGTAGCAGTATAAAACGGTGAAATTGATATTCTTTGTTCTGCATTAGCTCACCGAAGAGTTGGCAAAGGTGGAGGAGAAGCTTAAATTGATAGAGTCGGTTCTTGATTGCAAGGGATCTTTAGGTGAAATCAGCAATGGCCATGCAATCATTGGCAACTCAAATAATTACAAGCGTCGTGGTGCTGGACTATTGGACGATTTTGTGTGTCCTATTTCGCACCTAGTTCTTTTCAAGGCATACTATGGATTGAAAAAGTTTCTTGGTGTATCAATATGTATTGATTAATTCTTGTGTCTTAGAGAATACATTAGAGAATTTTTGTCTAACTTTGATTGTGTGTAATGATGCTATGGAATGGTGATGATTTTTACAATAATATATTATAATTTTTGTATTATTCTATTCAATTTTTAGAGCAGGAGAACTTACAAATACAAAAAAAAAAGAAAAAAAGAAAACTAAATAGCTACAACAACGGGGATATCTCGTTGTTAAAAGGTGTAAATTTTAAAAATGTTACAAACAACAATGGAGGTATATAATACGACAATGGTGATTTACCGTAGTAAAAGATAGCTATGACAACGGGGATACTCCGTTGTTAAAAGTTGATCGTTTTATCCACGCCTCAAAAAACAACAGACATATAATCTACGACAACGGGGATACACCGTTGTTAAAGAATAGCTACAACAACGGTCCAACTACCGTTGTTAAAAGTCTGGACTTTTAACAACTGTCGGGTTAACAACGGAGTTAGGAGGGCTAAGACAACGGGGATTCCCCGTTGTCGTAGCTCTCTACGACAACGGGGATACACCGTTGTTAAAGATTAGTTACAACAACGGTCCAACTACCGTTGTTAAAAGTCAGGACTTTTAACAACTGCCGGGTTAACAACGGAGCTAGGAGGGCTATGACAACGGGTATTCCCCGTTGTCGTAGCTCTCTACGACAACGGGGAATCCCCGTTGTTAAAAGTTCTTTGGTCATGATTATAACAATTTTAACAACGGAAATTTAATGCTACGATAACGGGGATTCTCCGTTGTTAAATATTAGCTACGACAATGGGCCAATCCCCGTTGTTAAAAGTCTTGACCTTTAACAACTCCCGGGTTAACAACGAAGATGAGAGGGCTACGACAACGGGGAATCCCCGTTGTCTTTCCACAATTTTGGCATAGTGAGAATTGGAGTTGGGCCTCCATTGGATTAAATATCCAAGCTTAGCCGAAAGCTTATATTTAATTCAATAATAATAATAAAGTCCACTAAATTATTATTACTGCACTACCCACTCCAACCCAAAATTACGTTTTCGGCTCCTTTTTATTATGAGCCCGAAGTCTCCCCATGTTTAAGATATACAATGCCCATTAATTAATTAAGTTACTGACAACTCAAATTAATTAATATCTCATCCGAGAGTAGTACCACTCAACCTTTTTATCATGCCGGAAATTAATCCACTTGCAAGATTTACATGATAAACCTTATGAGCTCCTCAAGGGGACATCATCAACCTATATCGGACATGGATTCCTTCTACAATCAACAACACACCATAGATATAGCACTATTTCCCAACTCACGGAGTTTGTTGATTTAATACTTATAAATCTCACCTATTGATGAATCAAAGAAATACATACTGCCCTACGTGTCGAGGTTATTGTATAGGGATTAAGAGCACGAACTTCCATAATAACAGAGATCAAGTTCTACTATATAGTCAGTATAAGACAAACGATCTCAGGCGATCCTACTCAATATGCACAAAGTATACTAATGTGATTTTATAGTCAAGACAAACTAATATCAAATCACACTACAACCATACCGATAGAGAGTCCCCGTCTATCTCGGTTGTGAGCATCTGTTTATACTTTATAAGAAAACCGATAATATGATCTTCTGCGTGTTGTCGCACAACATATTATCTACAGTATAAAGTAAATGGACTATTGCATTATGCATATAAAATAAATTATAAGATGCAATCATTTGATCATATGATTCTCATTTCAAATATTGTTATAAAAATGTTCATACTAAAGCTAGACTTTTAGTATACAATCCAACACATTTCACATGCCCTCCTCCATCATAGCTACATTTATAAAAGGAGAGGCTGTGTTTGGGTGAGAGAGCCTACATGTGAAATGAAGAACAATGCACGGTTGACATATCTGCCCAAGGTCTAGAACAAAATTGAGTCAAAGATTTAGGGTAATAACTACAATGATGAGAGAAGCTTTTCGTACGGAGAAGCTGGAGAAAAGTAGAATGAGAGGAAAACCCCAATTAAAAATAAGTAAATATAGACATAGCAAGAATTTATATCTTATAGAAAAGGCAAAAGCAGTCTCACATGACCAACAAGATTACTTTGAATATATAAGTCTAGAAAGGACTTGTATTTAGCAAAATAACATAAAATACATCATGAGCTTAATCAACATCTTGAAATCAACAATTGTAAATAACAAAGTCAAGTGAGACAAGGCCCTTCTAGTCTGTAGCATGGCATGAGAGAGAATATTTTCTTTTCTTTTCCAGAGGAAGAACAAAAAACACTCATTATGCAGTTTACAAAAACAAAGAAGGAACAAAAAGCAATTGAAAGGCCAATTATGTGTTTTGACAGCCAACCTTTCATTTTGTCGTATCCGCAAATTCATAGATTTAACATGCCAATCAATCACAAAGGCCATGTTCTTTTATAAGAATACCATAGAGAAAATTCCAGTCATTAACCCATATATATATGCAGATGGTACACTAGAAAAATATGAATAAAATTTGAAGTGGTTTATCAACTATTTCAAAGGCTTAGAACAGGAACAAATTTTAGGGGGGCACAGCATGTTATATGAATTTTTTAACAGTGCGACCCGAGGGATGAGATTGTGTATGTGTCAACTTGTCTATACTTCTACAAACACTGTTATTTACAAAGAAATAAACTCTTATGCCACTACTCAAACCACGAAAAATATATTTACTTTAGGTTTGGAGCAAAGAAGACGACTCTTAGAAAAGGCTGAATGATCTTAAATTCCTTACATTTGAATTCTTAACAAATAAATTATCCCTAACTATTATGTTCAAATCATAAGAAAGGACACCATAAAGATAAAAGAGGGATTAACATTCAAGAGGAGGATAGTTCGTGATCACCCTAAGAAGACAACTCAAATTGAAAGGCATTCTTGTTACCTGGTGTAGAAGAGCAAATGCATGGAACTGTACTAGTGCAGCCCTTGATTGAACAACTTCTTGTACTTCGTTACTCCATATTTTGACTATCTCCAGATTTGTCTGTGAATACAATAATAAGTATATTTACACTAAGAGAAGAAAACTAAAGTTTCAATTCTCAAAATTAACAATTCAAACAATACATGTAGCAGAAGAATATCGCTAATAAGGGCAGCACTAGCAATGTAACAATGATAACTTTTCATAAAATAGAGAAATAGTTCATTATTTTCATCCTAGAGCACAATATCATTGTACAAGAACTTATTTGGAAAAGGAAACCTATCCGCTATAGGTACGTCGTCAGTAGAGGGTGAAAGCTACTTTATCATTAGATAAACCATCCTTCTTAAACCAATATCCCTAGACTGAAACAGCTTGGTGACAGCAAAAAAACTTCTGTGGCTTCAACCTACAAATTAGACTTGAAAAGCTAAGCAATGCTATTAAATAAAAAAAAGCAAAGAACATATAGCTTAATGTAAAAATAAATAATGATAAACCAAGAAGGATGACCACTTTGTCATGCTAACCATTGGAATTATTAAAAATCCTGACCATGGCTAATGAGGCCGACTGACGAACATTACAAAAGAGAGTTGTATGAATTCAACTAGCCAAAGAGCATTTCCAAAAGAAGCAAAGGGACAAGTTACAAGTGTCATAACACTTTTTTTTAAATACAACCTTTAATTGCTTATAGTAGAAAAATAATATGAATGCACCTTGTGTGTTGTAATTACAATATTAAAATACTGAATACATGGAAAAAAGAATGTCTAATACATATAAATCCTCATCTAGCATGTTCGGATTTCAATGTATAGTAAAGATAAATACGTTTAGTGAGTAAATATGGTAATGCGTGTGAGAGTGTCTGTATGTGTGTTACAGCTTCAGAGGTTGACCTTTGTGAATGATTCACATTTATTTAGAAGGTACAGAAGTTTCGTGATGACCTAACAATGAGAGACAAATATCTAACTTATTTCTTGAAGACAAATTAAAAGTGAAGAAGACTTTGATATCACAAAATAGCAAATAAATAAGAACCTGTGAACATCTCCATTCATCTAATTGAGGATCATTAAAAACCATCGCTTCTTGTAACACTGCACCCTTCTAAATCCCCAAAAATGGTGAGTAATCAGCTGCAAGTTGCACAACTTCAATGTAAACATATGTATGCAAATGCAGACACTATATTTTAATAAGAACTATGATACAAATCCAATATGCTAAGATAACATTTCAATTCAGGACCCATGTTATATTATTGATAGCTTCGATAAGGAATTCGTTGAATAACATGTACATTACAATTTTGATTTCACAAATGCTTAAATGTATATAATTTATAGGCTACATCAGTAGTTTTTTGCATTTATTCTTATCCTACAATTCATTTTCTGTTTAATAGCATTTTTGTTATCTATCTTAAGGCATCGTCATCTTTATTTTTCATATTAGATTTTAGTTTGGTAATAGTGAAATATAAAAGCTTTTGAAGTACCAACCACATCGTCACCAATAGGCTGCACAGAACCATTTACATCCATGTACCTTGAACATGATCCTAAGATTATTTCAGCTGCTCCATTCCAATGAATGTGAACATTGAATCCAGCCTGCCAAGTCAAATAAAAAAATATAGGGGGGAAATGTGTTGAAGAAATTGTAGAAAGAACAATAAAAAATTAAATAATTATAGCTCGATGTATTGTATGAACAATTATGTTTCACGTAAATCTTTCATATTAAATAATCTTTCTTATCTTTCCTCAAGAAATTCAAAAGCTACTTCTACAAAACAAAGTAATAGGACCAAATTTTCAGCCTACTGTTTAATTTAAACTAAGTAAACCAAATCAATAATGAGTAAGCCTTGATAATTGATTGATAAGTGTGCACATAGAGGAACAAGCAAATCTATAGGAAAATTAACAGCTTCTCAAGAATCAATAAACTCACATAAATTCTGATAATACTTGAAAGGAAATTTGATAAGAAAGCGAAAGGAAAGAAAAACCTAAAGAGAGATCGGTGCGACGGTGCTACAACTGCAACCAAACGGCATCTTCACTGGCATCTCCCTTGTAGGAATTTCATATTCCATTTTTGTCCTTATATTTTCTTCTTATCTCACTGTTGGCAGTTGTCCCAAACTTCACAACCACAGAGATCGGGAGTCGCTGGCGTTAACACGAACTAAGAAAGAGTGCCATCTTGGAAGCCCTAGCGAAGCATCGTACGGTAGTCGTCACTCGTCTCTTCAGCACTGTCGGTCGTATCCGGCTAGGTAAGGAAAAAATCTCGCCAGCTGAGGACTTACGTTATCTCTGCAAGGGTTGATCGATTTTAAAAGTCCTAGAGATGCATCGGCAGTGGCCGTCGGTAGTCACTTCAGCACCGTCGGTCTTCTCCGGCTAGGGAATGAAGAATCTCGTCGCCGTTCTCTCACATGAAGGAAGGGAAGTTCGACTTTGCTAGGGCTTGGGAGAAAATTTATAAGTGCTTAATTTATACCTACATTTTTTATTATGAAATTTAATTAATAAATTTAAAAAGTACATTAACAACGGACATACAACAACAGAAGGAAATACCAGTTGTTAATGAGCGCATTTCTCAGCCTATAACAACGGAGATTCATTTTTAACAATTTTTTACCCTTATAACAACGGGTTTTCAATTCCCCGTTGCTAATCCAACGTTGTCATTCCACAGTTTTGGCATAGTGATAAAACTTAAATAGGCATTAGAAGGCAGCCTTAGTGAGAACACATTTTAATTTTCCTAAGCAGTGTTCTAATCATTTATTATGGACCAGTAAATATGTTTTCCATTAATCAACAATAAGCGAAATAAATTATTCGAAAGAATCAAATAAATAAATACGAGGATCAAACTCTTCGAATTTAAATTTTATATTGATTCCCTCAATAAACAAAATAAAATAAATTCACCGACATCTCAAGCACCGTGAATTTGCATGTCACGTTAGTGTGGACGTATACAAATTCGAATATTCGCAAGAGAAGGTTTTACCCATTAATTCCATACGTTATAGTTAACCTTATGACTCAATGATTAATAGTCAGTTGTCCTTTAGCCATGCAATTTAATAGCAGCGACTCTGTTGGGGAGGATACATATTAATTGCACCTAAGTGTATACCATAATTTGATACTAATTACGTTACCCAAGTTTAGTGTATACCATAATTTGATACTAATTACGTTACCCAAGTTTGTGTGCCTTACAGTTGGAGAAGTCCACATACGCTCAAATAATTTCCTATAACCATCAATTATTAATTTGTACCAGTGATCCGCAAATAAAACTCATCCGTTGGGGAAGAAGACACTAAAACCGACTCATAAGCTTATTTGCATAACATTACAAATAATAATTATTTCATGAAATTTATTCCAGTGATCCACAAATAAAACTCATCCATTGGGGAGGAAGACACTATAACCGACTCATAAGCTTACTTGCATCACTTAATAAATCATTAATTGAGGTCGCGGAATCATGACCAATCCCTCTCCCACTTAGTTATTTAGCAGGAGGGTTTTTACATACATACAATATAACAAATATAATTATGCAAATAAACATGCTATTATTAAGGCAAATAAGGCAGTAAATCAAATAGCATATGCATTCCAAATATATAATAATAATTGACAAATAAAATAATTATATCAATTATATATAAGGATAAAAAATTGCCAAATAAAAGGGGTTGACTTGGTCAACAAGTAGGCAATTAAGGCATGTGGCTTGATCAAGAAGTTAGATGAAACTTGGGCCCCAAGCAAACCACACCACACGGTTTCAAAGCAATCTGAAACTGTCGATAATAGCGGCACCTCTCCAGCTATATCTCTGTCCGCCGGAGAATAAACTGCCGCTCGCCGGAATCCCACGACGTCGTCCACTGCCGGATTCCACGTTGGCAGCAGCACTGCAAAAGCTACCGGCGGCTACTATCATAACATGCAGCCGTAAATTCGCCGGCAAAATCCGCCGTCAAGGCAGCTTGCGAACCAAGGAATGCAGCACGTCCCTTCCAGCCCACTTCTGCCGCCCTCTCGAACAGCTGTAGCCATAGCCGCCAGCCCGGCGCTTTGTAGTGCCACCATATGCTAGCCCGTGCATCCGTCCAGCAATCCCGCCATGCCGTCGCTGCTCCCAGTCGAGCAATCTCATCAGCCAAGCGTGCCGACCACGCCTATAGGGATTGCCGGCAGCGGCTGATTGAAATAGCCAAGTATAACATGCTGACAGCCTATGATCATACAGCAGCCTCCTTCGATAAGCGTTCCTTCCAATCAGCGCACCCATTGCAATCAATCGCCGAAGGGACCAGCGCCAACAATTTCTGATCAACATCATCCAACGACCAAGACTCAAAGTGCAGACCCAACCTGAATCTGGTGCAGGCCCGCTCGAAAATGGTCTGACTTGCCCGAAACATCAGGCTGACTCGCCCCAGTCACTTGCAGACTCGATCGGAAGGTTCCAGACCCGATAAAAACCGCTGCACACCCGCTCGGAATAGGCTGCAGACCCTCCGTCGCACCCGCCTGGAAAACGCCGCCTGTCCCCTGTCAACCTGACTCCGCGATACAGCCAACACAGACCCGCTCGGAATTTGGTGATTCGACCTTGCCGTCGCTTGCCCCGGCTGAGAGTCTCCGACAAACCTAGCCACCGCTGAGCAGCGTACCCAAGGTAGTCATTACGCAGACGCGGCACCACCACTCTCCCACCCATCCGGAGCATAGAGTTGCAGTGCAGCCGCGCCGCCTCCATGATCCGCCGGAAACTGCAGGGTGGGTGCAGCGGTTCATACTAGCCAAGCAACACCCGTGCTGTCATTTTCCCGAACCTGCTGCCGGTGACCAACAGTGCCATCGTGGATGACAATCCAGTGTCGTGTTTCAGCCCTCGCCATGCTCGCCGGGAGAGCCATGATGCCATACTGATGCCGAAGGTAATCCCACAGTCGCTTCGCTGATACCACTGTAATGCCCCGAAAACATCCATCGTAAGCCTTTGCCATGTTTTGGATATAGCACAGCACTCTCGGCGCCACCAAGTCCCATCAACTTTCAACGCCGGTCGTGTGCCATCGTCGCCGTGCATATGTGAAAGGGATTTAGGGTTCCCCTCAAACTTTCACCAGTCATGATCAGGGCCCTTTCACCGTGAAATTTCGAACAGGATTTGCAGTCGATGATTCATGTAGGATATCTAATAGGAATATCATGGATTCAATTCATAAAACCAAAATCCTAATTTTTCATAAGTTTCTATTCCACATAATTCACGTAAACCCTAGCCCAACGTGTCACATTTATCCATAGAACCTGCGCTCTGATACCAATTGATGGTGTTTGGATCTTTTGGTTAAGGTGAACCGTTAGGGTTTCATGCAATTCTATCACAGCGGAAGCATAAACATAGAATCGAATTACCTTTCACCAGGGTTGATGTAGAGGTTGAATTCTCGCTGGCAGCCAGCGCAGCGTCACGGTTTTGGCCATAACTCCCTCATCTGATCTCCGATTGGAGTGATCTACATGCCAAAACAATCATTTCTTCTGTGGCTTTCCAACGATATATCACATGTACATTTATGTTTTTCACACAATTTTATAAAATTCGTGGAAATTGATGGTCAGAAACAGCAAACGACCTTCCGGTCTTCTGTTGTATTCCTAAACCACGTCTTGACGTTGGTGTGGGCAAACGACCTTCCGGATTGATGAGAATGACTATTATATAGGCTACAACAAGAACCAGGAGGAGAAATTAGGGTTTGGGCCTCCATTGGGCTTAAGTATCCAAGTTTAGCCTAAAATTTATACTTAAGTCCAATAATAATAAATTATTCTACTAAATAAATATTATTGCACTGCCACCATAATCCCAAATTACGTTTTTGAGCTCCTTCTTATTATGAGTCAGTTAGTCTCCCCGTGTCTAAAATTCAATGCCCATTAATTAATTAAGTTACTGATAACTCCATTAATTAATATATTTACCGAGAGTAGTACTACTCAACCTTATTATCATGACGGAATAAATCCACTTGCAGGGTTTACATGATAATCATTATGAGCTCCTCAAGGGGACATCATCAACCAATTCCATTAGGACACGGATTCCTTCTACAATCAACAGCACACCATAGAGACATCATCATTTCCCAACTCATCGGGCATAATGATTTATCCATTAAATCTCACCCATTGATGAATAAAAAAAATAAATACTGGCTTACGTGTTGAGGTTAATGTATAGGGATTAAGAGTACGAACTTCCATAATAACAGAGATCAAGTTCTATTATATAGTCAGTATAAACCGAACGATCTCATCGCGGTCCTGTTCAATACATAAGTGCACTAGTGTAATTTTATAGTTAAGACAAACTAATACCAAATCACACCACAACCATATCGATAGATAGTCCCCGTCTATCTCAGTTGTGAACATCTGTTTATACTGTTGGCAATTGGATCTTGTGGTTCAAACGTGATCGTTAGGATTTAAGGCAAACAATTAGCAGCGGAAGCAATTAAATCATTTACCGTACTTCTGGGTTGGTGTAGAGGATGAACTGCAGAGAACTACCTCTGATCTTCTACTGTATGTCCCAAGTGTGATCCTGCTGTTGTGTGGGCAACAGTCTGCAGGATCTCTCAATCTGCTTCTTTCCCTTCTCTCACCAAAAGAGGCACAAGAATTATCAGGGTTCCAGAAAGCTGAGTGCACTTATATACTGGGCTACAGCAGGGACCAGGAGGAGAAATTGGGTTGGGCCTCAATTGAATTTAATTAACCAAGCTTAGCCCAAAGCTTTTAATTAAATCCAATAATAATAATATAGTCCACTAAAATATTATTACTGCACTACCCGTCCAATCTCAAAATTATGTTCTGGGCTCCTTCATATTATAAGCCCGACAGTCTCCTCATGTTTAAGATATACAATGCCCATTAATTAATTAAGTTACTGACAACTCAAATTAATCAATATCTCATCCGAGAGTAGTACCACTCAACCTTATTATCATGCCGAAAATTAATCCACTTGCAAGATTTACATGATAAACCTTATGAGCTCCTCAAAGGGACATCATCAACCTATGACGGACATGGATTCCTTCTACAATCAACAGCACACCATAGATACAACACTACTTCCCAACTCACCGAGTTTGTTGATTTAATACTTATAAATCTCACCCATTGATGAATCAAAGAAATACATACTGCTCTACGTGTCGAGGTTATTGTATAGGGATTAAGAGCACGGACTTCCTTAATAACAAAGATCAAGTTCTACTATATAGTCAGTATAAGAAGAACGATCTCAAGCGGTCCTGCTCAATACACACAAGTGCACTAATGTGATTCTATAGCCAAGACAAGCTAATACCAAACCACACTACAACCATACCGATAGAGAGTCCCCGTCTATCTCAGTTGTGAGCATCTGTTTATACTTTATAAGGAAACCGATAATATGATCTTCTGCGTGTTGTCGCACAACATATTATCTACAGTATAAAGTAAATGGACTATTGCATCATGCATATAAAATAAATTATAAGATGCAATCATTTGATCAATAATTCTCATTTCAAATATTGTTATGACATTGTTCATACTAAAGCTAGACTTTTAGTATACAATCCAACAATCTCCCACTTATACTAAAAGACTATGCTGTCATGTCTTCTGCCATACATCTGATTCCTACTCCCACTACACGACCATTAAAAGCTCTCGCCTTAAGGTCCTTGTAAATGGTTTACTAGGTCATCATCCGATGCAATCTAGGCGACAACAACCTTCCCCTCATCATACGATTTCTCGTAACAGGTGGTACTCGCGCTCCATGTGTTTAATTGCCTTATGGACTTGTGATTTCTTCAAGTTTGAAACTGCACCAATATCATCAATGTAAATTGTGATTACCTTGGGCAAACTTAGAAACACTTCAAAGTCCATCATGAAGTCTCTAGAGTCATATAGATACTTTGGCTGCCTCATAGGCTCCAATTCATCATCTTTCCATGATGGAGTACGGAGTCTGAAATATATTTCTATATAACACTCCTCCACATTATGACTCTACTTCCTAAAATTAAACACATAACCTTTGAGGAGAATTTACTACAGTCCAATCTGACTAAAAAATCCGAATCTACGTAATCCGCAAGAAGCAGTGAATCTGTCCTGTAAGTCCACATATAATTTCCAGTCCTTCTCAGGCACTTTATATATATCTTACCACAGTTCATCATTCTTGTTCCGGGTTACGTTGATACCCACTGTTCATGCATCCAGCAAAACAGATATCCAACATCGTTCATAGCATTCCTTAGATTAAGCTTCCTTATTCGCTGAAGTATAAGGAACTGCTTTCATCCTCTTTATCTTCTTCTTGTGTCTCAAAGACACATTCACTTAGATAAATTCACATGCTAAACGAGTATGGACTGTATCATTTTATGAAACTTGAGATAAGCATAATATCCTTTCTTGTGATCCGTATTACCGTGAACAAAAGGATATATTTTGCCTTTCTTAAGTCCTTCATCTCTACCGCTTTATTAACCGTACCCATACGCCCGATAATACTCTTTCATTGTCTCCAATGAGCAAGATACTATCTACGTATAGTACAAGAAACACCACCACGTTTCTGTCACTCTTTACAACACACAAGACTCATCCGCTCATTGATTTAAATCCATGCCACTGGATTACCTAATCAAAACAGATGCTTCACGATCTTAAAGCTTGCTTTAGTCCATCGCTGGAAAATTTTAAGCTTACTATCAAAATGCTATTAGTACTTTGCAATGAATCACTCTGGTTGCTTCGCATAGATGTTTTCCTCAAGACTTCCAATCAGGAAAGCTGTCTTTGACATCGATTTGCTGTTCCTCATAGCAGCGATAAAAGAATCCAGATCAACATAAGCATAGCTACTAGCGAAACATGTGTCCTCATAATCGAACCATTTCTTTCTGAGTACACCTTTTCGCAACAAGCTTTGCTTCCAAGGGTTTTCACCTTACCGTATGATCCTCTTTTATTTTCTATGACCACTTCCAATGGCTTTTACACTATTTAGTGGTCGTTCAAGCTCCAGAGTTAATATAGAATCCGTAGATTCTATTTCAACATTCATTGCAACTTACTAAGATTCCGTATTTTCATCTTGTAGTGCTACGTCGTATCCGTGGGATAATACCATGTTCACTAGGGATCAAGTCTCACGACTCTCCCAAAATATATATTTATGGGTTGTCATTCAACCCTCCCACTATGACAATGCACTACATATAATTGTGTATCAGACGTGACACGCGTTGCAGTTTACCTTGTGGTATATCCTCTTGTACACTTGATACTTTAACTTTGTGTTTTCCTCTCACTTCCTTTAGAACAACTTATACATGGGCTTGTGATTTATTACATAGTCCTTTTCCAAAAATTTGGTGTTTGTGTTAACAGTCACCCTTCGATCTTTTGGACTAAATAAATCAACCTTCATTTTTCCAGGATGTCCCACAAATAGACAAATGTTTTACGAATTACTGTTTCTAGGGCATATCCATAAAATGAATTTTAATTATTTCAAATAATTCATCATCTATCTAATCATAACCATAAGAGCCTTATTCCTTCTATCCACCACACCATTCAGATTGGGCATACCCGGTGTAGTCAACTTGAGATTTAATCTCAACTTCTGATCAATAGCTCCTAACTATCACAAAAGGTATTCGCCATCATGATTGAATCGTAATGACTTAATATATTTTCCATGACGCTTCACTGTACCAGCCTTACAATTCTTGAATTAATCAAAGAACTTAGACATGCAGTGCATCATATAAATATATTGGTTTCCAAAATAATCTTCGAATATTCATAACCACCTCTCGCCTGGATAATATTAGGTTTGCTTGAATCAGAATGAACTAATTCCAACATATATTTCTTTGGCTCTACACCCCACAGCCTTGAAAAGGCAGTTAATCATTTTTACTTCCAAGCAAGACTCGCAAGTCCGATAGTTTCCACTTCAGATAAACCTTATGGTCTATCGGCTATCAACTTTTGAATCCTACTCAAGTAAAATGAATTAGCCTTAGATGCCAAATGTATGTTTAGTTCATCTTCGAAGGTTCCTTTCTCTTACTCATATTAGAAGATGCATTATTTAATTACTATTTATTGCATCTGTGGGACGTACATGATTCAAGACTATACTTTTTATCCACCAACGTACTTTAACGGATTATAGCCTCATTCCTCATTACTATGACCATGTCATTTAAATGAAATGAAGTATCCATCCGTTAATGCATAGAAACCGAAATTAAATTCTCTCTATGAAACGTACGTAAAGACAATTTCTCATAATCAATCGTTAATTCTTATCATGAGATAAATAAACAACTCCCACTGCAATAGCCACTATCTTTGTAGTTTTACCCATGTTATTAACAATCTTATCCTTACTCAGTGATAAACATTTAGTGATTCCAGTATCTACATACTTCATGTCAGTAGATGCCATCACTAATCATGTTTAAACCATTAGTAAATAAGATATTAAACTTGTTCACATCATGATGAAAAATGGCTTTCTTTTACCACATGTTTTGTTAGAAGTTTCCCACCATATTTAACCTCTGGTATTTCAGGTAGAACTTGCTCAAAACATCCAGGCAAATTGCGAAGAATAAATTGATTTAGGTTTCCCTTTCAATTTCTATTCCAAGCTTTTCCAATTCATTCATCAATTCAACCATGATCTTCTGCCTTTCAATTTACTCAAGTATCCGAAGAGTTACATGAGATCATCATATTTCTATGAACCTCCCATCTCTTCACTAGAGACTTTAATAGGCATCATGAGACGTCCTTTGTGAGAATTCACATGTATTTTCTTAAGCAGTAATTTTTAAAACCAAGATTCTTTTCTAATCAACTAATTTGGACAAGTAAATATAATGTCTTTTAGTTAACAATTAGTGAACTAAAACCATTCGAAATTCAGAGAATCACAAATAAATTTACCGATCAAATCTTTGAATTTTATTCTTTTATATTGATTCCCTCAAAACAATATACAATAAAATTCACCGACATCTCAAGCACCGTGAGTCTGCAAGCCACGATAGTGTGGACGTTTACAAACCCGAACATTTACAAGAGAAGGTTTTACCCATTAATTTCATTTGTCAACCTAACTTTATGACAAAATAATTAATAGTCGGTTCTTCTTTAGCCATGCAAATAAAAGCAGTGACTCCGATGGGGAGGATACTTATTATTTACATCTAAGTGTACACCATTATTTAATCCCAAGTCCGCGGCCCAAGTTTGTGTGCCTTGCAGATGGAGAAGTACACACGCACTCGGATAACTTCCTACGATTATCAATTACAAGTCTGTACCAGTAAACCGCATATAAACTCATCCGATAGGGAGGAAGGTCTAAGCCAACGCGCAAGTTCATATGCATCACATTACAAACATAATTATTTAATGAAGTCTGTTCCAGCAATCCATGAATAAACTCATCCGATGGGGAGGAAGGCTCTAATGCCGACGCGCAAGTCTATTCACATTGCTAACAAACCAATAATGGAGGCCGCGGGAATTAATTATCAATTTCCTCTCCCACTTAGTTATTTAATTACCGAGGGTTTTTAACATGCATATAATATTCAGATAAAATATACATTCTAGCACGTTTCTATTAACAGCAATTTAAATGAATAAATCACATAGAACATGTCTTACTCATATACAACAATAATTGACAATTAAATCAATTAATAAGTTATATAACATTAATTAATTGCATAAATAGTGGATTAATTAATTTGGGCCCTAGAGCAACAAATAAGCACAAAATGAGCAGCAGATTAAATAATTAATCAAGCCCATTTTCCATGACCCATATACTCAGCCCAAAATTAAATTAAATCCACCAAGCCCACTAGCACAAAATTAGCCCATAAATAAATAACTAATTTATCATGCTTGGCCCATAACCCACAATTAATTAAAACCAGCAATTAATATTGGCCCAGCAGCCCATTAAAACTTGGCCCAAACCTAAACAAACATTTGGGCCCAGCAGCCCAAAACCAATTGATAGGAATGGAGCCCTACTGCTCTCCAGCCGCAATCTCGCGTTCATTCCCCTGCTGCCGACAGCTGTCCAGACTGGTAAGCCTGAATCGAGCCTCTAATTCCACGGAAAACGTCGAGTCGACTGGCTGGGAACCACCATCGCCTCGCCCGTAGCCTGCAGTCCAGGTCTGTAGCCTCTGAACGCCGCGCCAGTCGCACGATTCTTCGCGTCAATAGCCATCTGCAGTCCTTTCGCGCCGCTGGTCGAAAACCATGGCTTGTTCGTCTATGCTGGAAGCAGCTTTCTGCCGACACCATCTCGCAGAGTCAACGCCGCTGTGAAGCAACGCGATCAGTGCCGCCCCGCAGCCAACCAGCCCGGAAAGAAGAAGCCTACATCTGAACTCGCCGGATCGTTAAATCGATCATCCAGGAATCGCCCTGGCGCACCGGTCTGACGATGCCGCTCATTCGCCGATCTCCAGAGCTACCCTCCCATCACCATTGATGTGGTGACATCCTCGGTAAGTCACTGCCATAAAACAAGCGCCTCCTAGCGACAACGAAGCAGCCGCGCTCAGAACAGTATGAAGCCTCGCTCGAGACCCGCCATGTACTTGCCGAAGCTTGCATCAGATGTGCCCAGATCGTCCAGTTCGCCGTCGATCGGGGATCCACCCGCACTAGTTGCGCAGCCGCTTCCGACTTGCCCTCCATCGTCGCTGATTTGAGTCGCAACTTCTTCTATCGGGATACCCTGATTCACTTCGACAGCGCCGCCGCCTATCGATTTGGATCCGCTACGGATTGCACCGCCCAAGGTCGCCATCGCCCAGCACGACACTGATCGGGATTCGCCCGCATCAGCCGCGCACTTCTCACACGCGCCACTTCCAGCCATCGATTGATGGCACAGGCAGCCACGCGCCACTTTCAATGCCTATCTCTGATTCCGTAGCACTCACGGGACAGTGGTGTGTGTGATATTGAGGGAGCAGATACAATAATCCTCATTCACAGCGCATAGGGATAGGATATCATGGATAGAAGAATAATAATTCCAAAACCCTTTTAATTTCATGCAACTTACACCCGATTATATCACATAATCATAAATCACATAAACCGTTCATACATGTTTTCAATCCAACAATAAACAGACGTATGACATTAATCCAATCTAACGTCTCACATTTCACCACGAAACCAACGCTCTGATACCAATTGTTGGAAATTGGATCTTGTGGTTCAAACGTGATCGTTAGGATTTAAGGCAAACAATTAGCAGCGGAAGCAATTAAATGATTTACCGTACTTCTGGGTTGGTGTAGAGGATGAACTGCAGAGAACTACCTCTGATCTTCTACTGTATGTCCCAAATGTGATCCTGCTATTGTGTGGGCAACAGTCTGTAGGATCTCTCAATCTGCTTCTTTCCCTTCTCTCACCAAAAGAGGCGCAGGAATTATCAGGGTTCCAGAAAACTGAGTTCACTTATATACTGGGCTACAACAGGGACCAGGAGGAGAAATTGGGCTGGGCCTCAATTGAATTTAATTAACCAAGCTTAGTCCAAAGCTTTTAATTAAATCCAATAATAATAATATAGTCCACTAAAATATTATTACTGCACTACCCGTCCAATCCCAAAATTATGTTCTGGGCTCCTTCATATTATAAGCCCGACGGTCTCCCCATGTTTAAGATATACAATGCCCATTAATTAATTAAGTTACTGACAACTCAAATTAATTAATATCTCATCCGAGAGTAGTACCACTCAACCTTATTATCATGCCGGAAATTAATCCACTTGCAAGATTTACATGATAAACCTTATGAGCTCCTCAAGGGGACATCATCAACCTATGACGGACATGGATTCCTTCTACAATCAACAGCACACCATAGATACAGCACTACTTTCCAACTCACCGAGTTTGTTGATTTAATACTTATAAATCTCACCCATTGATGAATCAAAGAAATACATACTGCCCTACGTGTCGAGGTTATTGTGTAGGGATTAAGAGCACGAACTTCCATAATAACAAAGATCAAGTTCTACTATATAGTCAGTATAAGAAGAACGATCTCAAGCGGTCCTGCTCAATACACACAAGTGCACTAATGTGATTCTATAGCCAAGACAAGCTAATACCAAACCACACTACAACCATACCGATAGAGAGTCCCCGTCTATCTTAGTTGTGAGCATCTGTTTATACTTTATAAGGAAACCAATAATATGATCTTCTGCGTGTTGTCGCACAACATATTATCTACAGTATAAAGTAAATGGACTATTGCAATATGCATATAAAATAAATTATAAGATGCAATCATTTGATCAATGATTCTCATTTCAAATATTGTTATGACATTGTTCATACTAAAGCTAGACTTTTAGTATACAATCCAACATATACTTTATAAGGAGCCGATAATATGATCTTCCGTGTTACGCCGTACACCACATTATCTACAGTATAAAGTAAATAGACTTTTGCAATAACTTAATTGCGAACGTTTAATCACATGATTCTCATTTCAAATATTATCATAAATATTGTTCATACAAAAAGCTAGACTTTTAGTATACAATCCAACACGTAGTGATTCCCCCAAACTTGTCATCATCTGATGAGCTATGACTTGTAATTTCAAACACGAAAGTGATTAAAACTTTTAACAATAAACATGGCCTCACGATCATCCATTGGTTGAATGGGTGGTTTCAAGTGAGAGCCCTTTACTTTCTGGTTTGTTTTAGAGAATACAACACATTTTCCATTTGATTTTAGTAAGAGTTCTTCCTTGTCCATATCAACCTTAGCCCTTCCCATGGCTGGAAATAGCCTCCCTGGAATGAGCTGAATGTGTGGATCCGCTTTCACATCTAGAACTTGAAATTCACTGGGTATTCCAAATTCTTCACTTTGATCACAATATCTTCAATCAAACTGTAACAACAAATTTTGTATTTATAATAAAATAAATATAAGTTAATTACAATAATAATCCAAAAGGATTAAACTTGATAATTAATGAAGCAATCTCTATCAATCCTCTGATTCTTCTCTCGAACCAACGTGGACTTTGACTGGTTGTGTTGACGGCGCTGACTGTGTTGACTGCGCTGACTTTGACTTTGTTGACTGGAGTGTACGCTGACTGTGTTGACAGCGTGTGTGGAGTCGGATCTTCAATTGAAGCTTGTCCGAGCTCGAATTTAGGACTTTGTAACGTTTATCCAGAGGCGTCGAGCCTTTGTTTGGATTAAACGTATTTGATGTGAAAACACTCGATCTGGGGGGCTCAGCACCTGAATCCCGGATCATATGCTGTTCTTGTCTTGAAGATCCTGAGGAGTGTTGCTCGTGTTTCAACCTCTTCATAGTGTCTGTGTCTTCAGATGCTTCAGTGTGTCTGGAATGAATGGAGGAGACCCCTTTATATAGGTGAGAGGTGAAAACCCCCTCATAAATGTCCTGCATTCTGATTGGTCCAGAGTTATTTGGGCCATATCCTGCGGGCTTGGGCCTCCACTTGTTTGGGCTGTAATCAGGCCTATTTTATTTGAGCCTGATTTAATTTGTATGGGCTTGTTTGACTTCAGTCAGACCTCCTTTAATTTGGGGCTTATTTGACTTGGGTCAGGCCTCATTTAATTTAAGCTCCATTTAATTTGTTAGGCCCAAATTATTTATTAATTTACTTTAGGAATTAATTTATTTAAATTCCAAAATAAATTAATATTTAATTAATAAAATCCACATGTCGCCATTTAATTGGACCGTAAATTTTAATTGCTTACAAATGCCCCCTTACAATTTGTTTCACGGATGCCATGTCTTGTTGTGAAGGAATCGCAAAAGAAATTCCTTTTATTTTCAACATTTGTGATCTGGGCTTTTGCAATTGAGGAATTACTTTTTCCAAATAAATTTTTTCTTGGCCCAATTTTAAGTGGCCCAATTTATTTTCTTATGCCCAAATCTAAAAGAGAATATGGAATAAATTTGTTTCTTGTCCACCAAGATAAGAGAATATGGGACATATTTGTTTCTTGTACACCAAGATAATTTCCATATCTTTGCTCACAATAAAAGAAATCTCTTGAGATCCTGAGAGATTTCACTCATGCAAATTATTTCCATAATTTGCTGCAGCCTCTTTACTATATAAGAATGACCCTGTGCATTTGATTTCTTCATTAACAGAACGTAAGACACTTACAGTTCTGATTTCTTTTTTTTTTCTTCAAAATTTTTTTTCTAAGAGCAACATCTCCTTTGCCCTTGCAGATTCCTTCATCAAGTATTGCTTACTTTCAGTGTAAGCCCTCAATCCATTTTTTCTTTGTTTCTTTATTTCTGCTCTTTTTTTATCCATTTTTTTTTATTTTGCTTATTTTGTTTTCAATGCACATACTGTATAATATTTTTATATGGCCGTGCTCTTCCTGTCAACCTGGTTATTTTTTCTTTTCGAAGGAATGAGCCTTGTCCCTTATCAATCGTCCCTTTAATGATTGTCCCTCGATTTGCTCTTCGGTAACTGTTGATGAGCGTGCTCAATAGTAATCTGATGACGAAACTGAGGCTGAGTATCAGCGCAATCAGTAATGTAATCTGACGATGAAATTGAGTCCCATCCCTATTTGTGTGATGCCACAAACAATGGTGCTGATGGTGACTACGTTTCGATGGCTGCAAGTATGATAATGGTGCACTTTCTAGTGTGCACGATGTTCGCTCGCTCTAAGACTGGGAGAGGAGCAGCGCTCACTGATAGTAGCGCTGACGATCCGGCAGTCACCTGGTGGAGGTGCTTCAAACAACGGAAGTTTGCGCCGATGACAAACATCGTGGTGTCGACGGCTATTTCCGGCCTTGACATTTGGCAAAGGGGAAACCACGACCGGCGACTGCTTGTAATGGGTTCATGTTCTCGGCAGCGATGTTGACGGCGGCAACTGCTGACGGAATATCCAGACATTAGTGGCAACAGGCATGACTGGTCGATGACTCCTCCAGCCATCTATGTGGTGCAACTAAGTCATTGAAGCGGGCAGCGATTAGGGCGGTGGTGGTCCGATCTAGTGGTGGTCGGCGGCTGTCAGTTGAAGAGCAGTGAACAGAGCCTTTCAGATGGCCCTTGGCGACTATGCGGCTGTGGGTGGTTGATCTAGGTGGAGGCCGGCAGCAACCGATTCGGCTGGAGGTGAAGGCAAGCGGTCCACAGCGGTGTCGGCGGCTGACCTCGACAGATGACGTGGTAAATCCAAAGTGGTGACGGGATCTGGTGGTAGGCAGTGCACGCAACGGTGTGGCAGTCGAGGGACAGGCAGCTGCTGTCGTGTTCCCAGGGAAAGGGTTTTGGTGTCGCTGCCCGGTGGCCTTGAGACGGTGGTTGAACAATGGGCTGGTGACTAGTCGATGACCAACACGCAAGCGTGGGGTCGGATAAGGGGGCGGCTGTTAGCAATTGGATCGTGTGGTTCAACGTGATCTGTTAGGGAAAACAGGCAAACAATCAGCGGAAGCAAATATAAACTTGTTTACCGTACTTCTGGGTTGATGTAGAGGATGAACCATTGCAGAGAACCACCTCTCAATCTTCTACTGTATGTCCCAAGTCGAATCCTGTTGTTGTGTGGGCAACAATCCGCAGGATTCTCTCAATCTGCTCCTGTTCTTTTCTAACTGTCAAATGAGGCACTGACTTAGGGTTAACAGGAGCTGAGATGACTTATATAGTTGGGCTACAACAGGGACCAGGAGGAGAAATTGGGCTGGGCCTCAATTGAATTTAATTAACCAAACTTAGCCCAAAGCTTTTAATTAAATCCAATAATAATAATATAGTCCACTAAAATATTATTACTGCACTACCCGTCCAATCCCAAAATTATGTTCTAGGCTCCTTCTTATTATGAGCCCGATAGTCTCCCCATGTTTAAGATATACAATGTCCATTAATTAATTAAGTTACTGAAAACTAAAATTAATTAATATCTCATCCGAGAGTAGTACCACTCAACCTTATTATCATGCCGGAAATTAATCCACTTACAAGATTTACATGATAAACCTTATGAGCTCCTCAAGGGGACATCATCAACCTATGTCGGACATGGATTCCTTCTACAATCAACAGCACACCATAGATACAGCACTATTTCCCAACTCACCGAGTTTGTTGATTTAATACTTATAAATCTCACCCATTGATGAATCAAAAAAATACATACTGCCCTACATGTCGAGGTTATTGTATAGGGATTAAGAGCACGAACTTCCATAATAACAGAGATCAAGTTCTTCTATAAGTCAGTATAAGTCGAACGATCTCAAGCGGTCCTGCTCAATACACACAAGTGCACTAATGTGATTCTATAGCCAAGACAAGCTAATACCAAACCACACTACAACCATACCGAGAGAGTCCCCGTCTATCTCAGTTGTGAGCATCTGTTTATACTTTATAAGAAAACTGATAATATGATCTTCCGCGTGTTGTCGCACAACATATTATCTACAGTATAAAGTAAATGGACTATTGCATCATGCATATAAAATAAATTATAAGATGCAATCATTTGATCATATGATTCTCATTTCAAATATTGTTATAACATTGTTCATACTAAAGCTAGACTTTTAGTATACAATCCAACAATCTCCCACTTATACTAAAAGACTATGCTGTCATGTCTTCTGCCATACATCTGATTCCTACTCCCACTACACGACCATTAAAAGCTCTCGCCTTAAGGTCCTTGTAAATGGATTTAATAGGTCATCATCCGATGCAATCTAGGCAACAACAACCTTCCCCTCATCATACGATTTCTCGTAACAGGTGGTACTCGCGCTCCATGTGTTTAATTGCCTTATGGACTTGTGATTTCTTCAAGTTTGCAACTGCACCAATATCATGAATGTAAATTGTGATTACCTTGGGCAAACTTAGAAACACTTCAAAGTTCATCATGAAGTCTCTAGAGTCATATAGATACTTTGGCTGCCGTATAGACTCCAATTTATCATATTTCCATGATGGAGTCCGGAGTCTGAAATATATTTCTATATAACACTCCTCCACATTATGACTCTACTTCCTAAAATTAAACACATAACCTTTGAGGAGAATTTACTACCGTCCAATCTGACTAAAAAATCCGAATCTACGTAATCCACAAGAAGCAGTGAATCTGTCCAGTAAGTCCACATATAATTTTCAGTCCTTCTCAGGCACTTTATAAATGTCTTACCACAGTTCATCATTCTTGTTCCGGGTTACGTTGATACCCACTGTTCATGCATCCAGCAAAATAAATATCCAACATTGTTCATAGCATTCCTTAGATTAAGCTTCCTTATTCACCGGAGCATAAGGCACCGCTTTCATCCTCTTTATCTTCTTCTTGTGTCTCAAAGACACATTCACTTAGATAAATTCACATGCTAAACGAGTATGGACTGTATCATTTATGAAACTTGAGATAAGCATAACATCCTTTCTTGTGATCCGTATTACCAAAAGGATGTATTTTACCTTTCTTAAGTCCTTCATCACTACCGTTTTATTAATCATACCCATACGCCCGATAATACTCTTTCATTGTCTCCAATGAGCAAGATACTATCTACGTATAGTATAAGAAACACCACCACATTTCTGTCACTCTTTACAACACACAAGACTCATTTGCTCATTGATTTAAATCCATGCAACTGGATTACCTAATCAAAACAGATGCTTCACGATCTTAAAGCTTGCTTTAGTCCATCGCTGGACACTTTTAAGCTTACTATCAAAATTGCTATTAGCACTTTGCAATGAATTACTCTGGTTGCTTCACATAGATGTTTTCCTCAAGACTTCCAATCAGGAAAGTTGTCTTGACATCTATTTGTTGTTCCTCATAATTCAATATGAGCAGCAATAAATAAAAGAATCCGGATCAATTTAAGCATAGCTACCAGCGAATACGTTCCCTCATAATCGAACCATTTCTTTCTGAGTACATATTTTCGCAACTAGCTTTGCTTCCAAGATTTTTACCTTTCCGCATGATCCTCTTTTATTTCCCTATGACCACTTGCAATGGCTTTTACACCATTTTAGTGATCATTCAAGCTCCAGTCTTAATTTAGAATCCATAGATTCTATTTCATCATTCATTGCATCTTGCTAAGATTCCGCATTTTTATCTTGTAGTGCTACGTCGTATCCGTGGGACAATACCGTGTTTACCAGTGATCAAGTCTCATGACTCGCCCAAAACATATATTTATGGGTTGTCAAACAACCCTCCCACTATGACAAGGCACTACATGTAATTGTGTATCAGATTTAACCGTGATCTTACGCCTTTTTAAATTACTCAAGTATCCGAAGAGTTACATGAGACCATCATATTTCTATGAACCTCTCATCTCTTCACTAGAAACTTTAATAGGCATCATGAGATGTCCTTTGTGAGAACACACATGTATATTTCTTAAGCAGTAAAATTCAAAACCAAGATTCTTTTCTAATTATTTAATTTGGACGAGTAAATATAATATTTTTTAGTTAATAATTAGTGAAATAAAACCATTCGAAATTCAGAGAATAACAAATAAATATTCCGATCAAATCTTCAAATTTTATCCTTTTATATTGATTCCCTCAAAACAATATAAAAATAAAATTCACCGACATCTCAAGCACCAAGAGTCTGCAAGCCACGTTAGTGTGGACGTTTACAAACCTGAACATTTACAAGAGAAGGTTTTACCCATTAATTTCATTTGTCAATCTAACTTTATGACAAAATAATTAATAGTCGGTTCCTCTTTAGCCATGCAATTAATAGCAGTGACTCCGTTGGGGAGGATACTAATTATTCACATCTAAGTGTACACCATTATTTGATCCCAAGTCCGCTGCCCAAGCTTATGTGCCTTACTGTTGGAGAAGTACACACGCGCTAAGATAACTTTCTACAACCATCAATTATATAAGTTTGTACTAGTGAGCCGCATATAAGCTCATCCGTTAGGGAGGAAGGCACTATAGCCAACGCGCAAGTTCATATGCATCACATTACAAACAATAATTATTTAAAGAAGTTTGTACCAGTGATCCGTGAATAAACTCATCCGTTAGGGAGGAAGGCTCTATTGCCAATGCGCAAGTTTACTCACATCACTTACAAACCAGTAATGGAGGCCGCGGGAATTTATAACCAATCCCCTCTCCCACTTAGTTATTTAACACCGAGGGTTTTAACATGCATATAATATTCCAGAATAAAATATACAACTTAGACATGCTTCTATTAACAACAATTTAAATAAATAAATCATATAGAACATGCCTTACACATATACAACAATAATTGACAATTAAATCAATTAATCAGTTATATAACATTAATTAATTGTATAAATAGTGGATTAATTAATTTGGGCCCTAGAGCAACAAATAAGCACAAAATGAGCAGCAGACTAAATAATTAATCAAGCTCATTTTCCATGACCCATATACTCAGCCCAAAATTTAAATTAAATCCACCAAGCCCACTAGCACAAAATTAGCCCATTAATAAATAACTAATCATGCTTGGCCCATTACCCACAATTAATTAAAACCAGGATTGGCCCAGCAGCCCATAAGCTCATTTAAATATTAGGCCCAAGATAAACAAATAAGCACATAATGAGCAGCCTATTAAAAAAAAAATAATAAAGCCCATTTATCACAGCCCATTCACTCAGCCCAATAAAAAAATGGGCTCATACATGCCAATAAAACTGTCCAGGAATTTAAGCCCACACTGAAAACAACCCTATCCATGTTCAAACAGCCGCCGCTGTTGCACACACTGCCAGCAAATGACCGGCGAAGATTTACGCCGCTGCAGCCGCAGCCCACCATCCAGCGACGATTCAGTGTGCCCGACGACAACCACCAGCATCAGTCGCACCTACTCGCTTGCCGCAAACATATCGCCAGCCATTATCGGCGCGACGTGCCTCAGCGGCTCAGCCCAATGGAGTCTCACCGCCAGCCGCCTGGAACGCGCCGTCAGCCGCCTGAGACCATCCGCCAGCAGTAACACACACCGCAACCAGAGCCCAACCGCCGCGGCCTTCCATACGCAGTGCCGCCAGGAGAATCCACGCCACTGACAAGTCATCGTTTCGATTGGAAGAACTGACCCAGCCGCGACCAGATTCTGCCGCCCACTGCCATCACCGCTTCGCCCGACAGTAAGCCTCGAGCGACATCGTTCATCGAAGACCCCCGACGGCCCAACCAAATTCGCGCCGCCAGTAATGACAGCGCCCCAATCTTCCTCTCTGGGCGTCCGATGTGCGTCGCCGATCTGCTCTGATCCGATCTGGATCGGACTCTCTCAGATCCCCTTTAGACTCGATCGAATCATCTGGCGACCCGTCCTTAAACTGCCGTTGGATGTTGTCGACTCGCCTCGGTGAAGGCTTGAACCAGCTGGTGACCCGCCTGGAATCCGCTCGCCAGCAGACGTCCTCTCAGGCCCGATCTTAATCGTCAAGGACGCGCCCAAAATTTGCCGCCGTCATTTTGAAACCGCAGCCTTCGACACGTACCAGTCATCGCCAAGGCTGCCGATCGCTGGCCTGCCTTTTTCTTCACAGCCGATGAGAACAGAAAAGGGAGCAGTCTGACTTACTTTTCGACAGCCCACCGGGTTGTGAGCGCGTGTGATCCAGTAGTTAAGAATAAACT
Source organism: Pogostemon cablin (assembly GCA_023678885.1). NCBI lineage: Eukaryota > Viridiplantae > Streptophyta > Magnoliopsida > Lamiales > Lamiaceae > Pogostemon > Pogostemon cablin. Next base: position 42,266,910 of record CM042957.1, on the reverse strand, counting down.
TACAATCACACATCCCAAAATGCATAAAATGGTGAAAAGCAATAATAGTTCAAAACTTGTGATTATATCCAGATTATTTCACATAATCAAATAATCAATTTTAAACATGCTATCAATCTTACCATTAACACACGAAAGGCATAAATCTAATCTAACGTCTCACGTTTCACCACGAAACCAATGCTCTGATACCAATTGTTGGCAATTGGATCGTGTGGTTCAACGTGATCTGTTAGGGAAAATAGGCAAACAATCAGCGAAAGCGAATATAAACTTGTTTACCATACTTCTGGGTTGATGTAGAGGATGAACCATTGCAGATAACCACCTCTCTATCTTCTACTGTATGTCCCAAGTCGAATCCTGTTGTTGTGTGGGCAACAATCCGCAGGATTCTCTCAATCTGCTCCTGTTCTTTTCTAACTGTCAAATGAGGCACTGACTTAGGGTTAACAGGAGCTGAGACGACTTATATAGTTGGGCTACAGCAGGGACCAGGAGGAGAAATTAGGCTGGGCCTCAATTGAATTTAATTAACCAAGCTTAGCCCAAAGCTTTTAATTAAATCCAATAATAATAATATAGTCCACTAAAATATTATTACTGCACTATCCGTCCAATCCTAAAATTATGTTCTGGGCTCCTTCTTATTATGAGCCCGATAGTCTCCCCATGTTTAAGATATACAATTTCCATTAATTAATTAAGTTACTGACAACTCAAATTAATTAATATCTCATCCGAGAGTAGTACCACTCAACCTTATTATCATGCCGGAAATTAATCCACTTGCAAGATTTACATGATAAACCTTATGAGCTCCTCAAGGGGACATCATCAACCTATGTCGGACATGGATTCCTTCTACAATCAACAGCACACCATAGATACATCACTATTTCCCAACTCACCGAGTTTGTTGATTTAATACTTATAAATCTCACCCATTGATGAATCAAAGAAATACATACTGCCCTACGTGTCGAGGTTATTGTATATGAATTAAGAGCACGAACTTCCATAATAACAGAGATCAAGTTCTTCTATAAGTCAGTATAAGTCGAACGATCTCAAGCGGTCCTGCTCAATACACACAAGTGCACTAATGTGATTCTATAGCCAAGACATGCTAATACCAAACCACACTACAACCATACCGATAGAGAGTCCCCGGCTATCTCAGTTGTGAGCATCTGTTTATACTTTATAAGGAAACCGATAATATGATCTTCCGCGTGTTGTCGCATAACATATTATCTACAGTATAAAGTAAATGGACTATTGCATCATGCATATAAAATAAATTATAAGATGCAATCATTTGATCATATGATTCTCATTTCAAATATTGTTATAACATTGTTCATACTAAAGCTAGACTTTTAGTATACAATCCAACAGTGGCTTCGGCGTGACATCGCGGCTTCGCGATCCTGGTGGTGGCGACGACCAAGGCCGGATCGGGCAGCGGTGGCAGCGACGATCCGTGGTGGTGTGGACGACGAGCGGCGGTTGAGGGATCGGCGGTAGGCAGCGTGTTGATGATGTGCTCTCCAGTGGGAAGACGGCGACGTGGTCGCGATTTTTCGACGGCAGCAGCGCGTGCCATGACACAACAGTCGAGGGACCAGCAGCTGGCGGTCGATGGTCGAGCTGTTCCCGGTGAGAGATTGGACCGGTGAAGTGGTGGTCATCGGGGAAGCGATGATCGCGGCGAGGCTGGAATCCAGCTCCACTCGGCGGTGACGTGTTGGATGGTGGCAAGCCATACTTTGCCTTATTGAGTCGCGGCTCTTCGGCGGAAGAACACCTTTGGCTTCAACTTTCAATGTGTGAAAATGGAAAAGTAGATTGATTTTGATTTCTGCAGATGGGTACTGAGAATTAACGTGAAATGAGTAATCAATTTTGACTTCCAAATCAATTTTGACTTCTTTGACCCATTTGATTAAATTTGGGCCCTAAACAACTTTGTACCCTCCATACAATTTGGATTGGACTTTTATAAATTGATGGCCCATGTGAAAGTTAACTTTGGCCCTGGACTTATATAAAAGTTGAATCAAAATTTTGGGCTTCAGTCCCACCACATGCTTTGGACCATTAGATCATTTTATTTAGAAAATAAGCCATGTGGGCTTATGTTCATATCAATTTGATTTCGGAAATGGGTTAACTGCTTAGCAAATAAGCTACGTGAGCTTATGTTCATGCCAATTTTGATCCAATTATTTAGTAAATAAGCTGTATGGGCTTATGTTCATGCCGATTTGCTTTGGGATGGCCAACAATTCAAATTACTTTGAGTTCCATTCATTCAAGCACCAACAATTTGGGCCTCAACTCTTAAATTTAATTCATGTAATTTGGGCTTAGTTTATCAAGCTCAAATATGAATTAATTTAATCTCTCCTTTCAATATTAGGCTCTTTTCATCTTATGTTTAATTTATAATTTTGAATTTAATAATTAATTGACCCCATGAATTTATTTTGGGCCTTTTAATTAATTAAATCAAAGAAAATAAATTAATTTGAACCACTTTTGCAGATATATTCTCTCATATTTCCTTGCAGTTAATTCAACTTCAAGATGGTTTACTTCGCTGGTATGGTCATAGACTCCAATAAGCGCCAATTGGTGATTCTTGACAATAAGAACTCACCATCCGATGGAGCAACTTATCTTCCGATTGAGAGACCCTTGATGGGTGCACCTATAGACAAAATTCCTTGCAAGAATAGCGAACCTGTTCTAAAGACTTGGACTGAAGATCTGAACTTGGGTGAAACCGAAGTTGTAATTTTGAAGGCGATTAACCATACCGAAGATGAAAACCTTGACCCTTTACCCACATTAGGGCGCCGAATAATTGATGATCATGCAGTGTGGGACAATTTGGTGAATTTTCCTGGAGAATTCCGTTATACTCCTGGCTATTGGGAATGGACTGAAGTTGTCCTAAGCAGATATCATGACGATCTTGCAAGAATAAATATTTATGACCCAATTTTTGCATCTTTATTCACATACGACTGCAACCAAGAGATCATCAAAGCTTTCTGTGAGGCGTGGTGCCCTGTTACCAACACTTTGCTCACTTCTTTTGGAGAAATGTCAATTTCTCTATGGGATTTGTACAACTGGATGGGCTCGCCACTAGCCGGTCATTTATATGAAGAGGTTGTGCCCGATAAACCTGAACTCTTCAATGATCGTGATCTCAATGGCTTACGTATTCCATCTAGTTGTCGGCACTTGCTGCACGCCTACCATAGACTTCGCAGTCTTGATGGTACTGACTTTGTTTCACTCACTCGATGGGTAAAATTTTGGTTTTGTCGGCCTATAACATACAAGAAACCTCATGTACGTGTAGAGAAGAGTAGGAAGAGCCGCCGTAAGAAAACACACAACCCAAATGGGATTATTGGTGATCATAAGAAATGGACCTCTGCAGAAACAGGACCCTTCAAAATGCTCGGTATTGATGTTATGCACCAAGATGAGACATACCTGGCTGCTTATCTGGCTTGATGGCTTTGCTCTTTCGTACTCCCTACCAATGAAGTAGATTTAATACATCCTGGAACCTTTAAGGTAGCGAGCTTGATGGCTACAGGCAGGTCAGTTGGACTTGTCGTCCCAGTTTTGACGAGTATCTATAGAGGCCTGAACAAAATTTCAAATGATCCTAGACCCTCTGAGCTGAAGTCAACATTTCCCGTACACTTTGTGTACACCTGGTTGGCTTATTATTTCAATACTCATTATCCAAATCCACATGAACTGAAGATCCCTTTAATGGTAACATATTCAGGTGAGAATGGAGCAAAGTTCTTTACTCCAACTAATGCTCGCAAAAGACTTCAAAATGGAGGTAATGCTTCCTTGCTTTGTAATGTTCGCCGAATAAATAATCCAAGGGAGTATATTGATATTGACCAAGCATCTTGGCGTGATTGGGGCTTCTTCATTGCTATTCGTATGAGTTATCTCACTCTACGACGGAATGGGAGATTTTTTATTGAACCTTACAGCCCACATCGATTCAGCCATCAATTTGGCTTTTATCAAGAAGATACTCCAGGGAAACTGAGAACAGACCTTCGAGAGTCTACTTTAGAGCAAGGGCTTCAGCTTTGGAGGCGATGTATCTTAAGCAATTCTCGCTCTAAAGTAACTTTTCCATGCGCCCCCACAGAGTTCAGAAACTTCTGCTCACCAAAGTATGCTGAGTGGTCCTCTCAAATTCATGGGACTTATTTTATAGATCATATGGCAGATCTAATCAGAATTGTTCCGAACCACACCATAGAGGAAAAAGTTGACATTATTGACAATTCGGATAATGCCAAGATTGATGAAGCAGCTATACCGTTAGACGCCCCACCTCCTCAGAAGGTGATTATTGGAACGTCAGGTGTAGCAAAAAAAGAAAGAGTGGTCTCTCTTATTCAAATGAGAGTAGCACATACCGAAACTTGAAGAGGACCAAAAGAAGCAAATCTCCTGTGCACGTCCTGACAATTCAAACCGAGGTTTTCAATCCCTTTTTTAATTATGAATTACATACTTCCATACATGTAACTATTTTCTAATATCCTTTTTTTTGTAGCATCTGGATGTTGTATTTGGCTCTGATTATGACGAACTTGAGGAAGAAGGATCAGCTTCCGCTGCAGCCCTTAAAGGCTTAGTAGATGATGTATTTCCAGATTAAATTTCTCCTATTATGCCCGAGTCTCATCCTCCAATTATTACAATGGAAGCTCCAGAAATTACAATATTTAACTTTGATGCCGAGATCACGGATGCTAGGAAACTAGTTAATATGAAAGTGTGGAAAAGCTTTCAAGATAAGTTGAAGAAGACTTCTGTCAGCTCCTTATCTTCTATGCGGAATGAGGGACGCAAAATGGTGAATAATTTCAAGAGCGCTCCAGAGATTGATGGATCTGCTTTAGAAGCATCATTTGACTTCTTATTTACTAAAGCTGATGCGTATGATGCTGTGAAGATAAAACTTGCTGATGGGCTGTCCAGGAGAGAAGTTAATAAGCACCTGATCGATGCAAAGAAGCGTGCAGATGAACACAAAGGCAAAGAAGCTGTAGATATCAAGCAATTGCAAGAATCTGAGACTAGGTTGAAGCAGATTGCGGAAGAAATTGAGACCCTGTTGAAGGAGAAGGAAACAGTATCTCGAAAGGTTGAACGTCTTCGTGAATCCGTTCAAAATGCAAAGCTTGGAGCCCAAACTGTTGCCAGGGACATTGGTGTACTAAAGAAAACACCTATCCTAGAAGATTCTATTGCTGATGAATTAAGGACTGTTACACAAGCTTTGGAGGCCGCTCGAGATGAGTTATCCAGTATGAATATTTTTTATTAGTTTGTATTGAAACCATTTCATTTCAATGTCTTTTTTTTAACTGTAATGATATTATCAATAAAATCCATATTCTCTCTTATCTTTTTTTCTCTTCTTATTCATCACTGCATCTTTGGATTTGCTTTACTGCTTTTGGGATGTTTACCTGCTGCCTTTATATCTTAATTTGCTTTTTGCTTCATAAATTTGATACAAACAAATGAAAACATGACTAAACTTAACAAATGTTAAGCTGCCTACGTATCTCTTTAAAGAGAATCAAGTCATAACGTAGTTCAAAGGGACATGGTTTTGATTGGGGGTGCCGTGCACAGTTTATACTCATGCGGGCCAGGAGTGTGTCGTACACAGTTTATACTCGTGTGGACCAGGAGTTTGTCGTACACAGTTTATACTCGTGCGGACCAGGAGTTTGTCGTACACAGTTTATACTCGTGCGGACCAAGAGTAACATGCAGTTTAGGCTCGTGCGTCATGGAGCGTTGTATTTAAATTTGCTGACAACTTATACTCATGTCAATGAGTCTTGAATTTGAACTTGTAGACAGTTTATACTCGTGTCAAGGAGCCTTGCATTATTTGTGTCAGATAGTTTAAACTCATATCAAGGAGTATCATGTGGACAATTTTTTCTCATATCAAGGAGCGTTGTATCTTGTAGTTGTTTTATGCGTAATAGCGTTTCAAGAATTTCCCATTTATGGGGCCAATGTTTACGCCATCTTCTGATATCAACTTGTAGGCGCCATTTGTGTATACTTCCTTTACAACATGAGGGCCATCCCATTTTTGGAGAAACTTATTTCCAACATGATGTGTGACCACAATAGGTCTTCTCACGGCAAGCACTAAGTCGCCAACTTGAAAAGAACGTATCTTCACCCTTTTGTTGAATGTTCTAGATAAGCAAGATTGATAACACTCAAGTCTTTGTTGTGCCTCTAACCTCTTCTCATCTAGAGCTTCTAACTCTTGAAGGCGCAACTTTGCATTTTCTTCTTTGGTTAAGCCTTCTTGTATGGCCATCCTTAAAGAAGGAATTTGTTTCTCGAGAGGTACCACAGCTTCAACACCATAAACCAAAGAATACGGAGTAGCCTGAGTAGGAGTTCTATAGGTGGTGCGGTACGCCCATAAAGCTTCATTTATTCTTTCATGCCAATCTCTTTTAGACTTGGGGACCACCTTCTTCAACAGACTGCACAGGGTTTTGTTGAATGCTTCAGCTAGACCATTGGCAGCTGCATTATACATTGATGACTTCCTTTGTTTGAAGTCGAACTTCTCACACAACTTATCAATCCAGCTGTTGCTGAATGGCTTTCCATTATCGGTGATGATATAGCGGGGAACACCATATCTTTAAATGATGTTGATCCGAATGAAATCAGCAACAGTTTCCTTCTTTACTTCCCTCAAAGGCACAGCTTCAGCCCATTTGGAAAAGTAATCGGTGGCAGCAAGGATGTAGAGATGACCACCAGAAGATTTTTTGAGAGGCCCCACCACATCTAATCCCCAAGCATCAAAAGGCCATGAAGCAACTGTCGGGTGCAAAGGCTCCGGAGGTTGATGGATCAAGTTCCCATGAAATTGGCAAGCCTGACATTTTTGTGCATACTCCATGCAATCTTTCACCATTGTTGGCCAATAGTAGCCCATTCTTTTGATTCTGAAGTGTAGCTTCGGCCCAGACTGATGAGCACCGCAAATTCCAGAATGAGCTTCCTCCATTGCTTGAACAGACTCTTCTTTACTTAGGCATCTCAAGAAAATCCCATCAAATGATCTTCTATACATTGTGCCTTTGAAGTAAATAAATCAAGGTGCCCGACGCCGAATATCAACCCTTTGACATGGCTCATTTGGCAATTTATCATACTTGAGATAATCGATGAGTGGTTGACGCCAATCCTCTTCTTCAATTTCGAAGACTTCCACCAAATGATTTTCAACTTCTTCATAATCATCATCCTCAAAGATTGGTGGTACAACCCAACTTTTGCACACTGAAATTTGAACTTGCGCCTCCGGCATAGCTATATTTGATGCTAGCTTGGCGAGGGCGTCAGCTTGCTTATTCTCTCTTCTGGGTAAATGCTCGATATCAACATCACCAAGCCAGCTCATCAGCTTTTAAGCATACTTGTGGTATGGGAACAACTCAAGCTTCCTTACTTCATACCCCAAGTAGTTGGTTTATCACAAGTAACGAATCACCATACACTTTAAGGTGTAATTGCTTTATATCGACGGCCATCTCTAAACCAAGTATGAGTGCTTGATACTCGGCTACATTGTTAGAGTAGTTTTTTGTTAAAGAAAATGAGAATGGCAAAACTTCACCACTGGATGTTACGAATACGACTCCAGCACCGGCCCCTTCCCTATGAGATGCTCCATCAAAATATATTTTCCAAGGAGAAGCTATCTCCACAGCGAAAGCATCTTCATCAGGGAGTTCATCAGACAGTTCCCATTCTGCAGGCATTGGATGATCAGCTAGAAAATCTGCCAACACTTGTCCTTTTACGGCCTTCTGAGAGACATATACAATCTCAAACTGTTGAAGTTGGAGATACCACCTGGCAAGCGATCTGAGAGTACTGGTTTTGACATGACGAACTTTAGTGGGTTAGCTTTTGAAACTAGCCGAACTGTATGAGCTTGGAAGTAATGTTTCAACTTCTGAATCACGAAGATAAGGGCCAAGCAGATCTTCTCAATTGGTGAATATTTCAACTCGTTTGGAGTCATGGTTGTACTCAAATAGTAAAGGGCAGTTTCTTTGCCATCATCATTCTCTTGTGCGAGTAAAGCTCCAACAGAACGTTCTTGAGCAGCTAGGTAGAGAATTAACGGACGTCCTGGTATTGGTGCACACAACACTGGTGCCTTCATCAAGTACTCTTTAATACTATTGAAAGCATTATTGCAAGCTTCATCCCATTCAAATATACTGCCTTTCTTCATGAGATGACTAAACGGTTGACATCGACCAGCCAAGTTTGATATGAATATTCTCAAGTATGCCAATTTTCCTTGCAAACTTTTGAGTTCATGGATGTTCCGAGGTACATGCATTCGCCTTCTCAATCTCGATTCCTTGACGGCGAACAATAAATCCATGAAATTTTCCGGATGTAACCCCAAATGCACACTTGAGTGGATTCATCTTGAGTTGATGCTCCCTTAAACGCTCAAACACTCGCCTTAAATCATGGAGATGATTTTTCTTTTTCTTTGATTTCACCACAATATCATCAACGTAGCATTCGACGATCTTATGAAGCATGTCATCAAATATCTTCTGCATGGCTCGTTGATAAGTAGCACCAGCATTCTTTAAGCCAAATGGCATCACATTATAGCAATATATTCCTTTCAGAGTACGAAAGGCTATTTTCTCTTGGTCTTCGGGAGCCAGACCAATCTGGTTGTAGCCAGATGATCCATCCATAAACGAAAGGACCTCATGCCCCGTTGTTGCATCTATCATGAGCTCAGTAATCAGCAGTGGGAAGTCATCTTTCGGACACGCCATGTTCATATCCCAAAAATCAACACATACTCTGATTTGCCCATTTTTCTTTCTCACTGGCACGATGTTAGAAATCCATGTAGGATACTTGACTTCTCTGATCTTGCCTGCTTCAAGAAGCTTATTAACTTCATCTTCAATTAATGGAATTAACTCTGGTCGAAATCGACGCTGCATTTGCTTAATTGGCCGAGTTCCCTTTTTGATGGACAAATGATGCTCTGCGATCTTTGGATCCAAGCCTGGCATTTCTTTATGCGACCATGCAAAGATATCCCGAAATTCTCGTAAAAGGCTGATATATTGTTCTTCTTCCTCATTACTTAGCAGGGCACTTATGTAAGTAGGACGTGAGTCACTTTCGTCACCTAAGTTGATTTCTTTCAACTCATCAACAGTGGCTTTCTCACCCTCCTCAAATTGCGGAGGGGCATCCTCGGCATCCACTTCCTCCACTTGAGAATCCTCAAGAGCAGTGATATGGTTGGTGGAAGCTACACTTTCTTTATCATCATCATTGTCTTCTTTAGTAAAGACAATTGTCTGCATCTTAGCCTTCAACTCTCTTCCACATGAGACTGTCAAGATATTTCGCCTCTTCATACGAGAAGGGATTCGACTTCGGAGTTTTGGGAAGCTAGGAGACTTGAAATTATTTTTCTTCCCAATCTTGTTCCTTTCACACGGTCCAAGCCTTTCGAAAACGTTTCCAAGCCTTTCGAAGACAGAACTCCTCTTGATTTTCCTTCCACTTTCATCAAAAATGTCTTCTGTGGACAAAACTTCTCCTTCTGTGATATAATTTGTGTTTGCTCTTCTGATTGCTATGCGGACTGGCTTTTGAGGGACATATCCCAAACCTGGCTTAGCATTCTTGACAGTGTAGCCACTATTTTTCAACATTTTCTGAGTGGCATTGAGCCCATGTTCAGATGAGATGACAGTCTCTTGAGGCAACTTGCTCATCACCGGTTTCTCCTTCGGTTCATACCAGCCTTCTTGAGGAGTTTAAAAGCTTGCGAGCCATATGACTTAGATATTTCTGCTTCAAATACTTCACCATGCTCGGTTTTTGCTCCTTCAATAGGACGTATGAATCCTTTGAGTGGTGGAGAAGAAGTCTTACCTTCATCAATTTTTGTTAAAGGCAATGTTAATTCTTCCATGGCCTCAAGCTCTTTGCCTTTGTTCTTCTTGAGAGTGGTGGATGATGTGCTACCTTCCTCCTTTATTTGTTTACTGCCCCCATTATCTTGTGCTGGGGCTTCTTCTCGGTTCACTTCCTTTGTATTCTTGAAGAAGTATTTAGCATCAGCAAAGTAAGATTCAGCTTCAGTAAACGGCTTATCATCGCCGAATACCCTTTTCACACTGTTGCCTTCACTATACTTGAAACACTGGTGTAATGTAGAAGGGACCACACCATTCTCGTGCAGCCATGGGCATCCCAAAAGCATGTTGTATGAAGTTTTTGCGTCTATGACATGGAAGAGCATCGTTGATCTCATCTCATCAATCATCAAATCAAGAACAATCGTGCCGAGAGTCCTTTGCCCTCCATGATTGAACCCTTGGATCATCAATCGGCTATGATTGAGTTCATCCACCGGTATCTCTAACTTTTTCAACATTCTTAAAGACAAGATGTTTACTGCTGAGCCTCCATCAACAAGTATACGCTTTACTTGCAGCCCTTGCGTATAACCAGTTACAAATAGAAGTCGGTTGTGAGGCTGTGAACCCAACAACATGTCTTCATCTGTGAAGGTCACCTTCATAGAATAAGCTTTTTCCTTGTTCTCAACTCGTTCATCTTCATTTCCCTCCTCACTCACCGCATGACAAGAGCCTTCATTGTGAACTTCTTTTATGGAAGCGAAGTTTGCGGCCGCTTCATCCTCCAACACAATCTTTCCCTCCTTAGCCAACTGCATGATCTTTTCCTTGAAGATGAAGCAATCATGAATGGGATGGCCCACCAATTTATGGTACTTGCAATATTTTGGGTCATTGGTTCGATTCGCTTCCTCTGGATGTTTCATTTCGGGGAGTTCGATGAGTTTGTCTTTCATCAGATCATCAAATATGCCAGAAACATCAGAGTTCAAAAATGGATACTCTTTTCTTGCATCTCCTTCAGTGTCAACCTTCTTTGCCCCCACTCTTGGGTAACTTGTTTTCCTTTATCTTTCTTATCATCTCCATTCTTTCGAATCTTGACTGTAGCAGTGTTTATGGCCATTGATTCTTTATTGGAGTTTCTTGCATAAGGCTTGCCCTCTTTCTTGGCTTCTTGTCTGTCTCTGGACTTTTAAGAATCCGACACTGGTGAGTGTTTGATTCCACTGGCTGCCATGCTCAATTCCATATCATGAGCTCTCGTAGCCAGCTCCTCGAAAGTCTTTGGCTGAATACCTTTGAGTATGTAGAGTAAATTCTACTCCATCCCTTGGATGCACATTTCGATAGCAGACTCTCCGGATAATCGGTCTTTGCAATTTAATCTCAAGTTTCTCCATCGATTGATATAATCAATCACAGGCTCGTCCTTCAATTGGTGAGTATTAGTTAGCTCAGTCATGCTAACGGTTCTCCTCGTGCTATAAAACGATTGAGGAATTCATGTTCCATTTGTGCCCAACTGTCGATGGACTTAGGCTGCAAGTCGATATACCAATCAAAGGCATTTCCTTTGAGAGAGCGGACGAATTGCCTCTCCATATAGTCTTCATAAGTACCAGCATCATTGCACGTCTCAATGAAATGTGCCACATGCTGTCTGGGGTTTCCTTTGCCATCAAATTGCTGGAATTTAGGAGGCTGATGACCAGGTGGTATCCTTAAGTTATTCACTCTTTTTGTGTAAGGCTTAACATAAGTGACGGTAGGCTTGGCATTCTCTTCAAACCTTTCTTTTATTGTTCCAAGTATAATATCTTTGAGTTGATCCACTTGGAGCATTCCATCAGCCGAAAGTTGCACTCCTCTTTCAGTTTGCTCTTTTCAGTAGTTTGGCATTTTGTGAACTCTTCCACCTCACTCTCGTCCACAACTCCTTTTCCATTTGCACGGCTAGTCTCCGCAATGTCTCTTTTTTCCATTAATTGGGAGATCTTGGTGTCTTGAGCTTCTATATGTTTCGTGAGCCCTTCGATAGCTTTCATCATATTTGCTAATTGCTCCTCAATAGTTGTAGTACCGGCCATCATTACCAGGGCTGCAATTGAGTCCGATGAAGAACTTGAGGATGAACGAGGGTGTGAGCATGCAGAATCTTCATCACTATCCTCTTTCATGGGTAGCTCTTTTCTTGAAGCCATTTCAACCGAAAAGTTAGAGCCGGAGGAGGCCTCTGACTGAGCTTTCATCGACATACTCCTTGTAACAATAGCAACTTGTTCACTCAACAAGGCGGAGAGCTTGGAGGCAGAAGTCCTTCCTACTGTGATCTTGACAGGAGTCATGTTGTATCTTTGTAGGGAGAAGAGATGAGAGGTAGAGATGGTCCCACTGGGCGTGCCAAAATTTGTAACAACAAATTTTGTATTTATAATAAAATAAATACAAGTTAATTACAATAATAATCCAGAAGGATTAAACTTGATAATTAACGAAGCAATCTCTATCAATCCTATGATTCTTCTCTCGAACCAACGTGGACTTTGACTTTGACTGGTTGTGTTGACGGCACTGACTGTGTTGACTGCGCTGACTTTGACTTTGTTGACTGGAGTGTACGCTGACTGTGTTGACAGCGTGTGTGGAGTCAGATCTTCAATTGAAGCTTGTCCGAGCTCGAATTTAGGACTTTGTAACGTTTATCCAGAGGCGTCGAGCCTTTGTTTGGATTAAACGTATTTGATGTGAAAACACTCAATCTGGGGGGCTCAGCACCTTAATCCCGGGTCGTATGCTGCTCTTGTCTTGAAGATCCTGAGGAGCGTTGCTCGTGTTTCAACCTCTTCAGAGTGTCTGTGTCTTCAGATGCTTCAGTGTGTCTGGAATGAATGGAGGAGACCCCTTTATATAGGTGAGAGGTGAAGACCCCCTCATAAATGTCCTGCATTCTGATTGGTCCAGAGTTATTTGGGCCATATCCTGCGGGCTTGGGCCTCCACTTGTTTGGGCTGTAATCAGGCCTATTTTATTTGGGCCTGATTTAATTTGTATGGGCTTGTTTGACTTCAGTCATACCTCCTTTAATTTGGGGCTTATTTGACTTGGGTCAGGCCTCATTTAATTTAAGCTCCATTTAATTTGTTGGGCCCAAATTATTTATTAATTTACTTTAGGAATTAATTTATTTAAATTCCAAAATAAATTAATATTTAATTAATAAAATCCATATGTCGCCATTTAATTGGACCGTAAATTTTAATTGCTTACACAAACATAAATGCATTATCACCATATGATACAACATCTTAAGCTCCTTCATTGTGGGCTTTAACTTTCCAATCTCAAGTTTATCCAACAACTCCTTTAGCATAATGTTCACACTAGCACCAAGATCATAAAGTGCATTGAACGTTCCTTTTCTCCCAATTTGACAAGGGATCACATATTTTCCCATATCATATTCCTTCAAAGGAACACCATCAACCACTTTCTCCGCTTCTACTAGCTTTTCACTTTCCACTATAAACAACTATACTTCTTCCTTAGAATGCTTTTACTTTCACTAGCCCTTTCTCAACCCTGCTGTTGAAAGTGAGAATTCAAGTATTTTAAGCTTTGATTTATATGGAAATTGAGTACGATTTAGTCTTAAATCGAGAAAAATCGAGATGTGTATGGAAAAGCCATGAATCAGATGCTACCGAGGTTGTTTGAGCATAATTATAAAGGAAAATAGGTCAGAAGTGCTTAGAATTGGAAAACATGATTTTTGAGGCACCACTTGACCAAAGGAGGTGCCGCTCGACCAACACTTCTTGGTCGAGCAACAGCAGAAAAGGTCGAGCAAGACACTGGAAGGAGTTTCAGCTTACAGATGTGCCGCTTGACCGTTGCTCGACCAAGAGCATTCTAGTCGAGCAAGGACATGTCAGCTCATGATCTCGAGATTTCACCTCCAGTGCGTGTGTGTGCGTATATTCCACAAAAAAGCCTAGTAAAGGTCCATAAGAAGAGTTTACAAGTATAAAGTCCTTGATGGGTATTCGGGGTATAATCAAATTTTGATAGCCCTGGAGGACCAAGAGAAAACAACTTTTACTTGTCCCTATGGCACTTTTGCATTCCGAATGATGTCGTTTGGTCTATGTAATGCTCCTGCCACCTTTCAACGGTGTATGATGGCAATCTTTGATGGTTTGATCAAAAATGTCATGGAAGTGTTTATGAATGATTTTTTGATATATGGATCCTCATATGATATTTACTTAACTATTCTCACTATTGTATTACAGAGGTGTGAAGATTCGAATCATGTGTTAAATTGAGAAAAATGCCATTTCATGGTGACCGATGGGATAGTGTTGGGACACTATATTTCGGAGCATGGCTTTAAAGTGGATAGAGCAAAAGTGGTAGTCATAGAATGTCTTCCCCTCCTACTAGTTAGAAGGGGGTTAGATCGTTCTTAGCACATGCGGACTTTTATGGACGCTTTATCAAAAAAATTTCAAAAATTACTAAAACACTTTGTAAGCTACTTGAAAAATATTGTCCATTTAAATTTGATGAAGAGTGTCTTGTTTCATTTCAGATACTTAAGGATGCTTTGACCTCTTCTCCAATTTTAGTGACTCCGGATTAGAGTGAACCTTTTGAATTGCATTTGTGATCAATCGATTGGTGTAGTGTTTGGCTAATTAAGAGACAAGAAGTTTAGAGCCATCTATTATGGTTCGAAGACTTTAAATTCTTGTCAAGAAAATTACACAACCACGGAGAAGTAGTTTTTGGCCATTGTGTACGCATTTGATAAATTTTGCCCTTATTTAGTTGGACCTCAAACTATAGTATATACAGATCAAGCAGCAATAAAGTACCTCATGAGTAAGAAGGATGCGAAGACACGATTGATCCGGTGGGTTTTACTTTTGCAAGAGTTCGATGTTGTGATTAAGGATAATAAGGGAGTGGGAAATGTTATTGCGGATCATTTGTCTAGGTTGTTGAATGAAGGAGAGGATGAAGATAGTAAGCCTATTGGTGATGAATTTCCAGATGAAGAGATTCTTAAGGTTGAAGTGGAACAAGTGTTTACTCTCATGGTGAGTACATTCCCTTGGTATGCAGACTTTGTCAACTTTCTTGTTTGTGGAATTAAGCCCACACTTCTTAATGAGTATAAAGTGAAAAGATTCTATGTGGAAGTAAAGAAGTATCTGTGGGATGAACCCTTTTTGTTCAAGATTTGTGTGGATGGAGTTATCCGAAGGTGTGTGGCAAATGAAGAGATAGAGGGGATTCTTGAGTTATATCACTCGTCTTTATGTGGGGGACACTTTGGTCATCAAAATATGGGCTTAAGATACTTCAATCGGGTTTTTATTGGCCTACTTTGTTTCAAGATGCAAAAAGGATTGTGTGGCTAAGTGTGATAGATGCCAAAGAGTATTGGAAATAGGAAAACAAGATGAAATGCCTATGAATTTGAGAATTGATGTGGAGATTTTAATGTATGGGACATTATGTGTATATGTACATCTTGTTAGCCGTGGATTATGTGTCAAAGTGGGTGGAGGCAATCCCCACTAAGACGAATGATGCCTTGAGTGTTCAAAGATTTTTGAAGAGAAATATTTTAGCTCAGTTTGGAGTTCCACGTGCATTGGTGAGTGATGGAGGCTCTCACTTTGTAAATAAGTTGATGGAAGGGATATTAAAGATATATGGAGTGAGGCACCGGGTGGCAATACCTTACCACCCCCAAGAAAAAGGATTGGCGGAGGTTTCAAACCATCAAATCAAGTTGGTTTTGGAGAAGACAATCAATGGGGGGAGGAAGGATTGAGCCAAGAATCTTGACGATGTGTTATGGCCTTATTGAACAGCTTTGAAGACCATTTTCGGTGTTTCACCTTACCAATTGGTTTATGGCAAGGCGTGTCACCTTCCAGTTGAATTGGAGCATCATGCTCTATGGGCTATTAAACATCTTAATATGAATGAAGGGGAGAATGGACGAGCAAGGTTGTTAAAAATGGTTGAGCTTGAAGATTTTTGTGGAAGAGCATTTGAAAATTCTCTCATTTACAAGGAGAATGTAAAAAATGGCATGACTAAATTGAAGAAAAAGACATTTGATCCCGGAGACAAGGTTCTTGTATTTAAGACTTAAGTTGTTTCCCGGGAAGCTTAAGTCTAAATGGATGGGGCCATTTGAAGTTCTTGAAGTGTTGAGTGGAAATACATTGAAGCTTAAGGGTCCTAACAATGAGTTTGTAGTAAATGATCATCGGGTTAAGTATTACCTATCTCCTTATCAAAAGGAGATAGTGCATGTGGATATCCTATCTTCTTGAAACTCTTTGAATACTTAGTAGAGTAGGTTTTCTCTTATTTTTGTTTTTAATTATGTTTTTCCATTTTTGGTATGCAGGTGGATTGTGCTTATTGAAAAAATGCATATAGAGGAGACGAGGTGTGCGTGATTTGGAATGTGGATGTATGTCGCACCACTCTTTGCAAACTTAATTCTCGACTCTTGTTTTGATTTAAGTTTGGGAGGAGAGTGTGTGGTAGACATTGTTGGTGATCGGATCTTATGGTCCACATCATTTGTTCGGGTTCCATGTAAATCTATTGCAGCAGAAAAATTAACTTTCACCGTGGTATGTTGGTGAAGAGATCGAACAGCGGCAACTAACGATCTTCTAATCTTCTGCTATATTTCCAAGCCTAGTCTTGACATCGTGTGGGCGACGATCTTCAAGACCCTCTCAATCTATAATCCTCCTTCTCTAACCAACGATGTTAGGCACATGATTAAGGTTTCAGGATTAATGAGGTGGCTTATATATGGGCTACATCAGGGACCAGCAGGAGAAATTAGAGTTGGGCCTCCATTGGGCTTAAGTATCCAAGTTTAGCCCAAAACTCATACTTAAGTCCAATAATAATAATATAGTCCACTAAAGTATTATTACTGCACTACCACTCTAATCTCATATTACGTTATGGGCTCCTTCTTATTATGATCCCGTTAGTCTCCCCGTGTTTAAGACATACAATGCCCATTAATTA
Organism: Pogostemon cablin; assembly: GCA_023678885.1. Taxonomy (NCBI): domain Eukaryota; kingdom Viridiplantae; phylum Streptophyta; class Magnoliopsida; order Lamiales; family Lamiaceae; genus Pogostemon; species Pogostemon cablin. Next base: position 42,249,778 of record CM042957.1, on the reverse strand, counting down.
ATTAAGTTATTGACAATTCTATTAATTAATATCTCATCCGAGAGTAGTACCACTCAACCTTGTTATCAAGCCGAAATAAATCCACCTGTAGGGTTTACATGATAATCTTTATGAGCTCCTCAAGGGGACATCATCAGCCAATTTAATAGGACACGAATTCCTTCTACAATCAACAGCACACCATAGAGACAGCACCATCACCCAACTCACCGAGTTTGTTGATTTAATAAATAAATATCACCCATTGATAAATCAGAGACATAAATACTAGCTTACGTATCAAAGTTATTGTATAGGGATTAAGAGCACGAACATCCATAATAACTGAAATCAAGTTCTTCTATATAGTCAGTATAAGTCGAACGATCTCAAGCAGTCCTGCTCAATACACATAAAGTGCACTAATGTGATTCTATAGTTAAGACAAACTAATACCAAATTACACTACAACCATCCCAATAGATTATCCCTGTCTATCTCGATTGTGAGTATTTGTTTATCCTTTATGAGAAGCTGACAATATGATCTTCTATGCGACGCCAAACACCATATTATCTACAGTATAAAGTTAATATTCTATTGCATCGACATATAAATAAATTATAAGATGCAATCATTTGATCAATGATTTTCATTCCAAATATTGTTATTATATTGTTCATACTAAAGCTCGGCTTTTAGTATACAATCCAATAATTTTTCACTTATACTAAAAGACTATGTTGCCATGTCAACTGCCACACATCTGATTTCCACTCCCACTACATGACCATCAAAAGCTTTCACCTTAAGGTCCTTGTAAAAGGATTTACTAGGTTATCATCTGATGCAATCTTGGCGACAACAACCTTCCTCTCATCATACGATTTCTCGTAACAGGTGGTACTTTCTCTTAATATGTTTAATTGGCTTATTGGCTCGTGATTCTTTCAAGTTTGCAACTGCACCATTATTATAAAAATAAATTGTGATAAACTTGGAAAAACTTAGAATCACATCTAAGTCCATTACAAAGTTTTTAGAACCATACAAATACTTCTCCACATTATGGATCTACTTCTCAAAACAAACACATAACCTTGAGGTGGATTTACTACCGTCCCTATCTGATTTGAAAAATCCAAATCTATGTAACCCACAAGAAGCAATGAATCTGTCAGGTAAGCCCACATATTATTTCTAGTCCTTTTCAGGTACACAAATGTATGTCTTACCATAATTTAACATTCTTGTTCTTGGATTACCTTGATACCCACTGACCATGCTCAGTGGCGGATCCAAGAATTTTTTTTCGGGGGTACGACATGTAATTATAAAAATATTACTCCCTCCATCCACATAAGTAACACGTATTTTTTGTATGCAGAAATTAAGAAAAAATTATTTTTATATTTAAAGATGTGTAAAGTTGCTTAGATATGTATAAAAAATGAGTATTTCAGATAATTTGATGAAAAATATGTATAAGTTACTGAGATGTGTGTAAAACATTGACATTATTGAGATGCATTTCTATCATTTTTAAAAATGTACATTTATGTTAAAGTGGATCGAAAGAAAACTGTGAAATAATAGATGGACGGAGGGAGTATTTGATATTCAAAATTGTATAATAATAAATAAATAAATAACACTCTAAAATTAAAATTATTGTTGACAACATCTAATTTTTATTTGTAAAAAGTAATGTAAGACATTATTATCATGAATTTATAGTGTAAATTTATTAAAATAGTTATGAATTGTGTATAAATTTATATTATTTAAATAATTTGGGGGTACAAATTAATTAATATACAAATATTTATACATATAAATATATATATAAATTTTTTTTAAAAAAAATTAGGGGTTGAGGGTAGGGGGGTTGGGGGCTTTTGGGGGTACAGCCATACCCCCTTGTAGCCCCCTGCATCCACCACCCCCGACGATGCTATCGGCAAAACATATATCCATTCTCACGCATAGCATTCCTTAGATTAAGCTTCCTTATTCGTCAAAGCATAAGGAATCGCCTTCATCACCTTTATCTTTTTTTGAGTCATAAGATACATTTCCTTAGATAAAGTCACATGCTAAAGCAAGTAATGATTGTATCAACTCATGAAGTATGAGATAAGCACAATATCCTATCTTTTGATCCTTATCACCATGATCGCAAGAACATATTTTGCTTCTCTTAAGTTCTTCATTTCATACTGCTTTATCAACCATACGCCCGACTATACTCTTTCATTGTCTCAAATGAGCAAGATACTATCTACGTATAGTACAAGAAATGGCACCATGTTTTCGCCACTCTTTTCAATACACAAGGCCCATCCGAACATGGATTAAATCCATATGACTGGATTTCCTCATCAAAATGGATGTTCCATGATCTTGAAGCTTGCTTTACTCCATCAATGGACACTTTTAAGCTTACACTCAAAATACTCTTAGCTTTTTGCAATGAATCACTCTGGTTGCTTCACATAGATGTTTTTCTTAAGACTTCCATTCAGGAAAGCTGTCTTGACATCTATTTGCTATACCTCATATTCAATATGAGCAGCAATCGACAAAAGAATCCGGATCGACTTAAAACTTAGCTACCGGTGAAAAGGTTTCCTTATAATCGAAGCCTTCTTTCTGAGTATACCTTTTTTGTAATAAGCCTTATTTCAAAGGTTTTCACCTTAACGTCATATCCTATTTTAATTTTGTAGAGCCACTTCCATTGGCTTTCCCACCATTTTGCAGTCTTACAAACACCCAGATCTAATTTAGAATGCATAGATCCTATTTTAGAAATCATTGCAAATCGTTATGATATTGCATTTTTATCTTGTAGTGCTTCGTCGTTATTCCATGGGGCGATTTCATGTTTACTAGGGACCAAGTCTCATGACTCTCCCAAAATATAAATCTATTCGGTTGTTGAACAACCTTCCCACTATGATAAGTCGCTACATGTAATCGTGTATCAGATGTGACATGCGATGCAATTTACTTATAGTATATTCTCTTGTACAATTGGTACTATACTTTGTGTTTTCCCTCTCACTTCCTTTAGAACAACTTATACATGGGTTTGTGATTTAGTTCATTGTCCTTTTCCAAATATGTAGTGTTTGTGTTAACAATCACCCTTCGATCTTTTAGACTAATAAATAAACTACCCTTTATTTTTTTAGAATATCCCACAAACAGACAAACGTCATACGCGACATGTTGTTTCTAAGACATACCTATAAAATGAATTTTGTAATTCTAAATAACTCATCATCTATCTAACCATTACCACAAGAGTCTTATTCCTTCTTTCCGTCACACCATTCTGCTGGGGTTTGCCCAGTGTAATAAATTGAGATTGTATCTCATCCTCTGATTAGTAGCTCCTAGACTATCCTAAGAGGTACTCGCCACTACGATTGAATCACAGTGTCATGATATATTTTTCATGACGCTTCACCACATCACCCTTGCATATCTTGATTTTAATCAAAGTACCCAGACATTCAGTGCATAAAATAAATATATCGGTTTCTAGAATAATAAATAATTAAGGTAATGAATATTCATAACCACCTCTTATCTGGACTGTTATAGGATCGCATAAATCAGAATGAACCACTTCCAACACATCTTTAGCTCTACACCCCTTTGCCTTGAAAGGCCTTTAATCATTTTCACTTCCAAGCAAGACTCGTAAGTTAGATAGTTTCCACTCCCAATAAACCCAATGGTCCATCGGCTATCTACTTTTGAATCCTACTCAAGTTAATATGATGTTAATCTTAGATGCCAAAGATATGTTTAGTTCATCTCTGTAGGTTCCTTTCTTTTACTAAGATTAGAAGATGCATTATTAATTACTATTTGTTGCATTCATGGGATATACATGATTTAAGAGTGTAATATGAACAGCGCCCATCCCCAAGCTTCTGCACTTGATGATGAGGTGGCCAAGAAAGCTTTTCTACTTAAAAAACAAGAAGAACGGGCCATGGACCCGGGCAAAGCAGCTTATACTTATGTTGAGCCTAACTTGAGCCTCCTCTCTGTTCTTCCCTCTGTTGAGGAGTTTCCGACTCTTCAAATTAGTAAGGCCAAATCTAAAAAGGGGTGCAACAAAAACTTTTTTCAACTGGCTTTTAAGCCTAACACGCGACTTCAAGCAAAACTCAATTCTGAGATAAAGTCAGTTGATGCCATGAAACCAATTGCCATGGGATTAGGAAAATATCAAATAGAATTTGGTTAGGTTTTTACATGGAACTGCTTGTCAGGAGCCATGTGTTTGGCTTCTTTAAATCATCTTTTACTGCTTTCAATTTATGTATCTCTTCCTTTTTTCTTTTACTCATAATAATATTGCCTATTTTGACAAACATGATTTAAGATGTACAAATTGTCCACCAACTTACCATAACAAATTATAGCTCCATCATTCATTATAATGACCATGTCATTCAAATGCAATCGAGTATCCATCCATAAATGCATAGAAACTGAAATCAAATTCTTTCTATGAAAACGTACATAAAGACAATTTCTCATAATCAAACGTTTATTCCTCATAAGATAAATAAAAAATCCCACTGCAACAGTCACCACATCCATAGTTTTACCCATTTATATAGTAATCTCATCATCACTTAGTTATAAACATGACTTGTGATTCCAGTATCTACACACCATGTGTAAGTAGATGCCACCATTAATCATACTTCAACAATTAGTGAATAATATACCAACCTTGTTCACATCTTGATGAAATTGACTTTCCTTCGCCACATGTTTTGTTAGAAGTTTTCCACCGTATACATCCTCTTGTAGCTCAGGTGGAACTTGCTCAAAACATCTAGGCAAACAATGAAGAATAAATTGACATAGGTTTCCCCTTCAATTTCTACTCCAAGTATTTCCAATTCATTCATCAAGTTAACCATGATCTCTTGGCATTTTACCTTACTCAAGTATCTGAAAAGTCGCATGAGACCATCATATTTCTATGAACCTCTCATCTCTTCACTGGAGATTTAAACAGACACTAGAGAACATCTTTAGTGAGAATACATATGTTTTCTTAAGCAGTGAGAATTAAAACCTAGATTCTTATCAATCATCTAATTATGGACCAGTAAATATGTTTTCTTTTAGTTAACAATAAGTGGAACAAAACCATTTGAAAATACAGAGAATCACGTAAATAATTACACCAATCAAATCTTCGAATTTATCAATTTATATTGGTTCCTGAAAAAAATATAAAATAAAATTCACCGACATCTCAAGCACCGTGAGTTTGCATGCCACGATAGTGTGGACGTATACAAATCCGAACATTTCTAAGAGAAGGTTTTACCCAATAAATTCATTCGTCAACCTAACTTTACGATAAAATAATTAATAGTCGGTTTCTCTTTAGCCATGCAAATAACAGCAGTGACTCGGATGGGGAGGATGCTTATTATTTGTAACTAAGTGTACACCATTATTTGATTCCAAGTCCATTGCCCAAGTTTATGTCCCTTCAGATGGGGAAGATCACACGTGCTCAGATAAATTTCTACAATCATCATAAAGAAGTTTGTACCAGTGATCCGTGAATAAACTCATCCGATGGGAGGAAGGCACTATATCCAACGTACAAGTTTATTCACATCACTTACAATCCAATAATGGAGGCCTCGAGAGAGAGACCCACTTAGTTATTTAACACCGAGGGTTTTTACATGTATATAATATTCAAAATAAAATACGCAACCTAGCATCCTCCTATCATAGCACATAAGACAGTAAATCACAGAGAACATGCATACATATATAACAATAATCAACAAGGAAAATAATCAAATTTTCAACAATTATGGACTTGTCATAGATCCATTAATCTTGATTATCAAATTTTCGAAAACCTCCAAATTATCAAATTTTTGAGATTTTCTAGATTATCAAATTTTCAAAAATTTATAGATTATCAAATTTTCAAAAATTTACTGATTACCAAATTTTCGAAACTTCCAGATTATCAAATTTTCAAAACTTTCAGATTATCAAATTTTTAAAAACTTCCAGATTATCAAATTTTTGAAACCATCGATATCGACCTGATTATCAGAATCATCGATATCTAGTAGATTATTGAAACCATCGATATCGATCAGATTATCGAAATCATCGATATCGAACACATTATTACCAAATTTTCGAAACTTCCAGATTATCAAATTTTCAAAATTTTCAGATTATCAAATTTTTAAAAACTTCCAGATTATCAAATTTTCGAAACCATCGATATCGACCTGATTATCAGAATCATCGATATCGACCAGATTATTGAAACCATCGATATCGACCAGATTATCGAAATCATCGATATCGAACACATTATCCGAATGTTTCAGGCAGAACCAAGAAACCGTCACTTTGATACCAATTGTTGGTGATCGGATCTTATAGTCCACATGATTCGTTCGGGTTCCATGTAAATATATTGCAGCGGAAACTAATAGAATAAATTACCTTTCACCGTGGTATGTTGGTGAAGAGATCGAACAACAACTACTAACGACCTTCCGATCTTCTACTATATTCCCACGCCTAGTCTTGACGTCGTGTGGGCGACGATCTTCAAGATCGGCTCAATCTGTAATTCTCCTTCTCTGACCAACGATGTTAGCCGCATGATTAGGGTTTTTGGATTAATGAGGTGGCTTATATATGGGCTACAACAGGGACCAGCAGGAGAAATTAGAGTTGAGCATCCATTGAATCGTTAGGAATTCAAGTAAACAATTACAGCGGAAGCAAAATAAAAGTTTACCTTTCTTCTGGGTTGATGTAGAGGATGAACAGCAGCCAACCACCTCTCGATCTTCTGTTGTATATCCCAAGTTGAAACTGATGTTGTGTGGGCAACAATCTATAGGATTCTCTCAATCTGCGTCTCTCCTCTTCTCACATCAAAAATGGCACAAAGTAATAGGTTACCAGAAGCTGAGATGACTTATATATTGGGCTGCAGCAGGGACCAGGAGGAGAAATTGGATTGGGCCTCAATTGAATTTAATTAACCAAGCTTAACCCACCGCTTATAATTAAATCCAATAATAATAATATATTCCACTAAAATATTATTACTGCACTACCCATCCAATCCTAAAATTATGTTCTGGGCTCCTTCTTATTATGACCCAAAAATCTCTCCATGTTTAAGATATACAATGCCCATTAATTAATTAAGTTACTGACAACTCAAATTAATTAATATCTCATCCGAGAGTAGTACCACTCAACCTTATTATCATGCCGAAATTAATCCACTTGCAAGATTTACATGATAAACCTTATGAGCTCCTCAAGGGGACATCATCAACGTATGTCGGACATGGATTCCTTCTACAATCAACAGCACACCATAGAGACAACACTACTTCCCAACTCACCGAGTTTGTTGATTTAATACATGTAAATCTCGCCCATTGATGAATCAAAGAAATACATACTGCCCTACGTGTCGAGGTTATTGTATAGGGATTAAGAGCACGAACATCCATAATAACTAAGATCAAGTTCTCCTATAAGTCAATATAAGTCGAACGATCTCAAGCGGTCCTGCTCAATACACACAAGTGCACTAATGTGATTCTATAGCCATGACAATCTAATACCAAATCACACTACAATCATCCCGATAGAGAGTCCCTGTCTATCTCGGTTGTGAGCATCTGTTTATACTTTATAAGAAAACTGATAATATGATCTTCCACATGTTGTCGCACAATATATTAAGATGTCCTTTGTGAGAACACACATGTATTTTCTTAAGTAGTAAAATTCAAATCCAAGATTCTTTTCTAATCATCTAATTTGGACAAGTAAATATAATTTCTTTTAGTTAACAATTAGTGAAATAAAACCATTCAAAATTCAGAGAATCATAAATAAATATACCGATCAAATTTTTGAATTTTATCCTTTTATATTGATTCTCTCAAAACAATATAAATAAAATTCACCGACATCTCAAGCACCGTGAGTCTGCAAGCCACGTTAGTATGAACATTTACAAATTCAAACATTTACAAGAGAAGGTTTTACCCATTAATTTCATTTCTCAACCTAACCTCATGACAAAATAATTAATAGTCGGTTTCTCTTTAGCCATGTAAATAATAGTAGTGACTCCATTGGGGAGGATACTAATTATTCACACCTAAATGTGCACCATTATTTGATCCCAAGTTCATTGCACAAGCTTATGTGCCTTACAGTTGGAGAAGTACACACGCGCTCGGATAACATCCTACAATCATCAATTATAAGTTTGTACCAGTGAACAGCACACAAACTCATTCGTTAGGGAGGAAGGCCTATTCCAACATGCAAGTTTATGTGCCACATTATAAACAATAATTATTGAAGTCTGTACTAGTGATCCCTGAATAAACTCATCCGTTAGGGAGGAAGGCCTATTTTCAACACGCAAGTTTACTCACATCACTTACAAACCAATAATGGAGGCCGCAGGAATTAATTACCAATCCCCTCTCCCACTTAATTATTTAACACCGAGGGTTTTTAACATGTATATAATATTACAATAATAAAATATACATCCTAGCATGCTTCTCTTTTAAGTAATTTTAAAAAAAAAACATATAGAACATACCACATATATAACAATTAATTATCAAGGTAAACGATTAAATCAATTATATATAACAGGGACTAAGGCAAAAAAAATGGAGAAAAATGAGCCCACCAAGCCCACAAACACAAATTGAGCAGCACATAATAAATAAAATGAAGCACATTAACTAATTAATCAAGCCCAGCAGCCCAAGCAACAATTGCAATATACATGCCCAACAAGGAAAATAAGCCCAACAAGGAAAATAGGCCCAATAAGGCATCAAGCCAATTAAGACAGCCTCATCTCCACTTTCCACCCAGCCGAACCCATTCTTTCCCAGCCCTAGCATCCGCCGCCAATAGCTTATCAGCGTTTCCACCGACGACATCAATCATCACCAGCGCAACTTAGCACCACTGCTGCCGGTGGCTGCGCCGTCAGCCCATCGAAGTCGCACCGTGAGACCACTGTCGTGCATGCTCCATAGCCCAATCTCCCAGCAGCACCTGCCTTGAATCTCTAATCAAGTCGTTGATGAGTGTGTAAATTCACAAGTTTGGCGCTATGTTTTGTGCTAGTTTTGGAGAGTTTTGATGTGGAAATAGGTGGAAAACCTATATATATTGTGAAATAGTATGAATCAGATGTTAGTGGAGCTATTTGAGTGTTTTCTTAGTAAAAACGGAGTGAAAGAGCCAAGAATCGAAGAGACGGAGTCGAAGCCACGCGAACCACCCAAGAAGTAGGTGGGTTCGACCTGGCTGGAGGAGGGTTCGACCTCTCCAGCAGGTCGAACCAACGTTGCTGGACAATACAGAGAAGGGTTCGACCATGACTCAGTTGGTTCGACCTGGCCATCAGGTCGAACCATGGTCGAACCAGTTTGCAAGAAGGAGGATTCGACCACGATGTTGGGGTTCGACTTGCCCGTTGGTCGAATCGGGAGCAAGAGTTGTCCAGTGCTGAGGTTCGACCTGGGGTTCGACCAAAACCTAAGTGGTTCGACCTGTCCAGAAGGTCGAACCTGTGCAGAATTCTTCCAGTAGCGGGGTTCGACCTGGGGTTCGACCTGTGGCTCGGGGTTCGACCTGCTTGACGTGGTCGAACCTGTGTGCGAGAACTTACCTTATCCGGATTTTCGAGACCGAAACGCGTGAGATCACTTAGAAAGCCCATTCCAAGCCCTAGAGACGTGATTACAAGTATAAAAGGAGGCTCATACAGAGAATAAAGAGAGCTTTTGATCGTCAATCGTAGGAGAGACAAGAGTAGAGGTGGTGATCCATTCGGAGGGCTGTGACAGAGGTTCACTGAAGGTTCAAGTAAGAATGATTAATCTAACCATGATTGTTCCTAGATCAATCATGGGCTAGAACCACCTTGTAGTTCTAGGGTTATGAAAGTTTCATGATGTAATTCGTGTTTCGTGTGTAAAACTCCGTACAACACTACCTGTGGTTTGTTTTATATAAGATTGCATATTTAATCCATACTCATAGTCGTTTTGTGCATCAATGATCGTTGTGTAGAGTCTGAATACATAACATGGTTATTGATTGAGTGCGTTCACTACTGAGCAGGGTTTATTGTTATAATTCTAAGTGAAGGGATTCCGAAGTATTATTAGAACTGTCTTATATGAATATTCATGAATTGAATTGAATTCGGGTTGATGAATAGGATGAAGAGTATAACTTTATAGTACCTAAAAAGGGAGATCAAATCAGGTTAGATTCTAGACGTAGAAGATAATGGATTATGGTAGTACCTAGAAAGGGGGATGAAGCATATCTCTTGCTCCGATGTTATTCACACGTGTCAAGCACATATTTACTTGTGTCTATAGAGTAAACTTGCATGGTCTAGTGATGCGTCCACAAACCACAGGGCAGAGTCGGACACCATCATACGAAAATACGAATTGCTAGTGAAACTGGATGACCCAATGAACTACCTATCATTCTTATTGATCACAACTCACTTCTCTCTACTTTTGCTATTTCTTTTGTTAATTCGATTAGAAGTTACTATCCATTAAACCTTTACAATTACCAACATAGTCTAAAATATACTAGAAGATTACAAAATTGATATTTATTCGTCCCGTGGGTTCGATATTGTAACTTGGTCATCTTCGCGACTACAATTGATATCCTTATACTTGAGGATTAATTTGTGTGTTGAGAAAACCCCTATAAAGTTCTTGGCGCCGTTGCCGGGGACGGCGTAAACTATCTTTTTTGTATTATTTCTAGTTTATTAGGACTATTTACCTTGTTTTGTTGTTTTCTTTCTTATTCGTTTTAGGTGTATGCTCACAAGATCAAAAAAAGGTAATCTTGAACCGTATAATCCTGAGATTGGAGCATCATCAAGAAAGAAGAAAAAGAAGAAGAGCAAGGCAAAGGCAATAGACTCAACTGAAGCTCTGAATTTTGGAGTTGAGGTTGACGAGCAGATTTCGCAAGCGATTGAGGCTACAACTGAAGTTAATTTGGAAGTAGTAACAGTCAACATGGCAGCGAATCCGGATAATCTAGCCATCCGTGAGGTTTTCAGAAATAATGGGGCTGGAAATTATGAGCTTTTAGGAGCAAGGGGAACTAACACAGCGTTCGATCTTCATCCCGCTCTTATTAGCATGATAGAAAGGAACTCCTTTTCAGGAGGGTCTTTCGAGGATCCGCAGCAGCATCTGAACAAGTTCTTGGGCTATGCAAGTACTCAAAAAAACGTAGGAGAACATGAAGATGCTAGGAAGATCCTTTTGTTCAAATTCTGGCTTACTGAAAAGGCGAGGGATTGGTACGATACTATTAATGCAGCTGAGTGCACCACGTGGGAGCAATTGAAGTTAAGATTCTTGGAGAGGTATATGCCACCTTCGAAGGTGTTTAAGATGAAGCAAGATATTAACCAATTTGCTATCAGTGGGGGAGAGAAATTTCATGAAGCGTGGGATAGATTCAAGGACATGCTCAGGAAGTGTCCTCAACATGGGTTATCTAAAGCCCAATATATCAGTATATTTTATAACGGATTGGACTGTGAATCAAGAGTGCTACTTGATGCTTCTTCTAATGGAGCATTGCTTACAAAGTCATCCGTTGAGGCCGAGAGATTGTTTAAAGACATATCAATGAATTCGAGGGATTGGCCCACTGATAGATTTAGAGGTACGTATGTTCTTGGAAAGGTAGCTCAGGTTGAACAAGCAATGGTGAAGACTAAGAGAGAGGATGAGATCGTTTCGAGCTTGTCTAATATCAACAAGCTACTTGAGTCTCAACAGAAGCAGATCAGCGAGATATCCCAACGAGTGCCAATCTTGCAGCAAGAGATGATGAATAATGGAACCATCCAAGATGAATTGGAGGAAGCAAATTATGCCATGGGTCAAAGTATCCAAGGAACGAGGTACCCAAATCAAGGAAACCGGAACTACCAAGGGAACTACCAAGGGAACTATCGAGGGAACTTGAATAATCGTGGTCCATCTGGTAGTTATCAACAGCAACCAAGGAGGCCTGAATTTTCATGGAGCAATACGAACAATGCAGTGCAACTTCCGATGGGTGTTGATCCGGGAGAAAAGGTGGAAGAAGGAAAGCCTGGGTTCGAGGATACTGTGAACCGGTACATGGTAAAGAATGATGAAAGAGTGAATCGCCTTGAGGCAAAGCTTGAGAAAAAGATTGATGATCACCACAGAGATTTGTCCACTCAAGTGAAAGATCTCACATTGTTGATGGGTACAATTGCAGAGAATGTGAACACATTGACTCAAACTGTAGGAAAAGGTAAGTTTCCGTCTCAGAGTATAGAGAATCCAAAGTCATGTAATGCCATCACACTGAGGTCAGGAACGCAGTACGAGGGACCGATGAGGCCGGAATCGAAGATGGAATTTTCTAAGCCGCGGTTTGACCAACACGCAGAGGGTTCGACCAACTCTTCAGGTCGAGCCCAGGTCGAACCTCATCGGCCAGAACACTCTGTTTTGATGCAGGAGCGGTTCGACCAACACGCGGAGGGTTCGACCAACTTTACAGGTCGAACCCTGGTCGAACCTCATCGGCCAGAGCACTCTGTTTCGACGCAGGAACGGTTCGACCACGATCATGAAGGTTCGACCAACTCTTCAGGTCGAACCCAGGTCGAACCGAAGGATGGAAATTATACAGTGAAGCGGTTCGACCAAAGGGTCAGTGGTTCGACCTCTAATGTTGGTCGAACCCAAGTCGAACCTCCGGAGCAGAATGAGATCAGTCTTCCAGGAGAGAGGTTCGACCAATACAGTCCTGGTTCGACCTTTCAGCCTGGTCGAACCCCAGTCGAACCTCGCCGAGATGTGTTGTTTGATGCACCTGTTGTTCCTTTTGATGTTGATGCAACTCCAGTGGTACGGAATGAGCAAAGTACAGACATAATAGCTGAGAAAAAATGGGAAAGAGCTAAGCGATTAAGAGCCGAAAAGGAGAAAGCGGAAAAGGTTGATCGTGATGAATGGGGGATTCCCAAAACAAAGATACCTCCACCGTTTCCCTACAAGCTAGTGAAGAAGGGGTTGGAAGAGAAGTTCAAGAAGTTTTCAGAGATAATGAACAAGATAAGCTTGAACATCCCTTTTTCAGAGGCAATCATGGAGATGCCATATTATGCTCGGTTCCTTAAAGACATATTGATGAAGAAGCAAAGCTTAACCGGAGTTGAAACGGTAAACTTATCTGAGAATTGTAGCTCAATTATTCAAAAGAAGTTGCCACCAAAGATGAAAGATCCGGGGAGCTTTACTATTCTTTGTGAGATCGGGAAGGGGCCAGCACGGCAAGCTTTATGTGATCTTGGGGCAAGCATCAATTTGATGCCGTTGTCCATCTTTCAGAAGCTTGGTTTGGGGGAGATGACCCCGACAACTGTTGCTCTCCAATTAGTAGATAGATCAATGACGTATCCGAAAGGAATAGTTGAAGATGTTCTAATAAAGGTGGAGAAGCTAGTTTTTCATGTGGATTTTCTTGTATTAGAAATGGATGATGACAAGGATAATGTTCCTTTAATCTTGGGGAGGCCATTCCTTGCTACGGCTGGAGCTATGATAGATGTTCGGAAAGGAGAACTGAAGTTGAGAATGGACAAAGAAGAAGTACTTTTCAACTTGGACAAAGCGATGAAAATGCCAATGGAGTCCCAATGTTATAGTATTGACATGGTGGAGGAGATTGTGAAGGAGGATATGTCTTTGATCTTGTCAAAGGATCCTCTTGAGACATGTTTGATGGAATCTCTTACTTATCCCACTACGGAGCTTGACGGACTTTCTAACGAGGTATGTATTGAATTTCTTGAAAACTTACTTGCTTTTGGTGATGACAGGTTTGCATTGGAGAGAAATAAAGTGGAAGAAGTCAAATGGACCAGGAAGTACTTGCCTTTGGATAATGAAAACACTCCAGTGGAGAAAAGAAAAGAGGAGTTGAAACCATTGCCGGATCACTTGAAGTATGCTTTTCTTGGTGATGATGCACAATATCCGGTAATTGTATCTTCTTCTCTTAATGATGATCAACTTGAGGAGTTATTAGATGTTTTGAGGAAGTATCAGTCTGCAATAGGGTGGTCACTTGATGATTTGAAAGGTATTAGTCCTTCGTATTGTATGCATCGGATTAGGTTGTTGGATGAAGCCAAAGCTAGTGTTCAGAATCAGCGTAGGGTGAATCCCGCAATTCAAGAGGTGATAAGGAAGCAAATTCTTACGTGGTTGGATGCTGGAATTATATTTCCTATTAGTGATAGTCCCCATGTGAGTCCATTGCATGTAGTTGCTAAGAAGGGGGGTATGACTGTAGTGAAAGCTGAGGATGGAGAAGCGATAGCCACGAGAATTCCTACGGGATGGCGTACATGTGTGGATTACAGGAAATTGAATGAGAACACGTGTAAGGACCACTTCCCTCTTCCATTTATGGATCAAATGTTGGATCGTCTTGCAGGGTATGAGTTCTATTGTTTCTTGGATGGATACTCGGGGTATAATCAAATCATGATTGCTCCCGAGGATCAAGAAAATACCACTTTTACTTGCCCCTACGGGACCTTTGCTTTTAGGAAAATGCCGTTTGGATTGTGTAATGCGCCTGCTACTTTTCAGAGATGCATGATGGCGATTTTTGATGGTTTGATAGAGAAGATCATGGAAGTATTCATGGACGATTTTTCAGTTTTTGGTCCTTCTTTTGATATGTGTTTGTCTAACCTTGCTGTTGTTTTGAAAAGGTGTCAAGAAACTAATCTTGTCTTGAATTGGGAGAAGTGCCATTTCATGGTGAAAGATGGGATTGTTCTTGGGCATTATGTTTCCGCCAAGGGATTACAGGTAGACCGTGCTAAGGTGGTGGCAATTGAGAAGCTTCCACCACCGACCAATGAAAGAGGAGTGCGATCCTTCCTTGGACACGCCGGTTTTTACAGGAGATTTATTAAAGACTTCTCAAAATACTCTAAGCCCTTATCTCATTTACTTGAAAAGGATATTCCTTTTGTGTTTAATGATGAGTGTTTAACAGCTTTTCAAGTTTTGAAGGAGGCGCTTATTACTGCCCCTATCTTGATCACACCGGACTGGACGCAACCGTTTGTACTTATGTGTGATGCAAGTGATGTAGCATTGGGTGTGGTGCTTGGGCAGCTAAGGGAGAAGAAGTTCTGCGCCATTTACTACGCGAGTAAGACTTTCGATGTGGCACAGAAGAATTACACGGTAACTGAAAAGGAGTTTTTGGCTGTTGTGTATGCATTCGATAAGTTTCGTCAGTATTTGGTTGGCATGAAGACGATTGTGTATACGGATCACTCAGCGATTCGTTATTTGATGGAGAAGAAGGAGACAAAGCCTAGGATTATAAGATGGATTCTACTACTGCAGGAGTTTGACTTGGAGATTCGGGATAAGAAAGGAACAGAAAATGTGTTGGCCGATCACTTGTCAAGGTTGGAGACTAGGGAGCATTATGATAATTCTTTCGAGTATATTGAAGAGATGTTCCCTGATGAGAAGATCATGGCTGTGGCTGTTGAAGGGGCCGAGCGAGCATGTGTGGTTGCAGCGCAAGGTATGGATCCATGGTACGCGGATTATGTTAATTACATTGTCATTGGTGAAATTCCAAGGGATCTCAACCGATATCAACTTGCGAAATTTCGTAGGGATGTTGAGACATTTATATGGTATGATCCGTTTGTTTATAAGATTTGTACAGATTCTATTGTCCGAAGATGTGTACCCGAGATGGAAATGGAAAGTGTGCTGGAGTTCTGCCATGCACAATCGAATGGGGGGCATTTCGGAGCGCAAAAGACTGCAGCTAAGGTACTTCAATCCGCTCTTTATTGGCCTACTTTGTTTAGAGATAGTGAGAGCTATGTGGCGTCTTGCGATAGATGCCAGCGCATGGGTAATATAGGTAGGAGAGATGAGATGCCATTGCAGCCTAGCATAGTCGTGGAGATATTTGATGTATGGGGGATCGATTTTATGGGACCTTTTCCCCCGTCGAATGGGTTTCTCTACATTCTTCTTGCGGTGGATTATGTTTCGAAGTGGGTGAAAGCAATTCCTACTCGTGTTAATGATTCGAAAGTTGTTTTATCTTTCCTAAAGAAACATATTTTTGCCCGTTATGGAGTTCCGAGAGCATTAGTTAGTGATGGAGGTTCCCACTTCGTCAATAAATTTCTGGAGAAGGTGCTTAAGGATTATGGTGTTAGGCATAGGGTTACTACACCCTATCATCCGCAAGCCAATGGGCAGGCGGAGGTCTCCAACCGTCAAGTAAAGCAAATTCTGGAGAAAGTGGTAGGAACTAATCGAAAAGATTGGGCTATGAAGCTTGATGATGTGTTATGGGGGTTCCAGACCGCTTACAAGACGGTATTAGATATGTCACCGTATCAAATTGTCTATGGGAAGCCGTGCCACTTACCCGTAGAAATCCAACACAAAGCGTTTTGGGCTTTGCGTCGCTTGAACTTGACCCTTAGGGATGTAAAGGAGTTGAGGCTAACTCACATGAATCAATTGGATGAGTTTAGGAGTCGTGCTTTCAAGAATTCAGAGATTTATAAGGAAAGAATGAAGAGGTGGCATGATTCTAAAATTTCGTACAAGGAGTTCAAGCAAGGAGATGAGGTACTACTTTTTAACTCTCGTTTAAAGCTCTTTGCAGGCAAGTTGAAGTCTAAGTGGACGGGACCGTTCATGATTCATCGAGCCTTAGGAGGGGGGAGTTATGAGCTTATTGACAAAGATGGTGACGTTATCGCGGCGAATGGGCATCGATTGAAGCATTATAGGTCGCCGGATGATGCGTGTGTCATTTTTGATGATACCTTGTTCTGATTTGGTACCGTCGTGACTCTACGACGTTAAACATGAGCGCCTGTTGGGGGCTTGCCCTTCCGTTTTATTGCTTTATTTTTTTCGTGTGAGTAAGAAATTTTTGTATTTAAGATGCTTACCAATAGGCAATTACATCTCTTTTCAAACTTAGTTTCGACTTACGTTTTTACTAAGTTTGGGGGGGTGTGATGTTATTACCTCATTGAAGCATTAAGAGTATAATCTTTTCTTTGTATTGTTTGTTAGGGGAATTGGTTTTTGCGGCCATGTTGAAATTTTAATCGATTTTGATGTGACGATTTTTTACAATTTGCCTAATGTTCAGTGGTTTTTGGTTGTGTTTTTCTTATACGGAGATACTCATGAATGATATTATGTGGAACAATTTCTGAAGTTGTGCTCTAGATTATACCTAATGAGGTTGTGTTGAAGTTTGAAGTATGTAGTGAATGAAGAACACTCAGTTTTGGAAATCAGGAGGTAGGTTCGACCAAGTCTAGCAGTGGTTCGACCAGAGCCAGAGGTCGAACAAAAGCAGAGGAAGTCGAACCGGCGTTGAAAGTTGTCCAGAGAGGAGGTTCGACCAAAGCTATAGTGGTTCGACCTGATCATGGGGTCGAACCTAAGGTCGAACCTGTCAGTCGGAAGCACTCTGTTTTCCAGAAGAGAGGTTCGACCAATTCATGAAAGGTTCGACCTGTTTAGCAAGTCGAACCCCTGGTCGAACCAAGAAGAGTGTTTGTCCAGAAGAGAGGTTCGACCTCGCCATCCATGGTTCGACCAGTACAGGTGGTCGAACCCGAGGTCGAACCAAGCCAGGTACGCGTTTTAAGTTCGAATTTTCAGAGGGGTTCGATCACTTTTTCGAAACATCAAACCTCGAACCCTCTTCGAACCTCTACACCCTTGCACAAATTCTTCAATTACACTTGATTTCGCACCGATTACACAACATTACACCTTGAATTATCAATTTGGTCGCGGATTTGGGCGGATTTCGTCGCGAGTTAGGGCTGAAATCGCGTTTCTGGGTGTTTTGTGTTTTCGATCGGTTTTTCACCATGGGCAAGTCACAAGGTACGTTTTTTCCAACTTAATTACTCTAGGATTGAAGGTTTAGGTAAGCAATTTGATGTGTAATAGAGAATTGATGTTGAGTATGGTTGAATTTCATGGTGAATGTTGATATTTTGATTGGTTTCATATGAATTCTTGTTTCTTGGATTGTGGTTGATTGATTATTGATAGAACTTGGATTTTTATGTGAATTAATCAAGGATATAGAATATATCATAGAATGAGCATGTTGATTTGGTTGAAATTGATAGAATTAAAGTAGTTTACGGAGGAAAGCATGTTGAATTTTTGATTGAATTACTTGAATTGCTTAATGCATGCTTGTTGGTTCTGTTTTGATGATTAAAGAAGGTATAATTGAAGATGTTTTGAAAATGTTGAATAAGCAAGTGGTGTTGAGATGATAGTTTGTATGAATATGCATTGATGCTTGAAGTCTTGAGTAGAGTATGTGATGTGCTAGTACAATACTTGCTTTCTTGTCTTGTTGGTTGGATTGAAGTATTTGTTTTCAGGAAAGGGACAAGTATCAAGCAAAGGGAAAGGAAAGGCAGAGGAGGAGAGATCAAAGAAGAGGCATGACAGGCCTTCAAACTTGGACAAAGTGACAAGAAAACTGAGGCTACAAGACCGTTTGCCTGATAACTTCAAGATTAGGATGCAAGGTTGGGATGAGATTAAAGAGAAGTGGGAAGAAGTTTCAGACAAGATAGCTCGCACTCGATACCAAGATGATGAAGCGATGAGGATAATGAGAATAGGGGATGATATATTTTGGATGTTTGATCAAGTAGGGATCCGAAGATTCATGGAGCTGAAGAGGCCGACGTACTTCCATGTTACAGCGGAAGTGGTTTGTTCGTTTGAGATGGAGAAGGACCCGCTTGGATACCCCTATCGGTGTACGTTTCAGCTTGGTGGAGTGAGTAGGAGATGGACGTCTGAGGATTTCAACGAGCTGTTTGAGACACCTTTGGAGATCCCTCGTTTAGAAAGTGCTGCATTCGGTGTAAAGCGATTTTGGAAGGAGAGCAGCATGATGCGCCTCAGCATGCTCCAGAACCGCAGCAGCGGCGAGCAGTTCCAGGTACTCGGGAGCAGCTTCGCTTAATTCATGAGCAGCTGATCGCGGTGGTAGCTACACAACAAGAGACGAACAGGCAACTCGCGCTCGCTAACGCCAACTACGCCACGCTGAACGAAAGGTATTCTGCCTTGGATGAGTGTGTTGGTAGAGTGAGTAGTCGAGTTGATATGATGGACAAACACATTACCAGTTTGTGCCGAGCTGTGGAAAATAGAATGGATGAGGATGACGATGATGATGAGGATGATGATGCTCCTAAGGAGTAGTTTCAGGTTTTCTTTTGGTTTCTCCGATTCATCTTATCTCCCATTCTTCTTTTTATTTTTACAGATTGGGGTGTGATTCATGTGTGAGTGGAATGTACTTGATATAGTTGATCTTGTATCGTTGCTCTGTATGGGTGTTGATTATGTGCATTCATATGTTTACGTGTTATTTTCATTTGGAAAGAGCATGAATAATTTGTTAAGTATATGGAATTCATGAGGAATTGATTTTGATTATGTGCTATGAGGAGTATTAGGAATTGATTACCTATGTGAGGATTTGAGCCTTCATCATGATTAATCATGATAGTTTATTCTTGAGAGAATCATTCGTATGAACGTATTCTAGAACTTGGCTTGGAGTCTTGTGTGAAACTTACAATTGATGAAATATTAGGATATGATCTTAGGCCATTTTTGATTAATTGAGTCACTTAGCCAAATTTCACCTTTCCTAATGATCTTATAAATCTTTGGTAGCCCTGTTTGAGCCTTTTAAAAGCTTTTTCTTTGGCAAGCCAGATATACAAGCTTTAATTACCTTATTTGAGCTTTGAAAATACCCTATCCATTGGTAGAGAGAATAAGGTGAATGAGTGTGGAACAAAGGGAAGACGGAATGAGGTTCGGTAAGAAATATGCATGGTTAAATCTTGTTAGGGATAGTGCCTAAAATTGGTACCCCGAATTGCTTATACATGGGGCTTGAAGTTTCTAAGAAACAGCCGAACGATGTTCGAGAAGGGTAGTGCCTATAACTGGTACCCGAGCAATTAAAAGAAGAATGATGTTGATGCAAGGAAGAGAAGGAAAATTGATAATTGCAAGTGCAAGAGAAGAATTGGAGGAGAATATGAAGCCGAATGGGAAATCAAGAACCTCCAAGGTAACTCTCTACTAGTGTATTAAGTTACTATGATCAAATTTTCCTACCCTTTCCAAAGAGCCAACATTACAACCTAGAAACAAGTCCTTTGTGATCCTAGTGTTAATCTAATGTAAGTTGATTTCTGAGACCTTTGCCAAGCTTATGGTTACGCGTGAATATGAATTGATATGAGTGTTTATACTAGCCTATAGTGCCTCACGCACGAGTGAATGAGAGTAAAGACTTATCTTGTCAGTGAGATTACTTAGTGCTCCGAATGGTGTGTGATTAGATTGATTTTACATGAGTGACATATTTGATGCAAGTAATTCTTGTTTGATTCAATGAAGTGGCATGTGTAATATGTGTTGTACTTGATCTTGTTGAATTATACACGACTCTTGTGGTTTAAATTGGTTGCCTCGGGACGAGCAACATGTAAGTTTGGGGGTTTGATGAGTGTGTAAATTCACAAGTTTGGCACTATGTTTTGTGCTAGTTTTGGAGAGTTTTGATGTGGAAATAGGTGGAAAACCTATATATATTGTGAAATAGCATGAATCAGATGTTAGTGGAGCTATTTGAGTATTTTCTTAGTAAAAACGGAGTGAAAGAGCCAAGAATCGAAGAGACGGAGTCGAAGCCACGCGAACCGCCCAAGAAGTAGGTGGGTTCGACCTGGCTGGAGGAGGGTTCGACCTCTCCAGCAGGTCGAACCAACGTTGCTGGACAATACAGAGAAGGGTTCGACCATGACTCAGTTGGTTCGACCTGGCCATCAGGTCGAACCATGGTCGAACCAGTTTGCAAGAAGGAGGATTCGACCACGATGTTGGGGTTCGACTTGCCCGTTGGTCGAATCGGGAGCAAGAGTTGTCCAGTGCTGAGGTTCGACCTGGGGTTCGACCAAAACCTAAGTGGTTCGACCTGTCCAGAAGGTCGAACCTGTGCAGAATTCTTCCAGTAGCGGGGTTCGACCTGGGGTTCGACCTGTGGCTCGGGGTTCGACCTGCTTGACGTGGTCGAACCTGTGTGCGAGAACTTACCTTATCCGGATTTTCGAGGCCGAAACGTGTGAGATCACTTAGAAAGCCCATTCCAAGCCCTAGAGACGTGATTACAAGTATAAAAGGAGGCTCATACAGAGAATAAAGAGAGCTTTTGATCGTCAATCGTAGGAGAGACAAGAGTAGAGGTGGTGATCCATTCGGAGGGCTGTGATAGAGGTTCACTGAAGGTTCAAGTAAGAATGATTAATCTAACCATGATTGTTCCTAGATCAATCATGGGCTAGAACCACCTTGGTAGTTCTAGGGTTATGAAAGTTTCATGATGTAATTCGTGTTTCGTGTGTAAAACTCCGTACAACACTACCTGTGGTTTGTTTTATATAAGATTGCATATTTAATCCATACTCATAGTCGTTTTGTGCATCAATGATCGTTGTGTAGAGTCTGAATACATAACATGGTTATTGATTGAGTGCGTTCACTACTGAGCAGGGTTTATTGTTATAATTCTAAGTGAAGGGATTCCGAAGTATTATTAGAACTGTCTTATATGAATATTCATGAATTGAATTGAATTCGGGTTGATGAATAGGATGAAGAGTATAAATTTATAGTACCTAAAAAGGGAGATCAAATCGGGTTAGATTCCAGACGTAGAAGATAATGGATTATGGTAGTACCTAAAAAGGGGGATGAAGCATATCTCTTGCTCCGATGTTATTCACACGTGTCAAGCGCATATTTACTTGTGTCTATAGAGTAAACTTGCATGGTCTAGTGATGCGTCCACAAACCACAGGGCAGAGTCGGACACCATCATACGAAAATACGAATTGCTAGTGAAACTGGATGACCCAATGAACTACCTATCATTCTTATTGATCACAACTCACTTCTCTCTACTTTTGCTATTTCTTTTGTTAATTCGATTAGAAGTTACTATCCATTAAACCTTTACAATTACCAACATAGTCTAAAATATACTAGAAGATCACAAAATTGATATTTATTCGTCCCGTGGGTTCGATATTGTAACTTGGTCATCTTCGCGACTACAATTGATATCCTTATACTTGAGGATTAATTTGTGTGTTGAGAAAACCCCTATCAGTCGTCCTGATCGCCTCCTGACTCGCTCGAAAGAAGACTTGGACTCGCCCAGAACTAGAATCAGACGCGCTCGGGACGTCCAGTTGACATGCTTGGAACCACCATGGATGTCCGTACGTCATCCAGGTCACCTAGAAGCATCACGCCGTGCTTCTGTCTATTGCTAACAGCCACGGTGGTCATGACCATTCATACCATTCTCGCCATCTGCTGCTCTCAGCCCAGCAATAGTTATCGTCCGTCATCGCAGAAGATCACAGTGGACCCACCGAGAACCAACATCAGACTCGCCCAGAAACTATAGTGGACTAAACCAGAATCTTCATGGACCCACTTGGAAGCTATGGCAGTCGCGATCGGGACTGAGTCAAGCTCACATGGAAGCAGTTTTAGAGTCGATCGAAACCAGCTTCTGATTCAAATGCCCAGAACCCTCACAATTTTGCCTAGAATCGCCACGGCTCATGATGCCGGCTGCCCTGAACTGTGCCGTAGAGGGTGCAGCAAACCTTGCCGCCTTGTTGAGCCCCGACTGTCTCTTCAAGAATCATCATCAACGTCGATCCTGCAGCTGTCAGTCTGTGAACCTCCAGGTCACGCCGTCGAGATTCAGCCATCAGCATGTCGTGCCACTACTGTCAACAGCCGACTGCTAGTGAAGCAGTCCATTCTCTTCGCCGTTGATGATTGCTTGCAGTACATACAGGTCGTGTGTTCTTACGATGAGGGTGGTTGCTTTTTTCTTGCCATCGATGGTTAGCGGAGCAAGAGCCAAATACACTTGCCCATAAACACAATCATCATACAGTTGTGTGTGTGTGTCCAGTGTGTACAATTTGTTGCAACAATCACATGCTAATAATTATCGACAAAGCACATATGATATATGGATAATTCACACATATAAAACCCTAATCTCATGCTATCAATTCAATAATTAATAATTAACACACGTATGGTTCAAACCCTAACTAACATCTCATGTTTCACCACGAAACCAATGCTATGATACTAATTGTTGGCTATTGATCATTTGGCTCAGCGTGATCCATTAGGAATTCAAGTAAACAATTACAGCGGAAGCAAAATAAAAGTTTACGTTTCTTCTGGGTTGATGTAGAGGATGAACAGTAGCTAACCACCTCTCGATCTTCTGCTGTACGTCCCAACTCAAATCCTGATGTTGTGTGGGCAACAATCTGTAGGATTCTCTCAATCTGTGATGAGTGTGTAAATTCACAAGTTTGGCATCATGTTTTGTGCTAGTTTTGGAGAGTTTTGAGGTGGAAATAGGTGGAAAACCTATATATATTGTGAATTAGCATGAATCAGGTGTTAGTGCAGCTATTAAGTGGTTTTCACAGCAAAATCAGAGTGGAAGTGCTAAGAATTGAAGAGACAAAGTCGAGACCACGCGAACCGCCGAGGAGAGAGATGGGTTCGACCTGTTAGAGGAGGGTTCGACCTCTCCAGCAGGTCGAACCAGCGTTGAAAGAGTGCAGGAGGTGGGTTCGACCACGAGTCAAGGGGTTCAACCTGTCTATCAGGTCGAACCATGGTCGAACCAGTTCGCGGGAAAGTTGGTTCGACCACGACGTTGGGGATTCGACCTGACAGTTGGTCGAATCAAGAGCAGAAATTGTCCAGTAGCATGGTTCGACCTGTGGTTCGACCAAGACGGTGAGGTTCGACCAGTACAAGAAGTCGAACCAGGTGCAGAATACTTCCAGTAGGTGGGTTCGACCTGTGGTTCGACCTGTGGCCAGTGGTTCGACCTGTTTGCTGAGGTCGAACCATCGTGCGGAAACTTACCTTATTCGGATTTTCGAGGCCAAAACGCGTGTGATCACTTAAAAAGCCCATTCCAAGCCCAAGAGACGTGATTACAAGTATAAAAGGAGGCTCATGCAGATAATATAAGAGAGCTTGTAGAGAGTTTTAGAGAGCGTAAGAACGTGAAGCACAAGAGGAGACTAGGAGGAGCTGTGACAGAGGTTCCGCTGGAGATTCAAGTAAGATTGGTCCATCTAACCATGATTGTTCCTAAATCAATCATGGGCTAGAGCCACTTCGGTAGTTCTAGGGTTATGAAGGTTTCATGAGTTGATTTGTATTTCGTGTGTATACTACATACAACACTACTTGTGGTTTATTTTATATAAGATTGTGCGTTTTTAATCCATACTCATAGTTGTTTTGTGCATCAATAATCGTTGTGTAGAGTCTGAATGCATAACATGGTTATTGATTGAGTGCGTTCACTAATGAGCAGGGTTTATTGTTATAATTCTAAGTGAAGGGATTTCGAGGTTTTATTAGAACCATCTTATATGAATATTTGTTAATTGAATTGAATTCGGGTTAACAAGTAGGATTAAGAGTATGACTTAATAGTACCTAAAAAGGGAGATCAAATCAGGTTAGAGTACTAAGTGCACGGGAAATAATTGATTATGATAGTACCTAGAAAGGGAGGTAAAGTATACGTCTTGCTCTGAGGATACTCACACGTGTCAAAAGCTTATCTATTTGTGTCTATAGAATAGATTTGCATGGTCTAGCGATGCGTCCATATTCCACAAGGCAGAGTCAGACATCGACACACGAAATTATGAATTAACAAATGAAACTGGATGGCCTGACGAACTACCTAACATCTTATTTGATCACAACAACTCTTCTCTTTTTCTTGTTATTTATTTGCTATTTTAATTGTTACTTAGTTTACAAACCAACAATTACAATTCTCAACATAGTCATAATTGCTAAAAAATAACTAAAGTAATATTTATCCATCCCGTGGATTCGATATTTAACTTGGTCACCTTCGAAACTACAATTGATATCCTTCATACTTGGGGATTAAAATTGTGTGTTGAGAAAACACCCATCAAGTTTTTGGCGCCGTTGCCGGGGACGGCGTAAAATATCTTTTTGTTATTTCTAGTTTATTAGGGCTATTTATCTTGTTTTACTGTTTTAATTCTAGTTCTTTTTAGGTGTATGCTCACGAGATCAAAGAAAGGTGAACTTGAACCCTATAATCCTGAAATCGAAGCATCGTCAAGAAAGAAGAAGAAGAAGAAGAGCAAGGCAAAGACTATTGATCCAACTGAAGCTCTAAAATTTGGAGTTGAAGTTGACGAGCAGATTTCGCAGACGATTGAAGCTACAATTGAAGTTAATTCGGGAGTAGAGACAGTCAACATGGCAGCGAATCTGGATAATCTAGCCATCCAAGAGGTTTTCAGAAATAATGGGGCTAGAAATTTTGGGCTTCTAGGAGCGAGGGGAACTAATACAGCTTTCGATCTTCATCCCGCTCTTATTAGCATAATAGAAAGGAACTCCTTTTCAAGAGGGTCTTTCGAGGATCCGCAGCAGCATCTGAATAAGTTCTTGGGCTATGCAAGTACTCAAAAAGATGCAGGAGAACATGAAGATACTAGGAAGATCCTCTTGTTCAAATTCTCGCTTACTGAAAAGGCGAGAGATTGGTACGACACTATCAACGCAGCTGAGTGCACCACTTGGGAGTAACTGCAGTTAAGGTTCTTGGAGAGGTACATGCCACCTTCAAAGGTGTTTAAGATAAAGCAAGACATTAACCAATTTGCTATCGGTGGAGGTGAGAAATTTCATGAAGCATGGGATAGATTCAAGGACATGCTTAGGAAGTGTCCTCAACATGGGCTATCTAAAGCTCAATATATCAGTATATTCTACAATGGATTAGACTGTGATTCACGAGTGTTATTGGATGCTTCTTCTAATGGAGCATTGTTTACAAAGTCATCCGTAGAGGCCGAGAATTTGTTTGAAGATATTTCAATGAATTCGAGGGATTGGCCAACTGATAGAGTTAGAGGTACTTATGTCCTTGGGAAGGTAGCTCAGGTTGAACAAGCAATGGTGAAAACAAATAGAGAGGATGAGATCATCTCTAGCTTGTCCAATATCAACAAGATACTTGAATCCCAACAGAAGCAAATCAGCGAATTATCTCAGCGCGTACCAATCATGCAGCAGAAGTTGAAGAATGATGGACCAATCCAAGAGGAGTTGGAAGAGGCACACTATGCCATGGGTCAAAGTATTCAAGGGACTAGGTATCCAAATCAAGGAAACCGGAACTACCAAGGGAACTATCGAGGAAACTTTAATAATCGTGGTCCCCCGAGTGGTTATCAACAGCCTAGGAGACCAGAGTTCTCATAGAGCAATACGAATAATGCATTTCAACCTCCAATGGGTGTTGATCCGGGTGCTAAGGTGGAAGAAGGGAAACCGGGTTTTGAGGATACTGTGAACAGGTATATGGCCAAGAACGATGAAAGAGTGAACCGCCTTGAGGCCAAACTTGAAAAGAAAATCGATGCAAACCATGAGGTTATATCTAAACAGGTGAAGGACCTTACATTGCGGATGGGGGAGATGCAGGAAGTGTTAACAAGCTTACTCAAACTCTTGAAAAGGGGAAGTTCCCGTCTCAAAGTATTGAGAATCCAAGGTCTTGCAACGCCATCAAATTGAGGTCGGGAACACAGTACGAGGGACCCATGAGGCCGGAATCAAATTTGGGCATGTCTAGGGTAAGATTCGACTATGGTTTGACCAACATTGAAGGTTGAACCATACAGGGGAAGTCGAACAAATGCACTGGACATGATAAGGAAGAATCGCAGCATCGGTTTGACCAAAATACAAATGGTTCGACCAGGCATACAGGTCGAACCATGGTCGAACCTGACAATTCGGAGCACTCTATTTTTCCAGAACACCAGTTTGACCAAATCAATGATGGTTCGACCTATCCAACAGGTCAAACCCAGGTCGAACCGCACAACTTGGAGCACTCTATTTTGTCGTAGCAACGGTTCGACCACGACGGACATGGTTCGACCTATCAAACAGGTCGAACCTTGGTCGAACCGGAGGGCAGAAGGAGTACAGTAGGTCAGTTCGACCTAGATGGCCGTGGTTCGTTCTACTCAACAGGTCGAACCCAGGTCAAACCTCAAATTCAAAAAGAGAGCAGTTGTCCAGAAGAGCAGTTCGACCATTACGTGCCTGGTTCGACCTGTTCCATAGGTCGAACCCTGGTCGAACCCATCTAGAAGTGGCCTGTTGCTACTCCGAACACTCTCGATGATGTTGATGCTACTCCAGTGGTTCAGAAAGAGCAAAGTACAGAGATAATAACTGAGAAAAAGTGGGAGAGAGCCAAGAGATTGAGAGTCGAAAAGGAGAAAGCGGAGAAGGTTGATCGTGATGAATGGGGGATTCCCAAAACGAAGATACCTCTGCCGTTTCCTTACAAGCTTGTGAAGAAGGGATTGGAAGAGAAGTTCAAGAAGTTTTCAGAGATAATGAACAAGATAAGCTTGAGCATTCCTTTCTCAGAGGCAATCATAGAGATGCCGTACTATGCCCGAATTCTTAAAGACATATTGTTGAAGAAGCGGAGCTTAACAAAAATTGAAACTGTGAATTTTTCTGAGAATTGCAGCTCAATCATTCAAAGGAAGCTGCCGCAAAAGATGAAGGATCCGTGGAGCTTCACTATTCTATGTGAGATCGGAAAGGGGCCGGCACGGCGAGCTTTGTGCGATCTAGGGGCAAGCATCAATTTGATGCCGTTGTCCATCTTTCAGAGGCTTGGTTTGGGGGAGTTGACCCCTACAACAGTGGTTCTCCAATTGGCGGACAGGTCGATGACGTTTCCAAAAGGTATAATTGAAGACATTCTCGTCAAAGTGGAGAAGCTAGTCTTTCCTGTGGACTTTTTTGTGCTAGAAATGGAAGAAGACAAGGATAATATCCCTCTAATCTTGGGGAGACCTTTCCTTGCTACTGCTGGAGCTATGATTGATGTTCAAAAAGGAGAGCTTAGATTGCGGATGGACAAAGAAGAAGTTCTTTTCAACTTGGACAAAGCAATGAAGATGCCCATGGAGTCTCAGTGTTATAGTATTGACGTGGTGGAGGAGATTATGAAGGAGGATATGTCTCTGATCCTGTCAAAGGATCCTCTTGAGACATGTTTGATGGAGTCTCTTACTTATCCCACTACGGTGCTTGACGGACTCTCCAACGAGGTATGTATTAAATTTCTTGAAAATTTACTTGCTTTGGGTGATGACAGGTTTGAATTGGAAAGAACTAAGGTGGAAGAAGTCAAGTGGACTAGGAAGTACTTGCCTTTGGATAACGAGAGCTCTCCGATGGAAGTGAGGAAAGAGGAGTTGAAACTTTTGCTGGAACACTTGAAGTACGCCTTTCTTGGCGACAATAAAAAATATCCGGTAATTGTATCTTCTTCTCTTGATGATGATCAACTTGAGGAGTTATTGAATGTTCTTAGAAAGTATAAGTCTGCGATTGGTTGGTTTCTTGAGGATTTGAAAGGAATTGCCCTTCGTATTGCATGCATAGGATAAGATTGTTAGATGAGGCCAAGATAAATGTTCAGAATCAACGGAGGGTTAATCCCGCGATTCAAGAGGTGATTAGGAAGCAAATCCTTATGTGGTTGGATGCTGGAATCATATATCCTATTAGTGATAGTCCCCATGTGAGTCCATTGCATGTAGTTGCTAAAAAGGGGGGAATGACTGTAGTAAAAGTTGAGGATGGAGAAGCGATAGCCACAAGGATTCCTATGGGATGGCGTACATGTGTAGATTATAGGAAGTTGAATGAGAACACGTGTAAAGATCATTTTCCTCTTCCTTTCATGGATCAAATGTTAGATCGTCTTGCAGGGTATGAGTTTTATTGTTTCTTGGATGGATACTCGGGGTACAGCCAAATCAAGATTGCCCCCGAGGATCAAGAAAAGACCACTTTTACTTGCCCCTACGGGACCTTTGCTTTTTGGAAAATGCCATTTGGGTATGTAATGCGCCTGCTACTTTTCAGAGATGCATGATGGCAATATTCGATGGGTTGATAGAGAAGATCATGGAGGTGTTCATGGATGATTTTTCTGTTTTTGGTTCATCCTTTGATATTTGTTTGTCTAACCTAGCTACTGTTTTGAAGAGATGTCAAGTGACTAATCTTGTCTTGAATTGGGAGAAGTGTCACTTCATGGTGAAGAATGGGATTGTTCTTGGGCATCATGTTTCAGCCAAGGGATTGCAGGTCGATCGTGCTAAAGTGATGGCAATTGAGAAGCTTCCACCACCGACCAATGAAAGAAGAGTGCGGTCCTTCCTTGGACACGCCGGTTTTTACAGGAGATTCATACAAGACTTCTCAAAATACTCCAAGCCCTTATCTCACTTACTTGAAAAGGATGTTCCTTTTGTGTTTGATGAAGAATGTCTAACAGCTTTTCAAGTTTTGAAGGAGGCATTTATCACTGCACCTATCTTGATCACACTGGATTGGACTCAACCGTTTGTACTAATGTGTGATGTAAGTGATGTAGCACTTGGAGTGGTGTTTGGGTAGCTGAAGGAGAAGAAGTTCTGTGCCATTTACTACGCGAGTAAGACTTTCGATGCGGCACAAAAGAATTACACGGTGACTGAAAAGGAGTTTTTAGCTGTTGTGTACGCATTCGATAAGTTTCGTCAGTATTTGGTTGGCATGAGACTATTGTCTACACGGATCATTCAGCGATTCGGTACTTGATGCAGAAAAAGAAGACAAAGCCTAGGATTATAAGGTGGATTCTTCTACTTCAAGAGTTTGACATGGAAATCTGGGATAAGAAAGGTTCTGATAATGTGTTGGCGGATCACCTTTCGAGGTTGGAGACTAGGGAGCATTGTGATAATTCTTTCGAGTATATTGAGGAAATATTCCCGGATGAAAAGATCATGGCCGTGTTTGTTGAAGGGGCTGAGCGAGCATGTGTGGTTGCTGCACAGGGAGTTGATCCATGGTATGCGGATTATGTCAACTTTATTGCTGTGGGAGAAATTACAAGGGATCTCAACCGATATCAACTTGCTAAATTCAAGAGGGATGTTGAGACTTTCATATGGTATGATCCATTTGTGTACAAGATTTTCATGGATTCTATCATCCGTAGGTGTGTGCCCAAGATGGAGATGGAGAGTTCTCTCGAGTTTTGCCATGCACAACCTAACGGGGGGCACTTCGGCGCTCAAAAAACAGCAGCCAAGGTACTTCAGTCCGCTCTTTATTGGCCTACGTTATTCACGGACTGTGAGACCTATGTGGCATCTTGCGATAGATGTCAACGCATGGGGAACATCGGTAGGAGAGACGAGATGCCGCTTCAGCCGAGCATAGTGGTCGAGATTTTTGATGTGTGGGGTATCGATTTTATGGGGTCTTTTTCCCCATCTAATGGATTTCTCTACATTCTACTTGCGCTGGATTATGTTTCTGAGTGGGTGGAAGCGATTCCTACTCGCTTGAATGATTCGAAAACTGTTATATCTTTCTTGAAGAAGCATATATTTGCCTGCTTTGGAGTCCCTAGAGCACTTGTTAGTGATGGAGGTACGCACTTCGTTAATAAATTTCTTGAGAAGGTGCTTAAAGGATATGGTGTTAAGCATAGGGTTACTACACCCTATCATCCTCAAGCGAATGGGCAAGCGGAGGTCTCTAACCGTCAAGTCAAACAGATTCTGGAGATGGTGGTCGGAACCAATAGAAAGGATTGGGCTTTGAAGCTCGATTATGTCGTGTGGGGTTTCGAACCGCGTACAAGACGGTGTTAGATATGTTACCGTATCAGATTGTCTATGGGAAGCCGTGCCACTTAACTGTAGAGATTCAACACAAAGCGTTTTGGGCTTTGCGAAGCTTGAACTTGACTCTCAAGGATGTGAGGGAGTTGAGGATTATTCACATCAATCTTTTGGATGAGTTTCGGAGTCGTGCGTACAAGAATTCAGAGATCTACAAGGAAAGGATTAGGAGGTGGCATGATTCGAAGATCTCGTACAAGGAGTTCAAGCAAGGAGACGAGGTATTACTCTTTAACTCTCGTTTAAAGCTTTTTGCAGGCAAGTTGAAGTCGAAGTGGATGGGACCGTTCATGATTCATCGAGCCTTAGGAAGGGGGAGTTTTGAGCTCATTGACAAGGATGGAGACATTTTTGCGGCGAATGGACATCGCTTGAAGCATTATAGGTCGCCGGATGATGTTTGTGTCATCTTTTTGGATACCTTGATCTGAGTTGGTACCGTCGTGACTCTCCGACGTTAAACATGAGCGCCTGTTGGGGGCTTTCCCTCCCGTTTTATTATTTTATTTCATTCGTGTGTGTAAGAAATTTTTATATTTGAAGTGCTTACTTTTTGGCAATTACATCTCTTTGCAAACTTAGTTTCGACTGTAGTTTCTACTAAGTTTGGGGGGTGTGATGTACTTACCTCAATAAGCACCGATAGTATAATCTTTTCTTTGTGATGTTTGTTAGGGGAGTTGGTTTTTGCGCCATATTTAAAATTTTAATCGATTTTGATGTGATGATTTTTTACAACTTGCCTAATGTTTAGTGGGTTTTGGTTGTGTTTTCTTTTACGGAGTTACTCATGAATAATATTTTGTGGAACAATTTTTGATGAAGTTGTGCTCTAGTTGGTACCTAATGATTCGTATTGAAGTTTGAAGTGTATAGGGATTGAAGAACACTCAATTTTGAAGCTTAGAAGGGTGGTTCGACCAAAGCCATGATAGGTTCGACCAGTGCCAGGAGGTCGAACCAAGCAGAGGAAGTCGAACTGACGCAGAAAATTATCCAGTGAGGTGGTTCGATCTCTTCATTGATGGTTCGATCTGTCTAACAGGTCAAACCAAGGTCAAACTCGGTGACCTAAAACTTACAGTAGGGTGGTTCGACCTAAGCCATTATGGTTCGACGTGTCAGAAGGTCGAACCCAGGTCGAACCAGTCCGTTCAGAGCACTCTATTTTTCAGGTGATAGGTTTGACCAAAACAAGAATGGTTCTACCTGTTCAGAAGGTCGAATCTAGGTCGAACCAAGAGGAGCAGTTATCCAGAAGGTTGGTTCGACCTCGTCATTTGTGGTTTGACCGGTTCCACAGGTCGAACCTAAGGTCGAACCAAGTCAGGTACGCGATTTAAGTTTGATTTTTGAAAGGGTTCGATCACTTTTTCACTTCACCCTTCCTCGAACCCTCTCCGAACCTCTACACCTTTGCACAAATTTTTAATTACACTTGATTTTGCATCGATTACACAACACTACACTCTTAATTCTTGATTTGGGCATGGATTTGGGCAATTTTCGTCGTGAATTAGGGCTTCAGTCGCGCATTTTGAGTGTTGTGTGCCAATTGTCGATTGTTAACCATGGGCAAGACTAAAGGAAAGGGACAAGGATCAAGTAAAGGTAAAGGTAAGGTAGAGGAAGTAAGATCGAAGAAGAGGCATGACAGGCTTTCGAATGTCAATACGGTGACAAAAAAGCTGAGGCTACAAAATCATTTACCCGAAAAGTTCAAAATAAAGATGCAAGATTGGGATGAGATCAAAGAAAAGTGGGAAGAAGTCTCAGACAAGATAGCTCGCACTCGATACCAAGATGATGAGGCGATGAGGACAATGAGAATCGGGGATGACATCTTCTGGATGTTCGATCAAGTGGGTATCCGGAGATTTATGGAATTAAAGAGGCCGACGTACATCCATGTTACAGCGGAAGTAGTTTGCTCATTTGAGATGGTGAAGGACCCACTTGGGTACCCTTATCAGTGTACGTTTCAGCTAGGTGGAGTGAGTAGGAGATGGATGTCTGAGGATTTTAATGAGCTGTTTGAGACGCCTCTGGGGATCCCTCGTTTGGAGAATGTTGCGTTCAATGCTAATAGGTTTTGGAGGGAGATCTCCGGGGAGATTGGAGATTACAAGATCAAACAGGCTCATGCTTTCTCAATAAAGAATCCAGTTTTGAGGTACATGGACCGTGTCCTGAGCAACAAGTTGTTCGCCTTTTCAGAGGGGAGTGTTGTGTCTAGAGGAGAGCTTTACGCCTTGTGGTGTATGCTAAATGGGGTGCAGTTCAATGTTGGAGCTTATTTCATTGCACAGTTACATCGATTCAGGACCGTTGGGTTTCAAAAGGTGAATATTGGAGGGTTACTGACAATCGTGGCTGAGCATTATAACTTGAATTTCACTGGCATCACACCAGTTAGAGGAGAGCCTAATTTGGTGATGTTTATATGCGTGAAGGGAGGATTTGTCCATTTCAGAGATGGAGACTGGTTCTTCATGAGGGGACTCAAGCCCTTCGATTTCATGTTCCCCTTCGACGTGAGCAACTTGACAACCATTCGGGTGGTGAGGAACAAGTTTATGGATTCTCTCGGACACAATGTCTTATCCATGACAGTGAAGTCGGGTGGTGATTAGAGGACTGTATCGCAGATGTGTGCGGAGGGTAGGATGGCTGAGTTACAGCAGATTGTTGATCAAGGAGAGTTCCGTTCACCACAGCAGCCCGAAGAGG
Source organism: Pogostemon cablin (assembly GCA_023678885.1). Taxonomy (NCBI): domain Eukaryota; kingdom Viridiplantae; phylum Streptophyta; class Magnoliopsida; order Lamiales; family Lamiaceae; genus Pogostemon; species Pogostemon cablin. The sequence continues at coordinate 42,215,871 of CM042957.1, read as the reverse complement.
AGCATCTAGAGGAGCAGCAGGATGAGGAGATGCCAGTGCAGCACGACGCACCTCAGCAGCAGCGGGCTGTCCCAAATGATACACAGGAGTAGCTCTGCCTTATTCATGAGCAGCTAGTCACGATCATTTCTAGCCAGCAGGAGACGAACCGACAGCTCGCACTCGCCAACACCAACTACGCTACGCTGAATGAGAGGTACACTGCCTTGAATGAGAAAGTTGGTAAGTTGGGTGATCGAGTTGATTACTTGGATAGATACATCGGTGATCTGCACCGGATTGTGGAGCGGAGACTTGATGATGAAGATGATGATGATGAGGATGATGATGCTCTGGAGGAGTAGTTTTTTAGGTTTTCTTTGGTTTCCTCCGATTCATCTTGTCTCCATTCTTCTTTTTATCTTTACAGGTTGGGTTGTGATTCATGCGTGAGTGGAATGTATAAGTGATATCGATTGATAGAAACTTATATGATTGATTGGGTATGAGCTTAATGTTTATGTGCATTCATGTGTTTACATGTTTATGTTCATTAAAGAGAGCATATATAATTTGATAAGTATGTAGAGTTCTTGTGGAATTGATCTTAATAATGTGCTATGAGGAGTACTTAGGATTCTATTTACCTATGTGAGGATTTGAGCCTTGATAAGTAAGCTTGATCATGATTATTTTATTCTTGAGAGGATCATTCATATGAACGTATTCTAGAACTTGGCTTGGAGTCTTGTGTGAGACTTATGATTGATAAATTGCTAGGACATGATCTTAGGCCATTATTTTGTGATTAAGCTACTTAGCCAAATTTTGTCCTTCCTAATGATCTTATTAACCTTTGGATGCCCCGTTGAGCCGTTAAAAACCTTTTCTTTGGTAGCCGAAGTAAATAACCTTATAAACCTTTACTTGAGCCTTGATTAACCTATTCATTGGTAGAGAGAGTTGAGGTGAGTAAGTGTTGCAAGAAGAAAAAGGAAGATAGAATATGGTTGGATGAAATGAATATGGTTAAATCTTGTTTAGGGGTAGTGCCTGAAACTGGTACCTCGATTGATTATAACATGAAGCTTTAAGCTTAAGAGCAGCTGATTGATAAAGTGAAGAAGGGTAGTGCCTAAAACTGGTATCCGAATTGTCTAAAGAGATGATGTTGATGCACGGAAAAAGAAGAAAATCCATGAAAAGAAGAGGAGAAGTTGGAGGAGATATTGTAGCAAGAAGAAGAAATTGAGAACCTCCAAGGTAACTCTCTACTAGTGTCTTAAGTCACTTTACCTAAATTTTCCTACCTTTTTCCAAAGAGCCAACATTACAACCCAAAAACAAGTCCTTTGTTATCCTAGTGAAGAGTTGATTATAAGTTGATTTTTGAGACCTTTGCCAAGCTTATGGTTACGCGTGAATATGGATTGATATGAGTGTTTATATTAGCCTATATAGTGCCTCACGCACTTGAGTGAAAGAGAATAAATACTTATCTTGTGAGCTAGATTACTTTGTACTCCGAATAGTGTGTGATTGGATTGGTTTTGCATGAGTGATATATATGAAGCAATTAATACTTGTTTGATTTAATGAAGTTGCATGTGTGATATGTGTTGTACTTGATCTTGGTGAATTATACACGACTCTTGTGGTTTGATTTGGTTGCCTCGGGACGAGCAACATGTAAGTTTGGGGGTTTGATGAGTGTGTAAATTCACAAGTTTGGCATCATGTTTTGTGCTAGTTTTGGAGAGTTTTGAGGTGGAAATAGGTGGAAAAGCCATATATATTGTGAATTAGCATGAATCAGGTGTTAGTGGAGCTATTAAGTGGTTTTCATAGAAAAATCGAAGTGGAAGTGCCAAGAATCGAAGAGACAAAGTCGAGACCACGCGAACCGCCGAAGAGAGAGGTGGGTTTGACCTGTTGGAGGAGGGTTCGACCTCTCTAGCAGGTCAAACCAGCATTGAAAGAGTGCAGGAGATGGGTTCGACCATGACTCGAAGGATTCGACCTGTCTATCAGGTCGAACCATGGTTGAACCAGTTTGCGAGAAAGTTGGTTCAATCACGACGTTGGGGATTCAACCTGATGGTTGGTCGAATCAAGAGCAGAAATTGTCCAGTAGCATGGTTCGACCTGTGGTTCGACCAAGACGGAGTGGTTCGACCTGTACAAGAAGTCGAACTAGGTGCAGAATACTTCCAGTAGGTGGGTTCGACCTGTGGTTCGACCTGCGGCCAGTGGTTCGACCTGTTTGCTGAGGTTGAACCATCGTGCGGAAACTTACCTTATCCGGATTTTCGAGGCCAAAACGCGTGTGATCACTTGAAAAGCCCATTCCAAGCCCTAGAGAATTGATTACAAGTATAAAAGGAGGCTCATGCAGACAATACAAGAGAGCTTGTAGAGAGTTTTAGAGAGCGTAAGAACGTGAAGCACAAGAGGAGACTAGGAGCTGTGACAGAGGTTCCGCTGGAGATTCAAGTAAGATTGGTCCATCTAACCATAATTGTTCCTAAATCAATCATGGGCTAGAGCCACTTCGGTAGTTCTAGGGTTATGAAGGTTTCATGAGTTGATTTGTATTTCGTGTGTATACTCCGTACAACACTACTTGTGGTTTATTTTATATAAGATTGTTCATTTTTAATCCATACTCATAGTTGTTTTGTGCATCAATAATCGTTGTGTAGAGTCTGAATGCATAACATGTTTATTGATTGAGTGCGTTCACTAATGAGTAGGGTTTATTGTTAGGCAATTTATAGTGTGCACCCGGGTGCACCTAAAGATAGGGTGCACCCATATACAAATATAAATAAAAACATATACAATTAAGAGTAAAAATGTATACAATTTAATTGTTAATTTTTTTAATGAAAAATTGTATATAATATTAAATAAAAAGTTATACACATATGAATGTTAGTTTTTTTAATGAAAACTTAATGTGAAAAATGTATGCAATTATTACAAAACACGTATACAAAATAGAATAATATATATACAAAATAGAATAAAAATGCATACACATATGGGTGCACCCTTGCACACGGGTGCACCCAATATACACTCTTATTGTTATAATTCTAAGTGAAGGTATTCCGAGGTTTTATTAGAACCGTCTTATATAAATGTTTGTTAATTGAATTGAATTCGGGTTAACAAGTAGGATTAAGAGTATAACTTAATAGTACCTATAAAGGGAGATCAAATCGGGTTAGAGTACTAAGTGCATTGGAAATAATTGATTATAATAGTACCTAGAAAGGGAGGTAAAGTATACGTCTTGCTCTGAGGATACTCACACGTGTCAAAAGCTTATCTATTTGTGTCTATAGAATAGATTTGCATGGTCTAGCGATACGTCCATATTCCGCAAGGCAGAGTCGAACATCGACACACGAAAATATGAATTAACGAATGAAACTGGATGGCCTGATGAACTACCTAGCATCTTATTTGATCACAACACCTCTTCTCTTGTTCTTGTTATTTATTTGCTATTTTAATTGTTACTTAGTTTACAAACCAACAATTACAATTCTCAACATAGTCATAATTGCTAGAAAATAACTAAAGTAATATTTATCCGTCCCGTGGACTCGATATTTAACTTGGTCACCTTTGAAACTACAATTGATATCCTTCATACTTGGGGATTAAAATTGTGTGTTGAGAAAACACCCATCAATCTGCTTCTCTCCTTTTCTCACGTCAAAAACGGCGCAGAGTAATAGGTTACCAGAAGCTGAGATGACTTATATATTGGGCTACAGCAGGGACCAGGAGGAGAAATTGGATTGGGCCTCAATTGGATTTAATTAACCAAGCTTAGTCCAAAGCTTATAATTAAATCCAATAATAATAATATAGTCCACTAAAATATGATTACTGCACTACCCATCCAATCCCAAAATTATGTTCTAGGCTCCTTATTATGAGCCCGAAAATCTCTCCATGTTTAAGATATACAATTTTCATTAATTAATTAAGTTACTGACAACTCAAATTAATTAATATCTCATCCGAGAGTAGTACCACTCAACCTTATTATCATGCCGGAATTAATACACTTGTAAGATTTACATGATAAACCTTATGAGCTCCTCAAGGAGATATCATCAACCTATGTCGGACATGGATTCCTTCTACAATCAACAACACACCATAGAGACAGCACTACATCCCAACTAACCGAGTTTGTTGATTTAATACATATAAATCTCACCCATTGATGAATCAAAGAAATACATATTGTCCTACTTGTCGAGGTTATTGTATAGGGATTAAGAGCACGAATATCCATAATAATTAAGATCAAGTTCTCCTATAAGTCAGTATAAGTCGAACGATCTCAAGCGGTCCTGCTCAATACACACAAGTACACTAATGTGATTCTATAGCCAAGACAAGCTAATACCAAACCACACTACAACAATCCCGATAGAGAGTCTCTGTTTATCTCGGTTGTGAGCACCTGTTTATACTTTATAAGAAAACCGATAATATTGTTGGATTGTATACTAAAAGTCTAGCTTTAGTATGAACAATGTCACAACAATATTTGAAATGAGAATCATATGATCAAATGATTGCATCTTATAATTTATTTTATATGCATGATGCAATAGTCCATTTACTTTATACTGTAGATAATATGTTGTGCGACAACACGCGAAAGATCATATTATCGGTTTCCTTATAAAGTATAAACAGATACTCACAACTGAGATAGACGGGGACTCTCTATCGGTATGGTTGTAGTGTGGTTCGGTATTAGCTTGTCTTGGCTATAGAATCACATTAGTGCACTCATGTGTATTGAGTAGGATTGCCTGAGATCGTTCTTCTTATACTGACTAGATAGTAGAACTTGATCTCTGTTATTATGAAAGTTCGTGCTCTTAATCCCTAAACAATAACCTCAACACGTAGGGCAGTATGTATTTCTTTGATTCATTAATGGGTGAGATTTATAAGTATTAAATCAACAAACTCGGTGAGTTGGGAAATAGTGTTGTATCTATGGTGTGCTGTTGATTGTAGAAGGAATCCATGTCCGATCTAGGTTGATGATGTCCCCTTGAGGAGCTCATAAGGTTTATCATGTAAATCTTGCAAGTGGATTAATTTCCGGCATGATAATAAGGTTGAGTGGTACTACTCTCGGATGAGATATTAATTAATTTGAGTTTTCAGTAACTTAATTAATTAATGGACATTGTATATCTTAAATATGGGGAGACTTTGGGCTCATAATAAGAAGGAGCCCAAAACGTAATTTTGGGTTGGAGTGGGTAGTGCAGTAATAATAATTTAGTGGACTTTATTATTATTATTGGGTTAAATATAAGCTTTGGGCTAAGCTTGGATATTTAATCCAATGGAGGCCCAACTCCAATTCTCCTCCTGATCCCTGCTGTAGCCCAGTATATATAAGTGAACTCAGCTTCTTGGAACCCTAAGTTTTCCTGCGCCTCTTTTGGTGAGACAAGGGAAGAAGCAGATTGAGAGATCCTGCAGACTGTTGCCCACACAACAGCCGGATCACACTTGGGACATACAGTAGAAGATCAGAGGTAGTTCTCTACAGATCATCCTCTACACCAACCCAGAAGTACGGTAAACATTAATGTTTCGCTTCCGCTGATTTTGTTTGCCTGAAATCCTAAATGGATCACGTTTGAACCACACAATCCAATTGCCAACAATTGGTATCAGAGCGTTGGTTTCGTGGTGAAATGTGAGACGTTAGGTAGGGTTGAGCCATACTTGTGTTAATTGTCAAATTGATTGCGTGTTTGTAAGTGATTATGTGATTATGTGAATAATCTGGACATTATCGCTTGAGATATATATGGCTGGGTATTTTGTTTATCCAAAAAAACCCTATTTACTACTATGTGGTTTTATCGATGAAACTGGTGTATTATTGTTGATGGGAGAACACGCTCAACACATACGGTGGCACAACTGATCAAAGTCGTGTGCGGGTTCAAAGCTACACAGTCATACCAAACGACGATGGCGAGGCTTGATCTGGCAGCAGCTGACAGGAGGCATCGAGGCGGTGCCTGGAGTGATAACCACTGAAGCGGACTGGAGCATCCGGGAGTGAAAACGGAGACTGGTCGCGGTGGTCTTCAAGCGCTGCAAACTGATTATCCAGGCGGACCATCTCTGTTCCAATCGGGTCTATGTATGGAGTCGACTGGAAAGGGGTCTTCATGGCGGCCAGTGAGGATGCTCGGCCGCGTGAATTCGCTGGCGCGGCGCACCAGCTGGGGGCTTCGGCCGGATCCAGTGGGCTGTTGATGGCGATTCGTCGGTGCGACAAGGATGTTCATGACTGATAGCTTACTGTCGGCGTAGGACATCATTTGGTAGGCACGGCGGTGGGCTGTGGGCGCGGCGCCGGCAGCAGCTGCGCCATGATACGCCGGAGGCAGCTTGGTGTGTGTTTTCGAGCGGGACACAGCAAATTCCGAGCGCATCTGATGGTGATGCCGGGCGAGTTGTTGCTAGTTCCTTGTGAGGCTGGACACACCATAGCCAGACAGACTGCAGCAGCTTCTGGCCGAGTCACTGCTGAGTTCCGGTGAGTCGATGTTCGGCAAAAGCAACGACTGCCGCTGACTGGTGCTGCGATGGAGTTGTTGTGGCAAAGGCTGGCAGATTAGTGGCGGGCCGGTGCGGCTGCGAGGTCTGGGCTGTGGAACGATGTTTGGTGCGATACCGGCTGGCAGACGGCACGATCGCCGAATACACCTCTGCCGGTGTGTGTTTGGCATGAAGGCACGATCCGCCAGCTGATGGAGTTTGGATCGCTTGCGGCTGGAAGTATTTAGGGCAACATGGTGTTGGGCTGTTGGGCCGAGCACATGCTGTTTTTTTTGTTGGGCCTTGTTTGTGGTTGAATAGGCAGCAGTTTGTTGAATGGGCTCTATTCCGTTTAATTTGGTTTTAGGTCTGCTGGGTTGTTTTTATTAATTCAGCTGTTTATGGGCCCAATTTTAATTAAATGGTAATGGGTTGCTGGGCCTATTTTTTTCTGCTGGATTTAATTAATTGTGGGTATTATGTTGGGCCTGGTTTTATAAATGGGCTGGATTTATTATGCATTTTAATGGCAGGCTAAATGGGCTTTATTAATTTATTAATGGGTTGCTCATTTTTATGCTATTGATGCTTGGTTCCTTTGGGCCCATTTATTTGATCTAACTTTTTATGCAATTAATTTTGTTATATAACTGATTAATTGATTTAATTGTCAATTATTGTTGTATATGTGAAAGGCATGTTCTATGTGATTTATTTATTTAAATTGCTGTTAATAGAGGCATGCTAGGATGTATATTTTATTTCTGAATATTATATACATGTTGTAAACCCTCGGTGTTAAATAACTAAGTGGGAGAGGGGATTGGTAATAAATTCTTATGGCCTCCATTATTGGTTTGTAAGTGATGTGAGTAAACTTGCGCGTTGGCAATAGAGCCTTCCTCCCTAACGGATGAGTTTATTCACGGATCACTGGTACAGACTTCTTTAAATAATTATTGTTTGTAATGTGATGCATATGGACTTGCGCGTTGGCTATAGTGCCTTCCTCCCTAACGGATGAGCTTATATGCGGTTCACTAGTACAAACTTATATAATTGATGGTTGTAGAAAGTTATCTGAGCGCGTGTGTACTTCTCCAACAGTAAGGCACATAAGCTTGGGCAGCGGACTTGGGATCAAATAATGGTGTACACTTAGGTGTGAATAATTAGTATCCTCCCCAACGGAGTCACTGCTATTATTTACATGGCTAAAGAGGAACTGACTATTAATTATTTTGTCATAAAGTTAGGTTGATAAATGAAATTAATGGGTAAAACCTTCTCTTGTAAATGTTCGAGTTTGTAAACGTCCACACTAACGTGGCTTGCAGACTCACGGTGCTTGAGATGTCGGTGAATTTTAATTTTATATAGTTTTGAGGGAATCAATATAAATGGATAAAATTCGAAGATTTGATCGGAATATTTATTTGTGATTCTCTGAATTTCGAATGGTTTTATTTCACTAATTGTTAACTAAAAGACATTATATTTACTTGTCCAAATTAGATGATTAGAAAAGAATCTTGGTTTTGAAAATTACTGCTTAAGAAAATAAAAATGTGTTCTCACATAGGACGTCTCATGATGCCTGTTAATGTCCCTAAGTGAAGAGATGAGAGGTTCATAGAAATATGATGATCTCATGTAACTCTTCAGATACTTGAGTAATTTAAAAGGTGATAGGTCATGATAGAATTTGATGAATGAATTGGAAAATTATAGAATAGAAGTTGAAGGGGAAACCTAAGTCAATTTTATTCTCCATAATTGCCTAAATATTTTGAGTAAGTTCCACCTGAATTACAAGAGGATGTATATGGTGGGAAACTTCTGACAAAATACGTGGCAAAGGAAATCCATTTTCATCATGATGTGAACAAGTTTGATATCTTATTTACTAGGGGTTAAATCATGATTAGTGATGTCATCTACTGACATGAAGTGTGTAGATACTTGAATCACTAAATGTTTATCACTTAGTAAAGATAAGATTGTTATGACATGGGTAAAACTACAAAGGTAGTGGCTATTGCAGTGGGAGTTGTTTATTTATCTCATGATAAGAATAAACGATTGATTATGAGAAATTATCTTTACGTACGTTTCATAGAAAGAATTTGATTTCGGTTTCTATGCATTAACGGATGGATACTTCATTTCATTTAAATGACATGGTCATAGTGATGAGGAATGGGGCTATAATCTGTTATAGTATGTTGGTGGATAATGTGTATACTCTTGAATCATGTACATCCCACAGATGCAACAAATAGTAATTAATAATGCATCTTCTAATATTAGTAAGAGAAAGGAACCTTCAAAGATGAACTAAACATACATTTGGCGTCTAAGATTAGTTCATTTTGATTTAGTAGGATTCAAAAGTTGATAGCCGATAGACCATAAGGTTTATCTGAAGTGGAAACTATCGGACTTGCGAGTCTTGCTTGGAAGTAAAAATGATTAACTGCCTTTTCAAGGCTATGGGGTGTAGAGCCAAAGATATATATGTTGGAATTAGTTCATTCTGATTCAAGCGAACCTAATATTATCTAGGCGAGAGGTGGTTATGAATATTCGAAGATTATTCTAGATACCAATATATTTATTTGATGCACTGCATGTCTAAGTTCTTTGATTAATTCAAGAATTGCAAGGCTGGTACAGTGAAGCGTCATGGAAAATATATTAAGTCATTACTATTTAATCGTGATGGCGAATACCTCTTGGGATAGTTAGGAGCTATTAATCAGAAGTTGAGATTAAATCTCAAGTGGACTACACCAGGCATGCCCCAGCTGAATGGTGTGGTGGATAGAAGGAATAAAGCTCTTATGGTTATGATTAGATAGATGATAAATTATTTTGAATAATTAAATTCATTTTATGGATATGCCCTAGATACAATAATTCGTAAAACGTTTTGTCTGTTTGTGGGACATCCTAGAAAAATGAAGGGTGATTTATTTAGTTCAAAAGATCGAAGGGTGATTGTCAACACAAATATGGATTTTTTGGAAAACGACTATGTAATAAATCACAAACCCATATATGAGTTGTTCTAAAGGAAGTGAGAGGAAAACACGAAGTATAAGTACCAAGTGTACAAGAGGATATACTACAAGGTAAACTGCAACGCGTGTCACATCTGATACACAATTACATGTAGTACTTTATCGTAGTGGGAGGATTGTTTGACAACCCATAAAATATATGTTTTGGGAGAGTCGTGAGACTTGATCCCTAGTGAACATGGTATTGTCCCACGGATACGACGTAGCACTACAAGATGATAATGCGGAATCTTAGTAAGATGCAATGAATATTGAAATAGAATCTATGGATTCTAAATTAAGTCTGGGAGCTTGTAAGACCACTAAATAGTATAAAAGCCATTACAAGTGGTCAAAGGAAATAAAAGAGGATCATACGGAAAGGTGAAAACCTTGGAAGCAAAGCTTGTTGCGAAAAGGTGTACTCAGAAAGAAATGGTTCGATTATGAGGAAACATGTTCGCTGGTAGCTATGCTAATGTTGATTTGGATTCTTTTATTTATTGCTGCTCATATATAATTATGAGGAACAACAAATAGATGTCAAGACAGCTTTTCTGATTGGAAGTCTTGAGGTAAACATCTAGTGAAGCAACCAGAGTGATTCACTGCAAAGTGCTAATAGCAATTTTGATAGTAAGCTTAAAAGTGTCCAGCGATGGACTAAAGCAAGCTTTAAGATCGTGAAGCATCTATTTTGATTAGGTAATCCAATGGCATGGATTTAAATCAATGAGCGGATGAGTCTTGTGTGTTGTAAAGAGTGACGGAAACGTGGTGGTATTTCTTGTACTATACGTAGATAGTATCTTGCTCATTGGAGACAATGAAAGAGTATTATCGGGCGTATGGGCATGGTTAATAAAGCGGTAGAGATGAAGGACTTAAGAAAGACAAAATATATCCTTTTGATCACGGTAATACGGATCACAAGAAAGGATGTTATGCTTATCTCAAGTTTTATATAATGATACAGTCCATACTCGTTTAGCGTGTGAATTTATCTAAGTGAATGCGTCTTTGAGACACAAGAAGAAGATAAAGAGGATGAAAGCGGTTCCTTATGCTCCAACGAACAAGGAAGCTTAATCTAAGGAATGCTATGAACGATGTTGGATATCTGTTTTGCTGGATGCATGAACAGTGGGTATCAACGTAACCCAGAACAAGAATGATGAACTGTGGTAAGACATATATGAAGTGCATGAGAAGGACTGGAAATTATATGTAAACTTACTGAGCAGATTCACTGCTTCTTGTGGATTACGTAGATTCGGATTTTAGTCAGATTGGACTGTAGTAAATTCTCCTCAAAGGTCATGAGTTTAATTTTAGGAAGTAGAGTCATAATGTGGAGGAGTGTTATATAGAAATATATTTCAGACTCCGGACTCCATCATGGAAAGATGATAAATTGGAGCCTATGAGGCTGCCAAAGTATCTATATGACTCTAGAGACTTCATGATAGACTTTAAAGTGTTTCTAAGTTTACCCAATGTTATCACAATTTACATTGATGATATTGGTGCAGTTGCAAACTTGAAGGAATCACGAGTCCATAAGGCAATTAAACACATGGAGTGCGAGTACCACCTGTTACAAGAAATCGTATGATGAGGGGAAGGTTGTTGTCGCCTAGATTCCATCGGATGATGACCTAGTAAACCATTTACAAGGACCTTAAGGCGAGAGCTTTTAATGGTCGTGTAGTAGGAGTAGGAATCAGATGTATGGCAGAAGACATGGCATCATAGTCTTTTAGTATAAGTGGGAGATTGTTGGATTGTATACTAAAAGTCTAGCTTTAGTATGAACAATGTCACAACAATATTTGAAATGAGAATCATATGATCAAATGATTGCATCTTATAATTTATTTTATATGCATGATGCAATAGTCCATTTACTTTATACTGTAGATAATATGTTGTGCGACAACACGCGGAAGATCATATTATCGGTTTTCTTATAAAGTAAAAATAGATACTAACAACTGAGATAGACGGGGACTCTCTATCGGTATGGTTGTAGTGTGGTTCGGTATTAGCTTGTCTTGGCTATAGAATCACATTAGTGCACTCGTGTGTATTGAGTAGGATCGCCTGAGATCGTTCTTCTTATACTGACTAGATAGTAGAACTTGATCTCTGTTATTATGGAAGTTCGTGCTCTTAATCCCTATACAATAACCTCGACACGTATGGCAGTATGTATTTCTTTGATTCATCAATGGGTGAGATTTATAAGTATTAAATCAATAAACTCGGTGAGTTGGGAAATAGTGTTGTATCTATGGTGTGCTGTTGATTGTAGAAGGAATTCATGTCCGATCTAGGTTGATGATGTCCCCTTGAGGAGCTCATAAGGTTTATCATGTAAATCTTGCAAGTGAATTAATTTCCGGCATGATAATAAAGTTGAGTGGTACTACTCTCGGATGAGATATTAATTAATTTGAGTTGTATGTAACTTAATTAATTAATGGACATTGTATATCTTAAACATGGGGAGACTTCGGGCTCATAATAAGAAGGAGCCCAAAACGTAATTTTGGGTTGGAGTGGGTAATGCAGTAATAATAATTTAGTGGACTTTATTATTATTATTGGGTTAAATATAAGCTTTGGGCTAAGCTTGGATATTTAATCCAATGGAGGCCCAACTCCAATTCTCCTCCTGATCCCTACTGTAGCCCAGTATATATAAGTGAACTCAGCTTCTTGGAACCCTAAGTTTTCCTGCGCCTCTTTTGGTGAGACAAGGGAAGAAGCAGATTGAGAGATCCTGCAGACTGTTGCCCACACAACAGCAGGATCACACTTGGGACATACAGTAGAAGATCAGAGGTAGTTCTCTACAGATCATCCTCTACACCAACCCAGAAGTACGGTAAACATTGATGTTTCGCTTCCGCTGATTTTGTTTGCCTGAAATCCTAAATGGATCACGTTTGAACCACACGATCCAATTGCCAACAAATATGATCTTCCGCGTGTTGTCACACAATATATTATCTACAGTATAAAATAATATTGCATCAAACATATAAATAAATTATAAGAAGCAATCATTTGATCAATGATTCTCATTTCAAGTGTTGTTATAACATTGTTCATACTAAAGCTAGACTTTTAGTATACAATCCAACAGGAATAAATCCACCTGTAAGATTTACATGATAATTCTTATGAGCTCCTCAAGGGGACATCATCAGCCTATTTAATAGGACACAAATTCCTTCTACAATCATCAGCACACCATAGAGACAACACCATCTCCCAACTCACCGAGTTTGTTGATTTAATAATTAAATCTCACCCATTAATAAATCAAAGACATAAATACAGGCTTATGTGTCGAAGTTATTGTATAGGGATTAAGAGCACGAACATCCATAATAACTGAAATTAAGTTCTTTTATATAGTCAGTATAAGTCAAACCTCAAGCGGACCTGCTCAATACACACAAAGTGCACTAATGTGATTCTACAGTCAAGACAAACTAATACCAAATCACACTACAACCATCCCGATAGATTATCCCCGTCTATCTCGATTGTGAGCATCTATTTATACTTTATAAGGAGCCGGCAATATGATCTTCCGTGCGATGCCGCACACTATATTATCTATAGTATAAAGTAAATGGACTATTGCATCGACATATAAGTAAATTAAAAGATACAATCATTTGATCAATGATTCTCATTCCAAATATTATTATTATATTTTTCATACTAAAATTAGGCTTTTAGTATACAATCCAACAGACATATCTGAGTTGTTGGAATGCAAATACGTCATCACAAGAAGGTTTCCATCACTATAACAAAAAAGTATTAGGGCAACAGTGAATACACTACATAGATAAAATAATATGTGTTATGATGAATGTGTAAATTCATAAGTTTGGCACCATGTTTTGTGCTAGTTTTGGAGAGTTTTGAGGTGAAAATAGGTGAAAAACCTATATATATTGTGAATTAGCATGAATCAGGTGTTAGTGGAGCTATTTAAGTGGTTTTCATAGAAAAATCGAAGTGGAAGTGCCAAGAATCGAAGAGACGAAGTCGAGACCACGTGAACCGCCAAGGAGAGAGGTGGGTTCGACCTGTTGGATGAGGGTTCGACCTCTCCTACAGGTCGAACCAGCATTGCAAAGTGTGCAAAAAGAAGGTTCGACCACGACTCAAGGGGTTTGACCTGTCTATCAGGTCGAACCATGGTCGAACCAGTTCGCGATAAGATGGGTTCGACCACGATGTTGGGGTTCGACCTGACGGTTGGTCGAACCAGGAGCAGAAATTGTCCAGTGTTGAGGTTCGACCTGTGGTTCGACCTGTGGTTCGACCAAGACCCGAGGGGTTCGACCTGTACAAGAGGTCGAACCAAGTGCAAAATACTTCCAGTAGGTAGGTTCGACCTGTGGTTCGACCTGTGGCCAGTGGTTCGACTTATTTGACGAGGTCAAACCGACGTGTGGGAACTTATCTTATCTGGATTTTTGAGGACAAAACGCGTGGGATCATTTGAAAAGTCCATTCCAAGCCCTAGAGACCTGATTACAAGTATAAAAGGAGGCTCATGCAGTCAAGAAAAAGGAGGACGAAAAGAAAGAAGAAAGGGATCATCATCAACAACACATTACAATAGAAGAGTAGGAGACCTGTGACAGAGGTTCAGCTGGAGATTCAAGTAAGATTGGTCCAACTAACCATGATTGTTCTTAGATCAATCATTGGCTAGAGCCACTTCAGTAGTTCTAGGGTTATGAAGGTTTCATGAGTTAATTTGTATTTCGTGTGTATACTCTGTACAACACTACTTGTGGTTTATTTTATATAAGATTGCACGTTTTTTAATCCATACTCATAGTTGTTTTGTGCATCAATAATCATTGTGTAGAGTCTGAATGCATAACATGGTTATTGGTTGAGTGCGTTCACTAACGAGCAGGGTTTATAGTTATAATTCTAAGTGAAGGGATTCCGAGGTTTTATTAGAACCGTCTTATATGAATGTTTGTTATTTGAATTGAATTCGGGTTAACAAGTAGGATTAAGAGTATAAGTTTATAGTACCTAAAAAGAGAGATCAAATCGGGTTAAAGTACTAAGTGCACGGGAAATAATTGATTATTATAGTACCTAGAAAGGGAGGTAAAGTATACGTCTTGTTCTGAGGATACTCACACGTGTCAAAAGCTTATCTATTTATGTCTATGGAATAGATTTGTATGGTCTAGCGATGCGTCCATAAATCACAAGGCAGAGTCGGACATCGACACATGAAAGTATGAATTAACGAATGAAACTGGATGGCTTGACGAACTACCTATTATCTTATTTGATCACAACTACTATTTTCTTGTTCTTGTTATTTATTTGCTATTTTTATTATTACTTAGCTAACAAACCTACAAAATTTAATTCTCAACATAGTCATAATTGCTAGAAAATAACAAAAGTAATATTTATCCGTCCTTTGGATTCGATATTTAACTTGGTCACCTTCGAAACTACAATTAATATCCTTCATACTTGGGGATTAAAGTTGTGTGTTGAGAAAACACTCATCAAGTTTTTGGCGCCGTTGCCAGGGACGGCTTAAAATATCTTTTTGTTATTTCTAGTTTATTAAGGCTATTTTTCTTGTTTTGTTGTTTTAATTCTAGTTCTTTTTAGGTGCATGCTCACGAGATCAAAGAAAGGTGAACTTGAACCCTATAATCCTGAAATCGGAGCATCGGTAAGAAAGAAGAAGAAAAAGAAGAGCAAGGCAAAGAATATTGATCCAATTGAAGCTCTAAATTTTGGAGTTGAAGTTGACTAGCAGAATTCGCAGACGATTGAAGCTACAACTGAAGTTAATTCGGGAGTAAGGACAGTCAACATGGCAGCAAATCCGGATAATCTAGCCATCCGAGAGGTTTTCAGAAATAATAGGGCTAGAAATTTTGGGCTTCTAGGAACAAGGGGAACTAATTCAGCTTTCGATCTTCATCCCGCTCTTATTAGCATGATAGAAAGGAACTCCTTTTCAGGAGGGTCTTTCGAGGATCCGCAGCAGCATCTGAACAAGTTCTTGGGCTATGCAAGTACTCAAAAAGACGCAGGAGAACATGAAGATGCAAGGAAGATCCTTTTGTTTAAATTCTCGCTTACTGAAAAGGCGAGAGATTGGTACGACACTATCAACGCAACTGAGTGCACCACTTGGGAGCAATTAAAGTTAAGGTTCTTGGAGAGGTACATGCCACCTTCAAAGGTGTTTAAGATGAAGCAAGACATTAACCAATTCGCTATGGGTGGAGGAGAAAAATTTCATGAAGCATGGGATAGATTCAAGGACATGCTTAGGAAGTGTCCTCAACATGGGCTATCTAAAGCTCAATATATCAGTATATTCTATAATGGTTTGGACTGTGATTCACGAGTGTTATTGGATGCTTCCTCTAATGGAGCATTGTTTACAAAGTCATCCGTAGAGGCCGAAAAATTGGGGCTGGAAATATTGGGCTTCTAAGAGCGAGGGGAACTAATTCAGCTTTCGATCTTCATCCTGCTCTTATTAGCATGATAGAAAGGAACTCCTTTTCAGGAGGGTCTTTCGAGGATCCGCAGCAGCATCTGAACAAGTTCTTGGGCTACGCAAGTACTCAAAAAGATGCAGGAGAACATGAAGATGCTAGGAAGATCCTTTTGTTCAAATTCTCGCTTACTGAAAAGACGAGAGATTGGTACGACACTATCAATGCAGCTGAGTGCACCACTTGGGAACAACTGCAGTTAAGGTTCTTGGAGAGTTACATGCCACCTTCAAAGGTGTTTAAGATGAAGCAAGACATTAACCAATATGCTATGGGTAGAGGTGAAAAATTTCATGAAGCATGGGATAGATTCAAGGACATGCTTAGGAAGTGTCCTCAACATGGGCTATCTAAAGCTCATATATATCAGTATATTCTACAATGGATTGGATTGTGATTCACGAGTGTTATTGGATGCTTCTTCTAATGGAGCATTGCTTACAAAGTCATCCGTAGAGGACGAAAAGTTATTTGAAGATATTTCGATGAATTCGAGGGATTGGCCAACTGATAGAGTTAGAGGTACTTATGTCCTTGGTAAGGTAGCTAAGGTTGAACAAGCAATGGTGAAAACAAGTAGAGAGAATGAGATCGTCTCTAGCTTGTCCAATATCAACAAGCTACTTGAATCCCAACAGAAGCAAATCAGCGAATTATCTCAGCACGTACCAATCATGCAGCAAGAGTTGAAGAATGATGGACCAATCCAAGAGGAGTTGGAAGAGGCACACTATGCCATGGGTCAAAGTATTCAAGGGACTAGGTATCCAGATCAAGGAAACTGGAATTACCAAGGGAACTATCGAGGAAACTATAATAATCGTGGTCCCCCTGGTGGTTATCAACAGCCTAGGAGGCCGGAGTTCTCATGCAGCAATCCGAATAATTCAATTCAACCTCCGATGGGTGTTGATCCGGGTGCTAAGGTGGAAGAAGGGAAACCGGGTCTTGAGGATACTGTGAATAGGTATATGGCCAAGAATGATGAAAGAGTTAACCGCATTGAGGCCAAACTTTAAAAGAAAATCGATGCAAACCATGAGGTTATATCTAAGCAGGTGAAGGATCTTACGTTGCTGATGGGGGAGATGGCAGGAAGTGTTAACAAGCTTACTCAAACTCTTGAGAAGAGGAAGTTTCCATCTCAAAGTATTGAGAATCCAAGGTCCTGCAACGCCATCACATTGAGGTCGGGAATGCAGTACGAGGGACCTATGAGGCCGGAATCAAATTTGGACATGTCTAGGGCCCGGTTCGACCATGGTTCGACCAACATTGAAGGTTGAACCATAAAGGAGAGGTCGAACCAACGCACTGGACACGATCAGGAGGTATTGCAGCAATGGTTCGACCACGACAATCTTGGTTCGACCTATCCAACAGGTCGAATCCAGGTCAAACCGCACCACTTGGAGCACTCTATTTTGTCACAACAACGGTTTGACAACGACGGTCATGGTTCGACTATCAAACAGGTCGAACCTTGGTCGAACCGGATGGTGGAAGGAGTACAGTAGGCCGGTTCGACCTAGGTGCCCGTGGTTCGACCTACTCAATAGGTAGAACCCAGGTCGAACCTCAAATTCAAAAAGAGAGCCGTTGTCCAGAAGCAAGGTTCGACCAGTACGTGCCTGGTTCGACCTGTTCCACAAGTCGAACCCTGGTCGAACCCCACCAGAAATTACCTGTTGCTACTCCGAACACTCTCGATGATGTTGATGCTACTCCAGTGGTTCGGAATGAGCAAAGTACAGACATAATAGCTGAGAAAAAGTGGGAGAGAGCCAAGCGATTGAGAGCCAAAAAAGGAGAAAGCGGAGAAGGTTGATTGTGATGAATGGGGGATTCCCAAAACAAAGATACCTCCGCCGTTTCCTTACAAGCTTGTGAAGAAGGGATTGGAAGAGAAGTTCAAGAAGTTTTCAGAGATAATGAACAAAATAAGCTTGAGCATTCCTTTCTCAGAGGCAATCATGGAGATGCCGTACTATGCCCGATTTCTTAAAGACATATTGTTGAAGAAGCGGAGCTTAACCGGAATTAAAACGGTGAATTTATCTGAGAATTATAGCTCAATCATCCAAAGGAAGCTGCCACAAAAGATGAAGGATCCGAGGAACTTCACTATTCTATGTGAGATCGGAAAGGGGCCGGCACGGCGAGCTTTGTGCGATCTAGGGGCAAGCATCAATTTGATGCCTTTGTCCATCTTTCAGAGGCTTGGTTTGGGGAAGTTGACCCCTACAACAGTGGTTATCCAATTGGCGGACAGGTCGATGACGTTTCTAAAAGGTATAATTGAAGACGTTCTCGTCAAAGTGGAGAAGTTAGTCTTTCCGGTGGACTTTCTTGTGCTAGAGATGAAAGAAGACAAGGATAATATCCCTTTAATCTTGGGGAGACCTTTCCTTGCTACTGCTGGAGCTATGGTTGATGTTCAGAAAGGAGAGCTTAGATTGCAGATGGACAAAGAAGAAGTTATTTTCAACTTGGACAAAGCAATGAAGATGCCCATGGAGTCGCAGTGTTATAGTATTGACGTGGTGGAGGAGATTGCGAAGGAGGATATGTCTCTAATCCTGTCAAAGGATCCTCTTGAGACATGTTTGATGGAGTCTCTTACTTATCCCACTACGGAGCTTGACGGACTCTCCAACGAGGTATGTATTGAATATCTTGAGAACTTACTTGCTTTGGGTGATGCTAGGTATGCATTGGAGAAAGCTAAGGCTGAAGAAGCAAAAGGGTCTAGGAAGTACTTGCCGTTGGAGAGAGAGAGCTCTCCGATGGAAGAAAAGAAAGAGGAGCTGAAATCGTTACCGGAACACTTGACGTATGCTTATCTTGGTGACAATGAAAAAGATCCATCAGGTGATTCGGAATGCAAGAGGAAGATTGACCCGGAGGAGTCTACACGGCCATGGGATGAAGGTAATTCTAATGATCATATTTTTGTGAGTGACAAAGGTGCCGTGCTGACTGTAGACAAAGGAAGAGAAGATGATGCCTACTTGAAGCCTCCTAACTTACCACCAGATACCAACAAATTTGAAAGTCCTTGCTCTCATTCTTATCCTGACTTTGATCTTGATGGAGATGGGAGTTATTCCAAAATTTAGTGGAAGATTGACAGGAATGAGAAGAGAAAGTTTGAGAAAGGAGATTCTACTGATCGTATGGTGCATAAGAATAGTAAGGTGGAAAGTGTGGATGATAAGAGGGGGAGAAAGTATTGAAAGGTGAGGATGCGATATGATCATCCTCTGATCAAGTAGTCTTCTAAGTGGTATTCTATCGTGATTCTCCGACGTTAAACATGAGCGCCTGTTGGGGGCTTTCCCTCCTGTTTTAATGTTTTATTTCTTTCGTGTGAGTAAGAAATTTTTATATTTGAAGTGCTTACTTATCGGCAATTACATCTCTTTTCAAATTTAGTTTCACCTATGGTTTCTACTAAGTTTGGGGGGTGTGATATACTTACCTCAATAAGCACCGATAGTAATAATCTTTTCTTTGTGATGTTTGTTAGGGAAGTTGGTTTTTGCGCCATAATTAAAATTTTAATCGATTTTGATGTGATGATTTTTTACAACTTGCCTAATGTTTAGTGGGTTTTGGTTGTGTTTTCTTTTATGGAGTTACTCATAAATGATATTTTGTGGAACAATTTTTGATGAAGTTGTGCTCTAGTTGGTATCTAATGATTCGTATTGAAGTTTGAAGTGTGTAGGGATTGAAGAACACTCAGTTTGGAAGCTTAGAAGGGTGGTTTGACCAAAGCCAGGGTAGATTCGACCAGTGCCGGGAGGTCAAACCGAGTAGAGGAAGTCAAACCGACGCAGAAAATTATCCAATGAGGTGGTTTGACCTGATCATTGTTGGTTCGACCTGTCTAACAGGTCGAACCAAGGTCGAACCCGGTGACTTAAAACTTACAGTAGGGTGGTTCGACCTGAGCCGATATGGTTCGACCTGTTCAGAAGGTCGAACCTGAGATCGAACCAGTTCGTTCAGAGCACTCTGTTTTTCAGGTGATAGGTTCGACCAAAACAAGAGTGGTTCGACCTGTTCAGAAGGTCGAACCTAGGTCGAACCAAAAGGTAAGTCTGTCCAGAAGGTAGGTTCGACCTCGTCGCTCGAGGTTCGACCTGTTCCGCAGGTCAAACCTGAGGTCGAACCCAGTCAGGTACGTGTTTTAAGTTGGTTTTTTAGAAGGGTTCAATCATTCTTTTTGTTCACCAAACCTCGAACCCTCCCCGAACCTTAACACCCTTGCACAAATTCGTCAATTACACTTGATTTTGCACTGATTACACAACACTACACTCTTGATTCTTGAATTGGGCGCGGATTTGGGGCAATTTTGTCGTGAATTAGGGTTCAGTTGTGCGTTTTTTAGTGTTGTGTTCCAATTTTCGATAGTTAACCATGGGCAAGACTAAAGGTACATTTTTTTCAACTCAATTACCTTAGGATTGAAGTTTATTGCAAGAAATGTGTTGTGGGTAAGTTGATTAATGTTGATTTTGGTTGAAATTCATGGTGATAATGGATATTGTTGAGTTGATTCATATGAATTCATGTTTATTGGTTTGAGATTGCTTGATTATGGATAGAACTTGAGTTTTATGTGGATTGATCAAGGATATGATGCATCTAGATGAATGAGCATGTTAGTTAGGTTTGAATTGTTGATAATTAGAGGTGTTCATGAAGTTCAATTGTTGAAATTCTTGTTGAATGGCTTGAATTGGTTGATGCATGCTTGTTGTTTATGATTTGAAGATTAAAGGTAGTGTGATTGAAGATGTTTTGAGCATGTTAAATAAGCAAGTGATGTTGAGATGATAGTTGGGATGATTAAGCATGGATGCTTGAAGTCTTGAGTAGAGTATAGGATATGCTAGTCATATACTTGTGTTCTTGTCTTGTTGGTTGTATTGAAGTAGTTGTTTTCAGGAAAGGGACAAGGATCAAGTAAAGGGAAAGGTAAGGCGGATGAAGCAAGATCGAAGAAAAGGAATGACAGGCCTTCGAATGTGGACACAGTGACCAGGAAGCTGAGGCTACAAGATCGTTTACCCGAGAACTTCAAAATTCAAATGCAAAACTAGGATGAGATTAAAGAAAAGTGGGAAGAAGTCTCGGACAAGATAGCTCGTACTCGATACCAAGATGATGA
The DNA here is from genome assembly GCA_023678885.1 of Pogostemon cablin. Lineage (NCBI taxonomy): Eukaryota > Viridiplantae > Streptophyta > Magnoliopsida > Lamiales > Lamiaceae > Pogostemon > Pogostemon cablin. The sequence goes on along the minus strand of CM042957.1, from coordinate 42,194,446 downwards.
GGCAATGAGGATAATGAGAATCGGGAATGACATTTTCTGGATGTTCGATCAAGTGGGTATCTGGAGGTTTATGGAGTTAAAGAGGCTGACGTATTTCCATGTTACAGCGGAAGTAGTCTGCTCATTCGAGATGGTGAAGGACCCGCTTGGGTACCCATATCAGTGTATGTTTCAGCTTGGTGGAGTGAGTAGGAGATGGACATCTGAGGATTTTAATGAGCTGTTTGAGACGCCTTTGGGGATCTCTCATTTGGAGAATGGTGCGTTCAATGCTAATAGGTTTTGGAGAGAGATTACAGGGGAGATTGGAGATTATAAGATTAGGCAGGCTCGTGCTTCCTCAATAAAGAATCCAGTTTTGAGGTACATGGATCGTGTCTTGAGCAACACGTTGTTCGCCCGCTCAGAGGGGAGTGGTGTGTTTAGAGGAGAGCTTTACGCTTTGTGGTGTATGCTTAATGGGGTGCAGTTTAATGTTGGAGAGTACTTCATTGCACAACTACATCGATTCAGGATCATTGGGTTTTAAAAGGTGAATATTGGAGGGTTACTGACGATCTTAGCTGAGCATTATAATTTGGATTTCACCGGCATCACACCAGTTAGAGGAGAGTCCAATTTGGCGATGTTTACATGCGTGAAGGGAGGATTTGCCCATTTCAGAAATGGAGATTGGTTCTTCACGAGGGGACTCAAGCCCTTCAATTTCATGTTTCCCTTCGACGTGAGTAACTTGACAACTATTCGGGTGGCGAGGAACAAGTTGATGGATTCTCTCGGACACAATGCCTTATCCGTGGCAGCGAGGACACAATGCCTTATCCGTGGCAGCGAGGTCGGGTGGTGATTGGAGGACTGCATCGCAGATGTGTGCGGATGACATGATGGCGGAGTTACAGCAGATTGTTGATCAAGGAGAGTTCCATCCACCACAGCAGCCCGAAGAAGAGGAGTATTTAGAGGAGGAGCAGCAGGATGAGAAGATGCCGATGCAGCACGATGCACATCAGCATGAGCCAGCACCGCAGCAGCAGCGGGCTATCCCGAATGATACACGGGAGCAGCTCCGCCTTATTCATGAACAGCTGGTCGCGATCGTTGCTAGCCAGCAGAAGATAAACTGACAGCTCGCACTCGCCAACGCCAACTATGCTACGTTGAATAAGAGGTACACAGCCTTGAATGAGAAAGTTGGTAGGTTGGGTGATCGAGTTGATTACTTGGATAGACACATCGGTGATCTGCACCAGATTGTGGAGCGGAGACTTGATGATGAGGATGATTATGATGAGGATGATGATGCTCTGGAGGAGTAGTTTTTCAGGTTTTCTTTGGTTTCCTCCGATTCATTATGATTCCATTATTTTTCTTTTTATCTTTATATGTTGGGTTGTGATTCATGCGTGAGTGGAATGTATAAGTGATATCTTGTATGATTGATTGGGTATAAGCTTATTGATTTTGTGCATTCATATGTTCATGTGTTAATTTCTATTGATGAAAAGCATGTATAATTTGATAAGTATATTGAGTTCTTGTGAAATTGATCTTAATTATGTGCTATGAGGAGTACTTAGGATTCTAATTACCTATGTGAGGATTTGAGCCATGATAATCACGCGTGATCATGATTATTTTATTCTTGAGAGGATCATTTATATGAACGTATTCTAGAACTTGGCTTGGAGTCTTGTGTGAGACTTATGATTGATTAATTGCTAGGACATGATCTTAGGCCATTATTTTGTGCTTAAGTTGCTTAGCCAAATTTTATCTTTCCTAATGATTTTATTAACCTTTGGATGCCCCGTTGAGCCGTTAAAGCTTTTTCTTTGGTAGCCGAAGTAAATAACCTTATAAACCTTTACGTGAGCTTTGATTAACATATTCACTGGTAGAGAGAGTGGAGGTGAGTAAGTGTTGCAAGAAGAAAAAGAAAGATAGAATATGGTTGGATGAAAAGAATATGGTTAAATCTTGTTTAGGAGTAGTGCCCGAAACTGGTACCTCGATTGTTTTTATACATGGTGTGTGAAGCTTAGCAGCTGACGGCCTATACATGAGAAGAAGGGTAGTGCCTGAAATCGGTACCCGAATTGTTTAATGAGATGATGCTGATGCCATGAAAAGAAGGAAAATTCAGGAATTTTACAAGTTCAAGAGAGGACATTGGAGGAGAACTTGCTGTAAGAAGAAGAAATCAAGAACCGCCAAGGTAACTCTCTACTAGTGTCTTAAGTCACTAAGTCTAAATTTTCCTACCTTTCCAAAGAGCCAACATTACAACCCGAAAACAAGTCATTTGTGATCCTAGTGAAGAGTTGATTATAAGTTGATTATAGAGACCTTTGCCAAGCTTATGGTTACATGTGAATATGGATTGATATGAGTGTTTATATTAACCTATATAGTGCCTCACGACTTGAGTGAAAGAGAATAAATACTTATCTTGTGAGCGAGATTACTTAGTACTCTGAATGGTATGTGATTGGATTGGTTTTGCATGAGTGATATATATGAAGCAATTAATACTAGTTTGATTTAATGAAGTTGCATGTGTCATATGTGTTGTACTTGAATCTTGGTGAATTATACACGACTCCTGTGGTTTGATTTGGTTGCCTCGGGACGAGCAACATGTAAGTTTGGGGGTTTGATGAGTGTGTAAATTCACAAGTTTGGCACCATGTTTTGTGCTAGTTTTGGAGAGTTTTGAGGTGGAAATAGGTGGAAAACCTATATTTATTGTGAATTAGCATGAATCAGGTGTTAGTGGAGCTATTTAAGTGGTTTTCATAGAAAAATCGGAGTAGAAGTGCTAAGAATCAAAGAGACGAAGTCGAGACCACGCGAACCGCCAAGGAGAGAGGTGGGTTCGACCTGTTGGAGGAGGGTTCGACCTCTCCTACAAGTCGAACCAGCATTGCAAAGTGTGCAGAAGGAAGGTTCGACCACGACTCAAGGGGTTCGACCTGTCTATCAGGTCGAACCATGGTCAAACCAGTTCGCGAGAAGATGGGTTCGACCACGACATTGGGGTTCGACCTGACCGTTGGTCGAACCAGGAGCGAAAATTGTCCAGTGTTGGGGTTCGACCTGTGGTTCGACCAAGACCCGAGGGGTTCGACCTGTACAAGAGGTCGAACCAAGTGCAGAATACTTCCAGTAGGTAGGTTCGACCTGTGGTTTGACTTATTTGACGAGGTCGAACCGACGTGTGGGAACTTACCTTATCCGGATTTTCAAGGCCAAAATGCGTGGGATCACTTGAAAAGCCCATTCCAAGCCCTAGAGACGTGATTACAAGTATAAAAGGAGGCTCATGCAGTCAAGAAAAATGAGGACGAAAAGAAAGAAGAAAGGGATCATCATCAACAACACATTACAAGAGGAGAGTAGGAGACCTGTGACAGAGGTTCAGCTGGAGATTCAAGTAAGATTGGTCCAACTAACCATGATTGTTCTTAGATCAATCATTGGCTAGAGCCACTTCGGTAGTTCTAGGGTTATGAAGGTTTCATGAGTTAATTTGTATTTCATGTGTATACTCCGTACAACACTACTTGTGGTTTATTTTATATAAGATTGCACGTTTTTTAATCCATACTCATAGTTGTTTTGTGCATCAATAATCGTTGTGTAGAGTCTGAATGCATAACATAGTTATTGGTTGAGTGCGTTCACTAATGAGCAGGTTTATAGTTATAATTCTAAGTGAAGGGATTCCGAGGTTTTATTAGAACCGTCTTATATGAATGTTTGTTAATTGAATTAAATTCGGGTTAACAAATAGGATTAAGAGTATAACTTTATAGTACCTAAAAAGGGAGATCAAATCGGGTTAGAGTACTAAGTACACGGGAAATAATTGATTATGATAGTACCTAGAAAGGGAGGTAAAGTATACATCTTGCTCTGAGGATACTCACACGTGTCAAAAGCTTATCTATTTGTGTCTATAGAATAGATTTGTATGGTCTAGCGATGCGTCCATAAACCATAAGGAAGAGTCGGACATCGACACATGAAAGTATGAATTAACGAATGAAACTGGATGGCTTGACGAACTACCTATTATCTTATTTGATCACAACTACTATTTTCTTGTTCTTGTTATTTATTTCCTATTTTTATTATTACTTAGCTTATAAACCTACAAATATAATTCTCAACATAGTCATAATTGCTAGAAAATAACAAAAGTAATATTTATCCGTCTCGTGGATTCGATATTTAACTTGGTCACCTTCGAAACTACAATTGATATCCTTCATACTTGGGGATTAAAGTTGTGTGTTGAGAAAACGCTCATCATGTTATCATATACTTGATAGTGTAGTCTTAAATATATATGTAGTGTTAAATATTTTGGCACGCACAAAGATAACACATATTAGTTGGTGTTGTCTTATTGTGTTGTCCTATATGTTATTTTTCAAGTAAATTCACTATAAGACAACATATATAATAATATATGTTATCATAATTTTTTTTACGCAAAAAGACTACACATATTCATCTATGTTGTCTTAAATATTCTTAATGATTTTTTTTAAAACAACATATATGATAATATATGTTGTGGATAATACAAGTAATTTTTAATTTAATTATTTTAAGACAATAAATATAATTTGAACTTTTTTATTATTTACAAATTTGTGAATTTTTTTATAAATTAGTTAAACATTAAATATATAAATAATTTTTTTTATTTTAATTAAATATGAATTAATTTTTAATAAATAATTATAAATTCTATAATTAAAATATTTAAAAAATATTATATATATACTTAATACATAATTTTAAAAATAATAGATTAATTTAATAAATAAAATTATTTAATTTAAAATATAAAAATAATTTATGTCAAAATTTTTAAAAAAATGGTATTTTTCAAAAAAAATTATAGTTGGTGATATTTTTCCAAAATGAATTATTCCCTCCTTCTCGAGCTCTATTTGCTTTGCACGTGGATTAAGGAGTATTAGTAGTGATTGGTAGGGCATATGTAAGGCCCTTTTAGTAAAAAGAGAAAATGTGGACCTTTATGTGGGACGCTCAATATGGTAAAATGGTGACCTGTTCGACGGGATAGAGGGAGTATTAAAAGTGATATTTTTGCTGATATCCCTTCGTAGAAAGGGAGTACTCCCTATGTCCCTTTCAAAGAGGGTCTTTTTTCTATTTTGAGCGTCCCACCCAAAGAGTCCTGTAGATAGCATAATTAATCCTCCTATAATTGTGAATTGATGTGGCTGCTTTAGGATGGTTGATGGATTATTCGTATTAATCTAACACAATAATTTAGTGGTGGGGAGAAGAATGCTTAGGGGTTCCCTCCAGGCGATCTTGTGCCTTTTTTGGAGGTGAATCATCATGTTCATTCATTAAGAGCAGCGAGCTCCATATATTGGTGAACTGACATCTTCCATATCTCTGGATATATCGTCAGGTCACATCGCATTTATTACACACTGTAGACATTAAATGCAATAGCCATATGAGGATATTCTGGAGATTCATTTTAGGATATCCCCTATATGCGAATCCTAGGGGATATCTGTACAGATCCTGAGCTAGATGGCGCAAGTGGACAAGTGGGGAGGGTGGAGGATTCGTCTGGGGCGAGCGCATGGCTTGGAGGCACCCGTCTGTCCCACTGTTGAGGGCCCCTAGTTCTTGGCCCAATATCGTAAATAGAAGAGTAATTCTGCTAGGCCCAATTAGATGCATCCCATGTTCTTTTCCTAGGGGCCCAACCCAGTAGGCCCTATTACAAGTCTTATTTTCTCTTTTACACTAATACAATTAAAATATGAGGCTCACACTCCCAATAATACAACTACTCACTATACATTAAATAATACTCTCTCCGTCCCACAAAAGTTTGCAAATCTATTTTGGCATTGAGATTAAGAAAAGTGATAACTTTTAGGGATATTATGGTATTTTTTTGTAATAAATAAATTATAAAGTATGTTAGGTAAGGGTGATTTTTTTGTAAATAAAGTGTATGAGGAAAGGTAATTGTGTTTAACTTTTTTTTAGGAATGTACAAATTTTTGTGGGACAACTCAAAATAAAAAGTGTGCCATTTGAAATGAGACAGAGGGAGTAATATTCTTTAAGGGGGTGGCTATTTGCACCCCGGGTATACTAAATACACCCCAAAAAAATTAAAATAAACTAATGAGACTAAAATACCCTTAATAAAAATATGTTTATAATATTTTTACCATTCATACCCCAAAATTACTAAATATACCCCATTCATTCAACCTAACTTAACCGATTAAAATTATGTGCATTCTGATATCCACCACGACGGCGCCGGAGACCCACATACTCTCATCTCCTTTCCTCAGTTTCTCATTTCAATAGTCTCTCTCAATCCCTATTTCTCTCTATCTCAATCCCAACTGCTTTTTCAAAAAAGGGATTTCATCAAAATTCAATCTTTGAATACTTTTCATTCGCTACTGTTTTTGTTAATTTGATAGCGGTGTTGTTCTATTATGGCTGAGGAAACTAAGAAGACTACTGCTGAGGCATTGGAGGAGGGGTGGTGTCTGATGTGCCGGTGGCGGAGATTGTTGTTGTAGAGAAGGAAGCACCGCCGTAGCTGCAGCCGCAGCCTGAAACTGAAGAAATTTGAGAAAGCGGCAGAAGAGGTGGTGGAAGGTGAGAAAGAGAAGGAGAAAGTAAAGGTGAAGCGTCGGAGGAGAAGAAAATTGCTAAGTCTGCTTCGTTTAAAGAGGAAAGCAACAAAGTTGATGATCTTGTTGATTGATCGTAGTTATTTTCACCTAAATTTTAGTGTCTTTATTTGTGGATTTTTGGATGTTTTTATCCATATTTGTGTGACTTTTGGTGGAGTTATTGTAATTTTGTGAGATGTGGTATGGATTGATAGAAATGGGTAAATGAGCTTAAATATGCACAAAACAGGTCAAAAAATGGAGCAAAATACAGTCGGGAGCTAAAACGAAGAAGCTAGACATGACTCGACCACGCTCGAGTCGAGCTCTTAAGCTCGAGTCGAGCTGCGTGGTTGAGCTCGAGCCTGTTGGCAATTGGATCGTGTGGTTCAACGTGATCTGTATAGGAATACAGGTAAACAATCAGCGGAAGCAATTAAACGTGTTTACCATACTTTTGGGTCGATGTAGAGGATGAACAGCAGTGAAGAACACCTCTGATCTTCTACCGTGTGTCCTAAAGTCAACTCTGGTGTTGGGTGGTCAACAATCCCTAGAGTTCTCTCAATCTGCTCTCTGTTTTCTCCCGTATGTCAAATGAGGCACACACTTAGGGTTAACAGAAGCTGAGATGACTTATATACTTGGGCTACAGCAGGGACCAGGAGGAGAAATTGGACTGGGCCTCAATTGAATTTAATTAACCAAGCTTAGCCCAAAGCTTTTAATTAAATCCAATAATAATAATATAGTCCACTAAAATATTATTACTGCACTACCCGTCCAATCCCAAAATTATGTTCTGGGCTCCTTCTTATTATAAGCCCGATGGTCTCCCCATGTTTAAGAAATACAATGTCCATTAATTAATTAAGTTACTGACAACTCAAATTAATTAATATCTCATCCGAGAGTAGTACCACTCAACCTTATTATCATGCCAGAAATTAATCCACTTGCAAGATTTACATGATAAACCTTATGAGCTCCTCAAGGGGACATCATCAACCTATGTCGGACATGGATTCCTTCTACAATCAACAGCACACCATAGAGACAGCACTACTTCCCAACTCACCGAGTATATTGATTTAATACTTATAAATCTCACTCATTGATGAATTAAAGAAATACATACTGCCCTACGTGTCGAGGTTATTGTATAGGGATTAAGAGCACGAACTTCCATAATAATAGAGATCAAGTTCTACTATATAGTCAGTATAAGAAGAACGATCTCAGGCGGTCCTGCTCAATACACACAAGTGCACTAATGTGATTCTATAGCCAAGACAAGCTAATACCAAACCACACTACAACCATACCGATAGAGAGTCCCCGTCTATCTCGGTTGTGAGCATCTATTTATACTTTATAAGGAAACTGATAATATGATCTTCCTCGTGTTGTCGCACAACATATTATCTACAGTATAAAATAAGTGGACTATTGCATCATGCATATAAACGAATTATAAGATGCAATCATTTGATCATATGATTCTCATTTTAAATATTGTTATAACATTGTTCATACTAAAGCTTGACTTTTAGTATACAATCCAACAATCTCCCACTTATACTAAAAGACTATGCTGTCATGTCTTCTGCCATACATCTGATTCCTACTCCCACTACACGACCATTAAAAGCTCTCGCCTTAAGGTCCTTGTAAATGGGTTTAATAGGTCATCATCCGATGCAATCTAGGCAACAACAACCTTCCCCTCATCATACGATTTCTCGTAACAGGTGGTACTCGCGCTCCATGTGTTTAATTGCCTTATGGACTTGTGATTTCTTCAAGTTTGCAACTGCACCAATATCATCAATGTAAATTGTGATTACCTTGGGCAAACTTAGAAACACTTCAAAGTCCATCATGAAGTCTCTAGAGTCATATAGATACTTTGGCTGCCTCATAGGCTCCAATTCATCATCTTTCCATGATGGAGTCCGGAGTCTGAAATATATTTCTATATAACACTTCTCCACATTATGACTCTACTTCCTAAAATTAAACACATGACCTTTGAGGAGAATTTACTACAGTCCAATCTGACTAAAATCCGAATTTACGTAATCCACAAGAAGCAGTGAATTTGCTCAGTAAGTCTACATATAATTTCCAGTCCTTCTCAGGCACTTCATATATATCTTACCACAGTTCATCATTCTTGTTCTGGGTTACGTTGATACCCACTGTTCATGCATCCAGTAAAACAGATATCCAACATCGTTCATAGCATTCCTTAGATTAAGCTTCCTTATTCGCCGGAGCATAAGGAACCGCTTTCATCCTCTTTATCTTCTTCTTGTGTCTCAAAGACACATTCACTTAGATAAATTCACATGCTAAATGAGTATGGACTGTATCATTTATGAAACTTGAGATAAGCATAATGTCCTTTCTGTGATCCGTATTACCGTGATCAAAAGGATATATTTTGCCTTTCTTAAGTCCTTCATCTCTACCGCTTTATTAACCATACCCATACGCCCGATAATACTCTTTTATTGTCTCCAATGAGCAAGATACTATCTACGTATAGTATAAAAAACACCACCACGTTTCCGTCACTCTTTACAACACACAAGACTCATCCGCTCATTGATTTAAATCCATGCCACTGGATTACCTAATCAAAACAGATGCTTCACGATCTTAAAGCTTGCTTTAATCCATCGTTGGACAATTTTAAGCTTACTATCAAAATGCTATTAGTACTTTGCAATGAATCACTCTGGTTGCTTCACATAGATGTTTTTCTCAAGACTTCCAATCAGGAAAGCTGTCTTGACATCTATCTGATGTTCCTCATATTTCAATATGAGCAGCAATGAATAAAAGAATCAGGATCAACTTAAGCATAGCTACCAGCGAATATGTTCCCTCATAATCGAACCATTTCTTTCTGAGTACACTTTTTCTCAACAAGCTTTGCTTCCAAGGGTTTTCACCTTTCCGTATGATCCTCTTTTATTTTCTATGACCACTTCCAATGGCTTTTACACTATTTAGTGGTCTTTCAAGTTCCCAGACTTCCGTAGATTCTATTTCAACATTCATTGCAACTTACTAAGATTCCGCATTTTCATCTTGTAGTGCTACGTCGTATCCGTGGGACAATACCATGTTCATTAGGGATCAAGTCTCACGACTCTCCCAAAATATATATTTTATGGGTTGTCAAACAACCCTCCCACTACGACAAGGCACTACTTGTAATTGTGTATCAGACGTGACACGCGTTGCAGTTTACCTTGTGGTATATCCTCTTGTACACTTGGTACTAATACTTTGTGTTTTCCTCTCACTACCTTTAGAAAAACTTATACATGGGCTTGTGATTTATTACATAGTCCTTTTCCAAAAATTTGGTGTTTGTGTTAACAGTCACCCTTCGATCTTTTGGACTAAATAAATCAACCTTCATTTTTCCAGGATGTCCCACAAACAGACAAATGTTTTACGAATTACTATTTCTAGGGCATATCCATAAAATGAATTTTAATTATTCCAAATAATTCATCATCTATCTAATCATAACCATAAGAGCCTTATTCCTTCTTTTCACCACACCATTCAGCTGGGGCATGCCCAGTGTAGTCCACTTGAGATTTAATCTCAACTTTTGATTAATAGCTCCTAACTATCCCTAGAGGTATTCGCCATCACGATAAAATCATAATGACTTAATATATTTTCCATGACGCTCCACTGTATCAGCCTTGCAATTCTTGAATTAATCAAAGAACTTAGACATGCAGTGCATCAAATAAATATATTGGTATTTAGAATAATCATAACCACCTCTCACCTGGATAATATTAGGTTTGCTTGAATCAGAATGAACTAATTCCAACATATATATCTTCGGCTCTACACCCCACAGCCTTGAAAAGGCAGTTAATCATTTTTACTTCCAAGCAAGACTCGCAAGTCTGATAGTTTCCACTTCAAATAAACCTTACGGTCTATCGGCTATCAACTTTTGAATCCTACTCAAGTAAAATGAATTAGTCATAGACACCAAATGTATGTTTAGTTCATTTTCGAAGGTTCTTTTCTCTTACTTATATTAGAAGATGCATTATTTAATTACTATTTATTGCATCTGTGGGATGTAAATTATTCAAGAGTATACTTTTTATCCACCAATGTACTTTAACGGATTATAGTCTCATTCCTCATTACTATGACCATGTCATTTAAATGAAATGAAGTATCCATCCGTTAATGCATAGAAACCAAAATTAAATTCTTTCTATGAAACGTACGTAAAGACAATTTCTCATAATCAATCGTTTATTCTTATCATGAGATAAATAAACAACTCCCACTGCAATAGCCACTACCTTTGTAGTTTTATCCATGTTATTAACAATCTTATCCTTACTCAGTGATAAACATTTAGTGATTCCAGTATCTACATACTTCGTGTCAGTAGATGCCATCACTAATCATGTTTAAACCATTAGTAAATAAGATATTAAACTTGTTCACATCATGATGAAAAATGGCTTTCTTTTGCCACATGTTTTGTTAGAAGTTTCCCACCATATACAACCTCTCGTATTTCAGGTAGAACTTGCTCAAAACATCCAGGCAAATTGTGAAGAATAAATTGATTTAGGTTTCCCTTTCAATTTCTATTCCAAGCTTTTCCAATTCATTCATCAAATTCTATCATGATCTTGCACCTTTTAAATTACTCAAGTATCCGAAGAGTTACATGAGACCATCATATTTCTATGAACCTCTCATCTCTTCACTAGAGACTTTAATAGGCATCATGAGACGTCCTTTGTGAGAATACATATGTATTTTCTTAAGCAGTAATTTTCAAAACCAAGATTATTTTCTAATCATCTAATTTGGACAAGTAAATATAATGTCTTTTAGTTAACAATTAGTGAAATAAAACCATTCGAAATTCAGAGAATCACAAATAAATATTCCGAGCAAATCTTCGAATTTTATCCTTTTATATTGTTTCCCTCAAAACAATATAAAAATAAAATTCACCGACATCTCAAGCACCGTGAGTCTGCAAGCCACGTTAGGGTGGACGTTTACAAACCCGAACATTCACAAGAGAAGGTTTTACCCATTAATTTCATTTGTCAACCTAGCTTTATGACAAAATAATTAATAGTCGGTTCCTCTTTAGCCATGTAAATAATAGCAGTGACTCCGTTGGGGAGGATACTAATTATTCACATCTAAGTGTACACCATTATTTGATCCCAAGTCCGCTGCCCAAGCTTATGTGCCTTACTGTTGGAGAAGTACACACGCGCTCAGATAACTTTCTACAACCATCAATTATATAAGTTTGTACTAGTGAACCGCATATAAGCTCATCCGTTAGGGAGGAAGGCACTATAGCCAACGCGCAAGTCCATATGCATCACATTACAAACAATAATTATTTAAAGAAGTTTGTACCAGTGATCCGTGAATAAACTCATCCGTTAGGGAGGAAGGCTCTATTGCCAACGCGAAAGTTTACTCACATCACTTACAAACCAATAATGGAGGCCGTGGGAATTTATTACCAATCCCCTCTCCCACTTAGTTATTTAACACCGAGGGTTTTTAACATGTATATAATATTCAGAAATAAAATATACATCCTAGCATGCTTCTATTAACAGCAATTTAAATAAATAAATCACATAAAACATGCTACCATATATAATAATTAATTGTCAATTAAAACAATTAAACCAATTATATATCATAATTAATTGCATAAAATGTTGGATCAAATAAATGGGCCCAGCTGACCCAAGCATCAATAGCATAAAATGAGCAGCCCATTAATAAATTAATCAAGCCCATTTACCCTGCTCATTTTTGCATGAAAAATCCAGCCCATTTTACAATTAGGCCCAACATTAATCTCACAATTAATTAAAAAAGATGCAGCAATTAAAGCCCAGCCCAAAACACATTTTAATTAAATTGGACCCATAAGCCCAACAACCAAATTAAAATAAATTGAGCCAGCCCAAATCTCCAAACTGCTGCCCTACCATATCCATCAGCCGTTATCTGTTTCAAACACGGCAGCAGACACACGAACAACTCGGCGCCGATGCTCTCGGCGGTCGTGCCGTCAGCCCGCCGGAGACGCACTATCAAGACTCCATCGAGACTGACCCTCGACACGCGTCTGCTACCATCCTCACCGGACGCCAGACCTTCCAGCAACGCCGCGCCAGCCAGCCACGACAGTGCCTTGCCTCCTTCCAGATTCAGCAGCGCCAACCAACGTTGACTGGCAGACGACTTGTGCAACCTTGCCGTGAGGCTGCTCCATCTATCGCCCGTCGATAGTCCAGTGACCCGCTCGGATTCCGTGTCAGACGCGCCGTAAATATCCAACTGTAAACATCGATTCCATATTCCGCTTGGACCTGCACAAATCCGATCATCCAGGGAGATGGCTCGCTCCGATTCATCTTCTGATATGCCCGAAGATGGAGTCCGAACTACCCAGATCGTCGATCTGCCGTAGCCCAATCCAGCGCCGCCGTCCAGCAACCTAGCAACAACAGCCCCTCCATAGTACGCGATCGGAAATGCCAAGGAACCCACCAGATCAGATGCGCCAGAACTTCAGTCCACTCGCCGGCCTGAACGTTGTTCAATTCGCTTCTTGACTCACTCGGAAGAAGACCTGGACTCGCCCGGAACATGCATCAAATGCACCCGAGACGCCCAGTTCTTGTCACCGATCACGATCCTGCAGCGCACCGCCTCGCGCTCACGCCGTGAGTCGCTGATCTTGCGTCGACAACAGCCCACCGTGAATCTTCAGTGAAGCGTCTTTCACGCTTTCACCGTTTAGCACAGCAGATTGTTTCTCTCGACAAGGCCGTTCTATTTTTTTATCGATCTTACACCAGCCTCCGATGACGCCTCCTTCTTTATTTCACCCGTGTGTATGTGCGTGTGATATCCAGTGTAAAAGAAATAGGATTTCATGCAGTGTGTGTTGTGTCCAGTATTAACAATCAGCAACAATCACACAAACCACATTGGATTCCATGGAGAAAGATAACAATATAAAAGGACCCATGAGATTATTTCCAGATTATTTCACATAATCAAATAATCAAATTGATACATGCTTTCAATAAACCATGATAAGCAAAAGAAAATAAGCAATTACAACTAGATTATTTCCAATAATCACATAATCACTTAAAACCCAACCTTACGAATCACGTATCACCATGAAACCAACGCTCTGATACCAATTGTTGGCAATTGGATCGTGTGGTTCAACGTGATCTGTATAGGAATACAGGTAAACAATCAACGGAAGCAATTAAACGTGTTTACCGTACTTCAAGGTCGATGTAGAGGATGAACAGCAGTGAAGAACACCTCTGATCTTCTACCGTATGTCCCAAAGTCAACTCTGGTGTTGGGTGGTCAACAATCCCCAGAGTTCTCTCAATCTGCTCTCTGTTTTCTCCCGTATGTCAAATGAGGCACACACTTAGGGTTAACAGAAGTTGAGATGACTTATATACTTGGGCTACAGCAGGGACCAGGAGGAGAAATTGGACTGGGCCTCAATTGAATTTAATTAACCAAGCTTAGCCCAAAGCTTTTAATTAAATCCAATAATAATAATATAGTCCACTAAAATATTATTACTGCACTACCCGTCCAATCCCAAAATTATGTTCTGGGCTCCTTCTTATTATAAGCCCGATGGTCTCCCCATGTTTAAGAAATACAATGTCCATTAATTAATTAAGTTACTGACAACTCAAATTAATTAATATCTCATCCGAGAGTAGTACCACTCAACCTTATTATCATGCCGGAAATTAATCCACTTGCAAGATTTACATGATAAACCTTATGAGCTCCTCAAGGGGACATCATCAACCTATGTCGGACAAGGATTCCTTCTACAATCAACAGCACACCATAGAGACAGCACTACTTCCCAACTCACCGAGTATATTGATTTAATACTTATAAATCTCACCCATTGATGAATCAAAGAAATACATACTGCCCTACGTGTCGAGGTTATTGTATAGGGATTAAGAGCACGAACTTCCATAATAACAGAGATCAAGTTCTACTATATAGTCAGTATAAGAAGAACGATCTCAGGCGGTCCTGCTCAATACACACAAGTGCACTAATGTGATTCTATAGCCAAGACAAGCTAATACCAAACCACACTACAACCATACCGATAGAGAGTCCCCGTCTATCTCGGTTGTGAGCATCTGTTTATACTTTATAAGGAAACTGATAATATGATCTTCCGCGTGTTGTCGCACAACATATTATCTACAGTATAAAGTAAGTGGACTATTGCATCATGCATATAAACGAATTATAAGATGCAATCATTTGATCATATGATTCTCATTTTAAATATTGTTATAACATTGTTCATACTAAAGCTAGACTTTTAGTTTACAATCCAACAGAGCCGTGCACCGCACACGGGCCTGTAATCGAGGTCGTGTGCGGGCATCAGAATGAGCTACACGATCATGAGCGAGGCCGTGCGCGGAACACGGGTCGAGCTCTGTCAACACACAGTAGCACATCAAGAAACGTGCAGGAGCTCGAGTCGAGCTCTGCAGCTCGAGTCGAGTCGTGTACGAATTCAGTGATTAAGTCAGAAAATTCTAGAATCTTCTTGAAGGTTCCTAAGAGGTTTAAATGCCCAATTGGTGCGAGAATACAGGGGGAGATCATATTGATAGCAGTTACACACACTCCATACCACATTTCCTCACACTAGATCCATACTCCTTCTCTATCCATTAGATCCATCCAATTTCCATTGGATCTCCACATTCAATCCATAAATCCATCACTCCATCCATCCATCCACCATTTGAGAAGATTGAAGCATCAAGGATTGAAGAATTTGATACATTTAAGAGGAGGAAGGTTTCTCATGCAAATGAAGCCAATCTACTTTTCAATTGTTAATTTTCTTTTCATTTTGGCTCAAATGGAGTAAAGCTTGATTTGTATTGAATTAAACATCATGTTTAGAGGCTAGTCCTATAGTAGGGCTAATCATATGAATAGTTGAGGTGAAGAGTTAGATATGTAGAACTTGAGTATTGATTTGAATTGATTTGTGGATTTTCTTTTATGATATATCATTATGTTTAATTTCAATATTTGTTTGATTAAATTCTCTATTCATAGTATTAGGATGATCATTCCAATGTTGTGAGTGGATGTTTAATTGAATTGTGCATGTATGTTAGTATAAGGGGAGGTAAGCCATACCCTCCTTAGGCTTGGAACATTCATAAAGGGACACTTAAGAAATTGAGAGAAAAGAACCAATTTATGATCATAGTACCTTAAGGGAATTGAGAATAAGACAATCTTAGGAGATTTAGACTTCTTAAAGAGTCAAGAACCTAGTTGCCTTGGTCATATGGACTAGGGGTAAAATTGTAATTGCTTTTAATCCACAAGTTAATGAAAATTACCATCAAGGGTTTTGCATATCTAGCTCAAGTCTTAACCATGAGTATAATTAGCCTTACTCTCTTCTCAAGTGAAATCTACAACCATTCCATTTATCATTTGTTTGTTGTTTGATCATTTATTTTGTTAGTCTAAATTCTAGTCAATTGAGTAGAATCGTAAGTAATAGTTTTAAGTACAAAACCTTCAATCTATCATCCTTACAAAGCACAAATAAATAAAAAATCTGGATACAAGCCTAAGTTTACTTTCCCTTGAGACGACATACTTATAAATTTTGTTGCTTGGTCACACATGTACAACAACGATAGAGTCTCTTACTCTAAAAATATTTTACTAATGCAACTAAGAACATTGATCAGGAGAAGAAGGCTTTGGAAAAATTCAAACTTTTGATTCGGGAGGTGCTCAATAAGCACGAATTCACTGCTCAGCCTCCGCCGGCTCCGGCCAAGGAGGAGGAGAAGAAAGTGGAAGAGCCCAAAGTTGAGGAGAAAAAGGAAGAAGCGAAACCTGAAGAAAAGAAGGAAGTCCAACGGATAAAATGGCATTCGCTGTAATAATTATTGTGATTATACTAGCGTCTCCGGCGATGGAAGCTTCTGGATGCTTCGATTCCATTATTAGCTTCGGCGATTCACTTGCCGACACCGAAAACTTTGCTCTACTCTCCCCACTCGACGATCCACACACCAACGCTCTCCCTCCCTACGGCTGGACTTTCTTCCGTAGAAGAGCCACAAATCGAAGAGAAAAAAAAAGGAAGAACAAAAAATGGTATATTCAGGGGGGTGCGGATTTATTAAGGGTACTTTAGTCTCATTTGTTTATTTTATTTTTTTTTTAGGGTGTATTTAGTATATTTGGGGTGCAAATAGCCGTTCTTATTCTTTAATTCATGTGTAAAAAATAAAAAAATCATTTTTAAATTGTATGGAGAGACTTAGTAAAATACACTCACCGAAATACTTAATCCCAATTTTGCCCTTATCCCACATGAATAATGCAAGGCCTCGGACTCTCGGAACCTTCTATACATGAACAGTAGACGCGCGTGTTTGTAACAACAGCTCTGTTGGAAGCTCAGAACCAGCCAAATTTAACTATACCATATTCCTTACACACTGTCCTGGCCTCTTTCTCTCTATCTCTCTCTGCAGTTACTGCATTGCTCTCCCTCTCAGCCCTCTTCCCACTGCTACAGTGCTACAATCTAACAATTGCCACACAATCCCTCCTCTACCCTTTTCAATCTGCTCTCCCGCTGGGTAAAACTCGCCGCCGCTGTCGGTCATGGACCCAAGGTTGTGCTGATTATGCATTCATGGCCGACGTCATGGATTTCTCTTCTACGCGTCAAGAACCGTCTAATTCTCGGAATATCTCCAGCACAAAATCACGCTAAACCAGTTATTTGTTTGTTGGACGTATAGTAATTTCTCTTGTTCAATAGTTATGGCTGCACCAAATGCCGCCACGGCGTCGGCGGTTGAGTCCTCCGACGAGCTGGCGGCGAAGGCAGTGCACAAGAGGTACGAAGGGTTGGTGATGGTACGGACGAAGGCGATTAAGGGAAAAGGGGCATGGTATTGGGCACACCTGGAGCCGATTCTCGTCAACAATTCGGATTCGGGTCTACCCAAGGCCGTCAAGCTGCGGTGTACCCTGTGCGACGCCCTTTTCTCCGCCTCGAATCCCTCGAGAACCGCCTCCGAGCATCTCAAGCGGGGCACTTGCCCCAACTTCTCTTCTGCGCCACAACCCATTTCTTCGATGCCTCCATCGTCTTCTGTGTCCGTTGCTGCTGCTCTGTCTCCCTCCTCTTCTCAGCCGCCCCACAACCACCGCAAGCGTTGCTCTTCCGCCGGAAGCCGCGGTGGGGGCAGCGGGAGCGGGGATTCCGGTGGTATAGTGACGACATTCTCCGCGCACCACGTGGTTCCGCCATTGGCTATTGCTGACCCTTCTAGATTCACAGTAGATTTAGCTTATCCACCAGCCGCGGCCGGCGTGTTTGGTCAACAGCAGTTGGTTTTATCTGGCGGAAAAGAGGATTTGGGGGCTCTTGCAATGCTTGAAGACAGTGTGAAGCGGCTGAAGAGCCCCAAAGCGTCACCTGGACCATCACTGAGCAAAGCTCAGGTTGATTCCGCTCTTGATTTTCTTTCTGATTGGTTATATGAATGTTGTGGTTCAGTTTCATTTTCAAGCCTCGAGCATCCGAAATTCAAAGCATTTCTCAATCAAGTGGGATTGCCCTCTGTATCGAAGAGAGACTTTGCAGGTTCAAGATTGGATGCTAAATACGAAATGGCCAAGGCTGAGTGTGAGGCTAAAATCCGTGATGCCATGTTCTTTCAGATTGCATCTGACGGTTGGAAATCGAAGGATGTCGGGAGCATGGGGGAGGAGAACCTTGTACATTTGTCCGTAAATCTTCCCAATGGAACTAGTGTGTTCAGAAGAGCTGTTTTTACCAGCTACGTCCCCTCGAAATTTGCAGAGGAGATCTTGTGGGATACAATCACTGTGACTTGTGGGAGCAATATGCAGCAATGTGTAGGTATAGTATCAGACAAGTTCAAGGCCAAGGCATTGAGAAATCTAGAGAATCAGCATCCATGGATGGTCAATCTCAGCTGCCAATATCAAGGCTTTAACTCTCTCATCAAGGATTTTGGTAAGGAGCTTCTGTTGTTCAAAAGTGTTACTGATAACTGCTTAAAGCTAGCAACTTTTGTGAACCACAAGTCTCAAATTCGGCATAGCTTTCATAAGTATCAACTGCAAGAATACGGACATGCTAGTTTGCTGAGAGTACCACCATTTCAAGATCACCTAAGTTCTGATTTTGGGGCTGTGTATGCATTGGTAGAGGATATATTGAGCTCGGCTCGAGCTCTGCAGTTGGTACTAGTAGATGAATCATACAAGATAGTATCCATAGAGGAGCCCATTGCTAGAGAAATCGAAGAAATGATGAGGAACCCCCATTTTTGGAATGAGTTAGAAGCTGTGCATTCTTTAGTTAAGCTGATTAAAGCAATGGCTCAAGAGATCGAAGCAGAGAAGCCACGAATTGGGCAATGCCTACCACTTTGGGAAGAACTCAGAGTGAAAGTGAAAGATTGGTGTTCTAAATTTCACATTGTGGAAGCACCCGTGGAGAAGTTGATCGACAGAAGGTTCAAGAAGAATTATCATCCAGCTTGGGCTGCTGCTTTTATTCTTGATCCTCTTTATTTGATTAGGGACTCTAGTGGGAAGTACTTACCCCCCTTCAAATGCCTGACCCCTGAACAAGAGAAGGACGTGGATAAGCTAATAACACGGCTTGTCTCAAGAGAAGAGGCTCACATTGCTCTCATGGAGCTCATGAAATGGAGGACAGAAGGGCTGGATCCGGTTTACGCACAAGCTGTACAATTGAAGCAAAGACATCCTAATACAGGGAAGATGAGGATAGCTAATCCACAGAGCAGTAGGCTTGTCTGGGAGACGTATCTGACTGAGTTCAAGTCATTGGGAAGGGTAGCAGTTAGGTTGATTTTCCTGCATGCGACATCGTGTGGTTTCAAATGCAACTGGTCTTTACTGAGATGGGTGAGTGCTCATTCGCATTCAAGGGTGGGAATGGAGAGGGCTCAGAAGTTGATATTCATGTCTGCGCATTCGAAGATGGAGAAGAGGGATCAGCTTTTGAGTGATGAACACAAGGACACTGAGCTTTTCGACTTGGCAAATGGTGAGGACGATGTGCTCAATGAGGTTTTTGTTGATACTTCCTCTGTGTAAGATTTCCATTTCCTCCCATCTTTGCATTGTTCTGGTTTTTGGGCATTAAATTATTTCAGTCATAGTATTTATTTAGTGGTGATTAGGAAATTTGAGGAAGTAGGCTGCTAAATTGTCAAAGATTACCTCATTAGGGAGGATAATCGTTTATAATATTTAATCAAGTCACTCTAACACTCCCCCTCACATGCAGGCGGGGTTAACTTTTGTCTCAAGCCTTGCATGTGAAATTTTCTCATAAATGGGTGGCGATGAGGTTCGAACCCTGGACCTTTGTTAACCATGGACTCTGATACCATATTAAACGACCACCTCATCTAAAAGCTTCGTTGAGCTTTTAGATAAGGTGGTCGTTGAGGTGGTCGTTTAACATAAATGGCTTTAGATTTAAGCTTTTAGATGATGTGGTCATTGAGGTGGTCGTTTAACATAAATGGCTTTAGATGAGGTGGTCGTTTAACATAAATGGCTTTTAGATGAGGTGGTCGTTTAACATGGTATCAGAGGCCATGGTTAACAAAGGTCCAGGGTTCGAACCTCACCGCCACCCATTTATGAAAAAATTCCACATGCATGGCTTGAGGCAAAAATTTCCCGCCTGCATGTGAGGGGGCGTGATTAAGTATTAAACGATTATCCTCTCTAACATCTTAAACTTTTAGATGAGGTGATCGTTTGACATGGTATTAGAGCAAAACGAAAGAAAACAATCCAAATGGAATCCAAATTTCAGTTTAAAACTCATGTATGGTTAACAAAGGTCTAGAGGGGGCGTGATTAAGTATTAAACGATTATCCTCTCTAACATCTTAAGCTTTTAGATGAGGTGGTCGTTTGACATGGTATCAGAGCTCATGGTTAACAAAGGTCTAGAGGGGCCATGATTAAGTATTAAACGATTATCCTCTCTAACATCTTAAGCTTTTAGATGAGGTGGTCGTTTGACATGGTATCAGAGCCCATTGTTAACAAAGGTCTAGAGGGGGCGTGAATAAGTATTAAACGATTATCCTCTCTAACATCTTAAACTTTTAGATGAGGTGATCGTTTGACATGGTATCAAAGCAAAACGAAAGAAAACAATCCAAATGGAATCCAAATTTCAGTTTAAAACTCATGTATGGTTAACAAAGGTCTAGAGGGGGCGTGATTAAGTATTAAACGATTATCCTCTCTAACATCTTAAGCTTTTAGATGAGGTGGTCGTTTGACATGGTATCAGAGCTCATGGTTAACAAAGGTCTAGAGGGGGCGTGATTAAGTATTAAACGATTATCCTCTCTAACATCTTAAGCTTTTAGATGAGGTGGTCGTTTGACATGGTATCAGAGCCCATTGTTAACAAAGGTCTAGAGGGGGCGTGATTAAGTATTAAACGATTATCCTCTCTAACAGCTTAAACTTTTAGATGAGGTGGTCGTTTGACATGGTATCAGAGCCCATGATTAACAAAGGTCTAGGGTTCGAACCTCGACGCTGCCCATTTATGAGCCTTGAGGCAAAATTCCGCGCACGCATGTGAGGCGGCGTATTAGAGTGACTCGATTAAGTATTAAACGATACATTTCTCTATCAGCGTTATACTTCATCATGAACCTCTTTAGTTGTCTTTAAGAACCTTAGCTTTTGTGGAGAATGCTAAAAGAAAGTCTTTTATGTTCGAACCTCGCCGCCGCCCATTTATGAAAAAATTCCACATGCAAGGCTTGAGGCAAAATTCCGCGCCTGCATGTGAGGCGGCGTGTTAGAGTGACTCGATTAAGTATTAAACGATACATTTCTCTATCAGCGTTATACTTCATCATGAGCCTCTTTAGTTGTCTTTAAGAACCTTAGCTTTTGTGGAGAATGCTAAAAGAAAGTCTTTCATGTCATTGTTCCTATGTAAATTGGAAAGAAATTAATTGAGGACAACACTTTCGATTATTCATTTATTCAAAAGATTGATCCTTATTTGCATATTTCATAGAATATCTATGATACTTGCGTAAGTTCTTTTTGCTACTAGAATTGCTCCATCTTCTAGTTTGTTTCTATAATTAAAGTAGGATAGTTACGATAATTTTGTGTCGTATATGCATGAATTCTGATCTCAAACATAAATAATCTTGAATCTTGATCTGTGATTTATTACCTAACTATTCACTGAAACATCAGTTTAAACTTTCCTGATGGCAGAAGTATCTGATCAGAGCATGGTCCGTACAACCGGTGAGACCTCAATAGTGCGATGATGAGATTCCACTGAGAACATAGATTTGAACATACACACAAGCTTTACCACCATGATCAAGAGGCTGTGAGGGCCTATATACACAATCAGTCTGTTGAGCTGGATCAGCTTTACCCTATTAATTCCTTAAGAGAGGGTGGGGGTGGAGCCCCACCACGGAACGTGGAAGTCTATTCCAAATTTTGGTTGTTACACAGAGAGGATGAAAAAGGGAAAGGCCCTTAATTTGAAATCATGTTTTATGGCAGGTACCTTCACCTTTAAACATTCAAAAGAAAGAAAGAAAGAAATATAAGTGGTGATAACATGCAGCGTCGGTGGATGATGCTCCCCATCATTGTAGAAAAGGTCCTGAGAGGACCCAAAGTTGAACAACATTGTGGAGGGGTCTTGACAGTGATTGCATAGCAGAGATGGACTACTTATGCTTACCAATAGCTTTTCAGATATGGATATGTGGAAACATATCCGTTTGCTATGCTGCTTGTTTACACTTATTTTATACGTTACATGTGTGTGGAAGTGGGAGTGTCTATTGTGCCTAGTAAAGCTTTTCTTCGTCTCTATTTTTCTCCGGAACACCTTTCTTTGGCTTTCGTATGAAAAATTGGACAGAAGAATTTACTGCACAAAATTGAGTTTATAAGCGCAAATATGTATCTTGCCTTGCATGGCTTTTCTATTACTCCACATTTTAATGATTCATTTCTTGTCTTCTTATTTTTAATACTCCCTCTATCCCACCCAAAGAGTTTTTTCTTTTTTTTCATTTTGGTCGTTCCACCCAAAAAGTTCACTATCTTTTTTTAAATACATGAGATCCATACAAACATACAAATACAATTAAAATATGAGACTCACACTCCCACTAATACAATTACCCACCACACATTAAATAATAATACTTCTTAATTCACATGTCAAAAAGCAAAAATCACTCTTAGTATGGGACGGAGGGAGTGTGTCTCGTGCCTAAAGCAACGCCACGGCTTTAGATTTGTCATTTGTGCAAGGTTTTGAGGTGAAAATGAATTACTACAAGCAGATTTTATTCTTAAAAAACTCTCTTTCAAAAACCCTGAAAATGACTCAAATCCTTAGTGCATTAGACCATAATTTGAAAAGCAATTTCGAAATACCTCATCCATTAAAAAAAAAATCTCTTTCCGTCTCACACTTATTCTGACCACTCATAGTGAAGTGAAGATAAATATAGGATGAACACACCTATTCTGACCACGTCACAATGAGGTGAAGATAAATATGGAATGGACACACTTATTCTTACCACGTCGAAGTGAGTTGAAGATAAATATGGGATGGATGGAGTAGAATATTAAATACTCCCCGTCCACTTCTAAGGTATCCATTTTACTATTTTTGGCGTCTGCTTTAAAAGCATTTATTTCCCCTATTTGGTAAAAAGTATATAATATGGTTCACCACTTCTCTCTAATACAACTATCCACTTTACATATAATAATAGTACTACTTAATCTACGTACAAAAAGCAAATTAATACCTTAAAACCGGGAATATAACATGAAAATAGAATAGGGGATCTACACTTTTAGGGAAAATAGATTTTTTCGTCCGCTAACTTTCATTCATTTTGAAATTAGTCCATTAACTTTTTTTAATTTTGAAATTAGTCCGTTAATTTTATAACAATTTTGAAATTAGTCCATTAACTTCATAAAATTTAACATTTTGGTCCTTTGACTTGCTATGACAGGTCATTTGAATATTTTCACCCCAATTAATGTATATCATATTTTTATTTAACCAATTTTATCTCACTTTTCATTTTTCACTTCCGTATACCAAACAAACAATATTAATCTCATTACTAAAGTGGAGCAAATTTGACTAAATATTGATACTTCCTCCGTCCGCTCGAAAGAGGGTTTTTTTTTCCATTTTAGTCGTCCGTTCCAAAGAGGGCCACATTCTTTTTTACACACATGAGATCCACACACACCCACTAATACAATTAAAATATGGGATCCACACTCCCACTAATACAACTACCCACTACACATTAAATAACAATACTTCTTAATCAACGTGTACAAAAGCAAAATGCCCTCTTTCGGGCGGACGGAGAGAGTATAATATAAATTCTTAGTGGAGGCTATTTTTTTAAAATATTATATATATATATATATATATATATATATATATATATATTACATATTTTTATTTTTTATTTTTTAGAATAACCTGCTAATGACCTGTTGAAATGGACGATTTTGTTGAACTTGATAAATATGATGGACGATTTTCAAAAATTTCAAATATAATGGACGATTTTCAAAATTTTGCAAATATAATGGACGATTTTCAAAAAGTGAAAAACTTATGGACTAAATTCAAAATTGGGCAAAGTTAGCGGACAAAAAAATCTATTTTTTCACACTTTTATCATCAATTATTGAATTCATGAATTAAGGAATTTGGAATAATGGGATTCTTCTTCATATCTTCCAATAACGGCTGTGGTCTGTAGCCATCAAAGTGGAATAGATTATTCAAGAAACTGCACTCATCAACAAAATGAAATAGATTATTCAAGAAACTACACTCATCATAACAACAATGGCTAGGCAATCCTCTTTAAATCTCTCTTTCTCTCAATATCCACGTGAGCTCCAATTTTAGAATTTTACAATAATGGCTATGTAAAAGAAAAAACTTTAAAGAAAAAGTGTAAGCATTTAAAAATTCAAAAGGTACAGTGGTCGCATATTGCGTCCCTATGATTACATTTGTACCTAGAGTAGTAAATGAAAATCGTTTTTGTATTTGATATTGTGATTATGATTAAAATTCGAATAATTTTAAACTCCAAATCATTTGAATACAAATTCAAGAATAAGTCGCTTGGTTATAATTTAAGAATAAGATTGTATAAGAATGATTATAATTAAAATATATGACATGGTTATCTGAATCAAGAGGAATTATTAATGGATTTTAATTCGTTCTCCTTACATCAAGCAAAAGTGAAGTGTCACAGCGTATAACAAGTTGAATTTTCAATAGACGAATTGATACATTGCATAAGATACCATAAAATAATATTCCCACGCTCTCACCAAACTTTTAGGTTGTGTTTGGATGAAAGGATTTTAAGAAGGAATTCAATATACGAACTGATACATTGCATTAGATACCATAAAATAATATTCCCTTACTCTCACTAAACTTTTAGGTTGTGTTTGAACGGAAGGATTTGAGAAGGGATTTATAAATTCTTCCCTCAAATCTCTCTCATGTTTGAATAACATTTGAAATTAATGGATTTATAAATCCAAGATTTTAAACCAAAGGATTTCAAATCAATGAATTTGATTTTGAAATTTTTTAGTTGTTTTTTAATGGATTTCAAATTCTCACTGAAACCATGTTATTTGAAATCCTTCCGTTATTGTGTAATTGATATATTAATATATACAATTAATAAATTAATTAAAAAATATATAAATACATATATTTTTTTCTTTTTTATGTTTTAAACTCTACCATCCAGTTTACCCCCCCTACCCACCCAAACTCTCCCATCCCCAGCCACCCACCCCCCACCACCCCCCCACCCCCAAAAAAAAAATTTTTTTAATAAAATTTTAGATTTTTAATATTTGAATAATAAAAATATTACCACCCGCCCTACCCTCCTACCCACCCCCACCCCACCCCACACCACTTCCATCCAAAAAAAAAAAATTTATAAAATTTTAGATTTTAATATTTAAATAAATAAAAAAAATATTATCAACCCTTACCCCACCCCCCCTCCACCCACAACCCCCAAAATTTTTTTTAATAAAATTTTAGATTTTAATATTTAAAAAATAAAAATATTACCATCCAACCCACCCCTTCTCCACCACCCCACCCCAACCCACCAAAAAAAATTTTAGGTTTTATTTTTTAAATATTAAAATCTTATTTTTTTTTTAAATTTGGTGGGTTGGGGGGAGGTGGTGAGAGTGGGGGTGGGGTGGTATGGGGTGGGTGGATGAATAAGGTGGTAGAATTTGGTGGTAATATTTTTATTATTTAAATATTAAAATCTAAAATTTTATATAAATTTTTTTTTTGTGGGGGATGGTGTTGGGTGGGGGTGGGTAGGGGGTAGGGATGTGTGATAATATTTTTTATTATTCAAATATTAAAAATCTAAAATTTTACTATAAAAATAAAATTTTTTTGGGGGTGGGGTGGTTGGAGGGGGGTGTGTAGGGGTAGGTTGGGTGGTAGAGTTTCCTCCCAAAAAAATTATTTTTAATAAAATTTTAGATTTTAATATTTAATATAATAAAATTTTATTATTTTTATATATCAAATATAAAATTCTATTTTAAAAATAATTTTTGAATTATGAATTTAAAATTCTTCAAAGATCCATAATTTATCCAAATAGTGTAATTCAAATGAATCGATTTAAAATCCATTGAATTTAAAATGAGTAAATCCAAACACAACTTTACAGTACTTTCCCATCTCACTGAAGTTGCATACTCCATTTTCTGTATAAACATATTCGAGCGAGAGAGTGAGTATAATATATGCCGAAAGAATTTTAAAAAAAAGTTAAATGTAATTTGTAAACAAAAATATTTCTCCGTCCATCAATAAGAATCTTATTTATTTATGTTTTTTGAATCTTATTTTCTTTTTAAGACATACCAGACCTATAAATATACCACACACCTTATTGATATAATTAGTCATTGCGCTATACTCCCTCCGTTCCGATATAAGAGGGTCTTTTGTTTTTTTGCACGTAGATTAAGGAATATTATTATTTAATACTTCATCCATTTCATAAAAAGAGTTACGTTTATTGTTTACACGAAAATTAAGAAATATAATATTTTAATGTATAGTGGATTGAAAGATATAATAATTTAATATATAGTAGATAATTGTATTAGTGTTGTGTATGAACCCTATGAAGATAAAGTGATTGATTTATGTGGGTCTCATCTACTAAAAAAGAAAATGTAACTCTTATAACGGGACGTCTTAATTAGTAAAATGTAACTCTTGTGGCGGAATGAATGGAATATGTAGTAGATAGTTGTATTAGTGGGAGTGTGAACCTCATATTATAATTGTATTAGAGGGTGTGTGTGAGTCCCATGTGTGTAAAAAAAAGGAACTCTTTGAGTGAGACGATCAAAATAAAAAAAAAATTCTCTTTGAATGAGACGAAAGGAATAAATAATAATACTTTTAAATTCATGTATAAAAAGTAAATACTAATATCATTGCAATCGGACGGGTGAGTATTATTTTGTGATTAAGAGATGTTATTCTTAAATTAAATTGGCAGGTCAAGTAGATTGTATCTAGTACACAACCAAATAGTACTAATAATACTAACTTTTTCTTTACAATGGGCAATCTACAGCTGAGTTGTGAGCTGTAAAACTTGGATTTTTCATGAGAAATTCAACCACTCACAATCAAAGGCAGTGGAAAGTGAAAACAGAGAAATCAATTATTGGTTTAACTTTATAGTGGGAGGAGAGAGAGAAAGAAAAGTAGAATAAAAATGGAGTAGACTGTACTCCCTCCATCACCTTAATACTTAGTATTTATTTTGTTATTTTGGTTTGTCTCATTATAAAGTATTCATTTCTTTTTTAGATTGATATGACCAAACATTACCTCACATTCAATACTAATACAACTACCCATTACACTTTAAAATATTATTTCTCTCATCTCAAAATACATTAAATTATTATATTTATTAATCAACGTTAAAAAAAGTTAATAGCTAGAACGGAGGGAGCATGTAGCTTGGCTTTCTATGTCATCTAATTACTGATTTAGTGGAGAGACAAATTCTTGTCGGCAGGGATTAGTTTCATTGTTTTTCAAACAGAGAAAAGGGCTTACTAATACTGACTGCCCACCTACTCCAAATTTAAAACACACACATCCAAATTATGTGTCCTCTTTTTCTAGACTTTGTACAATTTACCATCTATATATATTCTCCCTATATATTTGCTCCTATAGTATGCACATATATTTCCATTGCAACTCCCACCTTCTTTATTTTGAGTTGAAAGATAAAGTGGGTATAATTATTAATGTAGGGCGACAGTCCTTCTCCAAAGATTCTTTTCTCTCTTATGTTACGGCAAAAAATTAAATTAAAGAAATTGTGTGTCCCATCATTTTACTCATTACATTTTTTATACTTTCTTCCTATTATATGAATGCATCAATTTGTTCTTTTATGTAAATAAATTAAAAAAATATTATTTTATTTATAGTTAATAGTTGTATTATTTAAATATGATGGGCCATGTGAGAGACTCTCTTCCCAAAGGAAAAAATTAAAACAATAGAGTGAGTCGAAAATAAAAAATAGTAAGAGTAATATTATATGAATGCATCAATTTGTTCTTTTATGTAAATAAATTAAAAATATTATTTTATTTATAGTGAATAGTTGTATTATTTAAATATGATGGTCATGTGAGAGACTCTCTTTTCAAAGGAAAAAAATTGAAACAATAGAGTGAATGTTGAAAATAGAAAATAGTAGGAGTAATATTAATATATTGACGGCTGAAGAATTTTTAATTACCTGTTTGTACAGGCAAGGAAATTATAAAGTATTATTTTTTTGCTCAATAAGGCTATTATTGTCCATTATAAAATAGGATTTATAAGGGGCCAAATTCATGCCAAAGGCAAGATTCGAACCCCGGCTATTATTGTCCATTATAAATAGTGTCCATTATAAATAGGGTTTGTAAGGGGCCAAATTCATGCCAAATGCAAGATTCGAACCCCGGCTATTATTGCCCATTACAAATAGTGTCCATTATAAATAGGGTTTGTAAGGGGCCAAATTCATGCCAAATGCAAGATTCGAACCCGACTCTGGGGCAACCAAATTCAGTTGGAAGGTTTTTTCATCCTCCCCTCTACCACTTGAGCTATAGCTAGCTATGGCGTCTGACTGATAATTTTTTAAAAGTCAAATACTTGGGTGAGATCATCTCACGAATCCTCTTATGTGAGACAAATCCCTCATTAGCCCAATAAGATAAATTTTAAGGCCCTGTTTGATTATCATAAATTAGAAAATTGAAAAATTAATTAAAGAGTAAAATTGAAAGGTCTTGTTTGGTTGATATCAAATTAGAAAATTTAAAAGTTAATTATAAAAGGGAAATTAATTAGATGTTACATGTATATATATTTTTTCTACGTTTTTCTTATTATATTCATATTCCTATTATTTAAAAATGTAATAATTTAAAATTTATTATTCATCGAATTTATTTTTTAATTTAAATATTACTCACTCCATCCCAACTTCAACTTCACACTTTCCGTTTTGGTCCGTCCCAAATTCAACTTCACACTTCCATAAAAGGAAAAAAGCAACAAACTAATATCCCTCTAACATACTTTAATTTCAAATTTGCCATCACCTTTTTAACACACATAACATACTTTATAATTTATTTATTACCCAAAAATACCATACTACCCTCAAAAGTAAGTCAAAAAGTGACTTTTCTTAAACTCTGTATCTACAGTAAACGTGAACTTGAATTTGGGACGGAGAGAGTATAATTTATAAAATGTTATAATATTTTTAAAAAGTAAAAACTTTTTTAATATAAAAATAATATTATTCAAATAAAAGTAATAACTTTTCATTTATGTGAGTCCGTCTCACGAATGACTTTATGAAAAGGATAAGAAGTGATAATATTTATAAGGAAAATTGATTTCCAATTAATGAAAAGTGATAACGGTCATGTGAACTATTTCGTGAATAGTTTATATTATAAATAAAAAGTAATAACATTTAAAAAAGTGATAAATAATTACGAAAGTAAATTTTACAAATAATTTATAGAATTAATATAATGTAATAATATTTTTAATAAAAGTGATACTAATAAAAATGAATAACTGACCAATTGAACTATTAAAAAATAATTAGTAGGGTGGATAAAATTGATAATATTTTTAATGGATAGTGATATTTGATCAATGAAAAGTGATAATCGTCTAATTGCATTAATTTAGTATAAAATATTCGTGAGATGAATAAAAGGTAATAACAATTTAAAAAAAATCTCATTAATAAAAAGTAACAATTAATTAAATAAATTATTTTATGATTAATTTGTTGAATGAATAAAAAGTGATAATATTTATAATAGAAAGGGTTTGATTATGAATTTTTTTAAAATAAAAAATATAAATTATAATAATTAATAAAATTATTTACTAAAGAAATTACGAAAAAATGAAAAGGTAAACAATTGTTAACGCCTACAGCAAAATGGCGTTCGGCAGTTCGCTTATGTGCGAGTATTAGTTTAGTTTTATCCTTAATTATAATTTAAGATAACCAAACAGGCCCTCACTTTTATTTAATTCTCATTTAATTGAATTTAAAATATATTTCTTTTTATTCATGGATGATTCGTCTCACATAAGAGGATTCGTGAGACGGTCTCACCCATAACCTACCCTTTTAAAAAAAAAAACAACTTTATTTATATATATATAATATATATGAGTGTATATTAGGTGCATCCGGGTGCACCCTTGCACCCATATTTGTATAACTTTTTATTCTATTTTGTATACATGTTATTCTCTTTTGTATACGTGTTTTGTAATAATTGTATACTTTTTTCACACTAAATTTTTCATTAAAAAAACAAGCATTCATATGTGTATAACTTTTTATTCAATAATGTATACATGTATTTTAATAATTGTACATTTTTTTACACTCAATTTTTTATTAAAAAAATTAACAATTAAATTGTATACATTTTTACTCATAATTGTATATGTTTTTGCTTATATTTGTACGTGGGTGCACACGAAGCTTCGTGTGCACCCGGGTGCACACTATATTTAGCCAATATATATATATATATATATATATATATATATATATATATATATATATATATATATATATATATATATATATATATATATATATATATATATATATATATATATAACTTTACTACTAAAATTATGTTCCATTAATTATAATAATTCATGAAATTTTGATAATTAATTAATTGATTTATTTTTAAATATATATTCCATTAATTATATTTTTAAATGCAAGAGAGTTTATTTCTTGTGAATTGGGTTCATTTTATTTTTGTAAAATGACAAATTATTATTTAAAAAATAACTATTATTCTTTTAAATGAAAAATACTACTCATCTCAACAAGAATATAAAAAATCACAATATTCTAAAATTTGAAGAATAATATTATTCATTCGGAAGATGAATAGTTCATCTCTTTTAAAAGTATTTTTTCGTGTACTTAAAAGTAATTGTTAAATCAGGGAGCAAGCAAAAATTTGAATATCAAATTTTCATATATTAAGGTAATAATTTATCTTTTTAAAAAGCAATATTTTATGAATTGAATTGTTAAATCAAGAAGCTAAATCTTGTTCAATTTTTCGAGAGATGTTTTTGACCCACTTATATACACTTGAGTGATTTGGAGTGAACCATGTGAGGTCATGAAACTTTGAAAATTTTGATGTCATGAAAGTTGCAAGTTTTGTCGAAGAATCCCTTTTACTTAGTTTCAAATGCTCAATTGTTACTCTACCTGAAGAATATTGTCATATTTATTTACTCCATAGATTTGATAACTCTAACTTTTTGACCTCTGTCATTCGTGATGTATTTGCTTGAGGACAAGCAAAGGGTTGGTGTGGGGGAATTTGATAAGTCATAATTTGTCATTGATATTTTAAGCTTAATTCCGTCTTTTTGATTGGTTTATGTGTTCATTGCATGTCAATTACGACTTATTCTATTATTGGAGCATATTTACTTTAATAAGTTAATTTGTGTTCAAATAGGTCAAAGTGGAGGATTTTTGTTGAGTGGCTGAGCATGATTTCAATTCCAACTGTCACAACTCTAAAAATTGGTTGTTGTTATAAGTGCTTTAATGAGCAGAACATTTGAATTGTCATTACATGTGTTGCAAAAAAGAAAGAAAAGTAAAAAATTTAATTCAATTGGTGGGATCTTGGAGTTACACACGAGTAGAGAGAAAGGAAAGTCAGAATAGGCATTGAAAGAGAATTGAAGGCTGGGAGTTACGCAAGAAAGGGGCAAAGAAAATAAAAATAAAAGGGGGAAGAGATTGCAAGAAAAAAAAAAAGACAGACGGCAGTAGACATCAGTGGGTGGTTGGAAAAGCAAAGTTGGTGACATCCTGAAGAGCATCATACTACATTTTTGGCTTTGTTTACTTTAATTTCATTTCATTTTTCATTATGCATTTTATTGGCTAAGTCCCTTTCTGATTCAAGAATTTGTGAACCTCCCGTATGTTCTAGCAATTGTTTGATAGGATGTTTTAATTGATATGCTTATAATTTTATCCTATGAATTGCTTTGATTTGAATTAGGGTTGTGGGATTGTTAAGATAGATTGGCCATCTAGGTTTACTTTTGCATGATCAATTGTCAATTTATATTTTTATGATCCGTAATTGTCATAATTTTGTGAATCGAGTGGCGAAGTGAGGGAGTACCTCTAGAATTCATAGGGTCTAGGTTTATATGAATCGCTACCCCCGTTTTCATAGCTTTGTAACCCTTGTTTCTAGTGTTTAATGTCTTGTCTAGTTCGAACCTCTTAGGTCGCTAGGTGAGTAGGATAATTTAGCGGTCGTACCCTAAATTATTTAACATAAGGAAATTGTGGGGTTGGTAGGCAGTACCATCAACCTAGGGATTTGAAGTTATTTTGTATTGATTTTATTTCTTATTGAATAATCCGCTTAGAATATCGGGAGGGGATCAATTTCTTGGGTCAGGTTTTTTTAATATTTATTTACACTCCAATTTTAATATTTTTTAGGATTCTTGAATTGTTAAAATTGTCATTTGGTTATTTGAAAAGATTAGTTTAAATTCTCCAAACAAAATCCCCCCTTGTTTATTTCATTTTGTCATAATCGAACACTTCAATTTAATATCAATTTCAATTCACTCTCTTGGGTTCGACTCGTACTCACACTTATATATTATATAGGATTGAGTCGGAACCTATAAATTTTATTTTTGGTGGGCCGACGACAACCTATCAAATTTTGACGCCGTTGCCAGGGAGTTAATCTGAAATTTTTGTTAAAATTTAATGTTTTTGGTATTTTGGTCAGGACTGAAAAAAAAAGAAATCAGATTGCTGGTCTGTTTTAATTTTTCTGTTCTGAATATTGCACTAACATTGTACCATTCAGTGTCTTACTTGTTTATTTTCGAAAAAATTTCTATGAATGATCACTCGTTCATCTTGTAAAAAACAGCTTGAATTCAACATAGAAATTGAGAAAACTGCCCGGAGATTGAGGAAGGAGGCCCGAGAGAAATCTCAAGCAAGTTCGTCAACCATTGGAGACACCGAAGCCACCGCCGATCTCGAAGTTGCAGCAGCTGATCCCAACCATTTAGAGGAGCAAAATTCTGATTTCGACAGTGGTTCAGAAGTAGAAGATAGTGCCACAACAGGAGGCTTTGATTTTGGTGTAGAAGATATGGCTGCAAATGTGGAGAGAACGTTGAATGATTTTTCAAATCCGGACATAGTCCATCAACCACTTTGCATTAACCTTCCTGCTATCAATGATAATACTACCTTTGAATTGAAATCGGGACTTATTCACTTACTTCCTGCTTTTCATGGTCTTTCAGGTGAAAATCCACATAAGTTCTTGAAGGAGTTTGCGGTTGTGTGCACGAGCATGAAAACAACAAGAGTGATGGAGGAGCAAATCAAGCTTAGGGTATTCCCCTTTGCTTTGAAAAACTTAGCAAAAAATTGGTTGTATTATCTCCCTTCCGGATCGATTAATACATGGGATAAAATGGAGAAGCTCTTTCTGCAAATGTATTTTCCAGCCACTAGAGTTGCCGTATTATGAAAGGAGGTATCCGGAGCTCATCAAATGCAAGGGAAAAGCTTACATTAATATTGGGAGAGGTTCAAACACTTCATATAAGCATGCCTTCAACATCAAATAAGCCAGCAGTTGCTGTTGCAGTATTTCTACTAGGGGTTATTCTTGATGGATCGAAACATGCTTGATGCCACGAGTGGAGGAGCATTCATGATGAAAACACCTACTGCTGCTAGGAGTTTGATTACTAGCATGGCTACCAACACCCAACAATTTGGCACCCGTGATTCGGCGGTAAGAAAAGTGAAGGAGGTGCATGAAGCCAAGATAGAAGAAACCTTGAGCAAGTTGACAATGGTTGTTGAAAACCTTGCAAGTGGAAGAGGGATGAGTAATCAATCTTGTCAAAATTGCCTAACTTATGACCATTCCACTTTTGATTGTAGGGCTACAAACAATGAGGAACAAGCGAATGCAGTGGGGCGACCATATGATCCTTTTTCTCAAACCTATAATCCAAGTTGGAGGGATAACCCCAACATTAGGTATGGTGGAGGACAAGGAGAGAATAGGGAGCAGCACCAATTTCAAAAGAGAGGAGAGTTATGAATAGGTAACAAAATCGGCCTCAAGAAGGTGGAAATCGACACCATGGAGAATCAAGCTCGGGGAGCTCATTTGAACTTGTGAAGGCTATGGCTTCCAATAATCTGAAATTCCAAGAATTGACCCAATCATCAATTCGGAACTTGAAAATCAATTAAGTCAATTGGCTACAAATGTGGGCCAAATGCAAGCTCAAAATAGTGGAAAATTACGTTCACAAATTGAAATAAATCCCAAGAATATAAGCGTCATCACGCTGCAAAGTGGGAAGCAATTGGCGAATGTTGAAAAGCCCAAGCAAGTTGAGAATGATGGAGGAAACAATTCTGAAAATGAGGGAATGGAAGTTGAAGGACCTGCTGATGCTGTGAAGAACAGAACGATCAGATTGATTCCGAAGCTGCTGAAAATTTTGATCTACAAAAATGAGGCAGCACAGACACTGATCCTATCAGTGTCAGGCCTGTCACCAAAAATCTAGTAAAAAATTTTGTTCTAACTCCTTTAAATTCGAATCCTTTGCCTTTTCCAAGCAGGATAATGAAAGTTGACACCACTGAGAAGGATAAGCAGACACTTGAGGTATTTCGGAAGGTTGAAAAATAATATACCTCTCATCGAGGTAATTAAACAAATTCAAGATACGCTAAGTTCTTGAAGGAATTGTGCACTATCAAGAAGAGGCTGACCAGGAATGAAAAGGTAGTGATGGGGGAGAACGTTTCAGCTATTTTTCAATAAAAGTTGCTTAAAAAATGCAAAGATCTCGGCATGTTCTTTGTCCCTTGCAAAATTGGAAATTTCAAGGTTGAAATAGCTATGCTAGACCTTGGAACTTCCATAAATGTGATGCCACGATCAGTTTTTGAGAGGCTCGGAGTTGGAGAATTGAAGAAGACCGGAGTTGTCATTCAACTTGCCGATCGGAGTCATGCTTACCCCGATGGGTTCGGTACTCATTCCACGAGCCTTTTCCCATCCGTACACACTTCTTGAGCATCCAATTCATCCTTCCAAGCACACAAATATTCCACCTAGGTTAGTTTTGAAGGATCGTAAGTGAAGTTCGTTGATTTTGCACATTAAACACACTTCTCCACATCCAATTGTCAAAAGGTATAAACTTCTTGAACCCTAACTTGTAAATTTAGATATGAATTGATTGAATTGATGTATGGGCTTTGTTCTAATAGGAATTGTATGCTTAATTGATGATATTCATACATGTTCAAATATGAATTTTTGAATTTTTGAAAAGTTGAATTAGGGTTAATGAGGAATAATTTGGGGATTGTTTGAGAATCATGAGTTTGAATAATTGTGTTGTGCTAATTGATGAATTACATGAGTATGATGTTTATTTGTGAGAGATTAGCCTTAGATATTGAGGATTTGGGCATGAGGTTATGTAAATTGTATGTTGAGAAGATATTTAAATTTTGTGCATGCCAAGTGTTTGAAGGAATATCTAAGAGAAGATTTTGTTGGAATTTGATGATCATGTATGAATAATGTTTGATGATGATTGAATTTGGAATTCATATGTGTGAAAATGATTAGAAGTTGGTTAGAATTGTTGATAGTTGAGATGAATGTCAATAAAGTGCTTAGTATGAATAAGTTTGAGGTTTAATGATATGAATGAGCTATGTTGATGCATAATAGGTTCCATACTAAGTTGAATAACTAGGGGTGGAATTTAATTAGGTGCATTAACATTCATATAAAGGTCATTGGGTATAACTTGAGAATTATTATTTTGTAGATGGCCGAGAGGAGAGTTCGACCCAGGAATGAGGGCTTCATTGTGATAACCGACCCTGCAGAGTTGGCTAATTTGGATGCGCAGTTGACTATAGAAGGAATCCATCCGGATGAGTTTGGGATTGAGTTTGAGGATTATTGGGGAAAGTACATGCTTCATTGGCAAATGTTAGCTCCAAAAATCAAGCCCACTTGTTTCCAAGACACGGAGACGATGAGAGGATTACGATTAGAGGAGGATTTAAGGAAGCTATTTTGCTTTGCTCAGATGGAAGCTTTCTTCGATAAGAGGCCACTAACCTACTACCATCTCACTGCCGAGTTTATGAACACTCTGCAGGTAAAGAAGGATAGGAATGGATATTCTCGATGGGTGACTTTTCAGCTGAATAATGTGTTGAGGAAAAAGGTCCCGTTGGCATTTTTGAATGAGTGTTTTGGTTGCCCACCATGTGAGAATCATCAGAGCTTCTATGCAGGAGGCACTTTCAACCAACAAGAATGGTGGTCAAGCTTAGTGAATGATGGAACTGAGAGAGCAGGATACGTCCCTAGTGCTTCAAAGGGGACAGCCATCCGGAATCCTGTGATGAGGTATTTAGAGAAGATCATCTCAAACACTATCTTGGGGAGGTTTGAAGGTGGATCAGTTGGAGAGAAGCAACTCTACATCATGTATTGCATCTATAAGGAGTTACCGCTTAATGTTGCAGCACACTTTGTGCAACATGCGAAGAGAGTTGCAAAAAGGCAAACATCTCAAAGTTTGATGCTTGGAGGAATGATTTCTATGATAGCTCAAGGATTAGGAGTTAATCTTGCAGGGATGGAGGATCAGATGGTTAGTGAAGGGTTGAACTACCAACAATTGATAAGGATGGAATTCTTAACTATGGTGGGGAATCAATACTGTTTGAGGCAGGAGAAGGGAGCTCCATTTCCATTGCCAATGCAGGAGCTCACTACGGTGTACACGAGAAGAAGGCTTGCTAACTTGGCTATGGGAAGTGTGAACCATTCCAGAGTGGTGAAGGCTTTCTATAGAAGAAACAGGGATGAAATGGAAAAGGTTCTGAGGCAAATTAGAGTTGTAGAGAATTAAGAGCTAGCCAACTTGAGAGCAGAGCCAGTGCCAATGGAAGGCGATGAGCAAGGAGAACAATCGGAGCAAGTGGAGTTTGAGGAGCAGAGACCTGATCCACCACAGTTTGAGGAAGAAGGGGCACAACCACCTGTGGAACTAGGCCATGGAGATGAAAGGTGGAACTATATGATGGATGAGTTGCGTGACATGAGACATGTGCAGCAGATTTATGGGGCACAAATTAGGGAGATCCGCGAGGTCCAGCAAGAGCATGGAAGGCACATTGAAGAGTTGAGAGCTGGACAACGTCGGAGGGAGTACTATGAGGAACGATCAAGGGTACACTCCAACAACATGGAAGAGATGATGACCATGATGTTCAACTTCCAGTTTCCTGCAAATCCTCGTGTCTACATCCCATGGAATTCCTATCATCCACCTTCTCCGCCTCTAGAACAATGAAGGGAGTATTTTGAGTGCTTGACACTTTTGTCCATTCATATTAGCCATGATAGATTATTTGGAAGAATTTTTGGATTGATTTGATTAGATTCGATTGGGTTGTACTTTGATTCTTTGTTTTTGGGAGGTTTCGTATTTTGGGATTTCTTTATTTTCAGTTTTATGCGATTTTCTTTTAGTTATTTTGGTATTTTGGTTTAATTTTTCATTGTTTGGATGCAATGAAAATTTGATCTTTATTGTTATGGATGTGATTTAATGTGTTGATATTTTTGATGGATGATTTGATTTATGCATGTTATATATTTGTGTATTGTTTGTTGATTCCTTGATTAGTATGTGATGTTTGTTGCTATTTTATTTCTTGTATAGGTTTGGTTTGGTGGTATGTGTTGGGAAGGAATGAGTCATTTTTGAATATGAGCTATGATGCATTGTATGTGATGAGTGATGGCAAGCATTATTAATGGTTTCTACTTGTTGAAATTGTGACATGAATTAAATAACTTATTCAATTTTGAGAAGCATGAAGGGTAATTAGGTTTCTTTTAGTCCAAGCAAAAGCTTGTGAGACTTGAGCCTCAACCATGCCTCCATGGTTAATTCTTGATGAGAGGACCGGTTGAACTTAGACAAACTAGAACTTAATCTTGGACTATAGGAACGAAGCCCGAATGGTTGAAATTTGTGAAATGATCTTAGGTCATCCTTGATGAATGAGTCATAGCCATAAATTTTCTTACCAAAAACATTATCCCTAGTAAACCACGTTGAGCCTATGAGCCTTTTTCTTTGTGATTAAAGCACAATACAAGCCTTTAAAACCCTCTTAAGCCTTATATATATAACCTAAGTGTGGGTGATTGAGGAGATCGTGGTTTACAATGATTGATGTGAGAATTGTGCTAGAAAATAAAGGAAAGGGTTAACAAATAAGAAAAGGATGCAAAGGAGCTAAACAAGATGTACATGCGACCTAAAAACAAGAAAAAGGAGCAAATCAACAAAAAAAAGTGCTCATGAAGTTCAAAAATTTGAAAGAAAGAAGCATGCAAATCAAAAGGAGCTCTAGAAATCCAAGGAATGATAAGATTAGTGCTTTCGATTAAAGAAGAAATTAAAGGAAGCTTGAAAGTAAAGAAGTTGAAGAAAGGAATCATTTCTTCAATTGCTTACACTTGAATAGTCACTATTATCTAAAGTTTCCTACCCTACCAAAGAGCCTAAACATTACATCCAAAAGTAAAGACCTTTTTGATCAATTGTTGAAACTAGGGTGGCTTGTGAACATAGTCAATGAGAAAGCCTATGGTGAGTCGGTTCTAACCGGTTGATGAGTGATGATAAAAATCCTATCATAAAGAGTGTTGAGTGAAAACTATAATCTATGAGAGGCTTGGATTGAAAAGGATTTGAGTACTCTAATGTCATTCTTAAGATTTAACTTGTTAATCTTTCATGTTATAAGTTTGATGATGTAGGGATACTTAATGTGATTTTGTAGTACTTATGCTTGTGATGTGTTGTGGTTTATGTTCGTTAGGTGTTTTCCTAGGTGATGAGAGTGGAAATCTATGCCTTTTCGGTCTCATATTATCTTGTTTCTGTTAGAATAATGCCATATAATCATGTGGGATTATGTTGTTTATGTATTTTGCATAATTATGGTGCTACTAATGTATTTTGTGGAGTTTTGAAGGTTAAAACAGGTTAAAATGAAGTAAAACCGCAGATGGGCAAGAAACGAGCTCAAGAAGGCTTTACTCAAGTTGTAAGGGTCAGCTCGACCTAGCAACTCGAGTCGAGTAAGGTATCATAGAGGGTCACAATTAATCAGTGAGTCAACTCGACTTATCTTGGGCAACTCGACTTGTAGCTCGAGTCGAGTAGCATCTGAGGCAATCCGAGTTGCATGTTGTGTGAGGCAGAGCAGAGGCGAATGGTGTCCATAAAGCCAACATGAGTTGATAGGCAGTAGCTCGACTTGGCAACTCGACTCGTGTTGGTGTACGGAGGAAAATTAGTTTCAGAGCATGGCAGCTCGACTTGACAGGCAAACACACGACTTGTCAATACGACTCGAGTTGGGTTACTCGAGTTGCAATATAAGGCAACTCGAGTCATGTTGGCAACTCGAGTTGGTCACTCCAACTCGTGTTTAGTTAGTTTTGGCCAAAAATTAGGATTTTTAATCCCCTGTGCGTGATAAACGTGAGATATAGCCCAACAAAGTCAGTTTTCGTGGCCCATGGTATAAAAAGAGGGATTAAATACTTTGAGAGGAATCGATCATTCACCACAGAAACACATCGTGAATTCTAATTCACGCACCATCCATCCATCTGCCCACTCACATCAAACCATTCATCCATCCATCCCATCGGTCCAAAGGAAGATTCAATGGGTTTTGAGAGCCAATCCAATCAGAGAGACGGGGAAAGAACATGAACCACGTGACACTAGGGTTTCATATCTTCTCTTTATTCTTTTCAATTGTTGATTCAATTATGAAATTGTCAGCCATGAGGGTTGTGTGTAACCTAATGGGCTAAGTACTTTTACAGTTCTAAGGATTGAGGGATTAATGTAGTTGATTTGGGAACCTAGATTAACTTTGTGAATTCATACTGTTTATAATCCTTATTTATTCGTTTTATCCAAACTTTGTTATGCGCTTGTAACGTCTTCATCGCATATTATTGATATTGCCCATGATGCTTGATATGCTATGTTAGCTTGTGTGCATGTGTATTTGATTCTGTTTGATTACTAGGGTTTAAAGTAGTTTGCCCGTGAACACGTTAATCCTAAGAGCTAGTAAATAGGGTACTTGATTATATTAGTGGAATAATGCATTTAAGAAGTCAAGTAGGAAGTTAATATGATTGAATAGGAATTCCAGAGAATATATGTTAGTCGAATTGGCCATCCGGAGGTTTATAAAATTTGCCTTATTAATATCTAGGAAGGAGGTTCAAAACTACTCACGCATTGAATCATAATGTAAATTCATTAAAACGGTATGAACGAACTGTAGGACGTCTAGGAAACCGAATCAACTACATTAAACCCGATACCTTAGAGCTGTTATTTCTCTCTTGATTAATCTTGAATAATTAATTGCTTTTATTTATTCTGTTATTTATTGATTCAAGAATTTTAGATATTAATTTATTCAAATACTTGGAAATTGGTTACAATAATTCTAGTTGAATAGTAATTAATAGTAAAATAAATAATAGACTGTCTCAGTGGGAACGATATTTTTAACTGGGTACTTGCCTCTATAATTGATATCCCTACACTTGAGAATTTAATTGGAGTGCATGATTATTGCCTAACAAGTTTATGGCGTCGTGCTGCCGGGGACAATAAATTATTTATTTGATTTTGTTACTTATTTAATTAGAATATTTGCTTTGAGATTTAATTATCTACACTTTGAATTTTCTTGAAGTTGCATGCACACCAGGTCAAAGAAGGGAATTCAAAATCTTGAATTTGATCCGGAGGTTGAAGAGTCTGCTAGAAAAAGGAGTGGAGCAGCAAAGAAGATCAAAGCACCTCCTAAGGCTGTTAAGGTACCGAATCCGAAGAAGAAAGCAGACACATCAGCACCTGAATTAGTTGTAGAGGAGGAGAAAGAAAAGATTGAATATCAGGTTATCCCAGAAGAAGCTGAGTCAGAAGTTGAGTCAGAAGTTGAAACAGAAATAATGGTAGAATTAGCAATTATGGGAGATAGAACACATGAAGATGACATTGTCATCTGGGAGACGTTCATGTCTACCAATCTTAGAGGATCAGGCGTAGTTGGGGCCATTCAAGCTGATGAAGCGAATGACATAAGACCAACCCTGATCAACATGGTGGAGAAAAACCCCTACGCCAGAGGCATTTTCAATGAACCATACGGACATCTGAAGTGTTTCAACAGCTACATGGATACAGTTAAAGCCACTGACTCTACTAATAACAGTTGGAAAATGAGGCTTTTTCAGTTTTCGTTGGTTGACAAGGCGAGGGAATGGTACGACAAGTTGGCAGGAGACAGTTGCTCCAATTGGACTAAGTTGCAGCAGTTGTTTGTGGATTGTTTTATGCCACCAGTGAAGACTCTTGCACTGAAGCAAGAAATTAATCAGTTCAAATAAAGTAGAGATGAACCGTTTGGAGAGGCTTGGGAAAGATTTAATGATCTTTTGAGAAGATGCCCACAACATGAATTCAAAAAGTCTCAGCTAATCAGTGTCTTCTACAATGGTCTCGACAATGACTTGAGAGTGTTGGTGGATGTATCTACTGGAGGAACAATTTTTGGGAAAATGTCAAATGCTGTTGAGAAATTGTTCGATGACATCTCCACAAACTCTAGAGATTAGCCGTTAGAGAGGATCCGTGGAAGGTACATACTTGGCAAAGTAGTGAAAGTTGAAGAGAAGTTTTCCGAGGAAGACAAAAATGATAAGATGATAGCTCAAATGGAGCAGATGAACAAAAAGTTGGTAGATTTTATGTCAGGTAACAGTGGTAGAGGAAACCAAGTGGCAGGAAGTGATGACGTGGTTATGAACGTGCAAGAAGTAGAAGACACAAATTAGGCCATGGGGCAGAGTCTCCAAGGTTCAAGAGCACCACAGAATTGGCAGGAAAATAGATACCCTCAAGGCAATTCCATCCAGAGGAATAACCAAAGGGGAAGACCTAGCAGTCAAGGAGGTCCAAGCAATCAAGGAGGCTGGAAGAATCAGAAGAGACACGAGAACTTTTCCTATTCTAATCCCAACAGTGCAGTCCCATACCCTCCTAACTTTGACCATGGAGACAAGCTTGAAGAAGGGAAGCCCAATATTGATGATATGCTAGCAAAGTACATGGAAAAGAATGATGCAGACATCTACAAGATCAACAATTGTATAATGCTCATGGACTCGAACATGACAAAACAAAATGAGGAAGTGAACAAGCAGTTGCAAAATATGTCAAAAAATGGGGCAAATCTCTACCATGGTAAACCAGCAGCAACAACATTTTCAGAAAGGGAAGTTTCCATCAGACACGGAAATAAACCCCAAAGAAACTACAAAAGTAATCACTCTGAAGTTTGGGAAGCAATATGAGGGGCCAGAACTAATGCAGGATAAGACAGAGGAAAAGCAAAGCCACTCAGGTACTAGCTCGGAAGCAGTTCAAGAGGAGCCTAGATTGGGGGCTGATCAAGTTGAGCCAAGTGTACCTGCAGATCAAGTTGAGCATCAAGGTTCAGTATAATCTCAGTTAGATACAAGCTCACCTCTAGGGTTTCCTGCGTGTCCGAATACAGTAGTGAGCCAATCGGATCAAGCTATAGCTGATAAGAAATGGCAACGGGCAAAGAAATTGAGAGAAATAGAAGAGGTGTTTGAGAAGGATAGTTTGGGTCTCCCAAAAACAAGGGTGCCAATTTTGTTTCCTTAAAGATTGCTGCCAAAGAGCCTCGATGAGAAATTCAGAAAGTTTGCTGAGGTAATGAGGAGCATTCAGATAACAATTCCATTTTCAGATGCCTTGGATCAGATGCCTTACTATACAAGGTTTATCAAAGAGCTCATCTCCAGAAAAAGAAGTCTGAATAGTGTGGAGACTGTAAACCTGACGGAAAGTTGTTGCTCTATTATTCAGAGGAAGTTACCTGAAAAGTTGAAGGATCCTGGTAGTTTCATCATTCCTTGTGAGATAGGAAAAGGGCCTACCAGGAAAGCGCTGTGTGACCTTGGCGCCAGTATTAATTTGATGCCCCTATCAGTTTTCAAAAAGCTTGGTTTGGGGGAGCTGAAGCCTACATCAGTAGCTTTATAGTTAGCAAACAGATCATTGACTTACCTAGAGGGGGTTATTGAGGATGTGCTGGTGAAAGTCTTAAACATGGTTTTTCCTGTTGACTTTTTGGTAATAGATATGAAAGATGATGTAGAGGGGGCAACTCTGATCTTGGGGCGTCCTTTTCTA
Organism: Pogostemon cablin; assembly: GCA_023678885.1. Classification (NCBI taxonomy): domain Eukaryota; kingdom Viridiplantae; phylum Streptophyta; class Magnoliopsida; order Lamiales; family Lamiaceae; genus Pogostemon; species Pogostemon cablin. Next base: position 42,150,346 of record CM042957.1, on the reverse strand, counting down.
GCTACTGGGAGAGCCTTGATTAATGTATTTAATGGTGTGAGTTTAATGGTAAACAATAAGGAAATCATCTTTTCTTTGAACAAAGCGATGCAGTGGCCCACAGAAAGTCAGCAGTGTAAGTTGGTTGAAGTAGTAGAGGAGATTTTGGAGGAGGACTTGCCATTGATCCTGTCAAAGGATCCAGTGGAAACATGCATAAGCGAATCTTTAACTATACCTACTACTGATCTTGATAGTATGTCTAATGAACTTGCTATTGATTTTCTTGAGACCTTACTTAATTTTGATGAGAACAGGTACAAGCAAGAGGACTCACCAGTGGAAGAAGCCATGTGGACAAGGGAATACCTGCCTCTTTGAAGTGAAGGTGACAATATAACGGTGGATAAGAAGACAGAACTCAAGCCACTTCCAGATCATTTGATGTACACTTATTTGGGGGAGGATGAAACTTTTTTGGTAATCGTATCTTCTACTTTGTCTAAATGTGAACTTGATAAGTTGCTAGTTGTGTTGAGAAGGCATAAGTCTGCTATAGGGTGGACAATTGAAGACTTAAAAGGGATTAATCCTACTTTTTGTATGCATAAGATTAGGTTAGATGATGAAACTAAATGTTCTGTGCAGCATCAGCGGAGGTTGAACCCTGCTATGCAAGAGGTGGTTAGGAAACAAGTGCTTACATGGTTAGATGCAGGCATTATCTACCCTATTAGTGATAGTACTTAAGTAGTCTGTTGCATGTGGTCGCTAAAAAGGGGGGAATGACTATGATTTTATCTGATAAGGGTGAGGTGCTTGCGACTAGGGTACCTACAGGGTGGCGCGTCTGTGTAGATTATAGGAAATTGAATGAGAACATGCGTAAGGATCATTTTCCTTTACCCTTTATGGACCAGATGCTAGATAGACTTGCAAGGTATGATTTCTACTGTTTCTTGGATGGGTACTCTGGTAACAATCAGATAATGATTGCACCAAGGGACCAGCAAAAGACAACATTTACTTACCCTTATGGCACTTTTGCTTTTAGGAAGTTACCCTTTGGTTTGTGTAATGCACCTGTGACTTTTCAAAGGTGTATGATTGCCATTTTTGAGGGTTTAATTGAAAGAGTAATGGAAGTGTTCATGGATGATTTTTCTGTATTTGGCTCTTCATTTGACTCTTGTTCATCGAACCTGTCTTTAGTCTTAGAGAGATATGAAGAGACTAATCTCGTCTTGAACTGGGAGAAATGCCATTTCATGGTACGAGACGTGATAGTCTTGGGACATCATGTTTCTGTGGCAGGTCTTCAGGTTGATCGTGCCAAGGTGGTGGCAATTGAGAAGCTTCCACCGCCCACTAATTAAAAATGAGTTCGATCTTTCTTGGGGCATGTAGGATTCTATAGGAGATTCATCAAAAAATTCTCCAAATATTCAAAACCACTGTCCAGGTTGCTTGAAAAAGATGCTGCTTTTGATTTTGATGATACTTGCTTGCATGCTTTTCAGGTTCTTAAGGAAGCATTGATAACTGCTCCTATTCTCATGAATACGGAATGGACTCAGCCCTTTATGCTAGAGTGTGATGCCAGTGACACAGCTTTGGGAGTTGTGTTGGGGTAGATGAGAGAGAAGAAGTTTCATGTCATTTATTATGCATGCAAGATGTTCGATTCTGCTCAAAAGAATTACACTATTACCGAGAAGGAATTCTTGGCAATGGTGTATGCCTTTGATAAGTTTCGACCTTATTTATTTGGCATGAAGACTACGGTGTACACTGATCACTCAGCTATTAGATACTTGATGGATAAGAAAGATGCAAAGCCGAGGATAATCAGGTAGATTCTCTTTCTACAAGAGTTCGACATAGAGATTCGGGACAAGAAAGGTAGCGAGAATGTCCTAGCCGACCATCTGTCGTGGCTTGAGACAAAGGAGCATTGTGACAACACAGATGAGGTGATCAAAGTGTACTTTCCTGATGAGAAGATACTGATGGTGGACATCAAACAGGTCTTCACTGTTTCGAAGACATACCCTAAGACAAAGGAAATGGATGCCCCCTGGTATGCTGACTACGTGAACTACATTGCAACGGGGATAAAACCATATCAGTTGAGTAGACACCAGATGGTCAAGTTTCTGCATGACGTATAAACTATATCATGGGAGGAGCCATGGGTCTACAAAATCTGCACTGATTCTATTATCCGGAGGTGTGTTCCTGAGGTAGAATGGGAAAGTGTGTTGGATTTCTGTCACTCTCAGCCAAATGGGGGTGGCGCACAGAAGACTGCTCAGAAGGTGCTTCAGTCTGGATTGTATTGGCCAATCCTGTTCAAGAGCAGTCAAGAATATGTTGATACATGTGATCGATGCCAGTGAATGGGGAATATTTCAAAGAGAGATGAGATGCCTTTGTAGCCTAGTATCGTAGTGGAGATTTTTTATATGTGGGGGATCGATTTTATGGGGTCATTTCCCCCATCTAATGGATTCCTCTACATCCTGCTTGCAGTAGACTACATGTCGAAATGGGTGGAAGCAATTCCAACCAGGACAAATGAGGCGAGAGTGGTGCATGAGTTCATTTAGAGAAACATTTTCAATAGGTATGGGGTACCGAAGGCACTCATTAGTGATGGAGGAAGCCATTTTGTGAATAAGATGTTAGAGAAGGTGCATCGAAAATATGGAGTGAAGCATAGGGTTACTACACCCTATCATCCACAAGCAAATGGGTAGGCTGAGATGTCAAACCTTCAAATCAAGCAGGTGTTGGAAAAGACTGTGGGAATCACAAGGAAGGATTGGTCCACGAAGCTTGAGGATGCTTTGTGGGGATGATGAGTATGTTAATTCACGAATTTTGAGCCTGGATTTGTGCTATTATGGAGTGTTTGAAGGTTGAAATCGATTGTAAACTGATATATATTGTGAAAAGGCATGAATCATGTGTTGTTGGAGCTATTTGAGTGGTTTTTCAAAGGAAATCGGAGTGGAAGTGTTGAAAACTGAAGAAAGGAAGTCGAAGCCATCCGATTGGGCGAAGCAGGAGTGAGATTCGACCTGAAGGAGGTCAATTTGGCCAGTCCTTCAAGTCGAATTGGCAGCACAACTTGTACAGAAGGTGGATTCAACCACGATAAAGGGATTCGACATGGGCATCAGGTCGAATCGAGGTCGAATTGATTGTCTAGGAGACCGATTTGACCTCATCGCATCGATTCGACCAGGGTAGTTGGTCGAATCGAATGCTTGGGACTTACAGTAGGCTGATTCGACTTCCAATTTGACTTGTGATGGTCAATTCCACCTGTTGCTGAGGTCGAATCGATGTTTGAGAACTTACCATATCCGTATTTTTACACCGTCAATGCGTGTGATCACTTAAAAAGCCCATGCTAAGTCCAGGAGATGTGATTACAAGTATAAAAGAAGGCTTATGCAGCATCATAGAAAGAGAACTTGATCAAGGAGACAAGGAGACATAGAGTTGAGAGGAGAGTCGATCGTCCATCATCCGGAGGGGCTGTGACAGAGTTCCGCCGGAGATTCAAGTAAGATCGGTCCAACTAACCATGATTATTCTTAGATCAGTCATGGGCTAGAGCCGCTTCGGTAGTTCTAAGCTTATGAAGTTTTCATGAGTTAATTAGTCTTTCGTGTGTAAACTCCGTACAATACTACTTGTGGTTTATTTTATATAAGATTACGCATTTTAATCCATACTCTCGATCGTTTTGTGCATCAATAATTGTTGTGTAGAGTCTGAATACATAACTTGGTTATTGGTTGAGTGCGTTTATTACTAAGCAGGGTTTTATGTTATAATTCTAAGTGAAGGGATTCTGAAGTCTTATTAGAACTATCTTATATGAATACTTGTTAATTGAATCATATTCGGGTTAATAAATAGGATAAAGAGTATAACTTTATAATACCTATAAAGGGAGATCAAATCGGGTCAGCGTACTAAGTGCACGGGAAATAATTAATTATTATAGTACCTAGAAAGAGGGGGTAAAGTATACGTCTTGCTCCGAGGATATTCACACATGTCATATGCATATTTACTTGTGTCTATAGAGTGAATTTGTATGGTCTAGTGATGCATCCATAAACCACAAGGCAGAGTCGGACACCGTCACACGAAAGTATGAATTAATAAGTGGAACTGGATTACCTGACGAACTACCTACTATCTTACTTGATCACAACCTACTATTTCTTCTTCTTGTTATCTTTTATTGCTATTAATAGTTGTTACTCAATTTCAATATCAAAACCATTATAATTACCAAAATAGTCATAATTTACTAGAATATAATTAAATTGATATTTATCCGTTCTTTGGGTTCGATATAACTTGGTCACCTTCGAAACTACGATTGATATCCTTCATACTTGAGGATTAAATTGTATGTTGAGAAAATGCCTATCAAGTTTCTGGCGCCGTTGCCGGGAACGGCTTAAAATATCTTTTTGTTATTTCTAGTTTTATTAGGACTATTTTAATTCTTGTTTTGCTGTTCTAACTCTTAATCTTTTCAGGTGTATGCTCACAAGATCGAAGCAAGGTGAATTAGTACCATATAATCCTGAGATTGGAGCATCATCAATGAAGAAAAAAAGAAGAAGGGTAAGAATAAGAACGTAGAACCTACTACAACTCTGAATTTTAGAGTTGAAGTGGACGAACCGAACCCGGAAGCGACTGAAACTGTAGTTGATCCAAAGGCAGCAGCAGAGGAAGTCGACATGGCAGCGAATCCAGATATTCTGGCCATCCGTGAAGTCTTCAAGAATAACGGGGCTGGACACTTTGGGCTTCTAGGAGCAAGGGAGGCTAATGCGGACTTCGATCTTCACCCCACTCTTATTAGCATGATAGAAAAGAACTTCTTTTCAGGAGGGACTTTCGAGGATCCGCAGCAGCATCTAAACAAGTTCTTGGGCTATGCAAGTACTCAAAAAGACGCAGGAGAACATGAAGATGCTCGGAAGATACTTTTGTTTAAATTCTCGCTTACTGAAAAGGCGAGAGATTAGTACGACACTATCAACGCAGCTGAATGCACTACTTGGGAGCAATTGAAGTTAAAGTTCTTGGAAAGATACATGCCATCTTCGAAGGTGTTCAAGATAAAACAAGTCATTAACCAATTTGCTATCGGTGGTGGAGAGAAGTTTCATGAAGCTTGGAACAGATTCAAGGACATACTTCGTAAGTGTCCACAACATGGGCTATCTAAAGCTCAATATATCAGTATATTCTACAGTGGATTGGACTGTGATTCTCATATGTTATTGGATGCTTCTTCTAATGGAGCATTGCTTACTAAGTCATCCGTAGAGGCCGAGAAATTTTTTGAAGATATTTTGATGAACTTGAGAGATTGGCCAACTGATAGAGTGAGAGGTACTTACTGTTGGATTGTATACTAAAAGTCTAGCTTTTTGTATGAACAATGTTATAACAATTAATTTGAAATGAGAATCATATGATCAAATGATTGCATCTTATAATTTATTTATATGTTCGATGCAATAGTCCACTTACTTTATACAGTAGATAATATGTTGTGCGACAACACGCGGAAGATCATATTATCGGTTTCCTTATAAAGTATAAACAGATGCTCACAATCGAGATAGACGGGGACTCTCTATCGGGATGGTTGTAGTGTGGTTTGGTATTAGCTTGTCTTGGCTATAGAATCACATTAGTGCACTTGTGTGTATTGAGCAGGACCGCTTGAGATCGTTCGACTTATACTGACTTATAGGAGAACTTGATCTCAGTTATTATGGAAGTTCGTGCTCTTAATCCCTATACAATAACCTCGACACGTAGGGCAGTATGTATTTCTTTGATTCATCAATGGGTGAGATTTACATGTAATTAAATCAACAAACTCGATGAGTTGGGAAGTAGTGCTGTCTCTATGGTGTGCTGTTGATTGTAGAAGGAATCCGTGTCCGTCATAGGTTGATGATGTCCCCTTGAGGAGCTCATAAGGATTATCATGTAAATCCTGCAGGTGGAATTTATTCCGGCATGATAATGAGGTTGAGTGGTACTACTCTTGGATGAGATATTAATTAATTGAGTTGTCAGTAACTTAAATTAATTAATGGACATTGTATATCTTAAACATGGGGAGACTAACGAGCTAATAATAAGAAGGAGCCCAAAACGTAATTTTGGGATTGGTACGGTAGTGCAATAATAATATTTTAGTGGAATATATTATTATTATTGGACTTAAGTATAAGCTTTGGGCTAAGCTTGGATACTTAAGCCCAATGGAGGCCCAACCCAATTTCTCCTCCTGGTCCCTGCTGTAGCCCATGTATATAAGTCACCCCAGCTTATCTGGAACCCTAATCTAATCTAATCCAATTGATTATTCACATGTGATGAGGGTTGAGAGCATATTGAGGAGGTCTCGTAGATCGTCGCCCACACGACGTCGAGATCGGACTTGGGACATACGGCAGAAGATCAGAAGGTAGTTTGCTGCTGCTGTCTGCCGCATTGAGAAATTTATATAAAATCGTAAAGTGCTCGAAATTTGATGATCATTATACTGACAGAAAGCCGTCGAAGAGAGGATCGTCTGAACGTAAAGATCACTCAATTCCGACATCAGACGTGGAAGTTATGGCCATTCTCGTGGGACTGCGCAGGCTGCCTGCGAGAATCAATCTTCATCAACATACCTTGGTGAACGGTAATCGTTTCTATGATTTATTGCTTCAGCTATGATAGAAACGCATGATATTCTAACGGGTCACGTTAACCAAATGATCCAAGTGCCAACAATTGGTATCAGAGCTTCGGTTTCATGGTGAAGCATGACACGTTAGGCTAGGGTTTATGTGATTAATTTTTCGGAATTAGGATCACATGTTTAGGGTATTGGTTTTATTGCGCAAACCATGAATATCCCTATGTGAAATATACCCTATATCATATCTGTTCGTTGATGTTTGTGTGTGAGAGGATTCGACGAAAACTGTTCGTCAATTTCACATGGAAGGAAGAAATTGAGAGAAAATCCAGCGCAGTGATATTGCAGAGGCAATAACCGGAGTTTCAACCGTCGGATCAGGCTGATTTTTGGTCAGCACGTTCGGATTTTGTGGATGTACATTCTGAACGGTGAAGATTGTATTTGGAACTTTGTGTTGTCGGGAATACGCCGAAAACAGAAGCAGTTTTTTGGGCGATTCTGTTCTGCGCAGTCGAGAGAAAAGAGCCGTTTCTCACAAAATAACCGTTGGATCGATCTGTAATTTGGACAGCATGTTCAGGACTTAAAGTAGTAGATTCTGGACGGTGGAGATTTGATTCTGAGGTTCTTTCAGTTTCGAACTACGAACGACAGTTGGTGTAGTTTGGTGTTACGCGTTGGGCTGAACTTGGTTCCATGCAAGTAGGCCCTTGGACGAGCGACAGTCCGGGCGAGGGGCGCTCGTCAAGGCACTTGGGGCGCTCCCTGACATGATTGGCGGTGGGATATGACGATGGACATCTTGGGGCACAAGCAATCCTGCTTGTTGCGTAAGGCATCGATTCCACAGTAGGAGTGTCGGACAAGACATTAAAATTTAGAGGCGTTTTTATTCCTAATATATATAACTGTCATAATTGATTTAATTGTCTATTATTGTTATATATATATATGGATGCCTGATCTCTATGATTTATTGTCTTATATAGAAGCATGCTAGATTGCGTATTATATTTGGTATATTATATGCATGTATTGCTAGAGTGTTGGATAAGACATCCAATTTTAGGAAAACTAATTCCTAATATATAATTGCCATAATAGATTGTATATTATTGTTATATATGGATGTCGAATTAATTCCTAATATATGACTGCTATAATTGATTTAATAATCTATTATTGTCATATATGGATGTCGAATTAATTCCTAATATATAACTGCTATAATTGATTGTCTATTATTGTTATATATGGATGTTGAATTGATTCCTAATATATAACTGACATAATTGATTTAATTATCTATTATTGTTATTTATGGTTGCTCGTCGATATCGATGATTTTGATAATCTAGACGATATGACGATCGATATCGATAGTTTTGGAATGTTGATAATCTTGATGTTTTTCGAATATTTGATAATCTAGTCGATATTGATGATTTTGATAATCTGGACGATATCGACGGTCGATATCGATGGTTTCGAAAATTGAACAATCTGGAAATTTCAAAAATTTGATAGTCTGGAAGTCTTTGCTGATATTCGTGCCTGGTGGCGAACAATCGAATTCGCTGATATATAACTGCTAATGATTGATTTAATTATTGATTATTGTTATATATGTATGCATGACTCTCTGTGATTTACTGCCTTATGTGCCGTAATAGAAGCATGCTAGCATTGCATATTTTATTCTGAAATATTATATGCATGTAAAAATCCTCGGTCTTAAATAACTAAGTGGGAGAGGGGATTGGTAATTAATTCCCACGGCCTCCATTATTGGTTTGTAAGTGATGTGAGTAAACTTGCGCGTTGGCAATAGAGCCTTCCTCCCTAACGGATGAGTTTATTCACGGATCACTGGTACAAACTTCTTTAAATAATTATTGTTTGTAATGTGATGCATATGGACTTGCGCGTTGGCTATAGTGCCTTCCTCCCTAACGGATGAGCTTATATGCGGTTCACTAGTACAAACTTATATAATTGATGGTTGTAGAAAGTTATCTGAGCGCGTGTGTACTTCTCCAACAGTAAGGCACATAAGCTTGGGCAGCGGACTTGGAATCAAATAATGGTGCACACTTAGATGTACATAATTAGTATCCTCCCCAACGGAGTCACTGCTATTATTTGCATGGCTAAAGAGGAACCGACTATTAATTATTTTGTCATGAAGTTAGGTTGACAAATGAAATTAATGGGTAAAACCTTCTCTTGTAAATGTTCGGGTTTGTAAACGTCCACACTAACGTGGCTTGTAGACTCACGGTGCTTGAGATGTCGTGAATTTTATTTTTATATTGTTTTGAGGGAATCAATATAAAAGGATAAAATTCGAAGTTTTGATCGGTAAATTAATTTATGATTCTCTGATTTTCAAATGGTTTTATCTCACATATTATTAACTAAAAGAAATTATATTTACTTGTCCAAATTAGATGATTAGAAAAGAATCTTGGTTTTGAATTTTACTGCTTAAGAAAATACATGTGTGTTCTCACAAGGGACGTCTCATGATGCCTATTAAAGTCTCTAGTGAAGAGATGAGAGGTTCATAGAAATATGATGGTCTCATGTAACTCTTCGGATACTTGAGTAAGTTAAAAGGCAGAAGATCATGATTTAATTTGATGAATGAATTGGGAAAGCATGGAGTATAAATTGAAGGGAAACCTAGATCAATTTAATTCTTCGTGAATTGCCTAGATGTTTTTGAGTAAGTTCCACCTGAATTACAATAGGATGTATATGGTGGAAAACTTCTGGCAAAACATGTGGCAAAGGAAAGCCATTTTCATCATAATGTGAACAAGTTTTATATCTTATTCACTAGTTGTTTAAAACATGATTAGTGATGGCATTTACTGACACGAAGTGTGTAGATACTGGAATCACTAAATGTTTATTACTAAGTGAGGATAAGATTGTTATGACATGGGTAAAACTACAAGAATAGTGGCTATTGCAGTGGGAGTTGTCTATTTATCTAATGATATGAGTAGACGTTTGATTATGAGAAATTGTTTTACGTACGTTTTCATAGAAAGAATTTGATTTCGGTTTCTATGCATTAATAGATGGATACTCCATTTCATTTAAATGACATGGTCATTATAATGAAGAATAGAGTTGTAATCTGTTATTGTACGTTGGTGAACAATTTGTATACTCTTAAATCATGTATATTCCACAGATGCAATAAATAGTAATTAATAATAAATCTTCTAATCTTAGTAAGAGAAAGATACCTTCGGATATGAACTAAACATATATTTGGCATCTAAGAATAGTGGCTATTGCAGTGGGAGTTGTCTATTTATCTAATGATATGAGTAGACGTTTGATTATGAGAAATTGTTTTACGTACGTTTTCATAGAAAGAATTTGATTTCGGTTTCTATGCATTAATAGATGGATACTCCATTTCATTTAAATGACATGGTCATTATAATGAAGGATAGAGTTGTAATCTGTTATTGTACGTTGGTGAACAATTTGTATACTCTTAAATCATGTATATTCCACAGATGCAATAAATAGTAATTAATAATAAATCTTCTAATCTTAGTAAGAGAAAGATACCTTCGGATATGAACTAAACATATATTTGGCATCTAAGACTAGATCATTTTACTTGAGTAGGATTCAAAAGTTGATAGACGATAGACCCTTAGGTTTATCTGAAGTGAAAACTATCTGACTTTTGAGTCTTGCTTGGGAGTAAAAATGACTAATTGCTTTTTCAAGGCAAAGGGGTGCAGAACCCAAGATATATATGTTGGAATTAGTTCATTATGATTTATATGGTCCTAAGATTGTCCGGATGAAAGGTGGATATGAATATTCGTCAATCGATGATTATTCTAGATACCGATATATTTATTTGATGCACTGCATGTCTAAGTTCTTTGATTAATTCAAGAATTGCAAGGCTGGTACAGTGAAGCGTCATGGAAAATATATCAAGTAATGACGATTTAATCGTCATTACGAGTACCTCTTAGGATAGTTAGGAGCTATTAATCAGAGGTTGAGATTAAATCTCAAGTGGTCTACACCGGGCATGCCCCAGCTGAATGGTGTGGTGGATAGAAGGAATAAGACTCTTATGGTAATGATTAGATAGATGATGAATTATTTGGAATTACTTAATTCATTTTATGGATAAGCCCTAGAAACAGTAATTCATTTGAATGTTTGTCTGTTTGTGGGATATGCTATAAAAATGAAGGTGATTTATTTAGTCTAAAAGATCGAAGGGTGATTGTTAACACAAACACTAGATTTTTGGAAAGAGACTATGTATTAAATCATAAACCCATGTACAAATTGTTCTAAAGGAAGTGAGAGGGAAAAACACAAAGTATAAGTGCCAATTGTACAAGAGGATATACCACAAGGTAAACTGCAACGCGTGTCACGTCTGATACACAATTGCGTGTAGTGCCTTGTCGTAGTGGGAGGATTCTTCGACAACCTGTAAGATACATATTTTAGGAAAGTCGTGAGACTTGGTCCCTAGCAAATATGAAATGGACCCATGGATACGTCGAAGCACTACAAGTTAGAAATGCAAAATCCTAGCAAAGTGCAATGAATATTAAAATAGAATCGATGGATTTTAAATTAGGTCTGGATGCTTGTTGAACTGCTAAATGGCGTAAAAGCCATTGGAAACGGGCATGCAAGAATAAAAGAGGATCATAGAATAAGGTGAAAACCTTGGAAGCAAGCTTGTTGCGAAAAGATATACTCAGAAAGAAAGGGTTCGATTATGAGAAAACCTGTTCGCCGGTAGTTATGCCTAAGTTGATCCGGACTCTTTTATTTGTTGCTACTCATATGAAATATGAGGGATAGCAAATAGATGTCGAGACAGCTTTCCTGATTGGAAGTCTTAAGGAAAACATCTATGTGAAGCAACCAGAGTGATTCATTGCAAAAAGCTAAGAGCATTGTGATAGTAAGCTTAAAAGTGTCCATTCATGGACTAAAGCAAGCTTCAAGATCATGAAACATCCGTTTTGATGAGGTAATCCAGTGACATGGATCTAATCAATGATCGGATGGGTCTTGTGTATTGAAAAGAGTGATGGAAACGTGGTGGTATTTCTTGTACTATACATAGATAGTATCTTGCTCATTGGAGACAGTGAAAGAGTATTGTCGGGCGTATGGGTATGGTTGATAAAGCGGTATGAGATGAAGGACTTAAGAATAGCAAAAATATCCTTTTGATCACGGTAATACGGATCACAAGAAAGGATGTTATGCTTATCTCAAGTTTCATATAATGATATGATCCTTACTCGTTTAGCATGTGAATTTATCTAAGTGAATGTGTCTTGTGACACAAAAGTAGATAAAGAAGATGAAAGCGGTTCCTTATACTTCGGCAAATGAGGAAGCTTAATCTAAAGAATGCTATGCACGAGATTGGATATCTGTTTTGCCGATGGCATGAACAGTGGGTATCAAGGTAACCCAAAATAAGAATGTTGAACTGTGATAAGACATGTACTTATGTACCTGAAAAGGACTAGAAACTATATGTGGGCTTACCGAACAGATTCACTGATTCTTATGGGTTACATAGATTCAGTTTTTCAAATCAGATAGGGACGGCAGTAAATCCACCTCAAAGGTTATGCGTTTAAATTTAGGAAGTTGAGTCATAATGTGGAGGAGTGTTATATAGAAATATATTTCAGACTCCGGACTCCATCATGGAAAGATGATAAATTGGAGCCTATGAGGCAGCCAAAGTATCTGTATGGCTCTAGAAACTTCAAGATGGACTTCGAAGTGTTTCTAAGTTTTCCCAAGGATATCACAATTTATATTGATGATATTGGTGCAGTTGCAAACTTGAAGGAATCACGAGCCCATAAGGAAATTAAACACATGGAGCGCGAGTACCACCTGTTACGAGAAATCGTATGATGAGGGGAAGTTGTTGTCACCTAGATTGCATCGGATGATAACCTAGTAAATCCATTTACAAGGACCTTAGGGCGAGAGCTTTTGATGGTCGTGTAGTAGGAGTGAAAATCAGATGTATGGCGGAAGACATGACATCATAGTCTTTTAGTATAAGTGGGAGATTGTTGGATTGTATACTAAAAGTCTAGCTTTTTGTATGAACAATGTTATAACAATTAATTTGAAATGAGAATCATATGATCAAATGATTGCATCTTATAATTTATTTATATGTTCGATGCAATAGTCCACTTACTTTATACAGTAGATAATATGTTGTGCGACAACACGCGGAAGATCATATTATCGGTTTCCTTATAAAGTATAAACAGATGCTCACAATCGAGATAGACGGGGACTCTCTATCGGGATGGTTGTAGTGTGGTTTGGTATTAGCTTGTCTTGGCTATAGAATCACATTAGTGCACTTGTGTGTATTGAGCAGGACCGCTTGAGATCGTTCGACTTATACTGACTTATAGGAGAACTTGATCTCAGTTATTATGGAAGTTCGTGCTCTTAATCCCTATACAATAACCTCGACACGTAGGGCAGTATGTATTTCTTTGATTCATCAATGGGTGAGATTTACATGTAATTAAATCAACAAACTCGATGAGTTGGGAAGTAGTGCTGTCTCTATGATGTGCTGTTGATTGTAGAAGGAATCCGTGTCTGTCATAGGTTGATGATGTCCCCTTGAGGAGCTCATAAGGATTATCATGTAAATCCTGCAGGTGGAATTTATTCCGGCATGATAATGAGGTTGAGTGGTACTACTCTTGGATGAGATATTAATTAATTGAGTTGTCAGTAACTTAAATTAATTAATGGACATTGTATATCTTAAACATGGGGAGACTAACGGGCTCATAATAAGAAGGAGCCCAAAACGTAATTTTGGGATTGGTACGGTAGTGCAATAATAATATTTTAGTAGAATATATTATTATTATTGGACTTAAGTATAAGCTTTGGGCTAAGCTTGGATATTAAGCCCAATGGAGGACCAACCCAATTTCTCCTCCTGGTCCCTGCTGTAGCCCATGTATATAAGTCACCTCAGCTTATCTGGAACCCTAATCTAATCTAATCCAATTGATTATTCACGTGTGATGAGGGTTGAGAGCAGATTGAGGAGGTCTCGTAGATCGTCGCCCACACGACGTCGAGATCGGACTTGGGACATACGGCAGAAGATCAGAAGGTAGTTTGCTGCTGCTGTCTGCCGCATTGCGAAATTTATATAAAATCGTAAAGTGCTCGAAATTTGATGATCAATATACTGACGGAAAACCGTCGAAGAGAGGATCGTCTGAATGCAAAGATCACTCAATTCTGACATCAGACGTGGAAATTATGGCCATTCTCGTGGGACTGCGCAGGCTGCCTGCGAGAATCAATCTTCATCAACATACCTTGGTGAACGGTAATCGTTTCTATGATTTATTGCTTCCGCTATGATAGAAACGCATGATATTCTAACGGGTCACGTTAACCAAACGATCCAAGTGCCAACACTTACGTCCTTGGAAAGGTGGCTAAGGTTGAACATACTATGGTGAAAACAAGTAGAGAAGATGAGATCGTTTGTAGCTTGTCGAGTATCAACAAGCTACTTGAGTCCCAACAAAAGTAAATCAGCGATATATCTCAGCGTGTACCAATCATGCAGCAGGAAGTAATGAATGATGGAACAATCCAAGAGGAGTTGGAAGATGCAAACTATGCCATGGGTCAAAGTATTCAAGGAACTTGGTACCCTAATCAAGAAAACCAGAACTATCAAGGGAACTACAACAATCATGGTCCCCCGGGTGGTTATCAACAGCCTAGGAGGCCGGAGTTTTCATGGAGCAATCCTAATAATGCAATTCAAGCTCCGACGGGTGTTGATCCGGGTGTGAAAGTGGAAGAATGAAAACCGAGTTTTGAGGATACGGTGAACATGTACATGGCTAGAAATGATGAAAGAGTGAACGGTCTTGAGGCCAAGCTTGAGAAGAAAATTGATGATCATCACAAGGATTTGTCTACAAAAGTAAGGGACCTTATGCTGTTAATGGGGACGATGGCTGAAAATGTGAACATATTGACTCAATCTATTGAGAAAGGGAAGCTTCCATCTCAAAGTATTGAGAATCCAAAGTCTTGTCATGCCATTATACTGAGGTTTGGACACAGTACGAGGGACCTATGAGGCCGAAATTGAAATTAGACACGTCAAAGGCTCAATTCGACCCAAATTCAACCAACACTTCAGGTCAAATCCAACAGGGGAGGTCGAATTGGACACCTGGACGTGATTTGGAAACAACAGCGCCTCGATTTGACCAAAACCAATTCAATTTGACCTGGGGGCCAAGTCGAATTAAGGTCGAATCCAACCTTCTGGAGCACTCTATTTTACCAGAAGCCTAATTCGACCAACAACAGTTCAATTCGACCAGACCTTCAGGTCGAATTGAGGTCAAATTGGAGGGCAAAAATCTTATAGTGATCCGATTCAATCAGGGGACTTCAATTCGACCAGACCTTCTGGTCGAATCCAGGTCAAATCGGAGATACAGGGTGAGAATCGTGTTCCAGGTTCGCAATTCGACCACTATGTGCCCAATTCGACCAGAGCACCTGGTCAAATTGAGGTCGAATCATCCCGTTCTGCACCTGTTTCTTTATCGAACAATCCTCATGATGTGAACATTACTCCATTGGTTCCGAATGAGCAAATTACTGAGATCATAGCAGAGAAAATGTGGGAAAGAGCCAAAAGATTGAGAGCCAAAAAGGATAAAGCGGAGAAGGTTGAGCGTGATAAATGGGGTATCCCCAAAACAAAGATACCTCCACCGTTTCCTTATAAGCTAGTTAAGAAGGGATTGGAAGAGAAGTTCAAGAAGTTTTCAGATATCATCAATAAGATAAGCTTGAGTATTCCTTTTTCTGAGGCGATATTGTTGATGCCGTACTATGCCCGATTCCTTAAGGATATATTGTTGAAGAGAAGAAGCTTGAATGGAGTTGAGACGGTGAACTTGTCTGAAAATTGCAGCTCGATTATCCAAAGGAAGTTGCCATAGAAGATGAAGGATCCGGGAAGCTTCACTATCTTATGTGAGATTAGAAAAGGGCCAGCACGACGAGGCTTGTGCGATCTTGGGGCAAGCATCAATTTGATGCCATTGTCTATCTTTCAAAGGCTTGGTTTGGGTGAGTTATCTCCTACAACAGTTGCTCTACAATTGGCGGACAGGTCGATGATATTTTCGAAAGGTATAATTGAAGATGTTCTTGTCAAAGTGGAAAAACTAGTCTTTCCTATGGATTTTCTTGTACTTGAGATGGAAGATGACAAGGATAATATCCCTCTTATCTTGGGGAGACCTTTTCTTGCTACTGCTGGGGCCATGATTGATGTTAAAAAGGGGGAGCTCAGATTGTGGATGGATAAAGAAGAGGTCCTATTCAACCTTGATAAAACAATGAAGATGCCTATGGAGTCACAATGTCATAGTATTGATGTAGTGGAGGAGATTGTGAAGGAAGATATGTCTTTGATCCTGTCTAAGGACCCTCTTGAGACATCCCACTATGGAGCTTGATGATCTCTCCAATGGTATGTATTGAATATCTTGAAAACTTACTTGCTTTGGGTGATGAGAGGCATGAATTGGAGAAAACTAAGCTTGAAGAAGTGAAGTGGACTAAGAAGTACTTGCCGTTAGATAGAGAGCACTCTGATAGAAGAGAAGAAAGAGGAGCTAAAACCGTTACCGGAACATTTGAAGTATGCCTTTCTTGGTGACAATGAAAAATATCTGGTAATAGTATCTTCTTCCCTTGATGATGATCAACTTGAGTTGTTGTTAGATGTTCTTAGGAAGTACAAGTCTGCAATTGGGTGGTCTCTTGATGATTTAAAAGGTATTAATCCTTCATATTGCATGCATAGAATAAGGTTGTTAGTTGAGGCCAAGAGTAGTATCCAAAGTCAGCAGAGGGTGAATCCCGCGATTCAAGAGGTGATTAGGAAGCAAATCATAGCGTGGTTAGATGCCGAAATTATTTATCCAATTAGTGATAGTCCCCATGTGAGTCCATTGCATGTTGTAGCTAAGAAGGGGGCATGACTATTATGAAAGCCGAGGATGGAGAGAAAATAGCCACAAGGATTCCAACGAGGTGGCGTGTGTGTACCGATTACAGAAAATTGAATAAAAATACATGCAAAGACCACTTCCCTCTTCCTTTCATGGATCAAATGCTTGATCGTTTCGCATGGTATGAGTTCTATTGTTTCTTGGATGGGTACTCGGGTTATAATCAAATCATGATTGCTCACGAGGATCAGGAAAAGATGACTTTTACTTGCCCTTACATGACCTTTGCTTTTAGAAAGATGCCATTTGGATTGTGTAATACGTCTGCTACTTTTCAGCGCTGCATGATGGCAATTTTTGATGGGTTGATAGAGAAGATCATGGAGGTGTTCATGGATGATTTTTTTGTATTTGGTTCCTCCTTTCATATTTGTTTATCTAACCTAGCTACTATGTTGAAGAGATGTCAAGAAACTAATCTTGTCTTGAATTGGGAGAAGTGCCACTTCATGGTGAGAGATGGGATTGTTCTTGGGCATTATGTTTCTGCCAAGGGATTGCAGGTGGATAGAGCTAAAGTGGTGGCAATTAAGAAGCTTCCACCATCGACCAATGAAAGAGGAGTGCGGTCCTTCCTTTGGCACGCTGGTTTTTATCGAAGATTTATCAAAGATTCTTAAAATACTCCAAGCCCTTGTCTAATTTACTTGAAAAGGATGTTCCTTTTGTTTTTGATGATGAATGTCTAACAGCTTTTCAGGTTTTGAAAGAGGCGCTTACTACTGCACCTATCTTGATCACACCGGATTGGACTCAGCCGTTTGTACTTATGTGTGATGCAAGTGATATAACACTTGTAGTGGTTCTTGGGCAGCTGAGGGAGAAGAAGTTCTGCGCCATCTACTATGCGAGCAAGACTTTTGATGCAGCACAAAAGAACTACACTGTGACTGAAAAGGAGTTTTTAGCTGTGGTGTATGCATTCAACAAGTTTAGACAGTATTTGGTTGGCACGAAGACTATAGTGTACACGGACCATTCTGCGATTCAGTACTTGATGGAGAAGAAGGAAACAAAGCCAAGAATCATAAGATGGATTCTTCAACTTCAAGAGTTTGACATGGAGATCCGAGATAAGAAAGGTACAGAGAATGTATTGGTTGATCATTTATCACGGTTAGAGACAAGGGAGTATTGTGATGATTCTTTTGAGTATATTGAGGAGATGTTCCCGGATGAGAAGATTATGGTTGTGTTCGTTGAAGGGGCTGAACGAGCATTTGTGGTTGCTGCACAAGGGGTGGATCCATGGTATACAGATTATGTCAATTACATTGCTATGGGAGAAATTTTGAGAGATCTCAACCGATATCAACTTGCTAAATTCAAGAGAGATGTTGAGACTTTTATATGGTACGATCCGTTTGTTTACAAAATATGCACGGATTCTATCATCCGTAGGTGTGTGTCCGAGATGGAGATGGAGAGTGTTCTATAGTTTTACCATGCACAACCTAACGGGGGACACTTTAGAGCTCAGAAGACAGCAGCCAAGGTACTTCAATCCGCTCTCTATTGGCCTACTTTGTTTAAAAATTGTGAAACCTATGTGGCGTTCTGCGTTAGATGTCAACGGATGAGAAATATAAGTAAAAGAGAAGAGATGCCGCTTCAATCGAGCATTGTGTTAGAGAACTTTGATGTATGGGGGATCAATTTTATGGGCCTTTTTCCCCGTCTAATGGATTTCTCTACATTCTTTTAGCTATGGATTATGTTTCTAAGTGGGTGGAAGCCATTCCTACTCACTTGAATGATTCGAGGACTGTAATATCTTTCTTGAAGAAGCATATCTTTGCCCGCTATGGAGTTCTTAGAGCACTAGTGAGTGTTGAAGGGTCTCACTTCGTCAATAAACTTCTGGAGAAGGTGCTTAAGGATTATGGTGTCAAGCATAGGGTTACTACACCCTATCATCCTCAAGCGAATGGGCAAGTGGAGGTCTCTAATCGTCAAGTGAAGCAAATCTTGAAGAAAGTGGTAGGAACTAATAGAAAGAATTGGGCTATGAAGCTCGATGATATGTTATGGGGGTTCTGTACTGCTTATAAGATGGTGTTGGATATGTCACCGTACCAAATTATCTATGGAAAACTGTGCCACTTACCCGTGGAGATCCAACACAAAGCTTTTTGGGCTTTAAGAAACTTGAACTTGTCTCTTAAGGATGTGAGGGAGTTTAGGATGACTCACATTAATCAACTTGATGAGTTTAGAAATCGTGCGTACAAGAATTCTGAGATTTACAAGGAAAGGATGAAGAAGTGGCATGATTCTAAGATCCCATACAAAGAGTTCAAGCAAGGTGATGAGGTATTACTTTTTAACTCTCGTTTGAAGCTTTTCGCAGGGAAATTAAAATTAAAATAGACGGGTCCATTCATGATTCATAGAGCATGTGGAGGGGGGAGTTTTGAGCTTATTGACAAAGACGGAGACATTATCGTGGCAAATGGGCATCGATTGAAGCATTATAAGTCACCGGATAATGCTTGCATCATCTTTGAAGATATCCTGTTCTAGATTGGTACCGTCATGACTCTCCGACGTTAAACAAGAGCGCCTGTTGGGGGCTTTTCCTCCTGTGTTTATTGTTTTATTTCATTCGTGTGAGTAAGAAATTTTTATATTTGAAGTGCTTACTTATTGGCAATTACATCTCTTTACAAACTTAGTTTTGACTATAGTTTCTACTAAGTTTGGGGGGTGTGATGTACTTACCTCGATAAGTACCTATAGTATAATCTTTTCTTTGTAATATTTGTTGGGGGAGTTGATTTTTTACGGCATATTTAAAACTTTAATCGGTTTTTATGTGTCAATTTTTTACAATTTGCCTAATGTTTAGTGGTGTTTTGTTCCATGTTTTGAGTTATTTGCGGAGTTACTCATAAATGTTATGTTTTAGGATTGATTCTTGATGAAGTTATGCTATATTTTGGTATCTTATGTTTGTTATGTGTAGGGGATGAAGAAAACTCGATTTTGGAGCATCAAGGAGCCAATTCGACCAAGGGGCATGGTTGAATCCAAGGTTTCAAGTCGAATCGGGGGGCAAAAATTATTCAGTAGCTCAATTCGACCTGAGGCATGGCAATTCGACCAGAGGCCCAGGTCGAATCAAGGTCGAATCAGAGCGTGAAATCTTCCAAGTGAGCCAATTCGACCACGACTGTTTCAATTTGACCAGCAGCTCAGGCCGAATTGAGGTCGAATTGAGGACCTGAATCTTATAGTGTGTGAATTCGACCTGAGGCATTCCAATTCGACCAGGGGAGCAAGTCGAATCGAGGTCAAATCAAAGGAGTAAGTTGTCCAGAAGGTCGATTCGACCATGATGGATTAAATTCGATCTTTTCAATAGGTCGAATTGAGGTCGAATTGGGCCAGGTAAGTGAGTTTTTATTCCCGATTTTAAATCATTCGACCACTTTTTACACATCATCTCCACCCGAATTCATCCCTAATCGAAGAACCCGTGCCTAAATTCTTCAATCCTTTGTGTTTTCGCACCGATTACACTATACTCCACCCTTAATTTCTTCGATTCATCGCAGTTTTGGGCGAATTTAGTCGCAATCTAGGGTTTACCCACACGATTCGAAGGATTTATATCACTTTGTCAATTTTTAACCATGGGAAGAACAAAAGGTATGTTTTCTCAACTCAATTACCCTAGGATTGATGTTCTATATGTTGATTTTGGTATGTGTAAGTTGATTGAATGTGATGAATAATTTCATGTTAATACTTGTTTGGTTCGGTTTGACTATTTAATTAATGTTAGAATCGTGAGTTTTAGGTGAATTGTTGGGTGATTAGAGGGTGTGATTGATGAGCATGCTGATTTTGTGTTAGAATTGTTGAAGTTGAAGTAGTTCATTATGATTGTTCATGTTGAATTGCTTGAATTGATGATGATGCATGCTTGTTGATGGTTATGATTGAGTGATTACTATGCTTGATTGGTGCTGGAATCGTGGTATATAAAGAAGGTTTGAGTTTGGATGTGAATTGAATGAATTTTGTTTGGTTGATTATGCATTGAAACTTGAAGCCTTGAATAGAGTAGGATGCTAGTCAATTACTTGGTTTGTCTTCCTTGTTGGTTATTATTGAATTATTGTTTTCAGGTCAAGGTAAAGAAAAGGGCAAGGAGGTTGAGGTTCGATCTAAGAAAAGGCAGGATAAGCCTACTCGTTTGGATAATATGACAAAGAAATTGAGGCTAAAGGAGAGGTTGCCTACGAACTTTAAAATCCAAATGAATGAGTGGGATGAGATTAAAGAGAAGTGGGCTGAGGTGTCGGAAAAGATTCCTAGAACAATATACCAAGATGAGGATGCTATGATCACAATGAGGATCCGGGATGATATGCTATGGATGTTTGACCAAGTAGGGATCCAACATTTTATGGAGCTAAAGAAGCCGACATGTTTTCATGTGACGGCTGAGGTTCTGTGCTCGATTAAGATGGAGAAGGATCCTATGAGATATCCTTATGAGTGTACCTTCCAGCTGGGAGAAGTGATGAGGACATGGTCTGCGGAAGAGTTCAATGTATTGTTTCAGACTCCTACAGAGATAGCTCGGATGGAGAACGGATTCTTCAATGTCAACACTTTTTGGCGAGAGATTTCTAGGGAGGATGTCGACTATAAGACGCAGGACACTCGTGCCTCGATGATCAAGAATCATGTGATCCGGTATATAGATAGAGTGTTGAGCAACACGTTGTTTGCCCGCTCTGAGGGGAGCTGCGTGTCGAGAGGAGAACTCTACACTCTATGGTGTATGTTGAACGGGGTGAAGTTCAATGTAGGTTCGTATCTTATCTATCAGCTGAATCGGTTTAGAACCTATGGGTTTCAAAAAGTGAACATTGGAGGATTGCTCACGACCGTGGCTGAGCACTATCACATGGACTTCACCGGCATCACACCTATTCGTGGAAAGCCTGATTTGGTTATGTTCTCTTGTGTATGGGTAGGGTTTGCTCACTTTCAAGATGGGGATTGGTTTTTTACGAGGGGACCTAAGTCCTTCGATTTCATGTTCTCCTTCGATGTGAGTGATATGACTAATGTTCGTGAGGAGAGGAACAGATTGATGAGCTTATTGGGACACACCGCCTTGTCTGTTACTATTTGGATGAGAGGAGATTGGAGGGCAGTGGCCCGAATGTGTGCAGCCGATATGGTTGTGGAGCTGCAACTGATTGTTGATCAAGGAGAGTTCCGACCACAGCAGCTGTCACCGCCACAGCAGCATAGAGATGAGGATGAGCGTCAAGAGATGGATACTCTTGAGCAGCACGAGAGGGTGCCTCGCCCTATTCCAGCAGTGCCACAGTAGCAGTGGGCTGGTCTAGATGATTACACACAGGAGCAGTTCCGCCTGTTGAATGAGCACTTGGCCACGATCAGTTCAAATCAGCAGGAGACCAATAGACAGCTTGAGCTCGCTAATGCCAACTACACCACGATTAATGATCGGTATAGTGCCATGAATGAGTGGGTTGGTAAGCTGAGTGATTGTGTGGACTTGTTGGATAGACACATCAGTGATCTACACCGGATTGTGGAACGGAGGTTTGACGAGATGAGTGAGGATGATGATGATGAGATTGATGAGGATGATGATGCTCCGGAGGAGCAGAGCTGCAGGTTTTTGTGTTCTCTGATTCATCTCATCTCCATTCTTTTTTTTCTCTTTAAAGGTTGGGGTGTGTTCTTGTGTGAGTGGCATGTATTAAATTGATATATTTGATCTTGGATGTGGATGGTGAGGATAGATTGATGCATGATCGGAGATTTGTAGAGATACTTGTATGATCGATTTGTTATGGGTTCATGGATTTTGTGCATTCATATGTTCATGTGTTAATTTTCGTTGATGAGAGCATGTATAATTTGATATGTATGTAGAATTCTTGTGAAATTGATCTTGATTATGTGTTATGAGGAGTACTTAGGATTCTATTTACCTATGTGAGGATTTGAGCCTTTTAATCATGATTGATCATGATAGTTTATTCTTGAGAGAATCATTCATATGAACGTATTCTAGAACTTGGCTTGGAGTCTTGTGTGAGACTTACAATTGGTGAATTAATAGGACATGATCTTAGGCCATTTTTGATTACTTAAGCTACTTAGCTAAATTTACCTTCCATTGATTATGTATACCTTTGGAAGCCCCGTTTGAGCCTTACAAGCTTTTTCTTTGGCAAGCCGAATAAAAGAGCCTTATTTAACCTTTACTTGAGCTTTGTTGTATACCCTATTCATTAGTAGAGAGTTGAGGTGAATAAGTGTTGTGAGAAGGAGAAGGAAGATAGAATGATGGTTAAGTGAAATAGAAGAGGCGTATGGTTAAATCTTGTTTAGGGGTAATGCCTAAAACTGGTACCCCGATTAAAAAGGGTAGTGCCTACAACCGATACCCGAGTTATCAAAAGAAGAATAATGTTGATACAAGAAAGAGAAGAAAATTCAAAAATTGCAAGTGCAAGAGAAGAAAGTGGAGGAGAATATGAAGCCGAATGAAGAAAGTAAGAACCTCCAAGGTAACTCTCTACTATTGTTTGAGTCACTTTATCTAAATTTTCCTACCCTTTCCAAAGAGCCAACATTACAACCTAAAAACAAGTCCTTTGTGATCCTAGTAATGAGTTGATTGCGAGTTGATTTTTGAGACCCTTGCCAAGCTTATGGTTATGCGTGAGTATGGATTGAGTATGAGCGTATATATTAACCTCCTAAGTGCAACTAGCACTTGAGTGAGAGAGTAAATACTTATCTTGTGAGCTTGATGATTTAATACTCCGAATGGTAATATGATTGAGTGATGTTTTGCATGAATGATATGAATCATGCAGGAAATACTTGTCTTTAATTGATGAAATTGCATGTGTAATATGTGTTGTACTTGGTGATCCTCGTGAATTATACACGACTCTTTGGTTTGATTGCATTGCCTCGGGATGAGCAACATGTAAGTTTGGGTGTTTGATGAGTGTGTTAATTCATGAATCTTGTGCCTGGATTTGTGCTATTATGGAGTGTTTGAAGGTTGAAATTGGTTGTAAACCTATATATATTGTGAAAAGGCATGAATTAGGTGTTGTTGGAGCTATTTGAGTGATTTTTCGAAGGAAATCGGAGTGGAAGTGTTGAAAACTGAAGAAAGAAAGTTGATGCCATCCGATTAGGCGAAGCAGGAGTGCAATTCGACCTGAAGGAGGTCAATTTGACCAGCCCTTCAGGTCGAATTAGCAGCACAACGTGTACAGAATGTGGATTCGACCATGATAGGGAGATTCGACCTGGGCATTAGGTCGAATCGAGGTCGAATCGATTGGCTGGGAGGCCGATTCAACCTTGTCACATCGATTTGACAGAGGTAATTGGTCGAATCGAATGCTTGGGACTTACAGTAGGCTGATTCGACTCCCGATTTGACTTGTGATGGTCAATTCGACCTGTTGCCGAGGTCGAATCGC
Organism: Pogostemon cablin; assembly: GCA_023678885.1. NCBI lineage: Eukaryota > Viridiplantae > Streptophyta > Magnoliopsida > Lamiales > Lamiaceae > Pogostemon > Pogostemon cablin. Next base: position 42,125,954 of record CM042957.1, on the reverse strand, counting down.
TGCTTGGGAACTTACCATATCCGTATTTTATACAGTCAATGTGTGTGATCACTTAAAAAGCCCATGTCAAGCCCAGAAGACGTGATTATAAGTATAAAAGAAGGCTTATGCAGCATCATAGAAATAGAACTTGATCAAGAAGACAAGGAGACGTAGAGTTGTGAGAAGAGTCGATCGTCCATCGTCCGGAGGGACTGTGACAGAGTTCCGCTGGAGATTCAAGTAAGATCGGTCCAACTAACCATGATTGTTCTTAGATCAATCATGGGCTAGAGCCGCTTCGGTAGTTCTAGGGTTATGAAGGTTTCATGAGTTAATTAGTCTTTTGTGTATAAACTCCGTACAACACTACTTGTGGTTTATTTTATATAAGATTGCAGATTTTTAATCCATACTCATTGTCGTTTTGTGCATCAATAATTGTTGTGTAGAGTCTGACATAACTTGGTTATTGGTTGAGTGCATTCACTGTTGAGCAGGGTTTTATGTTATAATTCTAAGTGAAGGGATTCCGAGGTCTTATTAGAACTATCTTATATGAATACTTGTCAATTGAATCATATTCAGGTTAATAAGTAGGATAAAGAGTATAACTTTATAATACTTATAAAGGGAGATCAAGTCGGGTTAGAGCACTAAGTGCACAAGAAATGATTGATTATGATAGTACCTAGAAAGGGGGTAAAGTATACGTCTTGCTTCGAGGATATTCACACGTGTCATACACATATTTACTTGTGTCTATAGAGTGAATTTGCATGGTCTTGTGATGCGTTCATAAATCACAAGGCAGAGTCGGACACCATCACACGAAAGTATGAATTAATAAGTGGAACTGGATTACCTGACGAACTACCTACTATCTTACTTGATCACAACCTACTATCTCTTCTTCTTGTTATCTTTTATTGCTATTAATAGTTGTTACTCAATTTCAATATCAAAACCATTATAATTACCAAAATAGTCATAATTTACTAGAATATAATTAAATTGATATTTATCCATCCCTTGAGTTCGATATATAACTTGGTCACCTTCAAAACTACGATTGATATCCTTCATACTTGAGGATTAAATTGTGTGTTGAGAAAACGCCTATCAAGGGATTTAGGACTGCTTTTAAAGTGGTCTTAGGAATGTCGCCTTACCAAATAGTTTATGAAAAATCTTGCCATCTTCCGGTAGAGATAGAACATAAAGCCCTTTGGGCGATTGGCGATTGAACTTGAGCATGGAGGATGCCAAGGATTTTTATCTTACTCAGATTAATGAGTTAGATGAATTTAGAGAGAGAGCGTATGAGAATTCAAGGATCTTCAAGGCAAGGATGAAAAGATGGCATGATGCGAAGATCCGATTCAAAGAGTTTAATGTTGGCGATCAGGTACTCCTATTTAACTCTCGTCTCAAGTTGTTTGCAGGAAAGCTGAAGTACAAGTGGATTGGACCATATGTAATTCATATAGCCTGTGGAGGGGGAAGCTTTGAATGGAAAGATGAGAAAGGTGATATCATGGTGGCGAATGGACAGAGGTTGAAACATTACAAATCGCTGCTTGATAAGCAAGTGCTCTCTCTTGAGTACTTAAGTTAGAGGTATCCGTCATGGCTCAACGACGTTAAACTTGAGTGCTTGTTGGACCCTCCCGTTGTATTTTCGTTATTGAGTCTGTGTCAATGTAGTAATTTTATTAGGTGTTGCTCGACTAAGGTATACACTTCTTTTCAAACTTATGCTCTCACTATGTTTGATCTAAGTTTGGAGGGATACGTGTATACTTACGTCTTATGGCACCAAAGTAATGTTGCTTCATTGTGTGGTGTGCTTGGATGGTTAATTTTTTATGATTTTTTGGTATTGTTGATTCATTTGATTATATTGAGAGGTTGATTTTTTGTGACTGTCCAGGAGTGTGTCATTTTTGTTTGTGTTGCGCGTTAATCCTAGTTTGAGTGTGGTTTTTTTTGGTTCTCAAGGATGATTGATTGGTTTGTCTTAGCACTTGATTGAGTTGAGCTAGTGATGTTTTAAGTATTATTGTGGATATGTTGAGTTTGAGTTGTTAGAAGCATACATATGAGTTTTCTCCCCTTGTTCTTGACTAATATGGATGTTTTGATGATTGATATATGATATGATTTCTAAGTGAATTCAAGGGAAAAAAGAGCAAAGGATGAATTTTTGGTACTTTATGGGTAACACGAGTTGACAAGTCCTTACTCGACTTGTTACTCGACTCGTGTTGAAAGGCCGTGGTGAACAGGTTTCAGATGAAGTCAACACGAGTTGACAGGCAACAACTCGATTTGGCTAGCTCGAGTCAAGTATGGTCACTCGACTTAACAGGCTGTGACTCGTGTTAATCACACGAGTCGAGCGGACTGTCGAAAATTATCCAGTAGCACAACACGACTTGTCAAGATCAGCTCGACTTGCAGCTCGAGTCGTGTTGTGAGGAAGAAATTGTCCAGGCAGCCAGCACGGCCCCGTAAGGCCAACACGAGTTGCAACTCAACTCGTGTTGGGCCCTAGGTTCGAAATTTCTAAGTTAAAATTGGGGGTTTCTTCATCTCCTCTCATTCTTTTTTCCCCATTTTCAACCCGTGTTACACCCCTTTTCTTTCCCATCGGATTTCTGTCGATTTTTCGACAAAAATCCACCACTTCAAACTACTTAAACACCTCACCCACCATCACAAACACGTAATCTTTAGGTTTTGAAGCGAATTTGGGGCAAAATTAGGGTTTTGTCGAGTTTTTCTTGCGAAGAACACGTGAAATCCGAATTCACCAAGTACAACCTTAGAGGTATGTTTCTCTTGCCAAATTTTTGATTAGATGGTCGTATTTGTTGCGAATCTCCAATGGGTGAGTGTGATAATGTGGAATTGGCATGTTTAAATTGGGTTTTGGTTGAGGAATTTCGTCGAACACGTGGTACGCATGTTAGTTTGCTTAAATATTTATCCTTATACATTGTGTGAGATGAATTTTTGATTAGGGCTTGAGTAATTGGGCATGTGGATGATGTGAAGTGAAATGTTATAAATGCGAGTATGAATTGTGAATTTTGGGTACAAATAAGTTGAGTATGACAAGATTTGGTTAGGAAAATGGATGTTCATGTATATGTGTTGATATTTGGCTAATTATGACTTGAATTACTTGATTTATGTTGCAATTAGTTGAAGGATTGTGTAGGAATACATGATAGAATAGGATTGGATTCAAGTTTTGGATTGAAAATAGCATGTTTGGGTTGTGTTAAGTGAGATTAATTCATATCTATGTTGAAAATTTCACTTGATAAGGACTTGGGTATGTGGAGATTGATGAATTCGATTTGTACTCGGTATTATTGATACTATGCATTATTCATATGATGAATATCTTATGTTTATGTCGCTAAGGATGTGGATGAATACTTTGACATTCTTTTTAGGTAGAGGAAAGAAAGGTGATGGTAGTGACGGAGGAAAAGGAAAAGGGAAGAAAACGGCCAAAGGAGATGGGCCGAGTAAAAAGAGAAAAGGTGCTTCCAGTTCTTCGGGTCAGCCACAAGACGATACAGCCAACCAAAGGATGGATAATTTGAGAAGTTTAAAAAGTCTACCATCGGAATTTAAGCTGAGCATGAATAACTGGATAGAAATGGCCCGGTATGGGAGAAGGTTTCATATAAGATCACCCATACCCACTATTAAGATGATGGAACCATGACCACTCTAAAAATTTCTGAGGAGATATTAGGGATGTTTGATCAGGCTGGTATTCGTCATTTTATGGAGTATAAATGGAGGACTTATTTTCAATTAACAGCGGAGTTTTTGTCCACATTAAAAGTTTTGTCTGATCCAATGGACAAGCTTCCTTACGCTGCGGAGTTCTATCTTGGAGGAGTATTCAGAGAGATCAATCTGGATGGTTTGAATAGAGCATTGAGGGCTCTAGTTGGGATTCCGTTTGCTGAGGACAAGTGGTTTAAGGCAGATAAGTTCTGGGAGGCCATCAAGGGAAGAGAAGTTTCAGGTCGAGTGTAGCAAAGGCCACCTTCATCAGAAATCCCGTTATGAGATATGTGGAACAGATTTTGGCTAGTACGATTTTCTGCAGAGCTGAAGGGGGTAGCATTACCCAAGGTGAGCTGTACGTCCTGTGGTGCTTGAAGAATTCAATTCAGTTTAATTTGGCTGCTTACCTCCTATACCAATTTCACCAGTTCAAGGTGTGTTCAACTCAGAAGGTGAATATTGGAGGATTTGTTACTCCCATCGCCCATCATTACAACATTGATACCTCAGTGATGGTGTATATGAGATATCCCCCTGACCTTAACATGACAACGATGGTTAGGAGAGGAATCATGAAAAGGGATCCCCAGGGTATCATGTACGTGTTTAAGAAGGATGGGTTGTCATTCTTCTTTCCTATGGTACTACATCAGTTCACCACTGCGGGATACTCCGTGAGTCAGGTCAAGAACTTCTTGAAGTGAGCATTTTCTTGCCATTTTTATGTTCAAAATAGTTATTAGAGATGAGAATATAGTTGGAGAATATGTTTTCAGAGTATAAAAATGCTAGGAAGCTTGCACCATAGGGTCACTAAAAACTCACAGTGCAGAGCTGATTCTACTCGGTGAGCTAGGTCAAGAACTTCTTGAAGTGGGCATTTTCTTGCCATTTTTATGGTCAATTTAGTTATTAGACATGATAATATAGTTGGAGAACATGTTTTCAGAGTATAACAATGCGAGGAAGCTTGCACCATAGAGTGACTAAAAAGTTACAGTGCAAAGCAGATTCTACTCAGTGAGTCAGGTCAAGAACTCCGTGAAGTGAGCATTTTCTTACAATTTTTATGGTCAAATTAGTTATTATACATGAGTATATAGTTGGAGAACATGTTTTCAGAGTATATAACAGCTACGATGCTAGTGCCATAGAGTCACTAAAAATACACACTACAGAGCTGATTTTACTCCGTGATCCAGGTCAAGAACTCCTTGAAGTGAGCATTTTCTTGCCATTTTTATGGTCAAATTAGTTATTAGACATGAGAATATAGTTGGAGAACATGTTTTCAGAGTATAAAAATGCTAGGAAGCTTGCGCCATAGAGTCACTAAAAAATCAGAAGGCATAGCTGATTCTACTCCATGAGCATGTCATGATCTCCTTGAAGCGAGCATTTTCTTGCCATTTTTATGGACAAATTAGTTATTAGACATGAAAATATAGTTGGAGAACATGTTTTTAGTGATAAAAATGCTAGGAAGCATGCGCCATAAAGTCACTAAAAAGTCAAACTGCAGAGCTGATTCTTCTCCGTGAGCCAGGTTAAGAACTCCTTGAAGTGAGCATTTTCTTGCCATTTTTATTGTCAAAAGTTATATGACATGAGAATATAGTTTAAAAACATGTTTTCAGAGTAAAAAATGCTAAGAAGCTTGCGCCATAGAGTCACTAAAAAATCAAAGGGCAGAGCTAATCTACTTCGTGAGCCAGGTTAAGAACTCCTTGAAGCGAGCATTTTCATACCATTTTATGGTAAAATTAGTTATTATACATGAGTATATAGTTGGAGAACATGTTTTCAGAGTATGTAACTGCTACGATGTTTGCGCCATATAGTTACAAAAAACACGCAGTGCAGAGCTGATTCTACTCCGTGAGCCAGGTCAAGAACTCCTTGAAGTGAGCATTTTCTTGCCATTTTTATGATCAAATTAGTTATTAGACATGATAATATTATTGGAGAACATGTTTTTAGAGTATAAAAATGCTAGAAAGCTTGCGTCTAGAGTCACTAAAAAGTCAAAGTGCAGAGTTGATTCTACCCCGTGAGCCAGGTCAAGAACTACTAGAAGTGTGCATTTTCTTGCCATTTTTATGTTCAAATTAGTTATTAGACATGAGAATATAGACGAAGAACATTTTTCAGAGTATAAAAATGCGAAGAAGCTTGCGCCATAGAGTCACTAAAAACACAGTGTAGAGCTGATTCTACTCCGTGAGCCAGGTCAAGAACTCCTTGAAGTGAGCATTTTCTTACCATTTTTATGGTCAAATTAGTTATTATACATGAGTATATAGTTGGAGAACATGTTTTTAGAGTATAAAAATACTAGGAAGCTTGCACCATAGAGTCACTAAAAACTCACAGTGCATAGCTGATTCTACTCCGTGAGTCAGGTCGAGAACTTCTTGATGTGAGCATTTTCTTGCCATTTTTATGTTCAAATTAGTTATTAGAGATGAGAATATAGTTGTAGAACATGTTTTCAGAGTATAAAAATGCTAGGAAGCTTGCACCATAGGGTCACTAAAAACTCACAGTGCAGAGCTTATTCTACCCCGTGAGCAAGGTCAAGAATTTCTTGAAGTGAGCATTTTATTGCCATTTTATCGTCAATTAAGTTATTAGACATGATAATATAGTTGGAGAACATGTTTTCAGAGTATAACAATGTGAGGAAGCTTGCACCATAGAGTCACTAAAAACTTACAGTGCAAAGTTGATTCTACTCTATGAGCCAGGTCAAGAACTCCATGAAGTGAGCATTTTCTTACCATTTTTATGGTCATATTAGTTATTATACATGAGTATATATTTGGAGAACATTTTTTTAGAGCATATAACTGCAACGATGCTTGTGCCATAGAGTCACTAAAAATACACACTGCAGAGCTGATTTTACTCCGTGATCCTGGTCAAGAACTCCTTGAAGTGAGCATTTTCTTGCCATTTTTATGGTCAAATTAGTTATTAGACATGAGAATATAGTTGGTGAACATGTTTTTAGAGTATAAAAATGCTAGAAAGCTTGCGCCATAGAGTCACTAAAAACTCACAGTGCAGAGCTGATTCTACTCCGTGAGTCAGGTCAAGAACTTCTTAAAGTGAGCATTTTCTTGCCATTTTTATGTTCAAATTAATTATTAGAGATGAGAATATAGTTGGAGAACATGTTTTTAGAGTATAAAAATGCTAGGAATATTGCACCATAGGGTCACTAAAAACTCACAGTGTAGAGCTGATTCTACTCCGTGAGCCAGGTCAAGAACTTCTTGAAGTGGGAATTTTCTTGCCATTTTTATGTTCAAATTAATTATTAGAGATGAGAATCTAGTTGGAGAACATGTTTTTAGAGTATAAAAATGCTAGGAATCTTGCACCATAGGGTCACTAAAAACTCACAGTGTAGAGCTGATTCTACTCCGTGAGCCAGGTCAAGAACTTCTTGAAGTGGGAATTTTCTTGCCATTTTATGGTCAATTTAGTTATTAGACATGATAATATAGTTAGAGAACATGTTTTTAAAGTATAACAATGCGAATAAGTTTGCACCATAGAGTGACTAAAAAACTTACAGTGCAAAGCAGATTCTACTCTGTGATTCAGGTCAAGAACTCCATGAAGTGAGCATTTTCTTGCAATTTTTATGGTCAAATTAGTTATTATACATGAGTATATAGTTGGAGAACATGTTTTCAGAGTATATAACAGCTATGATGCTAGTGCCATAGAGTCACTAAAAATACACACTGCAGAGCTGATTTTACTCCGTGATCCAGGTCAAGAACTCCTTGAAGTGAGCATTTTCATGCCATTTTTATGTTCAAATTAGTTATTAGAGATGAGAATATAGTTGGAGAACATGTTTTCAGAGTATAAAAATGCTAGGAAGCTTGCACCATAGGGTCACTAAAAACTCACAGTGGAGAGCTGATTCTACTCCTTGAGCCAGGTCAAGAACTTCTTGAAGTGAGCATTTTCTTGCCATTTTTATGGTCAATTTAGTTATTAGACATGATAATATAGTTTTAGAACATGTTTTCAGAGTATAACAATGCGAGGAAGCTTGCACCATAGAGTCACTAAGAACTCACAGTGCAAAGCTGTTTCTACTCCATGAGCTAGGTCAAGAACTCCTTGAAGTGAGCATTTTCTTACCATTTTTATGGTCAAATTAGTTATTATACATGAGTATATAGTTGGAAAACATGTTTTCAGATTATATAACTGCTACGATGCTTGTGCCATAGAGTCACTGAAAATACACACTGCAGAGCTGATTTTACTCCGTGATCCAAGTCAATAACTCCTTGAAGTTAGCATTTTCTTGCCATTTTTATGGTTAAATTTGTTATTAGACATGAGAATATAGTTGGAAAACATGTTTACACAGTATAAAAATGCAAGGAAGCTTGAACCATAGATTCACTAAAAACTCACAGTGCAGAGCTGATTCTACTCCGTGAGCCAGGTCAAGAACTACTTGAAGTGAGCATTTTCTTGCCATTTTTATGGTTAAAAGTTATAAGACATGAGAATATAGTTTAAGAACATGTTTTCAAAGTAAAAAAATGCTTAGAAGCTTGCGCCATAGAGTCACTAAAAAATCAAAGGGCAGAGTTGATCTACTTCGTGAGCCAGGTTAAGAACTCCTTGAAGCGAGCATTTTCGTACCATTTTTATGGTCAAATTAGTTATTATACATGAGTATATAGTTGTAGAACATGTTTTTAGAGTATGTAACTGCTACGATGCATGCGCCATAGAGTTACTAAAAACACGCACTGCAGAGCTGATTCTACTTCGTGAGCCAGGTCAAGAACTCCTTGAAGTGAGCATTTTCTTGCAATTTTTATTGTCAAATTAGTTATTAGACATGAGAATATAGTTGGAGAACATATTTTTAGAGTATAAAAATGCTAGAAAGCTTGCACCGTAGAGTCACTGAAAACTCACAGTGCAGAGCAGATTCTACTCCATGAGCCAGGTCACGTACTCCGTGAAGTGAGGATTTTCTTGCCATTTTTATGGTCAAATTAGTTATTATACATGAGCATATAGTTGTAGAACATATTTTCAGAGTATATAACTGCAACGAAGCTTGCGTTATAGAGTCACTAAAAATACTAGGAAGCTTGCACCATAAAGTCACTAAAAATTCACAGTCCAGAGCTGATTCTACTCGGTGAGCTAGGTCAGGAACTCCTTGAAGTGAGCATTTTCTTACCATTTTTATGGTCAAAATAGTTATTAGACATGAGAATATAGTTGGAGAATATTTTTCAGAGTATAAAAATACGAAGAAGCTTGCGCCATAGAGTCACTAAAAACCTAGTGGAGAGCTGATTCTACTCCATGAGCTAGGTCAAGAACTCCTTGAAGTGAGTATTTTCTTGCAATTTTTATGGTCAAATTAGTTATTAGACATTAGAATATAGTTGAAGAATATGTTTTCAGAGTATAATAAGCTAGGAAGCTTGCATCATAGAGTCACTAACAACTCACAGTGCAGAGCTAATTCTACTCTGTGAGTCAGGTCAAGAAATTCTTGAAGTGAGCATTTTCTTGCCATTTTTATGTTCAAATTAGTTATTAGAGATGAGAATATAGTTTGAGAACATGATTTCAGAGTATAAAAATGCTAGGAAGTTTGCACCATAGGATCACTAAAAACTCACTGTGGAGAGCTGATTCTACTATGTGAGATAGGTCAAGAACTTCTTGAAGTGAGCATTTTCTTGCCATTTTTATGGTCAATTTAGTTATTAGACATGATAATATAGTTGAAGAATATGTTTTCAGAGTATAACAATGCGAGTAAGCTTGCACCATAGAGTCACTAAAAACTCATAGTGCAAAGCTGATTCTACTCCATGAGCCAGGTCAAGAACTCCTTGAAGTGAGCATTTTCTTACCATTTTTATGGTCAAATTAGTTATTATACATGAGTATATAGTTGGAGAACATTTTTTCAGAGTATGTAACTACTACGATGCTTGCGCCAAAGAGTTACTAAAAATACGCAGTGCAGAGCTGATTCTACTCCGTGATCCAGGTCAAGAACTCCTTGAAGTGAGCATTTTCTTACCATTTTTATTGTCAAAGTAGTTATTATACATGATTATATAGTTGGAGAACATATTTTTAGAGTATATAACTGCAATGAAGCTTGCGTTATAGAGTCACTAAAAACACACATTGCAGAGTTGATTATACTCCGTGAGCATGTCATGATCTCCTTGAAGCGAACATTTTCTTGTTATTTTTATGGACAAATTAGTTATTAGACATGAAAATATAATTGGAGAACATGTGTTTAGTGATAAAAATGCTAGGAAGCTTGCGCCATAAAGTCAATAAAAAGTCAAACTGCAGAGCTGATTCTTCTCCATGAGCCAGGTCAAGAACTCCTTGAAGTGAGCATTTTCTTGCCATTTTTATGGTTAAAAGTTATAAGACATGAGAATATAGTTTAAGAACATATTTTCAGAGTAAAAAAATGCTTAGAAGCTTGCGCCATAGAGTCACTAAAAAATCAAAGGGCAGAGCTGATCTAATTCGTGAGCCAGGTTAAGAACTCCTTGAAGCGAGCATTTTCGTACCATTTTTATGGTCAAATTAGTTATTATACATGAGTATATAGTTGGAGAACATGTTTTTAGAGTATGTAACTGCTACGATGCATGCGCCATAGAGTTACTAAAAACACGCACTGCAGAGCTGATTCTACTTCGTGAGCCAGGTCAAGAACTCCTTGAAGTGAGCATTTTCTTGCAATTTTTATTGTCAAATTAGTTATTAGACATGAGAATATAGTTGGAGAACATATTTTTAGAGTATAAAAATGCTAGAAAGCTTGCACCGTAGAGTCACTGAAAACTCACAGTGCAGAGCAGATTCTACTCCATGAGCCAGGTCACGTACTCCGTGAAGTGAGCATTTTCTTGCCATTTTTATGGTCAAATTAGTTATTATACATGAGTATATAGTTGTAGAACATATTTTCAGAGTATATAACTGCAACGAAGCTTGCGTTATAGAGTCACTAAAAATACTAGGAAGCTTGCACCATAAAGTCACTAAAAATTCACAGTCCAGAGCTGATTCTACTCGGTGAGCTAGGTCAGGAACTCCTTGAAGTGAGCATTTTCTTACCATTTTTATGGTCAAAATAGTTATTAGACATGAGAATATAGTTGGAGAATATTTTTCAGAGTATAAAAATACGAAGAAGCTTGCGCCATAGAGTCACTAAAAACCTAGTGGAGAGCTGATTCTACTCCATGAGCTAGGTCAAGAACTCCTTGAAGTGAGTATTTTCTTGCAATTTTTATGGTCAAATTAGTTATTAGACATTAGAATATAGTTGAAGAATATGTTTTCAGAGTATAATAAGCTAGGAAGCTTGCATCATAGAGTCACTAACAACTCACAGTGCAGAGCTAATTCTACTCTGTGAGTCAGGTCAAGAAATTCTTGAAGTGAGCATTTTCTTGCCATTTTTATGTTCAAATTAGTTATTAGAGATGAGAATATAGTTTGAGAACATGATTTCAGAGTATAAAAATGATAGGAAGTTTGCACCATAGGATCACTAAAAACTCACTGTGGAGAGCTGATTCTACTCTGTGAGATAGGTCAAGAACTTCTTGAAGTGAGCATTTTCTTGCCATTTTTATGGTCAATTTAGTTATTAGACATGATAATATAGTTGAAGAATATGTTTTCAGAGTATAACAATGCGAGTAAGCTTGCACCATAGAGTCACTAAAAACTCATAGTGCAAAGCTGATTCTACTCCATGAGCCAGGTACAGAACTCCTTGAAGTGAGCATTTTCTTACCATTTTTATGGTCAAATTAGTTATTATACATGAGTATATAGTTGGAGAACATTTTTTCAGAGTATGTAACTACTACGATGCTTGCGCCAAAGAGTTACTAAAAATACGCAGTGCAGAGCTGATTCTACTCCGTGATCCAGGTCAAGAACTCCTTGAAGTGAGCATTTTCTTACCATTTTTATTGTCAAAGTAGTTATTATACATGATTATATAGTTGGAGAACATATTTTTAGAGTATATAACTGCAATGAAGCTTGCGTTATAGAGTCACTAAAAACACACATTGCAGAGTTGATTATACTCCGTGAGCATGTCATGATCTCCTTGAAGCGAACATTTTCGTGTTATTTTTATGGACAAATTAGTTATTAGACATGAAAATATAATTGGAGAACATGTGTTTAGTGATAAAAATGCTAGGAAGCTTGCGCCATAAAGTCAATAAAAAGTCAAACTGCAGAGCTGATTCTTCTCCATGAGCCAGGTCAAGAACTCCTTGAAGTGAGCATTTTCTTGCCATTTTTATGGTTAAAAGTTATAAGACATGAGAATATAGTTTAAGAACATATTTTCAGAGTAAAAAAATGCTTAGAAGCTTGCGCCATAGAGTCACTAAAAAATCAAAGGGCAGAGCTGATCTACTTCGTGAGCCAGGTTAAGAACTCCTTGAAGCGAGCATTTTCGTACCATTTTTATGGTCAAATTAGTTATTATATATGAGTATATAGTTGGAGAACATGTTTTTAGAGTATGTAACTGCTACGATGCATGCGCCATAGAGTTACTAAAAACACGCACTGTAGAGCTGATTCTACTTCGTGAGCCAGGTCAAGAACTCCTTGAAGTGAGCATTTTCTTGCAATTTTTATTGTCAAATTAGTTATTAGACATGAGAATATAGTTGGAGAACATATTTTTAGAGTATAAAAATGCTAGAAAGCTTGCACCGTAGAGTCACTAAAAACTCACAGTGCAGAGCAGATTCTACTCCATGAGCCTGGTCACGTACTCCGTGAAGTGAGCATTTTCTTGCCATTTTTATGGTCAAATTAGTTATTATACATGAGTATATAGTTGTAGAACATATTTTCAGAGTATATAACTGCAACGAAGCTTGCGTTATAGAGTCACTAAAAACACACATTGCAGAGTTGATTCTACTCTGTGAGCATGTCATGATCTCCTTGAAGTGAGCATTTTCTTGTCATTTTTATGGACAAATTAGTTATTAGACATGAGAATATAGTTGGAGAATATGTTTTCAGAGACAAAAATGCCAGGAAGCTTGAGCAATAGAGTCACTAAAAAGTCAAAGTGCAGAGTTGATTCTTCTCCGTGAGCCAGGTCAAGAACTACTTGAAGTGAGCATTTTCTTGCCATTTTTATGGTCAAATTAGTTATTATACATGAGTGTATAGTTGGAGAACATTTTTTCAGAGTATATAACTGCAACGAAGCTTTCGTCATAGAGTCACTAAAAACACACATTGTAGAGTTATTCTACTCCATGATCCAGTCATGATCTCCTTGTAGTGAGCATTTACTTGCCATTTTTATGGTCAAATTAGTTAATAGACATGAGAATATAGTTGGAGAACATATTTTTAGAGTATAAAAATGCTAGGAAGCTTGCACCATAGAGTAACTAAAAACTCACAGTGCATAGAAGATTCTACTCGTTGAGCCAGGTCACGTACTCCTTGAAGTGAGCATTTTCTTGTCATTTTTATGGTCAAATTAGTTATTATACATGAGTATATAGTTGAAGAACATGTTTTCAGAGTATATAACTATAACGAAGCTTGCATCATACAATAACTAAAAACACACATTGTAGAATTGATTCTACTCTGTGAGCCACTCATGATCTCCTTGAAGTGAGCAATTTCTTGCCATTTTTATGGTCAAATTAGTTATTAGATATGAGAATATAGTTATAGAACATGATTTTCAGAGTCTAAAAATACTAGGAAGCTTGCGCCATAGAGTCACTAAAAGTCAAAGTGCAGAGCTGATTTTACTCCGTGAGCCATGTCAAAACTCCTTGAAGTGAGCATTTTCTTGCCATTTTTATGGTTAAAAGTTATAAGACATGAGAATATAGTTTAAGAACATGTTTTCAAAGTAAAAAAATGCTTAGAAGCTTGCTCCATAGAGTCACTAAAAAATCAAAGGGCAGAGTTGATCTACTTCGTGAACCAGGTTAAGAACTCCTTGAAGCGAGCATTTTCGTACCATTTTTATGGTCAAATTAGTTATTATACATGAGTATATAGTTGGAGAACATGTTTTTAGAGTATGTAACTGCTACGATGCATGCGCCATAGAGTTACTAAAAACACGCACTGCAGAGCTGATTCTACTTCGTGAGCCAGGTCAAGAACTCCTTGAAGTGAGCATTTTCTTGCAATTTTTATTGTCAAATTAGTTATTAGACATGAGAATATAGTTGGAGAACATATTTTTAGAGTATAAAAATGCTAGAAAGCTTGCACCGTAGAGTCACTGAAAACTCACAGTGCAGAGCAGATTCTACTCCATGAGCCAGGTCACGTACTCCGTGAAGTGAGCATTTTCTTGCCATTTTTATGGTCAAATTAGTTATTATACATGAGTATATAGTTGTAGAACATATTTTCAGAGTATATAACTGCAACGAAGCTTGCGTTATAGAGTCACTAAAAATACTAGGAAGCTTGCACCATAAAGTCACTAAAAATTCACAGTCCAGAGCTGATTCTACTCGGTGAGCTAGGTCAGGAACTCCTTGAAGTGAGCATTTTCTTACCATTTTTATGGTCAAAATAGTTATTAGACATGAGAATATAGTTGGAGAATATTTTTCAGAGTATAAAAATACGAAGAAGCTTGCGCCATAGAGTCACTAAAAACCTAGTGGAGAGCTGATTCTACTCCATGAGCTAGGTAAAGAACTCCTTGAAGTGAGTATTTTCTTGCAATTTTTATGGTCAAATTAGTTATTAGACATTAGAATATAGTTGAAGAATATGTTTTCAGAGTATAATAAGCTAGGAAGCTTGCATCATAGAGTCACTAACAACTCACAGTGCAGAGCTAATTCTACTCTGTGAGTCAGGTCAAGAAATTCTTGAAGTGAGTATTTTCTTGCCATTTTTATGTTCAAATTAGTTATTAGAGATGAGAATATAGTTTGAGAACATGATTTCAGAGTATAAAAATGCTAGGAAGTTTGCACCATAGGATCACTAAAAACTCACTGTGGAGAGCTGATTCTACTCTGTGAGATAGGTCAAGAACTTCTTGAAGTGAGCATTTTCTTGCCATTTTTATGGTCAATTTAGTTATTAGACATGATAATATAGTTGAAGAATATGTTTTCAGAGTATAACAATGCGAGTAAGCTTGCACCATAGAGTCACTAAAAACTCATAGTGCAAAGCTGATTCTACTCCATGAGCCAGGTCAAGAACTCCTTGAAGTGAGCATTTTCTTACCATTTTTATGGTCAAATTAGTTATTATACATGAGTATATAGTTGGAGAACATTTTTTCAGAGTATGTAACTACTACGATGCTTGCGCCAAAGAGTTACTAAAAATACGCAGTGCAGAGCTGATTCTACTCCGTGATCCAGGTCAAGAACTCCTTGAAGTGAGCATTTTCTTACCATTTTTATTGTCAAAGTAGTTATTATACATGATTAAATAGTTGGAGAACATATTTTTAGAGTATATAACTGCAATGAAGCTTGCGTTATAGAGTCACTAAAAACACACATTGCAGAGTTGATTATACTCCGTGAGCATGTCATGATCTCCTTGAAGCGAACATTTTCTTGTTATTTTTATGGACAAATTAGTTATTAGACATGAAAATATAGTTGGAGAACATGTGTTTAGTGATAAAAATGCTAGGAAGCTTGCGCCATAAAGTCAATAAAAAGTCAAACTGCAGAGCTGATTCTTCTCCATGAGCCAGGTCAAGAACTCCTTGAAGTGAGCATTTTCTTGCCATTTTTATGGTTAAAAGTTATAAGACATGAGAATATAGTTTAAGAACATGTTTTCAGAGTAAAAAAATGCTTAGAAGCTTGCGCCATAGAGTCACTAAAAAATCAAAGGGCAGAGCTGATCTACTTCGTGAGCCAGGTTAAGAACTCCTTGAAGCGAGCATTTTCGTACCATTTTTATGGTCAAATTAGTTATTATATATGAGTATATAGTTGGAGAACATGTTTTTAGAGTATGTAACTGCTACGATGCATGCGCCATAGAGTTACTAAAAACACGCACTGTAGAGCTGATTCTACTTCGTGAGCCAGGTCAAGAACTCCTTGAAGTGAGCATTTTCTTGCAATTTTTATTGTCAAATTAGTTATTAGACATGAGAATATAGTTGGAGAACATATTTTTAGAGTATAAAAATGCTAGAAAGCTTGCACCGTAGAGTCACTAAAAACTCACAGTGCAGAGTAGATTCTACTCCATGAGCCAGGTCACGTACTCCGTGAAGTGAGCATTTTCTTGCCATTTTTTTGGTCAAATTAGTTATTATACATGAGTATATAGTTGTAGAACATATTTTCAGAGTATATAACTGCAACGAAGCTTGCGTTATAGAGTCATTAAAAACACACATTGCAGAGTTGATTCTACTCTGTGAGCATGTCATGATCTCCTTGAAGTGAGCATTTTCTTGTCATTTTTATGGACAAATTAGTTATTAGACATGAGAATATAGTTGGAGAATATGTTTTCAGAGACAAAAATGCCAGGAAGCTTGAGCCATAGAGTCACTAAAAAGTCAAAGTGCAGAGTTGATTCTTCTCCGTGAGCCAGGTCAAGAACTACTTGAAGTGAGCATTTTCTTGCCATTTTTATGGTCAAATTAGTTATTATACATGAGTGTATAGTTGGAGAACATTTTTTCAGAGTATATAACTGCAACGAAGCTTTCGTCATAGAGTCACTAAAAACACACATTGTAGAGTTATTCTACTCCATGATCCAGTCATGATCTCCTTGTAGTGAGCATTTACTTGCCATTTTTATGGTCAAATTAGTTAATAGACATGAGAATATAGTTGGAGAACATATTTTTAGAGTATAAAAATGCTAGGAAGCTTGCACCATAGAGTAATTAAAAACTCACAGTGCATAGAAGATTCTACTCGTTGAGCCAGGTCACGTACTCCTTGAAGTGAGCATTTTCTTGTCATTTTTATGGTCAAATTAGTTATTATACATGAGTATATAGTTGAAGAACATGTTTTCAGAGTATATAACTATAACGAAGCTTGCATCATACATTCACTAAAAACACACATTGTAGAATTGATTCTACTCTGTGAGCCACTCATGATCTCCTTGAAGTGAGCAATTTCTTGCCATTTTTATGGTCAAATTAGTTATTAGATATGAGAATATAGTTATAGAAAATGATTTTCAGAGTCTAAAAATAATAGGAAGCTTGCGCCATAGAGTCACTAAAAGTCAAAGTGCAGAGCTGATTTTACTCCGTGAGCTATGTCAAAACTCCTTGAAGTGAGCATTTTCTTGCCATTTTTATGGTCAAATTAGTTATTAGACATGAGAATATAGTTGGAGAAAATGTTTTTAGAGTATAAAAATGCTAGGAAGCTTGCACCATAGAGTCACTAAAACTCACAATGCACAGCTGATTCTACTCCGTGAGCCAGGTCAAGAACTCCTTGAAGTGATCATTTTCTTGTTATTTTTATGGTCTAAATAGTTATTAGACCTGAGAATATAGTTGGAGAACATATTATCTGAGTATAAAATGCTAGGAAGCTTGCACCGTGGAGTCACTAAAAACTTACAGTGCAGAGCAGATTCTTCTCCGTGAGCAAGGTCACGTACTCACTGAAGTGAGCATTTTCTTGCCATTTTTATGGTCAAATTAGTTATTATACATGATTATATAGTAGGTGAACATGTTTTTAGAGTATATAACTATAACGAAGCTTGCGTCACACAATCACTAAGAACACACATTGCAGAGTTGATTCTACTCTATGAGCCAGCCATGATCTCCTTGAAGTGAGCATTTTCTTGCCATTTTTATGGTCAAATTAGTTATTAGATATGAGAATATAGTTAGAGAACATGTTTTCAGAGTATAAAAATGCTAGGAAGCTTGCGCCATAGAGTCACAAAAAAGTCAAAGTGTAGAGTTGATTATACTTCATGAGCCAAGTCAAGAACTCCTTGAAGTGTGCATTTTCTTGCCATTTTTATGGTCAAATTAGTTATTAGACATGAGAATATAGTTGGAGAACATGTTTTCAGAGTATAAAAATGCTAGGAAGCTTGCACCATAGAGTCACTAAAAACTCACAGTGCACAGCTGATTCTACTCCTTGAGCCAGGTCAAGAAGTCCTTGAAGTGAGCATTTTCTATCCATTTTTATGGTCAAATTAGTTTTTAGACATGAGAATATAGTTGGAGAACATGTTTTCAAAGTATAATATGCTACGAAGCCTGCCCCATAAAGTCACTAAAAACTCACATTGCAGAGCTGATTCTAATCGTGAGCCAGGTCAAGAACATCTTGAAGTGAGCATTTTCTTGCCATTTTTATGGACAATTTATTTATTAGACATGAGAATAAAGTTGGAGAACATGTTTTCAAAGTATAAAAATGCGAGGAAACTTGCTCCATAGAGTCACTAAAAACTCACAGTGCATTGTCGATTCTACTCCGTGAATAAGGTCAAGAACTCCTTGAAGTGAGCATTTTCTTACCATTTTTATGGTCAAATTAGTTATTATACATGATTATATAGTTGGAGAACATGTTTCCAGAGTATATAATTGCTATGATGCTTGCTCCATAGAGTCACTAAAAACACACATTGCAGAGCTGATTATACTCCGTGAGCTAGGTCAAGAACTCCTTGAAGTGAGCATTTTCTTACCATTTTTATCATCAAATTAATTATTATACATGAGAATATTGTTTGGAGAACATGTTTTCAGAGTATAAAAATGCTAGGAAGCTTGCGCCATAGAGTCACTTAAAAGTCAAAGTGCATAGTTGATTCTATTCTGTGAGCCAGGTCAAGAACTCTTTGAAGTGAGTATTTTCTTGCCATTTTTATGGTCAAATTAGTTGTTAAGCATGAGAACATAGTTGGAGAGAATACTTTCAGTGTATAAAAATGCTAGAAAGCCTACGCCATAGAGTCATTAAAAAGTCAAAGTGCAGAGCTGATTCTACTCTGTGATTCAAGTCAAGAACTCCTTTATGTGAGCATTTTCTTACCATTTTTATGGTCAAAGTAGTTATTTTACATGAGTATATAGTTGGAGAACATGTTTTCTGAGATATATAACAGCTATGATGCTTGTTCCATAGAGTCACTAAAAAGACACAGTGCTGAGCTGATTTTACTCCATGAGCCAGGTCAAGAACTCCTTGAAGTGAGCATTTTCTTGCAATTTTTATTGTCAAATTAGTTATTAGACATGAGAATATAGTTAGAGAACATATTTTCAAAGTATAAAAATGCTAGAAAGCTTGCACCGTTGAGTCACTAAAAACTCACAGTGCGGAGCAGATTCTACTCAATGAGCCAGGTCACGTACTCCTTGAAGTGAGCATTTTTTTGCAATTTTTATGGTCAAATTTGTTATTATACATGAGTATATAGTTGTAGAATATATTTTCAGAGTATATTACTGCAACGAAGCTTGTGTCATATAGTCACTAAAAACACACATTGCAGAGTTGATTCTACTCCATGAGCATGTCATGATCTCCTTGAAGTGAGCTTTTTGTTGTCATTTTTATGGTCAAATTAGTTATTAGACATGAGAATATAGTTGGAGAACATGTTTTAAGAGATAAAAATGCTAGGATGCCTGCGCCATAGAGTCACTAAAAAGTCAAAGTGCAGAGGTGATTCATCTCCATGAGCCAGGTCAAGAACTCCTTGAAGTGAGCTTTTTCTTGCCATTTTTATGGTCGAATTAGTTATTAGACATAAGAATATAATTGGAGAAAATGTTTTCAGAGTATAAAAATACTAAGAAGACTGTGCTATAGAGTCACTAAAAACTCACAGTGCAGAGCTGATTCTACTCCGTGAGCCAGGTCAAGAACTCCTTGAATTGAAATTTTCTTGCCATTTTTATGGTCAAATTAGTTATTAGACATGAGAATATAGTTGAAGAACATATTTTTAGAGTATAAAAATGCTAGGAAGTTTGCGCCATAGAGTCACTAAAAAATCAAAGGGCAGAGTTGATTTTACTCCGAGAGCCAGTCAAGAACTCCTTGAAGTGAGCATTTTCTTACCATTTTTATGGTCAAATTAGATATTATACATGAGTATATAGTTGGAGAACATGTTTTCAGAGTATGTAACTACTACGATGCTTGCGCCATAGAGTTACTAAAAACACGCAGTACAGAGCTGATTCTAATCAACGAGCCAGGTCAAGAACTCCTTGAAGTGATCATTTTCTTGCCATTTTTATGGTCAAATTAGTTATTAGACATGAAAATATTGTAGGAGAACATGTTTTAAGTGTATAAAAATGCTAGGAAGCTTGCGTAGAGTAACTAAAAAGTCAAAGTGTAGAGCTGATTCTACTCCGTGACCCAGGTCAAGAACTACTTGAAGTGAGCATTTTCTTACCATTTTTATGGTAAAATTAGTTATTAAACATGAGAATATAGTTGGAGAACATGTTTTCAGAGTATAAAAATGCTAGGAAGCTTAAACCATAGATTCACTAAAAACTCATATTGCATAGCTGATTCTACTCCATGAGCCAGGTCAAGAACTCCTTGAAGTGAGAATTTTCTTACTATTTTTATGGTTAAATTAAGCTAGGTCAAGAGCTCCTTGAAGTGAGCATTTTCTTGCCATTTTTATGGTCAAATTAGTTAATAGATATGAGAATATAGTTAGAGAACATATTTTCAGAGTATAAAAATGCTAGGAAGCTTGCACCATAGAGTCACTTAAAAGTCAAAGTGCATAGTTGATTCTATTCTGTGAGCCAGGTCAAGAACTCTTTGAAGTGAGTATTTTCTTGCCATTTTTATGGTCAAATTAGTTATTAAGCATGAGAATATAGTTGGAGAGAATACTTTCAGTGTATAAAAATGCTAGAAAGCCTACGACATAGAGTCATTAAAAAGTCAAAGTGCAGAGCTGATTCTACTCCGTGATTCAAGTCAAGAACTCCTTTATGTGAGTATTTTCTTACCATTTTTATGGTCAAAGTAGTTATTTTACATGAGTATATAGTTGGAGAACATGTTTTCTGAGATATATAACAGCTATGATGCTTGTTCCATGAGTCACTAAAAAGACACAGTGCTGAGCTGATTTTACTCCATGAGCCAGGTCAAGAACTCCTTGAAGTGAGCATTTTCTTGCAATTTTTATTGTCAAATTAGTTATTAGACATGAGAATATAGTTAGAGAACATATTTTCAGAGTATAAAAATGCTAGAAAGCTTGCGCCGTTGAGTCACTAAAAACTCACAGTGCGGAGCAGATTCTACTCAATGAGCCAGGTCACGTACTCCTTGAAGTGAGCATTTTTTTTGCAATTTTTATGGTCAAATTTGTTATTATACATGAGTATATAGTTGTAGAATATATTTTCAGAGTATATAACTGCAACGAAGCTTGTGTCATAGAGTCACTAAAAACACACATTGCAGAGTTGATTCTACTCCATGAGCATGTCATGATCTCCTTGAAGTGAGCTTTTTGTTGTCATTTTTATGGTCAAATTAGTTATTAGACATGAGAATATAGTTGGAGAACATGTTTTAAGAGATAAAAATGCTAGGATGCCTGCGCCATAGAGTCACTAAAAAGTCAAAGTGCAGAGGTGATTCATCTCCATGAGCCAGGTCAAGAACTCCTTGAAGTGAGCATTTTATTGCCATTTTTATGGTCAAATTAGTTATTAGACATGAGAATTGATGAGTGATATTTTCACCTAGATTTTAGTGTCTTTTTATATGTGTTTTCGTATATTTTTATCCGTATTTTATGTGTTATTTGGTTGTATTTTATGTTTTTATGGAAATGTGTGTGAATGAGCCTCAACCGTGCATACATGGTATTTTTCTTCATGAGTGGATTGGTTGTGTTTGATAAGCTAGAATTTGCTCAAGGACTATAGGAACGAGCCCGATTTGTGGAGATTAGTGAAATGATCTAAGGCCATCCTTGTTATTATAGTCATTATCATATATTTCCCTACCATGAACATCATCCCTAGTCAACCACTTTGAGCCTTAAAGCCTATTTATTGTGATATAAGCACATTACAAGCCATGATTACCCACTTAAGCCTTACATATATACCATTTGTGTGGGTGATTGAGGAGATGGTAACTAGAAAGGTTTGATAAAAAAGAAAAAGAAAAAAGGAAATGGTAAACAAGCAAGAAAAAGGATGAAAAAGAGCACAAGAAAGAATGGACATGCAACCCCAAAACAAGAAAATGAGCAAAGCAATAACAATATGCTCAAGTACTTAAAAGTTCAAAGAAGGAAGCATGCATTAAAAGAAGATAAAAATCTAAGGAAAGTTGATGATTAGTGCTTGTGATTACCAAAGTTGAGAAAGGAAGAAAGAAAAGTGGAGAAGTTGGAGAAATTGGCCGTCTCTTCGATTACTTACACTGGCTTAGTCACTATTATCCATATCTTCCATACCCTACCAAAGAGCCTATCATTACATCCTTAATGAAAGACCTTTTTGATCATTAATGGAAACCTTGGCGGTTTGTGAATGTAGTCCACGAGCAAGCTTATAGTGAGTCAAGCCAACCAATTGATGAGTGTTGATTTACCTACTTTAAAGAGTGTTGAGTGAAATTTATAACCTATGTAAGGCTTGGACTAAAAGGGACTATATTACACTTTATTCTCTTTTGATTGAACTTGTTAATTTCTCATGTTATGATTTTATTGATGTAGGATGCCTTAGCATAGTTTGTAATTCTTATTGCTATTGATGTGTTATTACTTATGTTCGTTTAGTCTTTTCCTAGGTGAAAATCACTCCTCATGGTTTATCATTTTCGTTGTGCGAGGACACACAACACTTTAAGTTTGGGGGTGTGATGAGTGATATTTTCACCTAGATTTTAGTGTCTTTTTATATGTGTTTTCGTATATTTTTATCCGTATTTTATGTGTTATTTGGTTGTATTTTGTGTTTTTATGGAAATGTGTGTGAATGAGCTTAAACCTATAATTTTACACACACCATTCATCCATTTTGAGATCTACATCATCTCTCCATAATTTCCTCCATCCAAATCAAGTGAAGAAGCAAGGAAGCTTGGGTGATCACCAAAGGAAGAAGGGAGATTCAATTTGATCCATTTCCAAGGGAGTTTTCATTCCAATTTTGTGTTAATCCTTTAGTTTATCATGATTTGTAAGAATTATAATGTCTATGTTATGGATCTTATGAAGATTGTAGGCTAATCTCCCTTGTGAGATTAGCAACATGAAGGTTGTTGGTTAATTTGTGGATCTATGTAATTAAATTCATATGTTGATGGGGATATTTGATTTTCTATCATTGGTGCTTATATATCTTGAGATCTATGATGTTTTGTGAGTTTGATTGTTCTAATTATATGATTAGATTGAGAAATCAATTATGTGCTTAGGATAGTCAAGTGAATCATTTCATCAAACACCTCATGTGCATTATAAATGGTAAAGTGATTGAGAAGTCCTTTATTATTTAGAACCCTTTGATGGAACATGTGATTAGTTAGATTGAGAAGTCAATTGATTATATGAAGGGATTCTATAATTGAACTTAGTACCTAGTTGGAATAGTTTAATTTAGAACCAACCTTTGAGCTATTTTGAGATTGTGCAAATGATCTACATCCTATTCATTTCGAGAGGAAGTTTAGGTGGTATTAGTGTTGGCCCTTAGTCTTAACCCTTGATACATATGAGTTTAATGCATGAATCCATAAGTTACCACTTCAATAGTGTTGTTAATCTCACTTCTCCTCAATTTGGAAAACCACTCTTTCATCACTTTTATCTTGTCATTTGATTATTGCTTGTCTACTTTCATTTGATTGCATTTAATTACTTGTTACCCAAACCATCAATCTATGATTCGTCTCTATAAAATCGTGATAAACGTGATATCGCTTAAGTGCTAGCATCGACCTCCCTGTGGTTCGATAAATTCTTGAATTGGTCAACCCGACTACAAGTTATGGCTAATCAAGAATATAATTGGAGAAAATGTTTTCAGAGTATAAAAATACTAAGAAGACTGTGCTATAGAGTCACTAAAAACTCACAGTGCAGAGCTGATTCTACTCCGTGAGCCAGGTCAAGAACTCCTTGAATTGAAATTTTCTTGCCATTTTTATGGTCAAATTAGTTATTAGACATGAGAATATAGTTGAAGAACATATTTTTAGAGTATAAAAATACTAGGAAGTTTGCGCCATAGAGTCACTAAAAAATCAAAGGGCAGAGTTAATTCTACTCCGAGAGCCAGTCAAGAACTCCTTGAAGTGAGCATTTTCTTACCATTTTTATGGTCAAATTAGATATTATACATGAGTATATAGTTGGAGAACATGTTTTCAGAGTATTTAACTACTACGATGCTTACGCCATAGAGTTACTAAAAACACGCAGTGCAGAGCTGATTCTAATCAACGAGCCAGGTCAAGAACTCCTTGAAGTGATCATTTTCTTGCCATTTTTATGGTCAAATTAGTTATTAGACATGAAAATATTGTAGGAGAACATGTTTTAAGTGCATAAAAATGCTAGGAAGCTTTCGCCTAGAGTAACTAAAAAGTCAAAGTGTAGAGCTGATTCTACTCCGTGACCCAGGTCAAGAACTACTTGAAGTGAGCATTTTCTTACCATTTTTATGGTAAATTTAGTTATTAAACATGAGAATATAGTTGGAGAACATGTTTTCAGAGTATAAAAATGCTAGGAAGCATAAACCATAGATTCACTAAAAACTCATATTGCATAGCTGATTCTACTCCATGAGCCAGGTCAAGAACTCCTTGAAGTGAGAATTTTCATACTATTTTTATGGTTAAATTAAGCTAGGTCAAGAGCTCCTTGAAGTGAGCATTTTCTTGCCATTTTTATGGTCAAATTAGTTATTAGATATGAGAATATAGTTAGAGAACATATTTTCAGAGTATAAAAATGCTAGGAAGCTTGCACCATAGAGTCACTAAAAACTCACAGTTCACAGCTGATTCTACTCTGTGAGCCAGATCAAGAACTCCTTAAAGTAAGCATTTTCTAGCCATTTTTATGGTCAAATTAGTTATTAGACGTGAGAATATAGTTGGTGAACATGTTTTTAGAGTATAAATATGCTAGGAAGCTTACCCCATAGAGTCTCTAAAAACTCACAGTGGAGAGCTGATTCTACTTCGTGAGCCAGGTCAAGAACATCTTAAAGTGAGCATTTTCTTGCCATTTTATGGTCAATTTAGTTATTATACATGAGAATATAGTTAGAGAACATGTTTTTAGATTATAAAAATGCGAGGGAGCTTGCACAATAGAGTCACTAAGACTCACAGTGCAGAGCTGATTTTTCTCCATGAGTTAGGTCAAGAACTCCTTGAAGTAAGCATTTTCTTACCATTTTTATGGTCAAATTAGTTATTATACATGAGTTTATAGTTGGATAACATGTTTTCAGAGTATATAATTGCTATGATGCTTGCGCCATAGAGTCACTAAAAACACACAGTGCAGAGATGATTCTACTCCGTGAGCCAAGTCAAGAACTCCTTAAAGTAAGCATTTTTTCCATTTTTATACATAAGAATATTGTTGGAGAACATGTTTTTTCAAAGTATAAAAATGCTAGGAAGCTTGTGTCATAGAGTCATTTAAAAGTCAAAGTGCATAGCTGATTCTATTCCGTGAGCCAGGTCAAGAACCCTTTGAAGTGAGCATTTTCTTGCCATTTTTATGGTCAAATTAGTTATTAGACATGAGAATATAGTTGGAGAGCATACTTTCAGCATATAAAAATGCTAGAAAGCCTACGCAATAGAGTTACTAAAAACACGCACTGCAGAGCTGATTCTACTTCGTGAGCCAGGTCAAGAACTCCTTGAAGTGAGCATTTTCTTGCAATTTTTATTGTCAAATTAGTTATTAGACATGAGAATAGAGTTGAAGAACATATTTTTAGAGTATAAAAATGCTAGGAAGTTTGCACCATAGAGTCACTAAAAAATCAAAGGGCAGAGTTGATTCTACTCCGAGAGCCAGGTCAAGAACTCATTGAAGTGAGCATTTTCTTACCATTTTTATGGTCAAATTAGATATTATACATGAGTATATAGTTGGAGAACATGTTTTCAGAGTATGTAACTACTACGATGCTTGCGCCATAGAGTTACTAAAAACACGCAGTGCAGAGCTGATTCTACTCAACGAGCCAGGTCAAGAACTCCTTGAAGTGATCATTTTATTGCCATTTTTATGGTCAAATTAGTTATTAGACATGAAAATATTGTAGGAGAACATGCTTTAAGTGTATAAAAATTCTAGGAAGCTTGCGCCTAGAGTAACTAAAAAGTCAAAGTGTAGAGCTGATTCTACTCCATGACCCAGGTCAAGAACTACTTGAAGTGAGCATTTTCTTACCATTTTTATGGTAAAATTAGTTATTAAACATGAGAATATAGTTGGAGAACATGTTTTCAGAGTATAAAAATGCTAGGAAGCTTAAACGATATATTCACTAAAAACTCATATTGCATAGCTGATTCTACTCCATGAGCCAGGTCAAGAACTCCTTGAAGTGAGAATTTTCTTACTATTTTTATGGTTAAATTAAGCTAGGTCAAGAGCTCCTTGAAGTGAGCATTTTCTTGCCATTTTTATGGTCAAATTAGTTATTAGATATGAGAATATAGTTAGAGAACATATTTTCAGAGTATAAAAATGCTAGGAAGCTTGCACCATAGAGTCACTAAAAACTCACAGTTCACAGCTGATTCTACTCTGTGAGCCAGATCAAGAACTCCTTGAAGTAAGCATTTTCTAGCCATTTTTATGGTCAAATTAGTTATTAGACGTGAGAATATAGTTGGTGAACATGTTTTTAGAGTATAAATATGCTAGGAAGCTTACCCCATAGAGTCTCTAAAAACTCACAGTGGAGAGCTGATTCTACTTCGTGAGCCAGGTTAAGAACATCTTGAAGTGAGCATTTTCTTGCCATTTTATGGTCAATTTAGTTATTATACATGAGAATATAGTTAGAGAACATGTTTTTAGATTATAAAAAAAGGGAGCTTGCACAATAGAGTCACTAAGACTCACAGTGCAGAGCTGATTTTTCTCCATGAGTTAGGTCAAGAACTCCTTGAAGTAAGCATTTTCTTACCATTTTTATGGTCAAATTAGTTATTATACATGAGTTTATAGTTGGATAACATGTTTTCAGAGTATATAATTGCTATGATGCTTGCGCCATAGAGTCACTAAAAACACACAGTGCAGAGATGATTCTACTCCGTGAGCCAAGTCAAGAACTCCTTAAAGTAAGCATTTTTTCCATTTTTATGGTCAAATTAATTATTATACATAAGAATATTGTTGGAGAACATGTTTTTTCAAAGTATAAAAATGCTAGGAAGCTTGTGTCATAGAGTCATTTAAAAGTCAAAGTGCATAGCTGATTCTATTCCGTGAGCCAGGTCAAGAACCCTTTGAAGTTAGCATTTTCTTGCCATTTTTATGGTCAAATTAGTTATTAGACATGAGAATATAGTTGGAGAGCATACTTTCAGCATATAAAAATGCTAGAAAGCCTACGCCATAGAGTTACTAAAAACACGCACTGCCGAGCTGATTCTACTTCGTGAGCCAGGTCAAGAACTCCTTGAAGTGAGCATTTTCTTGAAATTTTTATTGTCAAATTAGTTATTAGACATGAGAATAGAGTTGAAGAACATATTTTTAGAGTATAAAAATGCTAGGAAGTTTGCACCATAGAGTCACTAAAAAATCAAAGGGCAGAGTTGATTCTACTCCGAGAGCCAGGTTAAGAACTCATTGAAGTGAGCATTTTCTTACCATTTTTATGGTCAAATTAGATATTATACATGAGTATATAGTTGGAGAACATGTTTTCAGAGTATGTAACTGCTACGATGCTTGCGCCATAGAGTTACTAAAAACACGCAGTGCAGAGCTGATTCTACTCAACGAGCCAGGTCAAGAACTCCTTGAAGTAATCATTTTCTTGCCATTTTTATGGTCAAATTAGTTATTAGACATGAAAATATTGTAGGAGAACATGCTTTAAGTGTATAAAAATGCTAGGAAGCTTGCGCCTAGAGTAACTAAAAAGTCAAAGTGTAGAGCTGATTCTACTCCGTGACCCAGGTCAAGAACTACTTGAAGTGAGCATTTTCTTACCATTTTTATGGTAAAATTAGTTATTAAACATGAGAATATAGTTGGAGAACATGTTTTCAGAGTATAAAAATGCTAGGAAGCTTAAACCATAGATTCACTAAAAACTCATATTGCATAGCTGATTCTACTCCATGAGCCAGGTCAAGAACTCCTTGAAGTGAGAATTTTCTTACTATTTTTATGGTTAAATTAAGCTAGGTCAAGAGCTCCTTGAAGTGAGCATTTTCTTGCCATTTTTATGGTCAAATTAGTTATTAGATATGAGAATATAGTTAGAGAACATATTTTCAGAGTATAAAAATGCTAGGAAGCTTGCACCATAGAGTCACTAAAAACTCACAGTTCACAGCTGATTCTACTCTGTGAGCCAGATCAAGAAATCCTTGAAGTAAGCATTTTCTAGCCATTTTTATGGTCAAATTAGTTATTAGACGTGAGAATATAGTTGGTGAACATGTTTTTAGAGTATAAATATGCTAGGAAGCTTACCCTATAGAGTCTCTAAAAACTCACAGTGGAGAGCTGATTATACTTCGTGAGCCAGGTCAAGAACATCTTGAAGTGAGCATTTTCTTGCCATTTTATGGTCAATTTAGTTATTATACATGAGAATATAGTTAGAGAACATGTTTTTAGATTATAAAAATGCGAGGGAGCTTGCACAATAGAGTCACTAAGACTCACAGTGCACAGCTGATTTTTCTCCATGAGTTAGGTCAAGAACTCCTTGAAGTAAGCATTTTCTTACCATTTTTATGGTCAAATTAGTTATTATACATGAGTATATAGTTGGATAACATGTTTTCAGAGTATATAATTGCTATGATGCTTGCGCCATAGAGTTACTAAAAACACACAGTGCAGAGATGATTCTACTCCGTGAGTCATGTCAAGAACTCCTTAAAGAAAGCATTTTTTCCATTTTTACGGTCAAATTAATTATTATACATAAGAATATTGTTGGAGAACATGTTTTTTCAGAGTATAAATATGCTAGGAAGCTTGTGTCATAGAGTCATTTAAAAGTCAAAGTGCATAGCTGATTCTATTCCGTGAGCCAGGTCAAGAACCCTTTGAAGTGAGCATTTTCTTGCCATTTTTATGGTCAAATTAGTTATTAGACATGAGAATATAGTTGGAGAGCATACTTTCAGCATATAAAAATGCTAGAAAGCCTACGCCATAGAGTTACTAAAAACACGCACTGCAGAGCTGATTCTACTTCGTGAGCCAGGTCTAGAACTCCTTGAAGTGAGCATTTTCTTGCAATTTTTATTGTCAAATTAGTTATTAGACATGAGAATAGAGTTGAAGAACATATTTTTAGAGTATAAAAATGCTAGGAAGTTTGCGCCATAGAGTCACTAAAAAATCAAAGGGCAGAGTTGATTCTACTCCGAGAGCCAGGTCAAGAACTCATTGAAGTGAGCATTTTCTTACCATTTTTATGGTCAAATTAGATATTATATATGAGTATATAGTTGGAGAACATGTTTTCAGAGTATGTAACTACTACGATGCTTGCGCCATAGAGTTACTAAAAACACGCAGTGCAGAGCTGATTCTACTCAACGAGCCAGGTCAAGAACTCCTTGAAGTGATCATTTTCTTGCCATTTTTATGGTCAAATTAGTTATTAGGCATGAAAATATTGTAGGAGAACATGCTTTAAGTGTATAAAAATGCTAGGAAGCTTGCGCCTAGAGTAACTAAAAAGTCAAAGTGTAGAGCTGATTCTACTCCATGAGCCAGGTCAAGAACTACTTGAAGTGAGCATTTTCTTACCATTTTTATGGTAAAATTAGTTATTAAACATTAGAATATAGTTGGAGAACATGTTTTCAGAGTATAAAAATGCTAGGAAGCTTAAACCATAGATTCACTAAAAACTCATAGTGCATAGCTGATTCTACTCCATGAGCCAGGTCAAGAACTCCTTGAAGTGAGCATTTTCTTACTATTTTTATGGTTAAATTAAGCTAGGTCAAGAACTCCTTGAAGTGAGCATTTTCTTGCCATTTTATGGTCAAATTAGTTATTAGATATGAGAATATAGTTAGAGAACATGTTTTCTGAGTATAAAAATGCTAGGAAGCTTGCACCATAGAGTCACTAAAAACTCACAGTTCACAGCTGATTCTACTCTGTGAGCCAGATCAAGAACTCCTTGAAGTAAGCATTTTCTAGCCATTTTTATGGTCAAATTAGTTATTAGACGTGAGAATATAGTTGGTGAACATGTTTTTAGAGTATAAATATGCTAGGAAGCTTGCCCCATAGAGTCTCTAAAAACTCACAGTGGAGAGCTGATTCTACTTCGTGAGCCAAGTCAAGAACATCTTGAAGTGAGCATTTTCTTGCCATTTTATGGTCAATTTAGTTATTATACATGAGAATATAGTTGGAGAACATGTTTTTAGAGTATAAAAATGCGAGGGAGCTTGTACAATAGAGTCACTAAGACTCACAGTGCAGAGCTGATTCTTCTCCGTGAGTTAGGTCAAGAACTCCTTGAAGTAAGCATTTTCTTACCAATTTTATGGTCAAATTAGTTATTATACATGAGTTTATAGTTGGATAACATGTTTTTAGAGTATATAATTGCTATGATGCTTGCGCCATAGAGTCACTAAAAACACACAATGCAGAGATGATTCTACTCCGTGAGCCAAGTCAAGAACTCCTTAAAGTAATCATTTTTTCCATTTTTATGGTCAAATTAATTATTATACATAAGAATATTGTTGGAGAACATGTTTTTTCAGAGTATAAAAATGCTAGGAAGCTTGTGTCATAAAGTCATTTAAAAGTCAAAGTGCATAGCTAATTCTATTCCGTGAGCCAAGTCAAGAACCCTTTGAAGTGAGCATTTTCTTGCCATTTTTATGGTCAAATTAGTTATTAGACATGAGAATATAGTTGGAGAGCATACTTTCAGCGTATAAAAATGCTAGAAAGCCTGCGCCATAGAGTTACTAAAAACACGCATGCAGAGCTGATTCTACTTCGTGAGCCAGGTCAAGAACTCCTTGAAGTGAGCATTTTATTGCAATTTTTATTGTCAAATTAGTTATTAGACATGAGAATATAATTGGAGAACATATTTTTAGAGTATAAAAATGATAGAAAGCTTGCACCGTAGAGTCACTAAAAACTCACAGTGCAGAGCAGATTCTACTCCATGAGCCAGGTCACGTACTCCATGAAGTGAGCATTTTCTTGCCATTTTTATGGTCAAATTAGTTATTATGCATGAGTATATAGTTGTAAAACATATTTTCAGAGTATATAACTGCAACGAAGCTTGCGTTATAGAGTCACTAAAAACACACATTACAGAGTTGATTCTACTCTGTGAGCATGTCATGATCTCCTTGAAGTGAGCATTTTCTTGTCATTTTTATGGACAAATTAGTTATTAGACATGAGAATATAGTTGGAGAATATGTTTTCAGAGACAAAATGCTAGGAAGCTTGAGCCATAGAGTCATTAAAAAGTCAAAGTGCAGAGTTGATTCTTCTCCGTGAGCCAGGTCAAGAACAACTTGAAGTGAGCATTTTCTTGCCATTTTTATGGTCAAATTAGTTATTATACATGAGTGTATAGTTGGAGAACATTTTTTTAGAGTATATAACTGCAACGAAGCTTTCGTCATAGAGTCACTAAAAACACACATTGTAGAGTTATTTACTCCATGATCCAGTCATGATCTCCTTGAAGTGAACATTTACTTGCCATTTTTATGGTCAAATTAGTTAATAGACATGAGAATATAGTTGGAGAACATATTTTTAGAGTATAAAAATGCTAGGAAGCTTGCACCGTAGAGTAACTAAAAACTCACAGTGCATAGAAGATTCTACTCGTTGAGCCAGGTCACGTACTCCTTGAAGTGAGCATTTTCTTGTCATTTTTATGGTCAAATTAGTTATTATACATGAGTATATAGTTGAAGAACATGTTTTCAGAGTATATAACTATAACGAAGCTTGCATCATACAGTCACTAAAAACACACATTGTAGAATTGATTCTACTCTGTGAGCCACTCATGATCTCCTTGAAGTGAGCAATTTCTTGCCATTTTTATGGTCAAATTAGTTATTAGATATGAGAATATAGTTATAGAACATGTTTTCAGAGTCTAAAAATACTAGGAATCTTGTGCCATAGAGTCACTAAAAACTCACAGTTCACAGCTGATTCAACTCTGTGAGCCAGATCAAGAACTCCTTGAAATAAGCATTTTCTAGCCATTTTTATGGTCAAATTAGTTATTAGACGTGAGAATATAGTTGGTGAACATGTTTTTAGAGTATAAATATGCTAGGAAGCTTGCCCCATAGAGTCTCTAAAAACTCACAGTGGAGAGTTGATTCTACTTCGTGAGCCAGGTCAAGAACATCTTGAAGTGAGCATTTTCTTGCCATTTTATGGTCAATTTAGTTATTATACATGAGAATATAGTTGGAGAACATGTTTTTAGAGTATAAAAATGCGAGGGAGCTTGTACAATAGAGTCACTAAGACTCAAAGTGCAGAGCTGATTCTTCTCCGTGAGTTAGGTCAAGAACTCCTTGAAGTAAGCATTTTCTTACCATTTTTATGGTCAAATTAGTTATTATACATGAGTTTATAGTTGGATAACATGTTTTTAGAGTATATAATTGCTATGATGCTTGCTCCATAGAGTCACTAAAAACACACAGTGCAGAGATGATTCTACTCCGTGAGCCAAGTCAAGAACTCCTTAAAGTAATCATTTTTTCCATTTTTATGGTCAAATTAATTATTATACATAAGAATATTGTTGGAGAACATGTTTTTTCAGAGTATAAAAATGCTAGGAAGCTTGTGTCACAAAGTCATTTAAAAGTCAAAGTGCATAGCTAATTCTATTCCGTAAGCCAAGTCAAGAACCCTTTGAAGTGAGCATTTTCTTGCCATTTTTATGGTCAAATTAGTTATTAGACATGAGAATATAGTTGGAGAGCATACTTTCAGCGTATAAAAATGCTAGAAAGCCTGCGCCATAGAGTTACTAAAAACACGAACTGCAGAGCTGATTCTACTTCGTGAGCCAGGTCAAGAACTCCTTGAAGTGAGCATTTTCTTGTAATTTTTATTGTCAAATTAGTTATTAGACATGAGAATATAATTGGAGAACATATTTTTAGAGTATAAAAATGATAGAAAGCTTGCACCGTATAGTCACTAAAAACTCACAGTGCAGAGCAGATTCTACTCCATGAGCCAGGTCACGTACTCCATGAAGTGAGCATTTTCTTGCCATTTTTATGGTCAAATTAGTTATTATACATGATTATATAGTTGTAGAACATATTTTCAGAGTATATAACTGCAACGAAGCTTGTGTTATAGAGTCACTAAAAACACACATTACAGAGTTGATTCTACTCTGTGAGCATGTCATGATCTCCTTGAAGTGAGCATTTTCTTGTCATTTTTATGGACAAATTAGTTATTAGACATGAGAATATAGTTGGAGAATATGTTTTCAGAGACAAAAATTCCAGGAAGCTTGAACCATAGAGTCACTAAAAAGTCAAAGTGCAGAGTTGATTCTTCTCCGTGAGCCAGGTCAAGAACAATTTGAAGTGAGCATTTTCTTGCCATTTTTATGGTCAAATTAGTTATTATACATGAGTGTATAGTAGGAGAACATTTTTCAGAGTATATAACTACAACGAAGCTTTCGTCATAGAGTCACTAAAAACACACATTGTATAGTTATTCTACTCCATGATCCAGTCATGATCTCCTTGAAGTGAGCATTTACTTGCCATTTTTATGGTCAAATTAGTTAATAGACATGAGAATATAGTTGGAGAACATATTTTTAGAGTATAAAAATGCTAGGAAGCTTGCACCGTAGTGTAACTAAAAACTCACAGTGCATAGAAGATTCTACTCGTTGAGCCAGGTCACGTGCTCCTTGAAGTGAGCATTTTCTTGTCATTTTTATGGTCAAATTAGTTATTATACATGAGTATATAGTTGAAGAACATGTTTTCAGAGTATATAACTATAACGAAGCTTGCATCATACAGTCACTAAAAACACACATTGTAGAATTGATTCTACTCTGTGAGCCACTCATGATCTCCTTGAAGTGAGCAATTTCTTGCCATTTTTATGGTCAAATTAGTTATTAGATATGAGAATATAGTTATAGAACATGTTTTCAGAGTCTAAAAATACTAGGAAGCTTGCACCATAGAGTCACTAAAAAGTCAAAGTGCAGAGCTGATTTTACTCCGTGAGCCAGGTCAAAACTCCTTGAAGTAAGCATTTTCTTGCCATTTTTATGGTCAAATTAGTTGTTAGACATGAGAATATAGTTGGAGAACATGTTTTCAGAGTATAAAAATGCTAGGAAGCTTGCACCATAGAGTCACTAAAACTCACAATGCACAGCTGATTCTACTCCGTGAGCCAGGTCAAGAACTCCTTGAAGTGATCATTTTCTTGTTATTTTTATGGTCTAAATAGTTATTAGACCTGAGAATATAGTTGGAGAACATATTATCTGAGTATAAAATCCTAGGAAGCTTGCACCGTGGAGTCACTAAAAAAACTTACAGTGCAGAGCAGATTCTTCTCCTTGAGCAAGGTCACGTACTCACTGAAGTGAGCATTTTCTTGCCATTTTTATGGTCAAATTAGTTATTATACATGATTATATAGTAGGTGAACATGTTTTTAGAGTATATAACTACAACGAAGCTTGCATCATACAATCACTAAGAACACACATTGTAGAGTTGATTCTACTCTGTGAGCCAGCCATGATCTCCTTGAAGTGAGCATTTTCTTGCCATTTTTATGGTCAAATTAGTTATTAGATATGAGAATATAGTTAGAGAACATGTTTTCAGAGTATAAAAATGCTAGGAAGCTTGCACCATAGAGTCACAAAAAACTCACAGTTCACAGCTGATTCTACTATGTGAGCCAGATCAAGAACTCCTTGAAGTAAGCATTTTCTAGCCATTTTTATGGTCAAATTAGTTATTAGACGTGAGAATATAGTTGGTGAACATGTTTTTAGAGTATAAATATGCTAGGAAGCTTGCCCCATAGAGTCTCTAAAAACTCACTGTGGAGAGCTGATTCTACTTCGTGAGCCAGGTCAAGAACATCTTGAAGTGAGCATTTTCTTGCCATTTTATGGTCAATTTAGTTATTATACATGAGAATATAGTTGGAGAACATGTTTTTAGAGTATAAAACTGTGAGGGAGCTTGCATAATAGAGTCACTAAGACTCACAGTGCAGAGCTGATTCTTCTCCGTGAGTTAGGTCAAGAACTCCTTGAAGTAAGCATTTTCTTACCATTTTTATGGTCAAATTAGTTATTATACATGAGTTTATAGTTGGATAACTTGTTTTCAGAGTATATAATTGCTATGATGCTTGCGCCATAGAGTCACTAAAAACACACAGTGCAGAGATGATTCTACTCCATGAGCCAAGTCAAGAACTCCTTAAAGTAAGCATTTTTTCCATTTTTATGGTCAAATTAATTATTATACATAAGAATATTATTGGAGAACATGTTTTTTCAGAGTATAAAAATGCTAGGAAGCTTGTGTCATAGAGTCATTTAAAAGTCAAAGTGGATAACTGATTCTATTCCATGAGCCAGGTGAAGAACCCTTTGAAGTGAGCATTTTCTTGCCATTTTTATGGTCAAATTAGTTATTAGACATGAGAATATAGTTGGAGAGCATACTTTCAGCATATAAAAATGCTAGAAAGCCTGCGCCATAGAGTTACTAAAAGCTCGCACTGCAGAGCTGATTCTACTTCGTGAGCCGGGTCAAGAACTCCTTGAAGTGAGCATTTTCTTGCAATTTTTATTGTCAAATTAGTTATTACACATGAGAATATAGTTGGAGAACATATTTTTAGAGTATAAAAATGATATAAAGCTTGCACCGTAGAGTCACTAAAAACTCACAGTGCAGAGCAGATTCTACTCCATGAGCCAGGTCACGTACTCCATGAAGTGAGCATTTTCTTGCCATTTTTATGGTCAAATTAATTATTATACATGAGTATATAGTTGTAGAACATATTTTCAGAGTATATAACTGCAACGAAGCTTGCGTTTTAGAGTCACTAAAAACACACATTGCTGAGTTGATTCTACTCTGTGAGCATGTCATGATCTCCTTGAAGTGAGCATTTTCTTGTCATTTTTATGGACAAATTAGTTATTAGACATGAGAATATAGTTGAAGAATATGTTTTCAGAGACAAAAATGCCAGGAAGCTTGAGCCATAGAGTCACTAAAAAGTCAAAGTGCAGAGT
Source organism: Pogostemon cablin (assembly GCA_023678885.1). Lineage (NCBI taxonomy): Eukaryota > Viridiplantae > Streptophyta > Magnoliopsida > Lamiales > Lamiaceae > Pogostemon > Pogostemon cablin. Next base: position 42,089,521 of record CM042957.1, on the reverse strand, counting down.
TGATTCTTCTCCGTGAGCCAGGTCAAGAACTACTTGAAGTGAGCATTTTCTTGCCATTTTTATGGTCAAATTAGTTATTATACATGAGTGTATAGTTGGAGAACATTTTTTCAGAGTATATAACTGCAACGAAGCTTTCGTCATAGAGTCACTAAAAACACACATTGTAGAGTTATTCTACTCCATGATCCAGTCATGATCTCCTTGAAGTGAGCATTTACTTGCCATTTTTATGGTCAAATTAGTTAATAGACATGAGAATATAGTTGGAGAACATATTTTTAGAGTATAAAAATGCTAGGAAGCTTGCACCGTAGAGTACCTAAAAACTCACAATGCAAAGAAGATTATACTCGTTGAGCCAGGTCACGTACTCCTTGAAGTGAGCATTTTATTGTCATTTTTATGGTCAAATTAGTTATTATACATGAGTATATAGTTGAAGAACATGTTTTTAGAGTATATAACTATAACGAAGCTTGCATCATACAGTCACTAAAAACACACATTGTAGAATTGATTCTACTCTGTGAGCCACTCATGATCTCCTTGAAGTGAGAAATTTCTTGCCATTTTTATGGTCAAATTAGTTATTAGATATGAGAATATAGTTATAGAAAATGTTTTCAGAGTCTAAAAATACTAGGAAGCTTGCGCCATAGAGTCACTAAAAAGTCAAAGTGCAGAGCTGATTTTACTCCGTGAGCCAGGTTAAAACTCCTTGAAGTGAGCATTTTCTTGCCATTTTTATGGTCAAATTAGTTATTAGGCATGAGAATATAGTTGGAGAACATGTTTTCAGAGTATAAAAATGCTAGGAAGCTTGCACCATAGAGTCACTAAAACTCACAATGCACAGCTGATTTTACTCCGTGAGCCAGGTCAAGAACTCCTTGAAGTGATCATTTTCTTGTTATTTTTATGGTCTAAATAGTTATTAGACCTGAGAATATAGTTGGAGAACATATTATCTGAGTATAAAATGCTAGGAAGCTTGCACCGTGGAGTCACTAAAAACTTACAGTGCAGAGCAGATTCTTCTCCGTGAGCAAGGTCACGTACTCACTGAAGTGAGTATTTTCTTGCCATTTTTATGGTCAAATTAGTTATTATACATGATTATATAGTAGGTGAACATGTTTTTAGAGTATATAACTACAACGAAGCTTGCGTCATACAATCACTAAGAACACACATTGCAGAGTTGATTCTACTCCGTGAGCCAGCCATGATCTCCTTGAAGTGAGCATTTTTTTCCCATTTTTATGGTCAAATTAGTTATTAGATATGAGAATATATTTGGGGAACATGTTTTAAGAGTATAATAATGCTAGGAAGCTTGCGCCATAGAGTTACTAAAAAGTCAAAGTGCAGAGTAGATTATACTCCGTGAGCCAGGTCAAGAACTCCTTGAAGTGAGCATTTTCTTGCCATTTTTATGGTCAAATTAGTTATTAGACATGAGAATATAGTTGGTGAATATGTTTTCAGAGTATAAAAATGCTAGAAAACTTGCACCATAGAGTCACTAAAAACTCACAGTGCACAGCTGATTCTACTCCGTGAGCCAGGTCAAGAAGTCCTTGAAGTGAGCATTTTCTATCTATTTTTATGGTCAAATTAGTTTTTAGACATGAGAATATAGTTGGAGAACATGTTTTCAAAGTATAAATATGCTATGAAGCTTGCCCCATAAAGTCACTAAAAACTCACATTGCAGAGCTAATTCTAATCGTGAGCCAGGTCAAGAACATCTTGAAGTGAGCATTTTCTTGCCATTTTTATGGACAATTTATTTATTAGACATGAGAATAAAGTTGGAGAACATGTTTTCAAAGTATAAAAATGCGAGGAAGCTTGCTCCATAGAGTCACTAAAAACTCGCAGTGCATTGTCGATTCTACTCCGTGAATAAGGTCAAGAACTCCTTGAAGTGAGCATTTTTTTACCATTTTTATGGTCAAATTAGTTATTATACATGAGTAAATAGTTGGAGAACATGTTTCCAGAGTATATAATTGCTATGATGCTTGCTCCATAGAGTCACTAAAAACACACATTGCAGAGCTGATTATACTCCGTGAGCTAGGTCAAGACCTCCTTGAAGTGAGCATTTTCTTGCCATTTTTATCATCAAATTAATTATTATACATGAGAATATTGTTGGAGAACATATTTTCAGAGTATAAAAATGCTACGAAGCTTGCGCCATAGAGTCACTTAAAAGTTAAAGTGCATAGTTGATTCTATTCTGTGAGCCAGGTCAAGAACTCTTTGAAGTGAGTAATTTCTTGCCATTTTTATGGTCAAATTAGTTATTAAACATGAAAATATAGTTGGAGAGCATACTTTCAGTGTATAAAAATGCTAGAAAGCCTACGCCATAGAGTCATTAAAAAGTCAAAGTGCAGAGCTGATTCTACTCCGTGATTCAAGTCAAGAAATCCTTTATGTGAGCATTTTCTTACCATTTTTATGGTCAAAGTAGTTATTTTACATGAGTATATAGTTGGAGAACATGTTTTCTGAGATATATAACAGCTATGATGCTTGTTCCATAGAGTCACTAAAAACACACAGTGCTGAGCTGATTTTACTCCATGAGCCAGGTCAAGAACTCCTTGAAGTGAGCATTTTCTTGCCATTTTTATGGTCAAATTAGTTATTATACATGAGTGTATAGTTGGAGAACATTTTTTCAGAGTATATAACTGCAACGAAGCTTTCGTCTTAGAGTCACTAAAAACATACATTGTAGAGTTATTCTACTCCATGATCCAGTCATGATCTCCTTGAAGTGAGCATTTACTTGCCATTTTTATGGTCAAATTAGTTAATAGACATGAGAATATAGTTCAATAGTTCCTTTATTAAGATGTAAAAATAAAAGATTACAATTACAAGATCAGAAGATGACAAGGAATTAAAAGTATAAAAAACTATTTTAATCTAAAATAATTATGATTCATATCTTTGAAGAGTATAGTGTTCATTGCTGCACCTGCCTCTGCTATCCAAACAAAATCCCCTCCCTTTGCTGCAATTGAATCCGCTGCAGAATTTCCTTCACGGTAGATATGTGTTACCATGAAACGAATTTGAAGTACAATGTCTCTTGCTGCCTGCCACTTGGCCATGAGCCTTCATGGAAGGGTTGGTTTTTCCGCTTGCATAACCTGCTGAACCCTAATCGAGTCTGTTTCTAACCATAACGAATGCCATCCCTTATTAAAAGCAATTTCAATTGCTAGGAACGCCGCTGCCAATTCCGCTTCAAAGGCAAAACCTGTACCAAAACCTGTCGTGAAAGCCCCCATGAAGAAACCCCTGCTGTTTCTATAAACTCCACTGCCAGCAATACTCCCAGGTGATCCGGCAGCGTGTCCATCAGTGTTAATCTTCACCCAACCTGGCTTTGGAGGCAGCCATCGGACTGAGATAATGTGGGGAGCTTGCCTCGGCACTCCAGTAATGTCAAAGTAATGCAAAGCTCCCAAATCCTCCACCATATTAAACATGCTACCAATTTTTTGTCCATTGAGCTCCTTTATCAGTGGCTTGATCATAGCTATTGTGCCCAGTGTGGTGACTGTCTTGTCTCTCAAATCATCTGTGTATCCTCCATATACCATATTGTTGCGGGTGTACCATATGATCCATATGTATGTGACAATAGTATACCTCCATAGAGAAATGACTTGCTTGCTCCCTTGTATCTACATTACTTGTAAGATAAACTCTGCCAAGCTTTGATCCACGTGAATCTGATTCCCAAAACTAAATCCTCTCAGAATAAACTGCAAAACTTGCTTTGATATCGGGCAACTCATAAAAATGTGATCCAAACTCTCCTCATTTGCCTTGCATAGGTAACATCTTGACGGCCCATTGAAACCTCGATGTCTGAGAACTTCCCATGTAGTCAGAACCCCCTTGATGGCTTTCCATACTATCACTGACCTACAGGGAGGAATAAAAGGCGCCCATATCCAGCTGCCCCAATTAGTAGCAATGAATTGAGGTCTTATGTGCATGTATGCTATCTTTGAAGTGACCACACCTGTAAGTGATGGAATCCACCTCCTGCAGTCCACCAAGTTAGGAGATATGGCAATAGATAAAATTTTATCAATCACATTAGGAAAAGCAATTATGAAATCTTCTGTAAAATGCCATGTGCCATCATAGAAATAATCTGTGATCTTGTTCTCATAATGTTCCCTATATTCAAAAGGGATGTCCACAATGTCTGCAATAGGCATGCCGATCCAATTGTCCAACCAAAAGTTCACTTGAGAATTTTCTCCAATAATCCAGAAATCCTCCTCTGCCAATTTGAAAAGATAACCCTTGCATCCTGGACGAACTGAAGAAGCTACATGAGATGTCTTCGGATAGGATCCCTGCATCCATCTGTGCTGAATGAAGGCCAGAGCAGTGTTCCCACTCAACACATCCCAGGCTAACTTCATGAGGAGAGCCTCATTAGTTGCTCGTATTGAACGTACCCCTAATCCTCCCTCCGTAGTTGGCGAGCAGATTCTATTCCAACCAATGGTGAAGTGGTGTTGCTTGAAGGGGTCTCCACTCCAAATAAAGTTTCTACTTGCAGCTTCAATTCTTTTGATCTAATGTACAGGCCATTTATACACCATCATAGTGTGTATGGTAGATGATATGATCACTGAGTTTACCATACATATTCTTCCAGCCATTGATAAAGATCCCCCCTTCCACCTGCTGAATTTGCTAATTATATGATCAGTAGCTTGCTGAAAAAATATCCTCTTTGGAGTACCCTTAAATATTGGAACGCCAAGATATGTAAAAGGGTACTCTCCCTCTTGTAATCCCAAAACATCCTTCACCTTTCTCTTGATCGCGCGCTTAACAAACTTCCCATATAGAACTTTTGATTTATTTGGATTATAAACCTGCCCTGATAATTCAGCATAACGACTAAGAACATGATGTATACCCTCTATCGAAAGATCATCCCCCCTGCAAAATAGAAGTATATCATCAGCGTAGAAAAGGTATGGTGGAAAGGGGTTACTCCTTCCCGATCGGGCATTATTTATGCGTCCAGTATGCATGAAGTGTTGAATCCATAAGCCCAATGCTTCCTCTGCAATGCAGAATATAAGAGGTGAGAGGGGATCTCCTTGACGTACGCCTCTTCCACAGGAAAAGAAACCATGAGGTGCCCCATTAATCAATACTGATACCTTTGCAGATGCAAAAATTCCTTTCAACATATTGATTAAAGTCTCCGAGAATCCCATGCGGCGTAGAATCTCCAAGATGAAATCCCATCGTAAGGTATCAAAAGCCTTACGAATATCAATTTTGAAAGCCATATTTCCCAATGTTGACGAATCAAGACAGTTAAAACATTCAGATGCTACATCTATGCAATGGTGAATGTTTCTTTGTGGTATAAATCCAAACTGATAAACTCCAAGATGTTTATGAAGGAGAGGCCCCAATCTTGTAGATAGTATTTTTGTGAAGACTTTGAAAAGAAAGTTGCATAGATTAATAGGTCTGAAATCCTCCCCTTTATTTGCACCAGTAACTTTGGAATAAGAGTAATAAAATTACAATTAACCCCACCCGGCAAAGTATTAGAGCTGAAAAAGAACCTGATTGCATTACAGAGGTCAGCCTTAATGATATGCCAGCATCGTTGAAAGAAAGCTCCGCCAAAACCATCGGGGCCTGGGGCACTGTCCGGTGAAAGAGCAAAAACGGCCACTGTGATTTCCTCCTCAGTAGGTATTTGAGTGAGCCTCCTGTTGTCTCTCTCCGACATGAAGCTATTAATGAAACATAACTCCTCAAAGTCAGGTACGTTCTGGGGTTCAGCAAAAAGTGATTCATAATATCCCATCACATGTTCGGAGATAATTCCCTTATCATCAGTCAAAGATCCATCTACCATCATCGATTGGATATTGCTTCTTGCTTTATTACTTTTATTCATCTTGTGGAAGAAAGCCGAGTTGTGGTCTCCATCCTTTAACCAGGATGTTCTATTCTTCTGTGAGTAGTATTGCTGCTGCCTCTGCAATTTTTCATGGAGAAGGAAATGTGCATCCATTTCTTCATAGAAGATCTCCTCATTTTCTCCTTCCTCCTCCATACGCCGTTGTATATCACTGAGATTCTTCATGGTGTCAGAGACATCATCAAAAATATTGCCAAATTGTGAATAATTCCACTCCTTGATATCACCCTTGAGTCGCGGAGTTTTAGAGTGAACAACACAATAGGATTTTGGGAGAATGTAGGTAAAGTCCATGAAGTTGCCGCCAGTATGTAGAAGTTTGTATCAAGGAGCCACATTTTTTGAAACCTGAAAGGCTTAGGTATTGCTTCTTGCAAGCTACATGTCAATAATATCGGAGTGTGATCCGAACAATGTCTCGCCAAAGAGGTAAGATGAAGGGAGTCCCAAAAATCTAAAAATCTATCAGTAACCAAAACTCTATCAATACGAGATCCCCTAGTAGCTCTAGTTGCTGATCTAGAAAGCCATGTGAATTGTGCTCCATGCAAATGCACATCTTGCAAGTCATTGAGGTTTACAAATTCCCCAAACTCCAACTGACTACTATTATCATGACTGAAAGGAAACATACGCTCATGTGTTCCAAGGGTCGCATTAAAATCCCCCATAAGAGCTGCAAAAGAGGATAAGTGCTCAGTTGCATCCAACCATAGTTGTCTTCGATTAACATGGGAGTTATGGGCATGTATGAATCCAATCCTGAAAGTTTCTGATTGGAAAACAACATCAACAATTACTATTTGATTTGAAGAGAATATCACCACCCCATTGATAAAAGAAGAATTACAGAAAATCCATATGTCTTACCTATCATTAGTTCCAACAAGAGAGAGGTTTAAATGATTCCAGTAATGAGGAGGAATTGTGGAGAGGGAACTTTTAGGCTCCGCAATGGCCAACAAAATTGGGCGGTGTTTGATGCATAAGTTTCTCAAGGCAGCTCGGGATGCATCATTCCCTATACCCCTGATATTCCAAAATAAAATCTTCATTTACGACCTGAATTACGACCGTGCTTCGGTGGTTTGGTGCTCATATGAGAGTAGGTTTTTCCTACAGTATTTTGCATATTCTTTGCAACAACAGAGCTCCTAGGGTCCACCTGAGTGAGTCGAGCCTGTGATCTTGTAACTGGTGCTTCCTCCCGCACAAAGTGTTTAACACTATGTGCATCATACTTAATCTCAGCATTAGGATCATACACAATGACCTGCTTGCTTGCTGATGTTCCTGTCCCCATAGGATCAACCTCCCCTTCGTATAAGACTATTCTTTTACCCGATGACACCTCTATGAAAGGGCTATCGGACTGCCCCTGTTCATCCCCCGATAGATTCACATCTTGCTCATTTTCAAAAGCCTCATCAGATGCTTCACTATCCTCTTCGTTTTCCAAGTGCTCAAAGCTATTGTGTTGTACAACTGGCTCTTGCTCCGCCTCCTTTTCCTTCCAGGTTTTTCTTGGTTTTTCAAACCCCTCGGCTTGTTCTTACGCTGCCCCTTCCTGCTCTTCTTTTTTAAACAATTCACTGTGAAATGCCCCAAAGTATGACAAGACCTGCAATATTCAGGCAAGTTTTCATAGCCAAAAGATATACGAATATTAGAATTAGGAGTGTTGATGTTCATTCCATTTGGCAGATCATCAAGCAGGTCAACCTCCACCAATACCCTAGCAAAGTGTCCCGTTGATCCATCAAGTGTTCGATCATCAATTCGAATTGGAGATCTGACTGCACTGGCCACATGTCTAATCACCTCCTCATGCCAAAGCTCCATCGGAAGTTCATATATTCTGATCCAGGTTGAGACGATTGATGATTTAACCTTGTAGGGATTAAAAATTGGGGTCCATTGTTGAACCCTAATTTGTACGTCGCCAACTTCAAATACCCTTTTTCGGAGGATTTGAACCTTGATCGTATCATCCATTAACATCACTGTGTAATATCCACGTCCGAGTAGTATCAGTAACATATCTGAAAGACCCCATAGTTTCTTCAGGAAGCATTCGACCTCCATCTGGTTCATAGGTTTTACACCTTTAGGGTTGAGGATCCTAGCAATAAAAAATTGCGAAAATAACTTAATCCTACTATCATAGAAGGATTTGTTAATATGTAATGTAACGCTATCACCTGATTTTTCAATCGGCCTCGCCACGGGATTCGGGAAGGATCCTTTGCATATGGCCATCTTCATACGACTTGCAACAGTCTCCGGTTCATTTCGAAGTTTGTCTGCAAAAGATGGTCGATTTGTGGATCCACGTTTAGGGGATTGATGATCAGAGTGTTCCTTCTGCGATGATCCAGAACGATGATGCACGTCTAGCACATGGGATTGATCAGATTGATCATGATGACCCCATTTCAAGCGATCGCGATCTGGTTGATGTTGTGTCGAAGGGATAGGGGCCTCCGATTCTTTCAAGTAATCTGCAAGTCTAGGAAACTGGATGCATAAGGCAGCGATGTCCAAGATCACCGGCGGCGATACACCAGCCAAGGGAGGCAACTGTGAATCCATGGAGAGTTAGAGAGAAAATCTAGAGAGAGAAATTTTAGAGAGAGTCATCTTTTTATACATTAGACATAAGAATCTATACGTGAGTATATAGTTAGAGAACATGTTTTCAGAGTATATAATTGCTACGATGCTTGCGCCACTAAAAACACATAGTGTAGAACTGATTCTACTCCGTGAGCCAGGTCAAGAACTCCTCGAAGTGAGCATTTTCTTACCATTTTTATAGTCAAATTAGTTATTATACGTGAGTATATAGTTTGAGAACATGTTTTTAGAGTATATAATTGCTACGATGCTTGCACCATAGAGTCACTAAAAACACACAGTGTAGAGCTGATTCTACTCCGTGATCCAGGTTAAGAACTCCTTGAGGTGAGCATTTTCTTGCCATTTTTATAGTCAAATTAGTTATTATACATGAGAATATAGTTGGAGAACATGTTTTTAGAGTATAAAAATTCTAGGAAGCTTGCACCATAGAGTCACTAAAAGCTCACAGCGCAGAGCTGATTCTACTCCGTGAGTCAGGTCAAGAACTCCTTGAAGTGAGCATTTTCTTGCTATTTTTATGGTCAAAATTAGTTATTAGACATGATAATATAGTTGGAGAACAGGTTTTCAGAGTATTAAAATGTGAGGAAGCTTGCGCCATAGAGTCACTAAAAACTCAAAGGGCAGAGCTGATTCTACTCTGTGATCCAGGTCAAGAACTCCTTGAAGTGAGCATTTTCTTACCATTTTTATGGTCAAATTAGTTATTAGATATGAGAATATAGTTGGAGAACGTGTTTTCAGAGTATAAAAATGCTAGGATGCTTGCACCGTAGAGTAACTAAAAACTCACAGTGCAGAGCAGATTCTACTCCATGAGCCAGGTCACGTACTCCTTGAAGTGAGCATTTTCTTGCCATTTTTATGGTTAAATTAGTTATTATACATGAGTATATAGTTGGAGAACATGTTTTCAGAGTATATAAGTGCAACGAAACTTGCTTCATAGAGTCACTAAAAACACACATTGCAGAGTTGATTCTACTCCGTGAGCTAGTCATGATCTCCTTAAAGTTAGCATTTTATTGCCATTTTTATGGTAAAATTAGTAATTAGACATGAGAATATAGTTGGAGAACATGTTTTCAGAGTATAAAAATGCTAGGAAGCTTGCGCCATAAAGTCACTAAAAAGTCAAAGAGCAGATCTGATTCTACTCCGTGAGCCAGGTCAAGAACTCCTTGAAGTGAGCATTTTCTTACCATTTTTATGGTCAAATTAGTTATTATACATGAGTATATAGTTGGAGAACGTATTTTCAGAGTATAAAAATGCTAGGAAGATTGCACCGTAGAGTCACTAAAAACTCACAGTGCAGAGCATATTCTACTCCATGAGCCAGGTTACGTACTCCTTGAAGTGAGCATTTTCTTACCATTTTTATGGTCAAATTAGTTATTAGACATGAGAATATAGTTGGAAAATGTGTTTTCAGAGTATAAAAATGCTAGGATGTTTGCACCGTAGAGTCACTAAAAACTCACAGTGCAGAGCAGATTCTACTCCATGAGCCAGGTCACGTACTCCTTGAAGTGAGCATTTTCTTGCCATTTTTATGGTCAAATTAGTAATTAGACATGAGAATATAGTTGGAAAACATATTTTCAGAGTATAAAAATGTTAGGAAGCTAGCGCCATAAAGTCACTAAAAAGTCAAAGAGCTGATCTGATTCTACTCCGTGAGCCAGGTCAAGAACTCCTTGAAGTGAGCATTTTCTTACCATTTTATGGTCAAATTAGTTATTATACATGAGTATATAGTTGGAGAACGTATTTTCAGAGTATAAAAATGCTAGGAAGATTGCACCGTAGAGTCACTAAAAACTCACAGTGCAGAGCATATTCTACTTCATGAGCCAGGTTACGTACTCCTTGCAGTGAGCATTTTCTTACTATTTTTATGGTTAAATTAGTTATTAGACATGAGAATATAGTTGGAAAATGTGTTTTCAGAGTATAAAAATGCTAGGATGCTTGCACCGTAGAGTCACTAAAAACTCACAGTGCAGAGCAGATTCTACTCCATGAGCCAGGTCACGTACTCTTTGAAGTGAGCATTTTCTTGCCATTTTTATGGTAAAATTAGTTATTAAAAATAATAATATTGTTGGAGAACATTTTTTCAGAGTATAAAAATGCTAGGAAGCTTGCGCCATAGAGTCACTAAAAAGACAAAGTGCAGAGCTGATTCTACT